>CM022707.1:42413097-43013097 GCA_012295165.1 Asparagus setaceus | reverse complement strand
AGCAAAAGTCTCGTTAGCTTCTTTTTATTGGAACATCTGTCTTTTTATGGGGGTACAATTGAAGGTGACTGATGGTGGTGGATAATAATAGAGGTGAACGACTACACTTAGTCTTGGTTTCTGTTTTTGATGGTATGAATTCCTTTTATGGATGAGGATAATTTATGATTTGTATCTTTTCTTTTGAAATCTTCTTTTTTGAAACTTCAGGAGATCCTTTCTTGGGGCCAGAAAGGGTAGACTAGGAAGTTTTAATTTACTTGATCTTGCTAAAAGTCATTGAATCCTTCTGTAATGAGTTTTTATCCCCAAATTGTTAACAACAGTGATGAGTTTTTATCCCCAAAATATGGGGTCGCTTATGTAGAGATCCTATTCTTCCATCAAATATTTTCAGGCTATCTCCTCCGTGAAGTTAACCACTAATCAACAGGGGTGCAAAAAAATATCCTGACAAGGATTATATCTCTAACTGTTCAAGATACGGTTACTAAATATCTATATCCAAAAGGATATGGTTATAAATACGGATATATAGTGAAATAACCCTATCCGAAATATCCGAATATATGGTGTGCAATTGTTTGGATCCTTAGATTACACTGTGTTTGGGAATTTTAGGGAAAGGGAAGGGAAGATAAAATAGGGAAACGGGAGGTAGAGAAGGAGAGGGAAAATATAATATCTTGTTTGGGAGTTTATTGAGGGAATAGAGGGAAACTTGTTTCATCATGTTAGGAAGCTCTAGTAAAGGGTAGGGAAGGGAAAAGGAGGGTCTCATAATCAAATCTCAGCCGTTGATCCATAATGATAGAAGGCTAAACATCTTTTACGATTGATTCCCCTCCCCTACCCCTTTTTTTGTTTGGGGGTGGGGGGGGGGGGCGCATGACAACATTTTATGTAACTTTACCCTTCCCTACCCTCTTTTACCCTTCTCAAAAAGACTCCCAAACAAAGTGAAGTGCTAAATTCTTTTCCCCTATCCTCTCCTACATCCACACACGCTGCTAATGGCTTTGAGGTTAATTTTGATGACCAAGAGATCTAATCTTTAGCTTTTCAGATATAATGAACATATTAATGGACTCTTATATTATATGAATTATGTTTTTTCAATATTATATGGTTTTCTCATATATGTTCGTCATTTATATCCGTATCTCTTTTTAGCGGATAAGAGTTTCCCTTACCAAGGCATATCCATATCCCTATCCATGATTGGTTAGCGGACATGGATATGGGAAGTATCATATCCGAGCCGTATCCGAACCAATTGCACCCTTACCACTCAACCAATCAATTTCTCATAGGGCTACTGCCAGTACTCTTGCTTCATTAATCTTGTCATTTCTCATAAAAGATGCATTGTAATGGTCTCAGTTGCACGTCTTAGTTGCACTCGCATGTGAGTGGTTTGTTTTTCCGTGCATGTAAATGTCTGTTTTCAAGGGATGAACTTCTTTTATATAGCTCATCACAGTAATCTGATTTTGTAATCCAATTACAAAGAAAAAATTTGTGTACACATTAATTTTAACTTAAGGGCCATCTGTTTTGCGCAACTGTTTTTTATGTTTAACTGTCCTCTTTTCATTGATGGCTCTATCAACAGTAGCTTTTAGCTAGGGATCATTTTCATCTATTGCTTGTAGTAACTTCTTCTCAATTGACAGGAGAACCATTCATCAATGGAGAAGCTGTTCCATACGACCCCAAGTACCACGAGGAGTGGGTGAAGAACAACGCACGAGCCAATGAGAGATCTCGCCGCAATGACAGGCCCCGGAATTTCGACCGGTCTAGGAACTTTGAGAGGAGGAGAGAGAACATGCAGAACCGACCTATGCAGAACCAAGATTTCCAAGGCCGTTCAAACCCACCACCACCAGCACAACAAAATGCTGCGGCGTTCAATCAAATGCCTAATAATAACGCACCGCCATCACAGCCACCACCCAACATGGGATACCAGAACCAAATGCCTAATAGCAATGTTCCACCATCACAGCCGCCTCCACCCAATGGAGGTTACCAGAACCAGATGCCAAACCCTGGTTATCAGGGAGGCGCCCCGGTTTATCAAGGTCAAGCCCCCCCTGCTTATCAAAACCAACAAGGATATCAGGGAGGAAGTCCCGGTTATCAGGGAGGTGCACCTGGTTATCAGGGAGGAAACTCTGGTTATCAGGGTGGACGCCCTGCTTATCAGGGTGGCGGCCCTCCTTATCAAGGAGGAGACTCTGGCTACCAAGGTTACCAAGGAGGTAATATGCCTAATTACCAGTCTACCCCTTATCCGGGAGGCAACTCGAGTAATTATCAGGGAGGCGGTGGTCCTGCTTATCAAGGAAGAGATGAGCCTGTTAGAGATTAGTAGATTTAAGATAAATGCAGAGTTTAGTAGTACTTTATGGTGCTTTTCTTTTGAACAAGGTAACTTGATGTCAGTGTTCTAAATGTGAGGTATAGATTTCTGCTGCGTGTTTGCTTTGGTAATTGGGAATCTAATACCGGGGCTTGATGCTATTATGTCAGGGAGACCGATGAGCATGATTTGTATCGAGCAAGTTGCACATTGATATGGTGGTTGTGATAATTTGGTACTCTATAGTTTCAACAAATATGTTGGTTCTATAATCATGTATATCTCCCTCCATTTGCTGTGTACTTTATATGTAGTCTTGATATCTGGGTATCAAGAACGTGGGGTGGAACTAGTTCTGCGGTCTCTATATCTCCTTTGAACCTGATTCAGCTTCTTATGAAGCTTAATTTAGTGCTTTATTATTTATTATTATTATTATTATTATTGTTTTCTTTCTGTTTTGTTGTTTATTTCGGAAATGCTTTTTCATTGTTGATTGTTGTGTGAGTTGTTTCTTGCAAAATGGTCTTTGCTGTTTTTTTTGGGTGAAGGTCTGTGCAAGCCCGTCCCGTGTGAAGAGTGTTAGCCAATAACATTTGTCAATATATGCTAGTCTGAGGGGGAAAAAAGCTCGATGATTGTGGCCAATAACATTTGGCAATATGCGCCATTCTTAAAAGTGTGTTAGCTGTTAAATGTTTATTTAAAAATCTAGTTCTGATGTTTCCTTAGAGGCTCAATTTCCTATTCTCAGCTAATGATGGGGGATACTATCATTTCTCACAAAGTGAGCAGGGGTAATTTACAATGTATTAGGCATCGTTTTGGTTTGAAGATCTATTTTAAATAATTCTAAAGATTACTTTTATTCTCGGTTTTTTGAAATTATTTAGTTTTGGAATTTCAAATTTTAATTTGAATTTTGTATTTTTTAAAGATAGCTTTGAAAATTTATTTTTATACCAAATTTAATACTAAATTATAAGTGTAAGTTACTTAAATTATATGTATTGTTTATATGCAAAATATCATGTTTTTCTTGATTTTCAAAATTTCTTGAATTCCAAATGAAAGGTATTGAATAACCAATGTAGGTTACTTAAATTTAATTATTTAATATATAATTATGAACCTGAAATTATATTATTATTTATTTACTAATTTACTAAAAATTTCCGTCACATTAATATTTTTTGAAATTTTTGTAGAATTTATATATATGATTATTTGTTAGTCGACAACATGATCTATATACATAAAGGTTAAAATTTTTAATTTTTTAATTATTTTCTTTAAAGCATAATATTTTTATAATGAAAATATGATTTAAAATTAACTATTATTCAGTAAAACAATATAATTAATATTTTTTAAATAATTAACTAATTAACATATTAATTTTAAAATTAACTATGTATTTAATGTTTATTATCTTCATAGTGATTTGATTATTTAATATAATATTATGAAAATTAAATTATATTATTTATTATTTATTTTCTGATTGATTTAATGATTTATGAAACTGTAATTTATAGGATTTAAAATTAACTATTTTTATGGATTGATTATATTAGTATTTATTTAGTTATTTAAAATATCATTATGAAACTGAAATTAACTATCTAGTTACTGATTTATTATATTTATATTTATTTATTTATTTAATATATTATTATAAAACTGAATTTAAGAAGTTTAAATTTAAATATTTATTTACTAATTTGTTATAATAATATTTATTTTATTGTTTTAACTAATTATATAGAATATATGTTGGTTAGATTTTATAGAAAATAATTACATATAATAAGACGGATAATTACGATAAAATTAAGTCAACAATTATTTTATATTTTTCAATTGTTAAAATTAGTTATTGAAACCATATTTCAATAAATTATTTTATATTAAACAAAAATTATATTAAATAAAACTTATATTGATTGTGTTGATGTTGGAGATCACACAGTCAATAATCACTGTTGGATTAATTTTTGTACAAGTAGAGTCTGCTCTCTCTTTTAATGCCCGGTTGTTTTGTAGAGGAAGAAGTTCGCCCGCACCAGAAAAGGACCTGTGGAAGGACGGAGTTGGGATCTCCGGTGATCCCTCCGATGGTTAAGTCAATAAGTGTGCTTAATCAAAACAAGGATAAAGCTGATAACGGAGAAGAAGTCCTTTCAGTTAGATTACTTTTCTGCGTCTGGTCGGTATATAGTGTTAACATGACTTCGACTTATGGCTAGAAGCCAGATAGATAAAACGTAGCATATCAATAACTCGAGAGAGAATAAATAATCTTGTCTTGATAGATACCTGAAGCCGTGTTGGCTGGAAGGCCCTATGTGTTGAGTCGGCTGACAAGGCAAGATGGGTATCGCTTAAAAATGAATCAGCCGTAGTTGAGTGTCCTGGGTTTATCCTTGAGGGTGCTGAGGACTTTGTTGTGACAACCCTTAGGCTGGGTGCCTATGACTTACGTGGGGCCTAGGTCTTATTCTGTAAATGACAACCCATAGGTTGGGTGCCTAGGACTTACGTGACGTCTCGGCCTTATTCAGCAAATAACAACCTGTAGGTTGGGTGCCTAGGACTTACGTGGAGCCTAGATCTTATTCGGCAAATGACAACCCGTAGGTTGGGTGCCTAGGACTTACGTGGCGCCTAGGTCTTATTTTGGCATTGCCGATCTTTGTTTCTTTTAGGCGAAGAGAGACAAGCCTGTTGAGTCGTGGAGGATGCTTTAACCCGTCAAGGAGAGATGGGTGCCTTGTCTCGGTCTAACGAGAGGGGATATCCTAACTCGACTTAGTGAGAGGAGTATGTTCACTTGACTGAGTGAGTTGGGTCACCTGTCTCAACTGGGCGAGAAGGATACCTTGACTCGATGTGACGAGAAGGGTACCTTGACTCGGCCTAATGGGAAGGGTTGCCTGAACTCGACCTAGCAAGGGAACTACCTCAGCTCAGCCAAGGGAGTGGGATGTCACGACTCATTTTTGGCGAGAAGGACGCCGTGATTTATTTTGACGACAAGGATGCTACGCCTTTGTGAATAGATTGTTAAGACGTTCTAGTTATAGTTTACGACAAACTGATCACAATAGTTAGGAGCAAAATCTATTTATAATGAAAGATCTTAGACAAGATTTACAATGTAAGCTTATTGAAAAAACTTTCTGAGATGCTCGATATTCCAAGGATGCTGTAAGATTCTCCCATCGAGGCTTCTCAGCCGATATGTGCCTGGTCGTAGTTCTTCGAGGACGGTGTACGGTCCTTCCCAATTGGGTGCCAATTTGCCACTCTTGGTGTCTTTGTCGAATGTTGCCTTCATCGAACGTTGCCTTCCTTAAGACAAGGTCCCCGACACGAAATCTCCTTGGTCGAACTTTACTGTTGTAGTATCGGGCGATTCGCTGCTGGTTGACAATTTGGTTGCGTAGCGCCTTGGCCCGGACTTCATCTATGAGATCCAGTTCCACCCAAAGCTCTGCGGAGTTCACATCTTCATCGAAGTGCTGTATACGAATGGTGGGCATGCCGACTTCTACCGGGGTCACTGCCTCGGTTCCATAGGCTAACTTAAAGGGAGTTTCACCGGTTGAGTTCTTGTGAGTTGTACGGTAGGACCACAAAATGCTTGGCAATTTTTCGACCCATTTCCCGACTGCATTATCTACCTTCTTCTTTATGGCTTGGAGGACGAATTTGTTAGCGGCTTCCGCCAGTCCATTGCACTTGGGATGAGCAACTGAGGCAAATTTGAGTCGAATCCCCCATTCTTCGCAAAAGTCTTGGAATCCTTTGCTGCTAAACTGGGTGCCATTGTCCGTGATGAACGATCGGGGGACACCGAATCGGCATATGATGGATTTCCAAGCGAAGCTAGTAATGTTGCTCTCTCCAATCTTCGCCAGAGGCTCAGCTTCGATCCACTTGGTGAAGTAATCGATGGCAACAATTAGGAATTTTCGTTGTCCTGAAGCGAGAGGGAGAGGCCCCAGTATGTCAAGACCCCACTAGGCAAAAGGAATGGGGCTCGAAATGGGAGTTAGCTCTGTGGCGGTAGCTCTTGGGATCTCTGAAAGGAACTGACACTTCTTACAAGTTGAGACAAGCTTCTTGGAGTCGGCTATTATGGTGGGCCAGTAATACCCTTGCCGAATGACTTTCTGAGCGAGTGTCCTCGCTCCTGGGTGATTCCCATAGACACCTTCATGAATTTCCCTTAAGACATAGTCGGCCTCAGCTGGCCGTAGACATCGAAGATAGGATCCCACATCACTGCCATAATAGAATAATCGATAGAGCTGATCGTCTAGCATGAGATAACGGCAAGCATTTCTTTGTACACTCTTGGCTTCGGCGGCATCCACGGGTGAGGTTCCGCTGGTTAGGAATTGGATGATAGGATCCATCCAACAAGGCTCCGGAGCTGCGTCAGCTTACATGACATCCGTATAAGTTTCTGCAATGCTTGGACGACTGAGTGTATCGGTGTAGATGGGTCCTGGACTGCTCATGGAGCTAGTCGATGCAAGCTTCGATAAAGCGTCTGCTTGAGCGTTATGGGCATGAGGGACCTGGGCAATTTTGAAGTCGGCCAATTGAGCTAACAGCTCCTTGGCTATCTTCAAGTACCGAATCATCCTCTTGTCTTTGGCCCCATATTTGCCGTTAACCTGATGGACTACAAGTTAGGAGTCTGCTAATATATATAGATTCTCGGCCTCGACTGCCAGAGCGGCTCGAAGGCCGGCAATGGGTGCTTCGTACTCGGCCTTATTATTTGAAGCTGGGAATTCAAAGGCAATCGATTGCTCAGTAACTATGACGTCTGGACTGCACAAAACTACGCCTGCTCCGCTGCCGGCTTCACTTGATGACCCGTCCACCTTCAGTAGCCACCAGGAAGTAAATTTGGGCGAATCGTACTCGGGATCGGAGCACATAGGGAGAGTTGCCGTCTCTTTATTTTGCTTTTCTACAGATGTCGACTGATCTGAGGGGGGTGGTTCCATTGGTTCGCCATCTGGCGAGGTTGATTCTATGAGGAAGTCGGCTAAGGCTTGTGCTTTGATTGTGGTCCGAGGCTCAAATTGCACATCATACTCGCTGAGCTCGATTGACCATGCAACCATTCTTCCAGAGGTGGTAGGACTCCTTAGGGCTTTCTTCAAAGGCAGGCTTGTCTGCACAATGATGGAGTGCGCTTGAAAGTAGGGATGAAGCCTACGAGCAGTTATAATGAGGGCGAAGGATGCCTTCTCAACCAGGGGATAGTTTAGCTCTCCTTCTCTGAGGATCCGGCTGACATAATACACCGGCTTTTGAATATGGTCCTCTTCTCGAACTAGGTCGGAGCTAACAGCTTCGGGAGAGACGGCTAAGTAGAGATATAGGATCTCTCCCTCTACTGGTTGACTCAGTAGCGGCTTGGTACTCAAGTACGCTTTGAGTTCTCTGAAAGCAGTGCAACATTCCTCTGTCCAGTCCATTTTCTTCTTGGGATCCTTGGTCCCTCTTAGTATCTTAAAGAAAGGGAAGCTTCTCTCGACGGACTTGGAGAGGAAGCGCCCTAAAGCAGCTATCTTGCCGTTGAGCCTCTGAATGTCCTTCATGGAGCGCGGTTCGGGTAGTTGCTTAATGACAGCTATCTTCTCTAGGTTGATCTCAATACCTCTTTGGGTGATCATGAAATCTAAGAATGTTCCCGATTGTACTCCGAAAGTGCATTTAGCTGGGTTGAGCTTCATGCGGTAACGCCGAAGGACAGAAAAGGTCTCCTCAAGATCAGCTATGTGTGCGGAAGCTAGCTTTGACTTCACCAATATGTCATCCACATAAGCTTCCACATTGCGGCCAATTTGAGGTTTGAAAATCTTGTTGACCAATCTCTGATAAGTTGCACCGGCATTCTTGAGACCGAAAGGCATCACATTGTAGTAGAACATGCCTTGGTCAGTGATGAAGGACGTCTTTTCTTGATCATGGTCCGCCATGCGGATCTGATTGTAGCCGGAAAAAGCATCCATGAAACTCAGTAATTCATGTCCTGCACTCTCGTCCACCAATTGGTCTATACGTGGGAGAGGGTAGCTATCCTTGGGACAAGCTTTATTGAGGTTGGTGAAGTCCACACACATCCTCCACTTGTTGTTGACTTTCTTCACCAACACCACATTGGCTAGCCACTCCGGATACTGGACCTCCCGAATAAAACTGACTTTCAAGAGTCGGTCGACTTTTGCCGCCGCTGCCCTCTGCCGTTCAGGTCCTAGATGTCTTTTCTTTTGTCGAACCAGCTTGCTGTGTCAGTCGATGGAGAGTTCATGGCTGATGACATCGGGGGAGATGCCCGGCATGTCCTCTGGTCCCCAAGCGAACACGTCAAGGTTTGCTAGGAGGAAAGAAATCAATGCTCCTCGCAATGGTTCCACAAGGTTTGATCCAATTTTGATTGTCTTCTCGCCTTTGCTGTCGATTGGGACCTCATGCAAATCCTCAACGGGAGTCGTCCTCTCTCGCTCCATCTTCTTCTCAAGTTGAAGACTCGTCTTCTCAATGGGCATGGCTGTGGCTACCCCCTTCCCTTTGGTTGAGAGCACATAACAGGCTCTGGCTTCTCGTTGGTCGCTCTTGGCCACACCAACTCCCCCAGGTGTTAGAAATTTGATTATCTGATAGTAAGTGGATGGGATAGCCCGCAAGAGATGAAGGGCAGTCCGGCCTAGTATGACATTGTGGGCCGATTTGATGTCCATTACCAACAATTGGACATTAGCTGTCGACTGGCAAGGGTGACGACCGACCGTTAGGGGGAGTGATCAACCCTTTCGACAAGAGAGAGTGTCCCGTGAAGCCAATGAGAGGGCCCCGAGAGGGTTGCAACCTGGACCTATCAATGCCCATGCGGTTGAATGCATCTAGGTACAGGATGTCGACTGAGCTCCCTGTATCTACCATAATTCTCTTCACCTCGAAGCCATCAATGTCAGCTGTGATGACAATGGGGTCGCCATGTGGCATCTCGACACCTTCCAAGTCGGCATCACTGAATGATATGGGCATATCCAGCCGAAGCTTCTTGTCACAACTATCCACCCGTAGAGAATGCTTGGCATATCTTTTGCGAGCATTGTTGGATTCTCCCCCGAAAGTGGGACCACCACTAATAGTGTGAATGACACCTCGGCTACCTTGCCCGACGTCTCGACGGTCAGGTGTTGGTCGAGGTCGAGGTGATCGGGAGCAGGATCTTCGCTCATCTCTCCTGGGAGGCGGGTCCCTCCTGTCCCTCTGTGCAATTTGGTTCTTCAAAAATTCTCTCTGGATGAGGTCTTCGATGTCTCTTTGGAGGACACGACAGTCGCCAATGTTGTGACTATGGTCCCTACGATATCGACAAAACTGCCGCGTATCCCTCTTTCGGGGGTCTGATCTCATCTGCAGTGGGGGTGTGGTAAGGAGCCCCTCCTTCTGCGCTTTGTCAAAGGCCCCAGAGAGAGATGTATTGAGGACTGTGAAGACCAGGGGTGGAGCGGCTACTCTCCTCTCATCTTTCTTGTCAAACCGACCATTGCGGGTGTTATTTCTGGGGAGATGGTTCCTCGAAACATTTCTCAGCTCCTCCTGTCTGGGGGGATTTTGAGCCGACTTGGTTGGTGATGGAGCGACTGGCGTTGTAGCCGGGGCTACAAATGGAGTCGGCTGAGTCGGCAAGGGAGCTGCTGGTGTTGCGTATGGGATGGCCGTTGACGCGGAAACAGTCGCCTGGCTAGATTCTGCCGCAGCTGCCGCGACTTTGTAAGCTTCGGCATCTTCCATGTTCATGTAACCATGAGCCTTGGCCATCAAGTGCTCATAGATCCTAACTGGTTTCCTAGCAAGAGCTTTGGACAAATCACCAGACCGCAAACCGGCTACCAGAGCCGCCATGGCGACTCGGCTCCCTGGATCTTTAACTTCTAGTCTTTTTGCCTGAAATCTCTTAAAATAGGCTCTGAGATCTTCATCAGGCTCTTGCTTAGTGTGGATGAGGATGTGAGGAGGTAACTTGGGCTTGGAGTCGGCCAGAAAGTGGTGGATGAATTTTCGGCTGAGCTCCTCAAAGCTGCCAATGGACTTCTTCTCTAAGGCGTTCCACTAAAGCTTGGCACTCCCTGTTAATGTGACTGGGAAGCAACGGCAAATGGTCGTCTCAGGTGCTTGTAGCATGCTCATAGTGTCAAAATAACTCTGAACATGTTCTACTGGGTCTCCCTCGCCCTTGTACTTCTCCATTGTTAGCATCTTGAATTTCTCGATAGGCGCCATCATAATGGAGTCAGTGAAGGGGGTTTTCCCCCAATGGCATCGGCAACGGGCTGATACGCCTGATCACAGCCGGCTGTTAGCTTATGGGCTGAGGGGGCTGGAACTGTGTGTTCTGGGCAAGGGAGTCCTGAAGCTCCTACTATTGGATCCATCATGCAACGACTGGGGCCAAGGCTCTCGACGGTTGCATCAAGGATTTGAAGGTGGCGGTTAGGGTTTGCATGAGGAGTCAGCTGCGTATGCAGCGGTTGAGATGCATGCTCTTGGTGGTCCCTTCTTGGCTTGATGATAAGAGGAGTCTCCGGCTACAGCACTTGCTGCATGGCGAGACGGCGAGCACCATGAGCGGTAGAATGATGGCTGGTGGAAAGCTGGGGCACAGCTGAAGTGGTTTGCTGCGCTGCAGGAGTGGGGAAGCGACTAAAGAGCTCGTCGGTAAAGGCCTTGAGCTGGGCTTGCACAGTTTGTGTGATCTTCTCAGTGGATTCCTGGAGTTGAAGATCAGTGGATTCCTGGAGTTGGGTTTGACTAACATAGCCCACTGGTAAGTTTCCCAATCTGGTAAAGTCATCAGCGCCGGATATGGTTGCTAAAAGAAGAAAGCAGGCCTCACGGTGGACGCCAAACTATTGATATTGGAGATCACACAGTCAATAATCACTGTTGGACTAATTTTTATACAAGTGGAGTCCGCTCTCTCTTTTAATGCCCGGTTGTTTTGTAGAGGAAGAAGTTTGCCTGCACCAGAAAAGGACCTGTGGAAGGACGGAGTTGGGATCTCCGGTGATCCCTCTGATCGTTAAGTCAGTAAGTGTGCTTAATCAAAATAAGGATAAAGCTGATAACGGAGAAGAAGTCCTTTCAGTTAGATTACTTACCTCTTCTATTATACAGTTCCCTATTTATATTGGAGAGTAGGAGGGTATTTATGTCTCTTTGGTTGATAAGGAGCTGAAAAATGAGTCAGCCCTACTTCCATGTGTCGGCTGATGATTGGACAAAAGGTCTTGTGATTGGTGTGTGTAGGCGGCCACGTCAGATTACCTTTACAGGTGTCGGGTGCGGATTGGTTTAAGAGTTAGTGCTGTTCCCTCGTCATTAATGGGTTCATTAATGGGATAGGATTGGTGACGCCTGTCGCCAAAATATTTCGGGGTGTCTTAATTACTGTGAGAGATGGAGAATTTAAGGTACTGGTCATGCATTTAATGCGATATTGATAAGGGTGATAAACCGTATCCGTATCCGAGGAAATATTCGTAACAGTATCCGTTAGGATACGGATATGGTTACTCAAATCTATAACCGATAGGATATGGTTACGGATATGGTTTTATAGTGAAATATCCGTATCCGTATCCGAAATATCCGAATACATATTAGTCATACTCTTACGATAGTTTTAATTCTTAGATAATGGATTTGTGGTTAATTTTGATGATCAAGATGTCTAATCTTAGCTTTTTAGTTATAATGAACATATTAACAAACTCTTTTTTATCACAACAAACTCTTTTTTATCACATGAACTATGTTTTTCTCAATATTATCTAGTTTTCTCATATTTGTTTTGTACCCGCATGCGTATCCGCTTATATATCCGCATGTATATCCGTAACCGTATCCGATTTTAGCGGATATGGTTATAAATTTTCCTTACCGAGGTATATCCGTATCCGAGATAGGTAAGCGGATATGGATATGGTAAGCATCATATCCGAGCCGTATCCGGACCGAATGCACCCTTAGATATTGACGTATTGTCGGGACCAAACTTTATGTAACCGTCGCTTGGGTTGAGGGTGCAAGCTAATCGAGCGGGGGTGATGTCGAGCATCTAAGGGATCGACTAACACCGCCATTCGCGTCATCCAATAAAGCAGCCGACCGAAGGGACGACTGACACCGTCATTCGCGTCGTCCATAAAGAAAGCCGACCGAAGGGACGACTAGTGCCGCTATTCGCGTCGTCCATAAAGGCAGTCGACTGGTATGGCTTGCTGGTAAGAGTAGAGGAAGTGAGCTGACTGCTTGACTCGGTGGGCGAGTCTGGATCATTCCTAATCAATAAATCAATGGACTAAAATGCTCATTTGTTTGATATTGGGACTTTTCCCCCTCTAATCAAGGATTAGTAGTTAAAAAATGTTCAAGACCATAACAGATTGAAAACTATATTAACCAAAAATTTGAAATTGTATATAAACAATTTTGAAGATAGTTAGGATTTGATTAGATAACATTTTTTCAAATTGATTACATATTTTCAATTATTATAATTTCAGATAATATCTTCGTATAAATTAAGCGGTATTATAAATTATTTATTATTTTGTTTATTATCATTTCATCAATTGTTAATGTAGAAAAACTAAATCCATTATTGATATGGAATTTTTATAATTTGAGTGACTGACATATTATTTTTGCTAACTATTAATGATTAATAAGATTTTATGAAATTTTATTATGATATTTTATTAATTATGGTCACTAATTTTATTAATTCAAGTGTCATTTGATTTAAAATTATATTCTTATTAAATTAATTTGTGGATATTTTATCGATGTCGGACAAAATAATAAATTGCAAGATACACGCTACTAAATGAGCTTTGGGTAGATGAAAATGTTGTCATCTTAAAAGAAAGAATCACTCGAACATGGGAAGGACAAAGCATAAACGCAGGAATTTTATCCGAATTAACTTTATTCTCCTTGATAACGAGGTACATTTAAAATTTTATATATATTGATAATTGCAAGGTTAAATAATACAAAGTTACTTTGATTATGATGTGTTTTATTTAATTTTTAACGTAACACTCATGTACATGGTTTTGCCATAGGAATGATGCATTACAACCGAGAAAATTAATACAAGAAGAAAAATTTTATATTTTCTCAAATGTAAAGATTATTACTGCAAATAAGATATACAAACCAAGAAGCACTCCAATATCTATTCATTTGTGTTATTGTACAAACATCAAAAATGCAAATTCGAAGTTTCTTCCTTACAAAGAGATTGAATCAAGAATCGATTCCAAAGAATTTCTTATAGGTATGTATTATATTTATATTCCTCATAGATTATCATGTACGCCAAAGTATACTAAATTTCAATTATTTTCTTATATAGATGTGATTGGAATAGTTGATGAAATTTATGCGATTAATAGCATGGACAGAACAAAAAAGTTTTGTTTAGAAGCTTTACAATGCATGATAATGAGTTATCCACACCGATAATCCACCACTAATAGCAAAGGCAAAAGAAAATTTTAGATGTATCACCTATTGCTACACTTGATTCTTCAGTATTTAAAACCCCACCTACAACTAGTAAAAAATAAGGATACAATCAGTTGGCTTATTTATACATTAACTAATTTTAATATATAATTTTTAATGTTAAATTTACTAAATAAACATGTTTTATATTTTGCAAAGATGAAAAAGAACCAACTCTTTCAACTTTGAAGAAGAGGATTGAGACGGAGAAAAATGATTGAAAATCATTGGAGCTTTTCTTAATATTTTGCTTATTACATCCTATGATTAGCTGATTGATTGAGAACTTTTTTTTGGGTAATGCATCATTTACTTAATAATATTTTTGAATATTAAACTGTTTTATATCTTAAATTCATTCAAGTTGCATTTGGATATATTTTGATTATCTTTATTTTATTCATTTTATATGGAAAATTTTAGTTTAAATGATCTTAATTTTAATTATAGCTTTATATAAGTTATTCAATATCATTATTTCCAGGCGCTAAATATCATTATTTCCAGGCGCTAACATGTTCTCTAACCTCAATGGGAGTGGGGGAGGGTGGGGTTCACGTGCTTCGAAGGGAGTTGAGTTATTAAATCTTTTAAATTATATTCAGATATGAGTGATTAAAACACGACGAAATATAGATGAATTGTGATAAGACCGTGCTTAGCAAGGGCTAAAAGACTAGTTACTACTTATTAAAGAAAGCTAATAGATAATAGATATTTTTAAAATATTTCATGGGAAGTTAATGAGAGGATTTTTGAGATCGTGGGTTTAAATGTTATTTTAGTGGTTTACCAATTTTGTCCATTGCAAATATCTTTAAAAAATTGAAGACGTAAGGACATGTTTGGATTTATAGAAATTGTGACCACCAAAGGGTATAACACTAAGAAAGTGATCCAAAAGGCAAACTTCCTTGAATAAGTAGCAATAGATATACTTGTATTTCCATATTCCCATTTGGGTTGCCTTATCAAAAATCTTTACACATAGCCTGCAAAAGTTTACGCAAAATCTTGAAGGTATATCAAGAAATTCTGGAATGATTAAGCTAATTTAGAAAATAACTTCTGACAATTCGGATAGTTCAGTAAAATAATTTCGTTGTTAAAATCACATAGTTAGTGAAGTAAATAGGTAACTAGTGTAAATTGATAATTCATTTCTAGTATTCATCTTCTACTATGTTATTTTCTATATAAATATCTATTACCTGTAAATATTTAAATTTGAAGGATTATCAAAAGTAAGGATGAGTTTTCCCCAACAAAAGAAAAAGACTATTACAAGTAGGGAAAAACATTTTTATGATTATCTGATTCACAAGGACCCACACAAAAATAGACTCCACAATTTATTTCTCTTGGTCCAAACAATCAAAGTATTATCATTTGTCTCTGTCTAGTTGATAGTGCCGTTTCACAATGGGTTAAGCGAGGAATTAATATGAGTTCACTGTTTACATTTTTCTTTTTCTTTTTCTTTTTCTTTTTTTTTTTTAACTTGCCAAACTTAAAGAGCCCCATTTGGCAAAGAGTAAAGTGAGGGGTAAGGAGAGTCAACCACTCCTTAGCTTGCTAAACACAAAATTTTGGCACAGAGTGTACACTGTGTTAACCTCTCATCATTTGCCAATTATAGAAAATAGTAAAATGGTTTACAAATCCCTCTAGAGGGGCTAAAATAAGTTAACCCCTTAAACGAGGGGTTTACAAATCTACCTATTTAGAGGGATTAAGAGATAACCTTTCTGAATATAAAGAAAGTGGTCATAATCTTTTTTATTCTAAAAAAAAATCTTAAAGATGAAAATAAATTAACCTAACAGCTTAAAATTTTTAATCCTTAGGATTTACAAATAGGCTAACTATGTTAACCCTTTCCGTTACTCCTCCTCAATCATTGCCAAATGAGGCAATGTGGGATTCATTAATCCACCTATTTAGGAGTGTTAAAAGATAGATCACTGGGGTTAAAATAAGTTTTATCTAATTGTTAACTGACTTAATTATTCAGACTAATAAATAGACTAACTAAATTAATCCTTCTTCACGTTTATTAACAAACGGGGCCACACTATGCTTCTTAACAGAACTATCCGCGTGCAAGCGGACAGATCTAACCCTCAAATGGGAGGCAAAATTCTAGTTTTCCCCCTAATTTCTCCATTGGAGGTAGAACTGCTTGCTTGCATGTGAGCAGTAAGATGAGTACTCATGGGGAATACGAATCCTATCATAATATCCCACACTGTGCAAAATGTTCCGAGCAGGTACAGATCCAGGATTTTTTTCCTATGGGAGCACATATAAAATAACACCTATAAATTAAGAACTTATATAATAAAATATTTCTATAGCAAAATTTATTTATACAAATTTCACAAAGATTTCAATGCAGAATACTTTTCATTATAATTTACAAATCAATACATGATCATTTTCATTTTAATCACCAAAAACTAACAAAACACTACCTAGTTCCCACAACAGTCCTTCATAATTATTGTCTACGCGGTCTCATCTTTTGATATGTCTGAATGATTTTCTCGTTTTCTACACCATCAAATATATATTTCTCAATATAAGTAACTAAACAATCATTCAACCACTTCATCTCCCATACGATTGCGCAATCAACTCTTTATAATTCTCATTGCTGAGAAACTTCTTTCAACAGTTGTCATTGCAATTGGTAAGATCAAAGCTAACTTCACAAGTAGATACACTAACGGATACGCAACATGTTTATTTGTCTCAACTAGTTGTTTGGAGAGGTCACTAATTCCCTTAAGTGTTGAAAATCTCTCATCCGAACAAACATCTACTATATAATCCTGAAGTTGACTACCAAGCACAACAAGCTCAACTGAAGAAAAATCAGATGGATAAAATTGAGCAAATCGAATAAGTCTCTCTTTATTAAAGGCAATGAACAAGTCTCTTGGGCTCATGCATGCCACATGATGGGTAAATAAATATGTACCTAAGTTGCAAGTATACAACTATCAAGTTATAGTATAAAAAGTTATCGATCCCACGAGGAAGGTGTTGTAGGAGTTAATTAAAATCGGTTCTTATGTTGTGTGTGCGACAATTAGGAGTGATAAAAAAAAATGTGGCTGTGGAGAGATTAAGAGTGGGTGTGAATATGTGCAAAATAAAACAAAACTAGATTGAGTGAGGAGAAAGAATGATGGAGAAAATAGAAGAAAATAGAACAAATAAATGAAAATCAAGAATAAAAAGGGTAAAATAAGAAAGTAAAAGATGGAGGATTCAATTAAAGATACAAGGAATCTAGAATTGAATCCACTAGCCAATTTCACGTATAAATTATGAACTATTCTCTTTTTGTCACATTCTACTTTAGATTTATTAAGCATAGACTATCAAACCACTCAAGGAAAGCATAACCTCTCAAATTATCATCCAAGTAAAATTAATACTCATGAAAAGAATAACAACTAAATAGTAATTCTAGAATTCCTTCTACCAATTAGTTCTTTAGTTGATTATCTTAAACATGATCATTTTAAGCACAAGAGAATGATTCACAAAATATAAAAGAAATTAAACTAGTTTCATACAATTTCTAGAGTTCCTACAAGAATTAGTTCCACATCTTGAAAAATAACAACAAAGAAATAAATGAAAGGAAGAGAAATAAAGACAATTCCCTAGAGGGTTCTAGCCTCAAGGTGAATCAAATAAAAATAAATAAAAATAATTCCCTAGAGGGTTCTAGCCTCAAGGTGAATAAAAGAAAAGGAAAAAAAAAAATTTCCTAGAGGGTTCTAGCCTCAAGGTGAATCAAAGAAAATAAAAATAAAAAAAACCAATCCCAAGAGGGTTCTAGCCTCAAGGTGAATAGTGCAAGGAAATAAAATCTAAGCTATACAAAGAAATAAATCTATACTATAAAATAAAGACATGAAATTAAAGCAAGAAAATAAAGACATGAAAGTAAATGCATCAAAATAAATCTAATTCAAGAGGGTTCTAGCCTCATGAATATTTAACAATAAGAAAAAAAAAATATTATAAGAAAATAAAAGATAAAAGAAAAAATTTACATTCCAAGAGGGTTCTAGCCTCTTGATGAAGGCAAATCTTCATCTTGATCTTTATCTTCATCTTCATGATCAAATAAAGAGCAGAAAAGAAAAATATGAAGAGGTAAAAGCAATTCTTTTATTAGTTGTAATAAAAAATTATAATTTTAGAAGGTCTTCTCAATTAAGAGTAACCGTCCTCTCTAAATAGAGTTATTATAAAAATTCTCACCCTCAAACCCCTCACCCTCTACCACTATTTATAGCCTACAGCAATGAAGGAGAATCCTTGGATGAAACTTAGAGATTAATGATTAAAATCTAGCCACAAATCTGGTTCTGCCGCTCACCAATCGGTTGGCCGACCGATTGACTTGCGCAGTTTTGATTTTTTTGTGATTTCTTGATCCGATTTCTTCATGGATCCTTGAGCTTTCTTGGGCCTTCTTTTGTCTTCATATTTGGGCTTCAATAAATGGTAGAAAATTAGGGAGTTTGAGTCTTTTGGGCTTTTATTCATTATTTCTTCATGAACCTGAAACTTAAGATAAAAATAATTATTAGTGGTATATTTATTTGGATTTTTTTCTAGAAACCACCTTAATAATAGGGTAATTATATGAAAACCATATTTTATTTTCAATTTATACATAAACCACCTTAAAAGTTGGTTTTTATTGCAATCAACCACCTCCTAGTCAAATTTTCACTAAAAACTAAAAATAAGCTTAAAAAATTCAACTTCAAGGAATGTGAGTTGTATCCTAATGAGATCCAAATACTAAAAATATGTCATGTACATTGAATGTGAGTTTTTTAAGGGTAATTTTGGGTTTTAAGTGAAGAATTTGACTAGGAGGTGGTTGATTGCAATAAAAACCAATTTTAAAGGTGGTTTATGTATAAATTAAAAATGAAAGGTAGTTTCCCTATAATTACCCTATTTGTAAGGTGGTTTCTAGGAAAAACCCTATTTATTTATATAAAATAGATGATGAGGGTATAAAATTATAATAAAAATGTGATTATCACCACACAAAGTAGCAACTCAGTAGTTGCCTCGGCAAAACGATTATGAATCTCTTGAAGTTGTTCTATCAATCACTTGATAATATATTTCAACTTGAAAATAATGCAAATTTGAAACTTGTTGAACTTTACGTCTTGATCGCCCTTGAGCTACAAACAAATCATCCATTTTTGGATATATCACAAAAAGGACAAACTTCATCAAGCAAGGACTCCCATCCTTCATCTCTCATTAATTGCAATCGATGGTTGGACACTCCAACTAACGCCATAGCATTTGCAATGTCTTGATCACTTTGTTGTAGTGCTTGATATAAGTCATTCATGACTCCCAATATATTTTTCATCAAATGCAAGTTAAAAACAAACTCAAAAGATTTGATATTATTTAATAACATATATGCTTTAGCTCGTTGCTCTGATTTTGTTCCATCTTCCTTGACAAGTTCAAGCACATCAATCGCAGAAGAAAATATAGTAATCAGGTTAAGTATTGTTTTGTAGTGTGAGCTCCGACGAGTATCTCCTGCCCTTTTGAGAGTAGTTTCTTGATTCAATCCTCGGCCACTGCAAACGTCACGACCTTCTAATGCTCCTCGAACCTTACTCAGGTGACTATCTTGAAGAATTTCTCTTCGTTTACATGAACCACTAACAACGTTTGATAGAGTAGCGAGCAAGGTAATGAGTAATGCAATTTCAACTTGTTTCTTTGCAACAGCAACGAGTGCTAATTGAAGTTGATGAGCAAAATAATGAATATAGTAAGCACATCCATTCTCTTTCAAAATTAGACTTTTAAGCCCATGAAATTCTCCTTGCATGTTGCTTGCCCCATCGTACCCATGTCCTCTTATTCTTGAAAAACTCAACTCATATCTTGCAAATACTATCTCCAAAGCTTTCTAAAGTGACAAAGCAGCAGTATTAGAAACATGAACAAGACTAAGAAAATGTTCAACCACACATCCTTTCTTGTTCACATAACATAGAATAATAGACATTTGTTCTTTGATAGATATGTCACGGGATTCATCAATCAATATGGCAAAAAGCTCATCTCCAAGATCATCAATAATAGCAGAAGCCGGCTCAATAGCAGCTTCACTAACAATATCTTTTTGGATAGGTGCTATTAGTTTAAGATTCCCACAAACACCTTTTAAAACCTAATCAACTGATTCATTATGATCAGAAAGAAATCATAATAGCTCAAGAAAGTTCTCATGGTTAATTGATATGTCGGATTCATCATTCCCTCGAAAAGTCAATCCTTGACGTAAAAAAAATCGAATACAATCAACTGTTGCAGTCAATTGAATTTGATAATCCCTCTTCACTTGATCAGATTGCTTAGAAATTGCAACTTCAATGTGTTGCTTTTGATCCATTAAAGTTTTACATTTTCTCCAAGCTACATTATGCATACTGTTAGGGTCTCCAATATGAGCTTGAAATCTCTCTGTTTTGTCTTTCCAATTTGTGAATCCATTCACAACAAAAGCATCTCCACTGCCTTGCTCCTCTCACATGAGCTAACAACATAAACAGAATGCTGCGTCTTTTGATACACCGTACTCTAGCCAATTACCATACTCGTTGAACCAGTTAGGATTGAATCGTCGTAATTTTTTCCCCAAAATTTTTTGAGGAAATGTATGCTCTCATGGTTGACACGGACCTTTAAGTATATAGGCTCTTCAAATTTCTTCACGATTGTTAGGATGATAATCTAGCATTTCGATCGTAATTCAAGATCTGCTGGTAAGTCCTTCAAGTCAACTTCCAAAAATATTTTCTTCGCAGAAGAACAAGGTTGAGCAAAATCTAATTGATCGGCCTTTGGTTTTCTTTTAAGAAATTTTTTCATATCTAACAACAAGAGAAATGCTACTGAATATCCCTGTTATTGAAAAGAACATGGATAAATCATAAAGTTTATAAATTTTAAGGATTGGTGCAACTTTCATCATCTAAAAAAATGATTAGTTGTCTTTCACAATTCTCAAATACTACATCAAAGTCAAGTCCCGTCCCAACTCACTGGGCAACCCCCAAACTACAAAAATTTCAATTCATATTATATGTAACTAATGATTCCTATTAAAAAATAAATCACAGATCCACATCACACTTTCATAGTTTTTATAACTCCTAATTTATAACTAATAAACCCTATTAAAAACCAAATCAAAGCATAATTTGTTTCAATCTTATATATTGACTATATATTCTCAAGAGGCAAGGAAACTAATTTGTAATTAAATAAATCAAAGAGATCATACCCAATTCCCAAATCAAAAATGAAAGTGGCAAAGAGGTGGAGGAGGTGAGCACGAGGTGGAGGCACTGTGAGAGGCGGTTATTGGTGGCGCTACAAGATGCAAACATTGAGAGAGGCGGATGGGAGTTACTAGGGTTTTCTGAGAGGCAATTGGGTTTTGAGTGGAGATTGATCTTTCTCACAAGGACAAGGCAAGAGGTTCTCGTTGATACGATGGTTCAAAGAGAGAAATTCTAACTCTTTGGATTTTTGTGCTATGGGCTAGATTGATGCAATAAATATGGAAGAAAATAGATATGGACTGAATTGAATGTGGGCTGAAATGAGCTGGGGGCACCTATTAAATTTTAGTTGGGGGCACCCATTAAGATATGATACCTTGTTTTATAAAAATTAGGAATTTGGTGGGAGCAAGTGCTCCCAGAGCATTGTATTTGGATCCGTCCCTGGTTCCGAACCATGGATGTGCCAAAAAGGAGAGCAATATCAATATTTTCACAGCCTTTCTCATAAGGCTTAGATTACCCCCACATGATGGGGCGTTGTGATAGTATTTCTATTCGCTCATGGGGCCATAGTCTAACTTTGAAGGTGTTGTGATAGCCTTTCTCATAAGTTTATAAAAAAAACTAAAAGTTTGCAAAAAAACCTCCTAAAACTTTGCGAAACCTCCTGAGAAAGTTTGCTATAAAAGCCTAAAGTTTGCAA
Source organism: Asparagus setaceus (assembly GCA_012295165.1). NCBI lineage: Eukaryota > Viridiplantae > Streptophyta > Magnoliopsida > Asparagales > Asparagaceae > Asparagus > Asparagus setaceus. Next base: position 42,991,040 of record CM022707.1, on the reverse strand, counting down.
AAATCCCCTAAAGTTATAAGAAACCTCCTAAAAATTTGTAAAAAACCCCTAAAAGTTTGCAATAAGACCCCCAAAAGTTTGTAAAAAACCCCTAAAAATTTACAAAAACACCAAAAATTTACGAAAAACCCCCTAAAAGTATTTTGGACATAACTATTATAGTTAAATGGGTAAATAGGTGGCCCGTTTATTAAATAGGCAGGGAAAAACCGCCCATTTATGGCCTCCATTTATTATCCAAACCCACTCATTTAACACCCTTAGGCCATAGTCTAATTTTGGAATCGTTAGAAGCCTTTACCAAAATCACAGTTTACGAATTTAATCATGTGTATAGTACGCTGTACCTCAGCTTCTATATACGTATGCAGTACCCCGCAGCTGCTGTGGGGCCCAAGAAAATTTGGCGGTAAAAGAAACTTGTTTCCACGTGGCAGCCTACCACTGGATGATCTGTGCATTTATGTCGGCCATGGGATGCATGCATATCCCATCACATGGAATTCTTTTTCCCGCGCTAATCACCGGATTTCTCCAATAAAGATAAGATATTAATAACAGTAAATATTAAAATAAATAAAAAAGAAACCCTTAAAAAAGTAAAAAATAAAAAGAGAAAAAAAAGGAGGGAAGAGCAAATCGAGAGGGTTTAGAAAATCAAAATTAATAAAAGAATCGTAAAAAGAAGGGGGGAAAAAAAAATCCGTCCTCAATTTTCTCAAACCCTAAATCCTATACTCCGATCGCAGCCTCCGCCACCAAATTCGCCGCCAGATCTCTCGATTTCAGCGAATTGAGAGGTGAAATTTCGCAGATCTCGGGTTTGATTTCGGGATCCGCTAGGGTTTTGATGAGTCCTGGAACTGTAGCGATGGAGGGCGCCAAGCCCTCGAGTTCCTCGCAGTCGGATGGTGGTGAATCCATGACATCAAGATTTGTTGATCTTTGCAAGGTTTTCTTTGATCCTGGACTTTCTCGAGTTTTCTCTTTTTTTTATTTTTATTTTTATTTGATTTTCAAGATTTGATCTTGTACAGGGACTGGATCTTGATGTGAGCTTGACGAGTCAAGGGATGTCACTGTTTAAAGCAATCAGGCCGGTTCTTTTGGCCAATTTGTCGTCAATTGGAAGCGGATCTGTGAGTTTAGACTGTTCTTTTGTATTTTTCAAAATCTTTTGTGGTGTTTAATTCGTTAAAGGTCTGATATATCTTTCCCTTAAATAGCCAGAGGAGGTGGAAAGAATCTGGTTGGCGTTTATTCTCTACTGTGTGACAAAACTTGGAAAGTCGAATCAAGGAGGAGGAGGAGGTCAGAATCGGATCAAGCTGTTTCAGATTTTGAAGGCAGCCAAGCTCAAGTAAGGCTTCACGAGATTTTGTTTTCGAGAAAAAGATTTGTTCTTTTTGAAAGATTTTGATTTTTCTGATGTTTGGATGTGCAGCACTGTTGATTTCTTCAGAGAGGCGTCACAGTTTTCGCTCAAGGCTGGCCCTATTCTCAGTAACCTTTATAGTCCTGATTGGGATAGGAGACTCGAGGTGATCTTCCTAATTTGCTATACTTTCTATCTTAGTCAATGTATTGTTGTTATGATATTAATTGAGTTTCGGTGCTCTCTATTTTGATGATTAGTTGGCAGAGTTGCGGGCAGTCGTAATCCAATTAAATGATCTACGCAGGTGAAAAATCTTCTCACCAAGTTCCTTTGCTATTTCACATAGATGTGTTTAATCTACTTTCTTTTAGTGGGTACAACTCAGTCTTGCCCGTGAGTTGTAAAACTAATTGCTGATAGAGTTGTAGTTTTCCTCTAAATTATGGTGAAATATCGCATGGAGTAGTTTATAGAAAAAATAAATTTAGGTGGCTATTATGAAGGTACAAAATAGAATCAGTGGTTTTAGCGCTAGATTCGGATAGAGCGTAGATTAGTAGGAAAGGATTTTAAGTTCCGTATAGGATATAATTGCTGCTTCTAGAGAGAAATTAGTCAAAACAATGATTTTCAAATGAATTTGAAAGAATTAATTTTTGTGATGGTGGTCTTTGTAAAACAGTAATGTGACTTGTTTATTTTTATGCTTTTCTCTTTTTCTTTATTAAGTATTTGGCATAAGATGAAGTCTGTAGCTGGGATAGTTAAATTCCTCTTTTGTGAAGTTGCCCGTACCCATATATGTTCTATATTGGCGATGCTAGTTATAAGTTCTTTTCCTTCTTATGGTCTATATTGCCGATGCTAGTTATAAGTTCTTTTCCTTGTTATGGTTTACATAAAGCACAAATCATTATATCATAACTTTGGATCATCGTATGGGTCACCAGGTTCTATAAGCGAGCATATCTGCAGTTTTTTTTGGTGAATGACACAGTCAGTGATCAAAGCTCTGCAGCTTCAGGCAGTACATGTTACATCTCAGACTACCATCAATTTGGTTGGTTGCTATTCTTGGCTCTGCGCATCCATGCATCCAGCCCCTTTAAGGATTTGGTCACCTGTACCAATGCATTGGTCTCTGTACTGGTTAGTGTTTCTCTCTTTTGCTGTTTATTTTATAATCATATTTCTATACAGCATATTCTGCGTAATGTAATATGATATATTTAATGTTGCAGTTAACATTTGATCATTTTGCTGAACATGTGACAGGCTATACTCATCCTTCATGTACCTAAGCGCTTCAGAAGTTTCTCCATCGACAATTCTTCTGTCCTTGGTAATTGGTGACGCTCATAGCTCTATTTGAAGTTTTAACTTGTGCAGCTAAGTATATCATAGTTTCTTAATGCTAATACTAATGAGATCTTTCACAATGCTCAGTTAAAAAGTCCGGCAAAGGTGTCGATCTTCTTGCTTCTCTGTCTCATGTGTATAATACCTCAGAAGATGATTTGAGAAGAACTCTAGAAAATGCTAATAAATTGATAGAAGATATTTTGAAGAAGAAACCACAGCTTGCTTCAGAATGCAAAGCAGAAAATTTGAATAGCATAAACACAGGTCAGAATTTTTATTTACTTTGTGTAAAATTGTTCACTAGCAAGTTTCTTTCAGTTTGTTAATGTTAGCATTTGACAGATGGTTTAACATATTTTGACGATCTGCTTGATGAAAAGTCACTGGAGAAAGATCTGCTTGTTTTAGAAAAAGATTATGATGATGCAATTAATGCTAAAGGTGAGCTAGATGAGCGCATATCTGTTAATGAAGATGACAGCTCTGTCACCAGTCGAGGCTTACTTGGAGGTGGCAGTAACATAAGTGGTGCAAAGGTATGATAGTGCAAAAAGGTTCAAGCTTTTCCTTGGCTATTAAGTACTATTTTCATCTATTCGTTCAAAGTTACTTATGACTCCTTTTTTTTGCCTTTCCTTTCCAATTTCTTCCTTTTCATATGTGAATCAGAAGTTTGATGCATTAGCTTCTCCTGCAAAAACTATAACAAGTCCATGTTTGGTTCATTCTGCTGCATCACTTGGAATTGTTTCTGTGCAAACCAAGATGGTTTCAGGTACACCTGTGAGTGCTGCCATGACAATGGCGAAATGGCTTCGAACTGTCATTTCACCACTTCCATCAAAACCTTCAGCAGAACTGGAGCACTTTTTTTCATTGTGCAATGGAGATGTAACCAGTCATGTTATCAGAAGGGCCAGTGTAATATTGGAGGCTATTTTCCCAAGCAACTCCTTTGGAGAACGGTTACCAACCACAAACCTAATGGATAATACATGGGCAGAAGAGAGAAAATCTGAGGCTCTGAAGTTGTATTATCGGGTTCTGGAGACAATTTGCAGAGCAGAATCAAAGTTGCAAAATGGCAATAATCTTCCTTCTTTACTGTCCAATGAAAGGTTCCACCGCTGCATGCTTGCTTGTTCCGCTGAACTGGTTTTGGCTACTCATAACACAGTCATTATGATTTTTCCTGCTGTTTTGGAGAGAACTGGAATAACAGCTTTTGATTTGAGCAAGGTGATTGAGAATTTCGTGAGGCATGAAGAAACTCTTCCACGAGAGTTGAAGCGACATTTAAATAGTCTAGAAGAACGACTCTTAGAAAGCATGGCATGGGAAAAAGGTTCATCAATGTATAATTCATTGATAATTGCAAGACCATCTTTGTCTGCAGAAATAGATCGTCAGAAACTATTAGCGGAACCAATGCCATCCCTTGATGCAATTGGAACACTTCAAAACATTTCCACTCCGGGCTTACTGCCTCTCCCTTTTCAGAAGCGTGAAGCTTCTCCAGGTACCTTTTTCTCTTCATCTCGAACGTCCGTGATCCTACTCAGTTTTAAAGTAATCTAAATTCTATACCTATAGCAGGTCTTTAATGGACATGACCTTTACAGGCGGATTATGATTTACACTTTGATTATTCATCTTCATAACTTTTCTTCTCTTCCGTTATTTGATGAGTGTGTGTTGCAGTTTCTGACAAGCATGTTGATTGCACTGCAGATAGAAACGGTGATCCACGGTCTCCTAAAAGACAGTGTACAGACCACAGGAATGTGCTGGCAGAACATAACTCCCCAGGTCCTGTGAAGGAACATCTCTTTGGCACTCCCAAATCGAAGTTACATCTTCTTCAGTCTGCATTTGCAAGGTTAGGATTTGATTTTAATTATTTACTTTTTGTGGTACTGAACTTGAAGTTTTTTATCTGCAGTATCAAAATTAAATTTGATTTCTTATTTGCAGCCCAGCACGGCCAAATCCTGCAGGAGAGGGAACATATGCGGATACTGAGATCAGTGTTTTCTTTAGGAAGGTATAATCATCATATTCATATTCGTCCACTACTTGTAGTGGGACCCCCCGCGGCAGGACAACACCCAAAAATAAAATGAAATGAACACCAAACGCCGACCGACCCACTCACAAAAAAAAAAGAAAAAAAAGGAAAAGAAAACAGTCTTTACACACTTCCTGCCCCGACTTTTAACTTTCTGTCAACTGGTCAATGTTTTTCAGATGTTCACCCGTTTATTGGATGTTATTCTGTAGATCTTAAAGTTGGTTGCTATCAGAATCAAGACTTTATGTGAAAGATTGAAGTGTAGTGAACAATTCCTGGAGAATGTCTATTGGCTTATCCAGCAAATTCTTAATCAGCGAACCACAATTTTTTTCAGTCGCCACATTGATCAAATCATCCTATGTAGCATTTATGGGGTTGCTAAAGTATGTCTTCACAACTCTCAGAAGTTATTGCTTTTAGCGTTTGATCATGACCATCCTCTTTTTCTAAAGTTATGTTGCTGATTGCAGGTATCACAAATAAGTCTGACATTTAAAGAGATTATTAACAACTACAGGAAGCAACCACAATCTAAACCTGAAGTATTTCGCAGTGTCTTTGTTAACTGCCGAAATGGGGTAAGTTGGGTTCTTCTGATCTTTCGTAATTATATGTTTTAAGTTTTTAACCTCTTGACTAATTATGTGAGCGCAGAAAATGGGGGAGGGACATGTGGATATCATTACTTTCTACAATGAAGTATTTGTTCCATCTGTGAAGCCATTGTTGGTGGAGGTGGGCCCTGATGGAATTGCTCAAAAAAATAGTAAACTCACCGAAGAGAAGAACAACAGTGATGGTATGTCATTCTGTTATATATGAGCATAGTTTGTCTTGCATTTATCTTTTCTGTATAAATTCATACCGGTTTTCCGTTTTTAATTGCAGGCCAAATTCCTGGGTCGCCTCGGTTACATCCTTTCCCAAGTCTACCGGATATGTCTCCAAAGAAAGTCTCGGCTTCTCATAACATTTATGTTTCTCCTTTGCGGCAATCTAAGGTTTGTCTTCCTTCACAAAAACCCCTGAACTTTTGGGTGAATTGCACGAAGCTCTCCAATATTTGAAAATTAGTGAATGCCCCTTAAACTTTTCACAAGCATCCTATAACTTTCGAGAAGTTCCACAAACTGAAATTTACCCTAAATATAAATTTACCTTTTCTTTTTTTTTCTTTTCAGTTCATAGTCTGAACATAATGCAAACTAGGAACAAAATATAAAGGATCAGAATGCCTGTTCGTGTGGTCTCTGGAATCCATAGCGTGAGTTAGAGGGTGAGGATATTAGAGATGCTTATGGAGCCCTAGTTAGCCCCCCCAAAAAAGGAGAAAAATAAAAGTGAAATGGAAAATGATTAGGGGTGCATTCGGTTCAGATATGGCTCGGATATGATACTTACCATATCCATATCTACTTACTCATCACGAATACGGATACGGTTATGGATATACCTCAGTAAGGAAAATTCATATCCATATCTGCTAAAACCGGATACGGATACGGATATACTTGCGAATATATAAGCGGATATGCATGCGGGTAAAAGACAAATATAAGAAAACTAGATAATATTGAGAAAACTATAGTTCACGTGATACAAAAGAGTTCATTATTTTGTTTGTTATATCTGAAAAGCTAAGATTAGACGTCTTGATCATCAAAATTAACCTCAAATCCATAATCTAAGGATTAAAACTATTGTAACAGTGTGACCAATATGTATTCGGATATTTCGGATATGGATCCGGATATTTTACTACAAAACCATATCCGTAACCATATCCTATCGGTTATAGATTTGAGTAACCATATCCGTGTCCTAACGGATACGGTTACGGATATTTCATCGGATACGGATACGGTTTAGCACCCCTAAATGTGATATAGGATAATAATGCATCCCAGGCGATCAAAACTGTCTGGGATTCATCCCAGATGACCAAAACCTTCTGGAATGCATCCCAGACATAAATATAGGAGCGCCTCCCAGGTGGCCAAAACCTTCTGGAATGCATCCCAGATATATATAGAAGTTCTTTCAAAAGCTTTTAGTTGTGATTACTTTTAGAGCTCTATAGTATCTCCAGTATCCTTGAACTGTCCCATTGGAATTAGTCTGAACTTCGTTAGATTAATTCTTCCTGGAGTATTTACATAACTGTCTTTTTAACATGGCAGACACCAGGACGAGTCAAATTTTAGTCATACCATAGTTCGAGCCTGGTCCTCGTGGATTAACAATATTAATGTTAAAAAACAGAAGATTTTGACATATATTATAGTAAATATTCTTCAACATGTTCTTAAATTCGTGCACAAAATCCTTACCACCCACATTGGGTCTTCCATGGAATGAAACTGATAGAGTAGTTATCTGCTTACCTAGCTTGCATGCTACTGTTCTAAAGTCTTTCTTTCCAATATTTCCTTTACCATTAAAGCTAAGTTCTGTAATGGCAACATGCACCCTGGTGAGAACTCAGAATATGATTAGATTGCTATATTTAAGTTGCACAGCCGAAACAAAAGGCAAAAGGAAGAGAAACAAATAAGAACTATAATACGGTAGATTTCCTGTCAAAGTAGTCTTGAGTTCTTAACTTGTTAATGTTGGCTAATAGCCGTGTCGTGTGCTATCTGAATACTTGGTACATTTGAACCTTAGCTTATTCGTAATGTAGTCGTAATAACTTGTAGATGTTAAAAGCTGAAATGGCCATAACATGTGAGCACATACGTACACAGATATGTATACGTATGGTAGTACATACCATGGTTTTAAATGTCGGCCGACATGTCGGACATGGCGGCCGACATGTCGGATTAGAGGCTAGAGCGACACGGATATGACCATTTCAAGTCGGATATCGTTTTTGGAGTTCATGTCGGACATGTCGGGGGATATTGCGGACATATCGGCCGATTTTCAGACTTGAAAAATCGGAAATCGGCCGTTTTTGTTTTGTTATTTTTTTTTTTTTTTTTTTTTTTTTTGAGTTGATAAGTATTGGGGTTTGGGTTTAGTACTCAAAACCCAAACCCGATTAATTCTTTTTTTAGCCTTTTGTTCCCATAGTAACCCGATAGCATATAATATAGATTAGGGCAAAGAAAAAAAATGTTGCTCTCTTTTCCACCGTGATCTCCTCTCGTTCGTCTTCGTCTCTACAAATTGAAATTGTGAATTCATAAAAGTGTGATGTAAACAATAAGTTTGAACCGTAGCTTGAAATCAATCCAAAGTCTAACACTATATGTCAATTTTATGCAAGGCACTTTACTTTATGTTAATTTTATGCAAGGCACTTCGAAAGTTTTAGTTTCACAATGTGTATTTTGTTTATTTGTTGGCATAATATTTCACTGTTTCTCTTCAAGAAATGAAAAACAACTCGTGTCTTGATGATGAATACTCAACTCAAGTAGGATATGCTATAACAAGACAAGTGCATTCCATCTTGATGACCAAAATTGAGTAGAAATCCATCCGATATGACAATCCGATATTTAGTACATGTCCCCCGACATATCCCCGATTTCCGCTATCCGACATGAATTTCAGCTATCCGACATGAACCCGACATCCGACATTTAAAACCTTGGTACATACATATGTATGTATACAACAGAAGATAGTGTTTTGGTTATTCTCTCAATTGTTGGCCTTATGCTCATCTCTTGCATTAATATGATTTCTTTTTTTTTGGCTAACAGAAGGATGCTTTGCTTTCACCAAGTTCCAAAAGTTACTATGCATGTGTGGGTGAGAGCACTCATGCATATCAGAGCCCATCGAAGGACCTCACTGCCATTAATAACCGCTTAAATTGGTAAGTTGGCTTCAGTTCCCTCTGAACCATTTCGTTTCAATAAAAAATAATGAACTTGTACTGTTTCCTCTTCCCCTGTACCCCCAGTGGCAGGAAGATCAATGCCAGGCTCAACTTCGATGTAGTGAGTGATTCTGTTGTAGCTGGTAGTCTTGGCCAGCAGCATGGCAGTTCTGCATCCTCAGCTGCAGCTGGTTTGCCCTCAAAAAGTGAGCAACCTGACACATAAAGTTGCTGGCAGATTATTAGCACTACAATCCCTGTATGTAGCCTTCTTCTCTGATACAGCATCATAGGTACTAATTTAATATGTACATTAGTTGAGAAAATTGGGAATTACTCTTGTGCAGCATGTCTATGTACAGAATAAACAGTTCTGCTGCCCCTGTGAATTTCCTGATTCAAAATGTATTAGGCTTTGGGATGTAAAACAGGTTCTAATTAGCTTAATAAAATGTATCCGCCTTTTTCTTTTCGAGTCTGGTTGTTAGAGTGTTTTAGTTGACAGCTATGATATTTACTTGCAGTGGACCTGATGTTATCTCCAAACTGAATGAAAATCACTGCTTGTAATTGAAGTAAGGTATCAAGAGATATTAGAGTTGAATGAGCTATTCCTTTCTGATGATTTTATTTCTGATGCGATTAATTAATATGTCATCTGTTGGTTGCACATTTCTTCCTTTTTAAATCTTCTCAAGTTTAAAACTAGGTAAAAATCATTTAAAAATAATTTTGTACAGTGTATACTTTGTGGCCATAACAAATTTCCATAAGGACAACCTTTTCTTTCTTTTATGTGAAAGACTATGCTAACAGGTTTTTCCCCCTCTCTGATAAATTAACTTTACCGAGCTTGCGTTTGGTTCTCAATTACCGTGGGGTTAAAAAGTTCTCATTGCGCGTTATATTCTGTTTTTGACCCACAGGGATGATGGGATTTGTTTCATCTGAAAAATGCAGGCTATAAAGATTGGAAAAAGTATAAACGCAAACACCATTACAGAATGTCTGTGTTTCTTGTCTTTGATCACATTCAAGGACAATTTCTTTATTCTTTGATCATTCAAGGACGGTTTATGTTCTGCATTAATCAAACAACACACCACAACTAATTCTTTATTTGGTATATAATACGGTTGACAATCGCACTTGTTCAATGAGAAAATAGTCAAGAAGGGAGTGTGTATAGTCTTTCATTGATGGGTGGTGCCGTTGTGTTTGGGCTGACGCCGGCTAATAATAGTCTCACGGACACCGGGGCTTTGCTGAGTGCAAGAGCTCCTGAAGATAATGGAATTATTGACACTCTGCACATTGCTGTTCACCAGAGCTACCATAGGCTTTCCTTCAGTTACTGACATCTTCTCTCCGTCTTTCTTCTTGTTCGTAGTCTCTTTTTCACTCTCGGGCTCGATGCCCTTATTCTGATGTTGCAGAAAATATCCATGATGCTGCTTCCCATTGATATGCTGTCCACTGGGAGATCCCAGCTCCATGTAAGCTCCCATGTTCTCTCCTGCCATTGTTATGAATTTCTTTTCACCATTAATTGTTGTCTCCCTCCTGGGAGAGGGAGGTGGGGGTGGGGATCTTGCATCAATATGAGATTGATTGCTGTTTCCCCGTTGCTTTCCATTGATATCAGCAATGGTCTTGACACTACCATTGCTGCTCCCTTGCTGCATGAAAGCGGTTTTGTGGTTGGTCGTTGGTTCTGGCTTTGGTTCAGGTTCTGGAGACGGTGGTGGAGCCCTACTTGGCTGCAGCTGTTGGTTTATAGGAGGCTCTGGCGGTGTTAGGGTTTTGATGACTTTAGGAGATTCTGGTGGCGCTGACGGGATCCTAGTTCTTGGAGATTCCGATGTTGGTGTTGGTGGCCATGTCTGGGTTCTAGGTTTTGGAGATTCTGGTGGTTGTGGAGTTAGTTGTCGCGCCATGATCGTAGATCTTGGAGATGGTGGTGGCTGTGGCTGTGCCGGGGTCCTAGGGTTTGGAGATGGCGGTGTTGGTTGTTGTGAGGCCTGTGTTCCACTGACAATGTTATTTGCCTGTGTTTGCTGAGTTTGTGGTGGCGGCGGCGGCGGCTGAGGCTGTGGCGGAGCTGGGGCTCGCTCAGACAGAAATCCTGAAAGTGGGATTCTCGGGGCTGTGGCCTGTGCAGGCGGAGCCGACGGCGGTGCTGGGCCTTGGGTCGGAGCTGGAGCAGTGTGGGCCCAAGAAGGGCCCTGGCCTGAGCCTTGGGCCGGAGCTGGGGTTGGGCCCTGGACTGGGGCGTTCAGTTGGGCCACAGAGCCCAACCTGAACCATCGTCTCCCCCCAGTCATTGGCTGGTTCTCCATTTTCCTTACAAGTCTTGGTTGTTTGCGAGATGTAGATAGAAAAGGGGGGTGTGTGTGGAACTAGGATTATATAGCAGTTGTGATCACAGATCGGAAGAAAGATCGTAAGCTTGGGAGCCAAGATATTCGAGGGGACCATAATCATAAGAAAATGAGAGAAGGCAAGGTATCAGATACTAAGGTAAGAGAGGCAGCCACGTAAGGAATGGTGGTAGGGACATCCCTCAGGGGTATGGGGACGTCAAGGTATCGGGATCTTTGTGAAATGTTGGCGAAGTGACAGGATGAAGAAGAAGAGAACGTTATTAGGGGTTTTGACATTCGATTTTTTTGCGGCCCTTTAACGGTCGTTTTCATTGCTCCTCTCTCTTTTGCACTTTTGCTCTTGCTCGTCCGCTCTTTTTCAATTTATGTTTCATCTCACTGTAGTCTCCAAAGGATTTCCCTACTGGATGGTCAGTATGGGGCACCTAAAAAAGCTCAATTATCTATACATTATAGTCAAAAAAATTATCAAGGTGGTTGAAACTTATAAAGAAGGAAAAAAAAAAAATAAATAAAATAAAATAAAGGAAACTAAAATTTGCTTGGACATCACATCACTCGTCGGAGTGTTTCCATACCTACGCGATACAGATCAATTTGCAACCTTATTTTATATTGGCTGTAGCTCCAATATTTGCTTGGACATCACATCACTCAAGATACGCTGGATGCCATCCTCCTCTTTCTTTTGGCTTTGCTGAAAGGCCAGGAATCTACAAATTCTCCTTTAGACGTTTCCATCCAAATATTCTCCTTTTTCTTTCAACTCAGATATGGAATACTTTTTCTTAATGTAAGTTTAGGTTCGATGTTTACATTGTTAGAATATAAAACAAGAACCCTCAATCCTCGCCACAACTTCAGAGTTTTTGGTGCAGTGACGGGGAATTTAAAATAGTATCAGAGCAATCCAGTTTCAAATCCTACCGATCACGTATTTAATATGGATTAAAGAAAAAATGTTACCATTGTGTGAGTCAGGAACTTTAATATACATGACCTCATATCAATTAAAACCATCTAAAATGCACAAGGAAGTTTTTTATTCTTACTTTGGAAAATGCTTTGCTTCTGTTGCTTTCCCAATTTCCGTATGACGTCCATTGAGCTTTATGATTACAACCAATTATAAGCTTGAGATGTGCTCATATTTATTTTGGCACAGTTAAGATGATAAGACATTAAGCAATCCCACTAAGTATCCTTGAGTCTATTGTTAATAATGTCATTTAAAGCATAATATGTGTTTCTTGTGAGCCAAACTGGCTTAAACCTTCTCTTCTCCAAATAATATATATTTGCTTACTAAATGAACACTACCTTGATTATTTTTGTTTAGTACAGGATCAAATCACATGCTTGCGTTCCTGAACAGTGATACAGGAACCTTAGACTATTCTTTAATTTGATCAAGTGTATACATATGTACTTAATTAGGCTGTATTTTCTGAAGAAAATAAGTGGTTACAATAGAATCTCAACGTTAAAATTATCTCAAAATGTTCGATATGCTTCTGTTAGAGTGCCCTAATCAAATCTTAACTTAATAAATAATTTCTATGTCGTTAATAATTCTTTGCTGGTGTGAGATATCAGTTGGTAGCTACAAAATAAAGATAAAAGACTTTGACTTTTATCATTATTACAACCATTATTCTAGGAGAGGGACTGAGACTTGTATTTATATGAAATTGAAGAAAAGCTGGTAAATGCGTAAGCTGTTGGAATTCTAATCGTGCACTTTCAGGGGGAATATGCATTCTATTAGGGGTTTTTTGTCCCGCATACGTCGAATCTTCACTCATCTTAACACGTCAAGTCAACGCTAAAAGCATTGTGGATGTACGCATATTAATGTGATATTGTGAATGTCGACTGAGATCAAAAGTCAAGTTTACCATGGATGATACCCTACATTTTCTACCCTTACAGTTTTCCATATACGCTTGAAATATACTCACATATGAACGAGAATATTGTTTTATATTCATGTTCGAGTATAATGTCATACAGATAAAATTAGAAACAAAGTAATGATCTTATTAAATAGAAGTAATGTCATTACTTAACAGTACTCACTATAACAAAGATTGTAAATTATGATACATTTTTTGTCTCTACGCGACACATTTTTGTGTCGCTCAAATAGAGCGCGACACATAACAAAAGTGTGGTTAGAACATGTGTGGAGAGCGTCTTTCTACACATGTGCGAATGTGTCACAAAGTTACAACACATATATATGTCGAGCATGGTGACACATACAACTGTCACAAAACTCATATATGTGTCAAGAGTGGTGACACATAGTTGTGTCTATACCATTAAAAATATAAATAGTATCATCATTGAACACTATAACTTCCCAGAAGGTCACCCATTCTAGGATTACTCTCACCAAAGCACAATTAAATATGGAGCTTTTTAGCTTATACACAATCATAAATATTTAATCATCATTATAATTAAAATCTAAGATTTATTATTTAAACCCATTAATAGATCTTCTCACAATCCATGTTGGACTATTAGCCTATTTCAATTATATTTAATTGTACATCTAATGACACAAATATGTGTCGTGATTTGCAACACTTTTTATTTGTGTCACTATTGTTTAATTTTTTGCAAATAAAATGACACTTTTATATGTGTCATAAAATAAGTGTGGATAAATAAAACTTTTGTTGTAGTGACTGTTAGAGTCGATATTGAGCCCTTAGAGAAGATGACTGTACTGTGAAACTCGACGATTTGGGAGAGTAACTAAACTCTAATTAGTCCATAGATAATAGAGATCGTGATGATGTAATAGTCATTGCTATATACACGTAATTCTTGGTTTAGACTATAGTCAAGTTAATCGCACATGATGGATGACATCCAAGATTGCATCCTGCAAACATATAGGTGTGTTTGGTTTGAATGAAAATGGGAAGAAAAAAAAAAAGAAGAAAATGGGTGAGAAAGTTAATTTCTATTGTTTGGTTAGTAAGAATTTCAAAAAGAAAATGAAAATGGAAGAAACTAAGGAGGAAAAGTATCTAAAATTTCCCCAGTAATTTTCTTCACAAGAAGGCAGGGAAAACGACTGAAAATAAATCCGGCTTGTTGTCGAGCGATCCCGCAAGCTCGGTTCACAGGCAGACGCGACTCTGGAAGGGTCATTAGCCACATATATGCATATGGGCCCCACTAAAAAATAAATTGGATTTATTATGGACATAAGGGATTGATATGGGCCCTTTTAGAAAAAGATTTATTAGGCACACAGTTTTATTTTAGTGGTTTTTCGTTTTCCAAATTAATCCCTAACATCTTTCCTATTTAGAATTAGGCCCTCAAATCATTGAAGCTGTCACGTCCCACAATAGTCAATTCTGAAGTTAATTTTTAAATTAATCCTCAAATAATTGAAATCGCTATTAAATCCCTCGATTTTGATAGAGATTTAATAACATGATTATCATTAATATAAGTTAATTGCATTTTCAATCTTTTTTATATGAACTACCAACCAAAGACATTAATCTTTATTATTTTCCTTCAAGTTTTCTTTTAGAATTTTCTTCCTAACCAAACATCAAAAGAATTTTCTTTCTTTTTCCTTTTCCTTCTATTTTCTTCTCTGTCACTTTCTTTCAATCCAAGCACAGATAGTCCCTTGTAGATGATTTATATATATTCGCAAATGAAGAGGGAGATTGTTGGAGTTCATAGGTTAGTATGTAATCCCTGAGAACAACTATCTAACAGCTTAACCATTTGAATTGATTACTAGCTAGCTCAAAGAAAGGCAAAACAAAGAACTCGCGCTTACAATCTCCAACGAAAAAACTATTCAAACAGTACAATAAGGAGAGATGACAAGGAGAAATTACTATGCACACATTGATTCCTGAAAATACACCATAATACACATATCACGGTCACTAGACCCAAAAACAATATGAATTCCCAATCACAGCCATTGGATCCGAAATCGGCTGTGATTGAGATTTCACACAACATTATTATTTCACTAGATAGAACAATAAATTTAGTAGTATTACACAATGCCATGACACATTAACAACAAGTCTCAATCTCACCTAATAGTTAGCAAAGAGAGACTCATCAGCATATAGCATCAATTGCCCTCTCAGGCGCAGTTGCGTTAACATTAAAGTAGTAGCTAGATGGCTCTGATATATCAATCTCTCTACCATTGTAGTAGCTTGGGGGCTCCGAAACATCGCTCTCTCTTTTAGTCGCAGAAGAGCTACATTCAATTTCAGAACTATGACTCTCCGATAAAAGTTTTAAACAGGAAGCAAGAGCCTCGCGCATCCATGGATATCGACAAAGCCTTAATGCATCCATAACACTTACCTATATCGGTAGAGAAAATAATTTAGTCATTGTGCCTTGAGAAAAGTTTTAAATGTATCCATAACACTTACCGATATTGCTAGAGAAAATAATTTAGCTAGTGTGACTTGAGAGAAGTTTTAAATGTATTTTTTTTTTTTTGAAAATTTTCAAGTGTGAGGTATATATACCCATTTTCTCTTGTGGGTAGATTGCTCAGGCCAAGATTCATGTTCTTTTTTCACCTCTAATGCAAACATGTAGCCTTTACAAGCTCCTTCATTACTGCTACTGTTTTGTCTACTTTTGCTTCTAAATGTCCACTCGCCAAGTTTGGTTTCCTGCTAAAAAAATAAGAATTATCAAGTTTAATTATGTTCTGCTCAAAAATAAGAATTATCAAGTTTAATTAAAAATTTTTTTATAAAGAAACGAATCATTTCAAACAGAGGAAAAATTGTAGTAGGGCAATATAATGTGAACGTTTTTGTCAATTTGATTATTATAGGGTCAATTAGAAGACGATGATGATGAACAATAATAACAACGATGATGAAAATGACTGCAAACCTTTTAAAATATAGCACTCTTAACTGATTGTCTTATTATTACGACGTTTAAAGTTTTTTAATTGGGTTGGTGAGATATAGTAATCACTTAGGATATACATAATCAAAAGAAATTTCTTCTATAGATGGACAAAAATATCCATAAATCATAGTAAATCTACAAAATAAGAAGTCAAATATACTCAAGTACATATGCAAACCTTCTTCCTTCTATTTGGTTTAAACATTAAAGAATTTCCTCTTTTGAGAATATTGTTGGGAGTTTAGTGAACTGTTTGCAGCTACAGAATAAATGTCTCCAAGTTTTATAAAATTTTCATAAATGAAAACAATTGTTTCTGTAGGAGGGTATGAATAGGATCACAGTCTGAACAAGATATTAACATCCTGGAAAAGATAGTCCAAGCAGTGTGAACGAACAAAACCAAATATTAAAAAGAAATAAAAAATAAATAAGTAAATAAAAGAGTAGAGAAGCTACAAAATAATAATTAAAAAACCTAATAATAAAACACTTGCCATCCATATGTCATACGAGAAATTACTGTGGATATAAATTCAAGAAAATCCAAAATGGAAAAAAGTATGAACCTACATTAAGAATTCCTTCAACTCCTGCTTCCTCAAGAGCTTCTCTAATTGCAGCTTCACACATAGTCTCATCGTTCTCCCATCCTCCTGGTTACATATTTTACTTGCTTAGTACGCAATTTTTAAAAAATATGCGCAAGAATTATGTAATTGTTTGAGACTAACTAAGAGAATAAACCAATTCCTCACCTTTGGGAAAACAAGATCATGTCTTTTAGGAGTAGAAATCATGAGTACTTCCAGTCTATATATCAAATCTGTGCCTTGAGGCTTTAGCCTATAAGGTATGCATCTGTTGAGAAATTGATTAATTAGACAAATAATCAAAATTAATTTCTAAATTATGATTTAAATAAAAATCTAATTAATTATAGCAAGCATATATTTTAGTAGATTTTGAGAAAATACCATACCCTGCAACAAGTCGAAACCCGTTCTCATACAACTGTTTATGTCGTCCAACTCTAGCTAATATGGTTGGTGACATGATAGTAATCACTTAGGATATACATAATCAAAAGAAATTTCTTCTATAGATGGACAAAAATATCCATAAATCATAGTAAATCTACAAAATAAGAAGTCAAATATACTCAAGTACATATGCAAACCTTCTTCCTTCTATTTGGTTTAAACATTAAAGAATTTCCTCTTTTGAGAATATTGTTGGGAGTTTAGTGAACTGTTTGCAGCTACAGAATAAATGTCTCCAAGTTTTATAAAATTTTCATAAATGAAAACAATTGTTTCTGTAGGAGGGTATGAATAGGATCACAGTCTGAACAAGATATTAACATCCTGGAAAAGATAGTCCAAGCAGTGTGAACGAACAAAACCAAATATTAAAAAGAAATAAAAAATAAATAAGTAAATAAAAGAGTAGAGAAGCTACAAAATAATAATTAAAAAACCTAATAATAAAACACTTGCCATCCATATGTCATACGAGAAATTACTGTGGATATAAATTCAAGAAAATCCAAAATGGAAAAAAGTATGAACCTACATTAAGAATTCCTTCAACTCCTGCTTCCTCAAGAGCTTCTCTAATTGCAGCTTCACACATAGTCTCATCGTTCTCCCATCCTCCCTGGTTACATATTTTACTTGCTTAGTACGCAATTTTTAAAAAAATATGCGCAAGAATTATGTAATTGTTTGAGACTAACTAAGAGAATAAACCAATTCCTCACCTTTGGGAAAACAAGATCATGTCTTTTAGGAGTAGAAATCATGAGTACTTCCAGTCTATATATCAAATCTGTGCCTTGAGGCTTTAGCCTATAAGGTATGCATCTGTTGAGAAATTGATTAATTAGACAAATAATCAAAATTAATTTCTAAATTATGATTTAAATAAAAATCTAATTAATTATAGCAAGCATATATTTTAGTAGATTTTGAGAAAATACCATACCCTGCAACAAGTCGAAACCCGTTCTCATACAACTGTTTATGTCGTCCAACTCTAGCTAATATGGTTGGTGACATGATAATAATCACAAAAAGCTCAAATCTAAACAAAGAAAATTGAAGATGTCAGCAAGAAATATCACCCAAAAAAAAAAGCATAAATAAATAAGGAAATAGATGCAGAGCTCCAATTCACCTTAACTAGTACAAAGCACTCTGCTCTTCAAATCTCAAAATCTAAGTTGAGCACAAATGGGTTTCTCTCATTAACCATCCAATTGAATTTAAATGGGTATTTGGGTCAACCAGAGCTCACAAATTTATTTTTTTTTATTGAAATTTGAGCAATAAAGAACGAGGATAGCTCCAAGGATAACTCTTTTGAGAATTTAGAAGAGAAGAGAAAGAGTAAGATTATGTAGCCCACAACCAGAGATGTGCAGTTGAGATCTTTCACAGAAGCAACACTCTCTGGTTCCCTTTTAAAAACAGAGGAGAGAGAAAGATATAAGAGCTCTCAAGGAGAGGAGAGAGAGAGAGAGAGAGAGAGAGAGAGAGATGGAAATTTTTCCCGCGAGACTAAATCAACTTCGTGTAAAAAAATTGATAGTTTTGTTGGGCATCTTATTAGTTTAAGAAGGAAGTAGAGGTGGTGAAAATGATGGAGGAGAATTATATACGTGTAGTGTAATCATGCATGATTTTTATATTTGTTTCAGTTATCTATATCTAAAAAAAATAATATTTAGCTCTGTTATTGATTTTTCTATTTTGTTATGTTTCCTATGAAAGAAAATGACACCATGACAATATTGGTAATTTTGTGATCATCTTGTTATTTTATCTAGCTTGTATAGTCAATGTTATCTGATACTTGGTTTTGATTAGAATCTCTGCTAACAACCTTGTACTCCAACACTCCCCATCAAGCGAAGCCAATTTGGAACAACGATGAGCTTGTCTCTAAGGGGGTGCTATTCGTTCCGGATTGTTGATTTGGACTCAGACAATTGTCCACGAATCCGACATTCTTGGATAGGGACTTGGACTCAGATTTTATGGTTAGAGCCTCGGACTTTTGGATTGGATTTTGATTTTTATGAGTAGAATTCTTGAACTTGTGATTTGGATTCTTAAACTTTTGCTTTGGATTCATAGACTGATGGTCTATATTTTAGATTCATGGATTATTTACATTAAGAGTTTTAAATTAAATTATTATGTTGAATAATAATTATTAATAAAAAATAAACATTAATTTAAAACCACCCTCATTTTGATTAATGGATGACAACAACAAAATTGAATACATCTTTTAATCCATTTAAACAGTTCAAACAAAATGTATGTAATATAGTATTAAATATTTAAAATATTTATATATTTAAGAAATGTTAAATAATGAACATATCTAAGTTAATATTAAATATTAAATATTAAGTATATTAAGTGGTTAAATAGTATTAAGTATATTTCATTTTAAATGAATTAAATAAATTTATAGAAGTTGATTAAAATATTTTAAAATAAATACATTCAATGTTAATATATAAATATGGAATATTGTGAAATTAAATATATTTAATTTGAAATATATTAACTATTTAAATAAGTAAAGATAAGAGGAGAGAGGAAATCCACATAGTAACATTACAATCCATTAATTTTAACTTGGGCTTTCTCTTAAAAATTTCTCATTAAAAACTATAGAGTTGGAATAGAGTGTGGATTTTAAAATCCTAGTTCTAATAACAATCCTAGACAACCAATAACACCTTAAATTTAAATTCAAATCCTAGTCCTAAACCAATAACACCTTAAATTCAAATCCAAATCCTAGTCCTAAACCAATAGCATAAAATTCAAATCAATCCTAGTCCTCAACAAATAACACCTTAAATTTAAATCCAAATTCTAGTCCAAAATGAATAACACCCTAAATTGAAATTCAACAAAAAGTCCGAGTCCAAATCAACAATCCTCAACAAATAACCTCCTCTAAGGATTATGAGCCGATAATGTAAGAGTGATTTTGTAAGAGCATCAGCAATTTGATCTGAGGTAGAGATATGTTGAACAATAAGTAGTTTTTTTAGCAACTCTTTCTCGAACAAAATAAAAATTAATTTCCACATGTTTTGTTCATCCATGGAAAACCAGATTGACAGTGAGGAAAGTAGCACCCAAATTTTTACATCCAAGTACAGGTGGTGAATGCAAAGTCACATGTAATTCACGTAATAATTGTTGAACCGAAATCATTTTAGCACTTGCGCATGCTAGACTTCAATACTCTGATTCGGTGCTTGAATGAGAGACTGTGTTCTGTTTTTGCGAGCTCCACAAAATCAAATTCGAACCCAAGTAAATGTAAAAAGCTCCTTGAGAATGACAATCATCTGGGCAACCTGCCCAATCTTGATGTAGCGGAAGCGTAATAAAAAAAGATAACTACTCGTTCTCATACGAGCAAAACGGCACAAAATAACTAAAAAGTACCAAACTATCCTTTTTCTAAAGCTAAGAGAAATCCTTACATAAAAACCTTTCTATAAAAACTAGAAAACTAAAAGTAACTCAGAATTCCACGCACAGTTGAGCCTGAAGACTAATATCTTTGAACAAGAATATTATCTGGAACCGCGAATTAGTTTTATGTATAGAGCACTTTCTCAGCTTTCCAAAAATATATAATAATAAAGATTCTATGGAGGGAGTCAAAAAATATGATCCTCCAAATTTGCATCTTAGAATCTGTCTAAAAATACTCTTTCGCTTTAATCATCCCGCTTTCGCATGATCAGATTTCTTCCAAAAAATATCAATTATTTCCTCCGCATCATTCTCCCCTCCCTGAACAAGACTCGTCTTGAGTTTGGCTGAAGGTAAAGCGGCCTGATCGGGTGAAACTCAGTCAAATCAGTAATTTTCTTCATCTTAAACTTGTGGTAGGTTTTCTTAGGCAATGGTTCCTTGTATAGATGATCCATCATCAGATCTCCCTCATCAAACAATTTTAAATGATTATGCTTATCAGGGTCTGATGGGAAATAAATGATTACCTCCTTAGTTGCAAGTATACAACCTTGATCAAGTTATAGTATAAAAGATTATCGATCCCACGAGGAACGGGAAAGTAGGGAGGAGTTTTTCTCAAGTTTTGGTTCTCAAATTATGCGCGACAATTAGGAGTTTATGTACAAATAAAATGGAAGTGAGAAAATGGTGAATGTGGATGTGGAGAGATAAGAGAGAGTGGATTGTGGATTATGTGCAAAAGAAGAGAAAATGAAGTTGGGAATGTGGTTGTGATTATATGCACATAATAACAAAACTAAGTTTGAGATTATATGCACATGGAGTGAATATGAGATTGGGAGAAAATAAGTGCAAAATAAAATAAAGCAAGATTGAGAGAGAGGAGAGAGTAAAGGAAAATCAAAATCAAGAATAAAGGAAAATAACAAACAAATGAAAAACAAGGATAAGTGGAAAATAAAGAAGGTAAAGTATGGAGGATTAATTAAAGATATGAGGAATCTAGAGTAGATCCACTTAGCTTATCTCAATCTCATGAAAATGAGTTGGATTTGTTAGCTAGTTTCAAACAATCTCTAGGGATCCCACGAATATTAGCTCCACACTTAGAAAAGGGTAATTCCCTAGAGGGTTCTAGCCTCAAGGTGAATTAAAGGAAAGAAAAATCTATTCTAGAAAGTAAATACAAGAATTAAATACATTGCATGAAAGTAAATTGCAAGGAATTAAATTGCATGAAAGTAAATTGCAAGAAAGTAAATTGCATGAAAGTAAATCTATTCTACAAACAAGAAAATAAAGAAGAAAATGAAAAAGAAATAAAATAGAAACCAACAACTCCTGATCTTAATCTAATCCTCCTTTTGGTCCTTGGATTAGAAGAAGAGAAAGGAAATTGAAGGGGTGAAACATTTGATTTATTGTGTAACAAAAGTTACAATTTTGGAAGGTCTTCTCAATTAAGAGTGACCCTCCTCTCCAAATGGAGTTTTTACAAAATATTTCACACTCAAAACACTCAGCCTTCACCCCTATTTATAGCCCAACGGAGTTGATGTGAACCATTGGATCAAACCTAGCCAAAAAGGGAGAGAAATCCACCATTAATCTGGAATCTGTTGGGAACCGATCGGTTGGCCGATCGGTTAGCCAACCGGTTAGCCAACCGGTTGGCCAACCGGTTGGTCAACCGATTGGTTCCCAACCGAATTTGTCTTTTCTTGATTTTTCTTCACGAATTTCTCTTGGATCAATTTGGTATCTTGGGCCTTGGTTTGTCTTCAGATTTGGGCTTCAAATATTGGTAGAAATTCAGAGAATTTGAGTCATTTGGGCTTTTATTCATTATTTCTTTATTAACCTGCAAAATAAGATAAAAATGATTATTAGTAATATCGTTTATTCATATAACATAGGTAATAAGGGTATAAAAAATGTATTTAAAATGTGCTAATCAAATACCCCCACACCTAAGCTTTTGCTAGTCCTCTAGCAAAGAAAATAAAAAGAAAACCTAACTCACTTTCGCAGGAATCGCGGTTGTATTTAGCACATACAACAATCCTTTAAACCCCTAGGTTACCCTAGTGGACGAGTTGTAGTCTCGTGAGGGTTTGCGATGAATATACCTACAAAATTGATCAACTTGCCAATTTAAAGAAGTTAATAAAATGATTAATTCATTTGATATCTTCAAACATTCCAATTGAAGTTGGTTAATACTCAAGAAAACGTTTTATCATAACTCCAATGTAATTTTCTTAAGAAAATCATTTCATTATAGTTATACAAAACCAAGTTTTAACTCAAAATTTAATTTAAAAGTTTTGAAATGGACATGCTAACCCTTTGTTTTAAACAACTTCAAGTCTTTTAATCCATTTTATTTTTCAAGAACATATACAAATATAACTATATACAAAAACATGGTTAGTATGATTTTTTTTTTTTTTTACTCTTTATTCCTTGGTGGTTTTGTTCTTTTTAATCGGGCTTTCTAAGTGACCATTTAGCGAGTTTTGGGCCAATGAATCCCAACCCAATTGGGCTTAGGTCATTAAGCATAGAAATACTCCTCGGGCTTAATTACTCAGTCAACTTAGGCTTAGTAAAATAGAACCACCAATGATTTTAAGAGAAATTTTTCTTCTATTTATTAAGTTAGTATATATGTGTGTATATGTATATATATTCTGAACAATATTTGGATCAAGACAACTTGAAAAATTATTTTCAACTCTAAGTTAGGCATGCAAAATTTCATTACTTTAATTAAAAATCTAAGTTACAACTTAAGTAAAGTATATTACTTTGAAAATCATTTCTTAAGAAATTTATTTGGAGTTATCATAAAAGGTAAACTTGAGTATAGAACCAACTAAGGATTAGAAGACTTAAATTCTATCAAATTGATCAATTATTAATCAACTCTATTAAGTTGGCAAGTGACTCTTTTTTTTTTTTTATGAAAAGAGGAAAAAAATGACATAAAAAGAAAGAAAATGGTAAGAAGAGGAAAAATGACTAAGATAAAGAGCAAAATGACTAATTCCCACCCCACACCTAAATTTTGCATTGTCCTCAATGCAAATTCTATTATGCACAAAGTAAAACAGATAAGCATGGAAGCACTTACATTTGTTGATTGACTTGAACAATGATAAAAGTCTGTAATTACCTTTGGTATGAGAAGGTGGAGTCAAAAATTTATTCTCTCCTTTTCTTTTTTTTTTTTTTGAAAAGAACAAGAAACTCTCACATGAGAGAAGAATAAATTATTTTCAACTCTAAGTTAGGCATGCAAAATTTCATTACTTTAATTAAAAATCTAAGTTACAACTTAAGTAAAGTATATTACTTTGAAAATCATTTCTTAAGAAATTTATTTGGAGTTATCATAAAAGGTAAACTTGAGTATAGAACCAACTAAGGATTAGAAGACTTAAATTCTATCAAATTGATCAATTATTAATCAACTCTATTAAGTTGGCAAGTGACTTTTTTTTTTTTTTTACTCTTTATTCCTTGGTGGTTTTGTTCTTTTAATCGGCTTTCTAAGTGACCATTTAGCGAGTTTTGGGCCAATGAATCCCAACCCAATTGGGCTTAGGTCATTAAGCATAGAAATACTCCTGGGCTTAATTACTCAGTCAACTTAGGCTTAGTAAAATAGAACCACCACTGATTTTAAAGAAATTTTTCTTCTATTTATTAAGTTAGTATATATGTGTGTATATGTATATATATTCTGAACAATATTTGGATCAAGACAACTTGAAAAATTATTTTCAACTCTAAGTTAGGCATGCAAAATTTCATTACTTTAATTAAAAATCTAAGTTACAACTTAAGTAAAGTATATTACTTTGAAAATCATTTCTTAAGAAATTTATTTGGAGTTATCATAAAAGGTAAACTTGAGTATAGAACCAACTAAGGATTAGAAGACTTAAATTCTATCAAATTGATCAATTATTAATCAACTCTATTAAGTTGGCAAGTGACTTTTTTTTTTTTTTTACTCTTTATTCCTTGGTGGTTTTGTTCTTTTAATCGGCTTTCTAAGTGACCATTTAGCGAGTTTTGGGCCAATGAATCCCAACCCAATTGGGCTTAGGTCATTAAGCATAGAAATACTCCTCGGGCTTAATTACTCAGTCAACTTAGGCTTAGTAAAATAGAACCACCACTGATTTTAAGAGAAATTTTTCTTCTATTTATTAAGTTAGTATATATGTGTGTATATGTATATATATTCTGAACAATATTTGGATCAAGACAACTTGAAAAATTATTTTCAACTCTAAGTTAGGCATGCAAAATTTCATTACTTTAATTAAAAATCTAAGTTACAACTTAAGTAAAGTATATTACTTTGAAAATCATTTCTTAAGAAATTTATTTGGAGTTATCATAAAAGGTAAACTTGAGTATAGAACCAACTAAGGATTAGAAGACTTAAATTCTATCAAATTGATCAATTATTAATCAACTCTATTAAGTTGGCAAGTGACTCTTTTTTTTTTTTTTATGAAAAGAGGAAAAAAATGACATAAAAAGAAAGAAAATGGTAAGAAGAGGAAAAATGACTAAGATAAAGAGCAAAATGACTAATTCCCACCCCACACCTAAATTTTGCATTGTCCTCAATGCAAATTCTATTATGCACAAAGTAAAGCAGGATAAGCATGGAAGCACTTACATTTGTTCGATTGACTTGAACAATGATAAAAGTCTGTAATTACCTTTGGTATGAGAAGGTGGAGTCAAAAATTTATTCTCTCCTTTTTCTTTTTTTTTTTTTGAAAAGAACAAGAAACTCTCACATGAGAGAAGAATAAATTCTTTTATTATTATTGTGGGACAAAAATAAAAATGTAGAATAAAAGATAAAACATGAGAAGCTCATATTCTACATTAAATCCTACCTTATTGCTGAAAATTCTACCCGAAATTTAAAGAATTTCAAGATGATATAATCAATGATGTTCTCAAATTCGAAAATTCCAAGGTTTGCAATGTGTTTTGCGACAAATTAAGGTAGGTCTTATTAGTGTTATGCATTTTGAACTTAGATTTTTGATTAATGACAATTTGACATTTTGGTTGCTCTTTCAAAATCTAAGCTCATCGAAAAGAGTTCTTGAATGTTGCATTCAAGAGGCATGTATTCAACACAGTTTCCTCATTTTGAAAAATAAAACACGAATTTTTAGGATTTCCAGTTCCTCATGAAAGATTTCCTCAAAACTAATGTCAGATTCATTCTCTACTACATTAAACTTTCTTGGATGTAATTGATTTGAAAGGTGCTTATCAATATTATTTCTGGATTGAAAATATTAAGTTCAGCAATGATTCCCAAAAGACTTCATGTGACCAGTTCTACAGTTGATGAGAGCATTAGAAGTGGCTAGAACGGTCTTCCTAAGATCACGGGTATCGTCCTTTGGGATTGGAAACGGGTTGTGTTTCGAGGACTACGAAATCAACAGGAAAAATGAAGTCTCCAACCTTTATCAATACATCTGTTATTTCACCCATAGGGACCTTAACAGATCTATCAGCTAACTGAAGTGTACATCTAGTTGGCTTGAGTTCCCCGACACCTAGTTGTTGGTAGATTGAATATGGAAGCAAGTTGACACTGGCCCCTAAGTCTAAAAGCCTTATCGATCTGAGTATTACCAATGATACATGGAATGGTAGGACATCACGGATCCTTATGTTTCAATGGTAAAGAAATTAAGGTAGGTCTTATTAGTGTTATGCATTTTGAACTTAGATTTTTGATTAATGACAATTTGACATTTTGGTTGCTCTTTCAAAATCTAAGCTCATCGAAAAGAGTTCTTGAATGTTGCATTCAAGAGGCATGTATTCAACACGTTTCCTCATTTTGAAAAATAAAACCTGAATTTTTTAGGATTTCCAGTTCCTCATGAAAGATTTCCTCAAAACTAATGTCAGATTCATTCTCTACTTCTGTTAAACTTTCTTGGATGTAATTGATTTCGAAAGGCTGCTTATCAATATTATTTCCTGGATTGAAAATATTAAGTTCAGCAATGATTCCCAAAAGACGACTTCATGTGACCAGTTCTACAGTTGATGAGAGCATTAGAAGTGGCTAAGAACGGTCTTCCTAAGATCACGGGTATCTGTCCTTTGGGATTGGAAACGGGTTGTGTTTCCAGGACTACGAAATCAACAGGAAAAATGAAGTCTCCAACCTTTATCAATACATCTGTTATTTCACCCATAGGGACCTTAACAGATCTATCAGCTAACTGAAGTGTACATCTAGTTGGCTTGAGTTCCCCGACACCTAGTTGTTGGTAGATTGAATATGGAAGCAAGTTGACACTGGCCCCTAAGTCTAAAAGCGCCTTATCGATACGAGTATTACCAATGATACATGGAATGGTAGGACATCCTGGATCCTTATGTTTCAATGGTACAGACCTTGAGAGGACTTCACTGATATTGGCGGCGAGAAAGACTTTCTTTGGAACATTTATTTGCCTCTTTTTGGTACATAATTCCTTTAAAAATTTGGCATAAGAAGGAATTTGTTCAATGACATCTAAAAGAGGAATGTTGACCTTAACCTGCTTGAAAGTCTCTAGAATTTTCTCCTCCTGAGAGGAGTGCTTCTTAGGCCTGAGTCTATCCGGGTAAGGAGCAACTGGTTTAAATTGATTAGACTCAGTTACGGTTCGGGTTAAGGTCATCGAAGGGTGTGAATTCTCGAAGGAGAGAATTTGTTACGGTTCGGGGTTTCACTTAGAGGCATTCTAACGATTATCGACTGTCTACGACCGTAGTGAATGGATTGCATTCACTTCAGCTTGGTAGGTTGAACTTGATCCGTGTCCTTCGGGTTGGGCACGGGTTGACTCGAAAAGTTCCTTTCTCTCTCACCCATGGCATTAGCTAGTTGACCAAGTTGGGTTTCTAACCTAGCTATGGCTTGAGTGTTGGAGGTGAGGATTTGACCGTTGATTGCATGAAGGAATTGGCGTGTTTGATGTTTGAGTCAATAAGTTCGTGGTCCGTGTAGAGGTTTTAATCAAAGTATCTAGACCCTTTTCGAACATTAAGGCGTTTATCATGATCCGCAATTTGAGGAGTGTGATTTGCAGATTGGTAATGAGGAGACCGGTTTTGAAATGACATTTGGTTGTTGAAAATTGAGAGGAACTGTATTGCCCTAGAAATTGTTGGGTTGAAGAGGAGTGAAATTTTGATTTAGGAGTAGTTTCCACTGGTTCCATGCAAAATTTGGATGATTTCTCCAACTGGATTGTAGGTTGGAGAAAATGGATCATTCACCGGACGAAATGCGGCGTTTATCGACCTAGTGGTGACGGATCCTAAAAGAGGACATTCCTCGAAACATGAGATGGAGACAGACAGTTATGACACTGAGGTAGAAACTTGGTTGATTTGGTGGAGCTCGTTCTTTGACTTCTAAAGCTTCTAACCTACGCATGATTGTCGCCATCTTTGCTTCAGAGGCTATGTTTGTTTCTAAGGACAGACCAACTGGTTTTGGTTGGGAAGCTGATGAAACACGGTCATCACAATGTTCCCACCGCATGGTTTTCTCGGATAAACTCTCTAAAAGTCCCAAGCTTCATCGGCATTTTTCTTCATGAAATCCCCTTGACACATTGACTCTAAGGAAGTTTTGAAGAATAATCCAATCCTTCATAAATGATTTGGCATAATCGCCACTTTTCAAGACCATGGTGAGGACATTGGATAAGAAGATCTTTGAATTTGTCAAAATACTTTCAAAAGGTTCTCCGGGACAATTTTAAAATTTTGAATCTGTTTCTAAGCTTGATTGTTTTATGGATAGGAAAGAATTTTTGGAAAAGCTGTCACAAATTCACCCCAAGTTGAGATGGAATCGTGGGCAAGCTATCTGACCATTTTTGGCTTTGTCCTTAAGGGCAAATGGAATAAATCGGAGTTTGATCGCATCTTCAGTTAAGTCCCTCATTTTATCATGAGGCAAACTTCTTCAAATTCGAGATAAAGATGTATCGTCTTGGTTTGACTCCTAAGAATTTGGGAAGCATGTTTATGAAATGCGGTCGAAGTTCAAAATTGGTTCCATTTACCTCGGGGAGTTTTATGCACGAGGGATTGCATTTCTAGTGGGATAACAAACATCTTGAAGAACAGGTGGGTTGGTATTAGCCATTTCGTTTGGTTCAAGAGATGAATCAAAACGAATTAAACGATTAGTATTATCCCTAACCCAAGTTTGCATACACCACAAGCAAAAAATTTTTTTTTTTTTTTTTTTTATTTTTATCCTAATTGTCTCTAATGTGAATGAACTATCTAAAGAGGAATGTTGACCTTAACCTGCTTGAAAGTCTCTAGAATTTTCTCCTCCTGAGAGGAGTGCTTCTTAGGCCTGAGTCTATCCGGGTAAGGAGCAACTGGTTTAAATTGATTAGACTCTGGTTCTGGTTCAGGTTCTGGGTCATCAGAAGGGTGTGAATTCTCAGAAGGAGAGAGAATTTGTTCTGGTTCAGGGGTTTCACTTAGAGGCATTCTAACCTGATTATCGACCTGTCTACCTGACCGTAGTGAATGGATTGCATTCACTTCAGCTTGGTAGGTTGAACTTGATCCCGTGTCCTTCGGGTTGGGCAGGTTGACTGGAAAAGTTCCTTTCTCTCTCACCCATGGCATTAGCTAGTTGACCAAGTTGGGTTTCTAACCTAGCTATGGCTTGAGTGTTGGAGGTGAGGATTTGACCGGTTGATTGCATGAAGGAATTCAGCGTGTTTGATGTTTGAGTCAATAAGTTCGTGGTCTGTGTAGAGGTTTTAATCAAAGTATCTAGACCCTTTTCCAGAACATTAAGACGTTTATCATGATCCGCAATTTGAGGAGTGTGATTTGCAGATTGGTAATGAGGAGACTGGTTTTGAAATGACAGATTTGGTTGTTGAAAATTGAGAGGAACTGTATTGCCCCTAGAGAATTGTTGGGTTGAAGAGGGAGTGAAATTTTGATTTCCGGAGTAGTTTCCCTGGTTCCATGCAAAATTTGGATGATTTCTCCAACCTGGATTGTAGGTTGGAGAAAATGGATCATTCACCGGACGCTGAAATGCAGCGTTTATCTGACCTAGTGGCTGACCGGATCCTAAAAGAGGACATTCCTCTGAAACATGAGATGGAGACAGACAGTTATGACAACCTGAGGTAGAAACTTGGTTGATTTGAGCTGGAGCTCGTTCTTTGACTTCTAAAGCTTCTAACCTACGCATGATTGTCGCCATCTTTGCTTCAGAGGCTATGTTTGTTTCTAAGGACAGACCACTGGTTTTTGGTTGGGAAACTGATGAAACACGGTCATCACAATGTTCCCACTGCATGGTTTTCTCAGATAAACTCTCTAAAAAGTCCCAAGCTTCATCGGCATTTTTCTTCATGAAATCCCCTTGACACATTGACTCTAAGGAAGTTTTGAAGAATAATCCAATCCTTCATAAATGATTTGGCATAATCGCCACTTTTCAAGACCATGGTGAGGACATTGGATAAGAAGATCTTTGAATTTGTCAAAATACTTTCAAAAGGTTCTCCGGGACAATTTTAAAATTTTGAATCTTTGTTTCTAAGCTTGATTGTTTTATGGATAGGAAAGAATTTTTGGAAAAGCGTCACAAATTCACCCCAAGTTGAGATGGAATCGTGGGCAAGCTATACTGACCATTTTTGGCTTTGTCCTTAAGGGCAAATGGAATAAATCGAGTTTGATCGCATCTTGATTAAGTCCCTCATTTTTATCATGAGGCAAACTTCTTCAAATTCGGAGATAAAGATGTATCGTCTTGGTTTCGACTCCTAAGAATTTGGGAAGCATGTTTATGAAATCGGTCGAAGTTCAAAATTGGTTCCATTTACCTCGGGGAGTTTTATGCGAGGGATTGCATTTCTAGTGGGATAACAAACATCTTGAAGAACAGGTGGGTTGGTATTAGCCATTTCGTTTGGTTCAAGAGATGAATCAAAAGCGAATTAAGCGATTAGTATTATCCCTAACCCAAGTTTGCATACACCACAAGCAAAAAAATTTTTTTTTTTTATTTGAAAAAGGATAAGAGAAAAGTTAAGAAGATGAGAAAAACTACTAAAAATAAATCAAAGCAATCACTTTTCAATCAAGTAACTCTAGGGTTAAGCCTAAACTTGACTTAGACCAGCTCCTAACCAAGAATTCCCTTAATGAAAAGATCAAAGTTTACTTGGGTAATTAGCCGTAAGGATAGTACTAGAGGGAGATCAAAGATCAATTAAGTACCTCTTTCCTTCGGAGCCACGCAACCCCTAAACCTTGCCTTAGACACCAATTAATCCAAATAAACTTGGACCGGTTCACTTAAGAAATTATTGTTCCTTAATGAGCTCGAATCCTTAGGGGCCAACGCCTAATCAAATTTTAAGAGGCTTGGGTATGTGTAGTGAGGAATTAGTGATTTTGGGCTAAGGAAAGGGTGATGAAATCCTCACCTTATCTTGATTAGTGGGTTTTGCCCTTAAGATATTTTCAAGTGTGCCAAATCAAGATGCTCAAATCACTTGGTGAATTCCTACTATTATATGAAATGCAACCCTAGGAATTAAAAGCAACAAAAGGATGCAAAATAAAAATCTTTTTATTTTTATTATGGTCGACAATCAAAGAAATGAAGTTTATTAGGGTCGCATAAGGGTAAAATTTTTTAATTTTTTTATCCTAATTGTCTCTAATGTGAATGAACTATCTAAAGGATGGAATTGAGAATACTAGAAAGAAGAGTTACCCACGCAATCGCTATCCAAAGCCTTGGAGGCAATTCTTCAATCTTGAGTCTTCAACTCTTGATCTTCAAGCTCCAAGTTCTTACACAAAGAAAACACACAAAACAAAAACCAAACTTAATGAAAATCCCACTTATGCACCGTTCCCCGGCAACGGCGCCAAAAACTTGATGGGAAATAAATGATTACCTCCTTAGTTGCAAGTATACAACCTTGATCAAGTTATAGTATAAAAGATTATCGATCCCACGAGGAACGGGAAAGTAGGGAGGAGTTTTTCTCAAGTTTTGGTTCTCAAATTATCTTGACAATTAGGAGTTTATGTACAAATAAAATGGAAGTGAGAAAATGGTGAATGTGGATGTGGAGAGATAAGAGAGAGTGGATTGTGGATTATGTGCAAAAGAAGAGAAAATGAAGTTGGGAATGTGGTTGTGATTATATGCACATAATAACAAAACTAAGTTTGAGATTATATGCACATGGAGTGAATATGAGATTGAGAGAAAATAAGTGCAAAATAAAATAAAGCAAGATTGAGAGAGAGGAGAGAGTAAAGGAAAATCAAAATCAAGAATAAAGGAAAATAACAAACAAATGAAAAACAAGGATAAGTGGAAAATAAAGAAGGTAAAGTATGGAGGATTAATTAAAGATATGAGGAATCTAGAGTAGATCCACTTAGCTTATCTCAATCTCATGAAAATGAGTTGGATTTGTTAGCTAGTTTCAAACAATCTCTAGGGATCCCACGAATATTAGCTCCACACTTAGAAAAGGGTAATTCCTAGAGGGTTCTAGCCTCAAGGTGAATTAAAGGAAAGAAAAATCTATTCTAGAAAGTAAATACAAGAATTAAATACATTGCATGAAAGTAAATTGCAAGGAATTAAATTGCATGAAAGTAAATTGCAAGAAAGTAAATTGCATGAAAGTAAATCTATTCTACAAACAAGAAAATAAAGAAGAAAATGAAAAAGAAATAAAATAGAAACCAACAACTCTGATCTTAATCTAATCCTCCTTTTGGTCCTTGGATTAGAAGAAGAGAAAGGAAATTGAAGGTGAAACATTTGATTTATTGTGTAACAAAGTTACAATTTTGGAAGGTCTTCTCAATTAAGAGTGACCCTCCTCTCCAAATGGAGTTTTACAAAATATTTCACACTCAAAACACTCGGCCTTCACCCTATTTATAGCCCAACGGAGTTGATGTGAACCATTGGATCAAACCTAGCCAAAAGGAGAGAAATCCACCATTAATCAGAATTGTTGGGAACCGATCGGTTGGCCGATCGGTTATGCCGATTATGTAGGTTGGCCAACCGTTGGTCAACCGATTGGTTCCCAACGAATTTATCTTTTCTTGATTTTTCTTCACGAATTTCTCTTGGATCAATTTGGTATCTTGGGCCTTGGTTTGTCTTGATTTGGGCTTCAAATATTGGTAGAAATTGAGAATTTGAGTCATTTGGGCTTTTATTCATTATTTCTTTATTAACCCGCAAAATAAGATAAAAATGATTATTAGTAATATCGTTTATTCATATAACATAGGTAATAAGGGTATAAAAATGTATTTAAAATGTGCTAATCAGGGTCCGAACCCTACACAAAAAGAAAAGAACCAACCTTCGGCTTCGCAATTTCTACACTTGGTTCACTTTGTAAAGGAGCAAGTGCAGATCGAAGACCATCACTCGGAGGTGCAGAACACTTTCGGTTCTGTAGATGGCTTCTAAATAAATAATTTGGTTCTTGGAGATTACTCATATAAGGACTTATGTCTGAGTCAAGGTCCTCTATTACATCCTTTGAGTTTTTAGAGTATCGTAGTTCATCATCATTTGATAGAATAATTGCATCCATGAACTTCGTAAAAACCAAGTCAACAACACTTAGTTTCAAGTCCATCTCACAATGTCTCGAGCTTGATACTTTTGTCCAAGATGGCTTACTGTGTTGTATTTCAACTCTCGACATTTCATTAATTTTGAAAGCATCAATGCAATCTTGGTGCTCAATGATAATATTTGAATAGCCAATTGAAGAGAACTGATTCATTGCCAATTGTCTCCTTTCTATTTCTGTTGATATTTGCTTGTCTATTTGTGTAGTTATAGCTGTCCTGCTGGCTTTTTTGAATGAACCATGGCTGATCTCAATATCGAACAAATTATCTTCTATAGGAACTCTACTAGAAGGAGCAAAGTTCAATGCTATGTTTGATTGATTTACCTCTTTGCGCAATTGAATTGCCTAGCGACAATTTTGAAATTGAGAAATAAGATTAGGTTGTAATCTGCAGGCAAAAATCTGTATTGCAACTCTCTATTCATGCGATGCCAAGTACTAATCCGCAATTTGTGTTGGAGAATTCGATTGATTTGAAGTTGTTCCCACCATACCGCAGCACCACCCCGCAATTTGCAAGTCACCAAAGGAACCTGCTTTCAATCTGAGATAGACTGGATCTTAAAAAACTTCTCGACATGGTTCAACCAACCTAAAATTCTTCAATATCAAGATTATCCGAAAAGTAAGGAATATCCTTAACTCTTACGTGATAATCCTTCAGATCTAAATTCTCACCGTCTTGATTTTGACGCTGAGCATGAACACCAGCCCTGGAGGGTCATTCACGGGGAACATCTCGAGCACGCACCTCGTCATTGACTTTGATCTGGATCCCTCTGTTCATGGCAGTAGTCAAGTTTCTCATCGCTGTGACGATTTCTTCAATA
Organism: Asparagus setaceus; assembly: GCA_012295165.1. Lineage (NCBI taxonomy): Eukaryota > Viridiplantae > Streptophyta > Magnoliopsida > Asparagales > Asparagaceae > Asparagus > Asparagus setaceus. The sequence goes on along the minus strand of CM022707.1, from coordinate 42,956,967 downwards.
CGTCGATCTAGGGTATCAACTCGTTGTGCAAGATCATTGGGTGAGTGATTAACTTCATTATCGTTGGTGGCCATATCAAGAAACAGACCGTCTCTGAATATTAACTGATGTAGCGGAAGCGTAATCAAAAGATATAACTACTCGTTCTCGTACGAGCAAAACGACACAAACCCTAGAAACCCTAGGAATAAAAAACTTCTAAAATTAATAATAACCAATCTAAAACCCCACATGAATTTGTTCCCCTTATATAGGATACAAAACAATGAAAAAAATACCAAACTATCCTTTTCTTAAAGCTAAGAGAAATCCTTACATAAAAACTTTCTATAAACACTAGAAAACTAAAAGTAACCCAGAATTCCACGCAGTTGAGCCTGAAGATGAATATCTTTGAATAAAAATATTATCTAGAACTGAAAATTAGTTTTAAGTATAGAGCACTTCCTGAGCTTTCCAAAATATATAATAATAAAGATTCTATGAAACGAGTCAAAAGATATGATCCTCCAAATTTGCATCATAAAATCTGTCCGAAAATACTCTTTCGCTTCAATCGTCTAAACTGCATGATCAGATTTCTTCCAAAAATATCAATTATTACCTCGCATCAATCTACATCTGAATGCGGCTTGCAAATGAAATAAGGGATACCGCCAAATAAGAAGTCTATGTGATATAGTCCCTTTTAGCTAATATAGAATTCTCTTCATTGCTATCCAATGCAACAACGATGGAGCTTGCATTATTGGATCTGAGATGCAAGCCTAGAGGGTGGGGGTGTTGAATAGGATTGATACTATTTTTTTGTCAAAACACGAATATGCAAGTGGAGTATAGCAAATAAAAGTGATAAACAATATAAAGCAATATAACAATCACTAAGAGCAACCAACCAAGAACATCTGCGATTGTATAGTGGTTTTGATATACAATCCTACATCCACTCTTCCTTCTTACGAATCGGCTTCATCACTATGAAAAGAGTTTACACGAATCACAAATCCGATTCAAGAGGCTTACAAGACCGAAACCCTAGTTTCTCCCAAACTAATCGTCTAATCTAACTCTTCACAATGAATAACTCTTAGCTAGCTAGTCCCAACCCTTAATTCAGCAGTACACGTAAAAAAGTTTAAGGAAACACAAATCAAATATCAATTAAGTTCAGAAATAAAAATGATGTTATAGCTTTTGATAAAACAAATAGTCATTGAAGGATAGAAGAAGCTTGATGAAGAACAATGATGAAGATCAATACGAGGGCAACTCTCCTTACTAAGAAATGATCTGAAGATGTTGTGCATGGCGAGTAAGAGTTTGACGAGGCTCGAGGAATCAAAAATCACTTTTGATATCTCAAAATCAAAACCCTATAACTCTTCCTCTTCTCTCTCTCTCTCTCTAAGTTTTTCTTTTACAATTAGGTGGAAAGAGATATGTGAAATGTGGTAGAGTTTGGAGATAATATAAATGACGAGCGATTCGCGATTAAATTATCAAATTATGTATCACGACTCTAAGTTTTTCTTTCATAATTAGATCAGAAAGAGATATGTGAAATGTGGTAGACTTTGGAGATAATATAAATGAGAAATAAGATTAGGTTGTAATCTGCAGGCAAAAATCTGTATTGCAACTCTCTATTCATGCGATGCCAAGTACTAATCCGCAATTTGTGTTGGAGAATTCGATTGATTTGAAGTTGTTCCCACCATACCGCAGCACCACCCCGCAATTTGCAAGTCACCAAAGGAACCTGCTTTCAATCTGAGATAGACTGGATCTTAAAAAACTTCTCGACATGGTTCAACCAACCTAAAATTCTTCAATATCAAGATTATCCGAAAAGTAAGGAATATCCTTAACTCTTACGTGATAATCCTTCAGATCTAAATTCTCACCGTCTTGATTTTGACGCTGAGCATGAACACCAGCCCTGGAGGGTCATTCACGGGGAACATCTCGAGCACGCACCTCGTCATTGACTTTGATCCGGATCCCTCTGTTCATGGCGGTAGTCAAGTTTCTCATCGGTGTGGCGATTTCTTCAATCGTCGATCTAGGGTATCAACTCGTTGTGCAAGATCATTGGGTGAGTGATTAACTTCATTATCGTTGGTGGCCATATCAAGAAACAGACCGTCTCTGAATATTAACTGATGTAGCGGAAGCGTAATCAAAAGATATAACTACTCGTTCTCGTACGAGCAAAACGACACAAACCCTAGAAACCCTAGGAATAAAAAACTTCTAAAATTAATAATAACCAATCTAAAACCCCACATGAATTTGTTCCCCTTATATAGGATACAAAACAATGAAAAAAATACCAAACTATCCTTTTCTTAAAGCTAAGAGAAATCCTTACATAAAAAACTTTCTATAAACACTAGAAAACTAAAAGTAACCCAGAATTCCACGCGCAGTTGAGCCTGAAGATGAATATCTTTGAATAAAAATATTATCTAGAACTGAAAATTAGTTTTAAGTATAGAGCACTTCCTGAGCTTTCCAAAAATATATAATAATAAAGATTCTATGAAACGAGTCAAAAGATATGATCCTCCAAATTTGCATCATAAAATCTGTCCGAAAATACTCTTTCGCTTCAATCGTCTCGCTTTCGCATGATCAGATTTCTTCCAAAAAATATCAATTATTACCTCCGCATCAATCTACATCTGAGTACGCTTGCAAATGAAATAAGGGATACCGCCAAATAAGAAGTCTATGTGATATAGTCCCTTTTAGCTAATATAGAATTCTCTTCACTGCTATCCAATGCAACAACGATGGAGCTTGCATTATTGGATCTGAGATGCAAGCCTAGAGGGGTGGGGGTGTTGAATAGGATTGATACTATTTTTTTTTGTCAAAACACAGAATATGCAGTGGAGTATAGCAAATAAAAGTGATAAACAATATAAAGCAATATAACAATCACTAAGAGCAACCAACCAAGAACATACGCGATTGTATAGTGGTTTTGATATACAATCCTACATCCACTCTTCCTTCTTACGAATCGGCTTCATCACTATGAAAAGAGTTTACCTGAATCACAAATCCGATTCAGTAGGCTTACAAGACCGAAACCCTAGTTTCTCCCAAACTAATCGTCTAATCTAACTCTTCACAATGAATAACTCTTAGCGCTAGCTAGTCCCAACCCTTAATTCAACCGGCTTGAGTACACCGTAAAAAAAGTTTAAGGAAACACAAATCAAATATCAATTAAGTTCAGAAATAAAAATGATGTTATAGCTTTTGATAAAACAAATAGTCATTCGAAGGATAGAAGCGAAGCTTGATGAAGAACAATGATGAAGATCAATACGAGGGCAACTCTCCTTACTAAGAAATGATACGAAGATGTTGTGCATGACGAGTAAGAGTTTGACGAGGCTCTGAGGAATCAAAAATCACTTTTTGATATCTCAAAATCAAAACCCTATAACTCTTCCTCTTCTCTCTCTCTCTCTCTAAGTTTTTCTTTTACAATTAGGTCAGGAAAGAGATATGTGAAATGTGGTAGAGTTTGGAGATAATATAAATGACGAACAGTTGCGATTAAATTATCAAATTATGTATCAGCCGACTCTAAGTTTTTCTTTCATAATTAGATCAGAAAGAGATATGTGAAATGTGGTAGACTTTGGAGATAATATAAATGACAAACAGTTGCGATTAAATCATGAAATTATGCATTAGCCAACTTTACCATCGATGGTGCCTCTCGACCATCGATAGTGTCAAGAGACCATAGATGGTTGATGAGCACCATCGATGATTTTGATATCTCTAGACTTTTACACCATTGATGGAGCCTTGAACCATTGATGGCCACCATCCATCATCGATGGTCAAACGCCACCATCGATGGTTGGGATGATGAAATCAGCTTTTGAGCTGATTTTCACATTGTTTCACCTCGTATATGTCCCATACCTGTATTTATGATTATCATATTTTATTACACTTTTATACCCTTATTATCTATTTTATTTGAATAAATATATCACTAATAATATATTTTATTATAATTTATAGTTTAATGAAGAGCTAATAAATAAGAGCCTAAAAGAACTAAATTTCCTTATTTTTCTACCATCTATTGAAGCTCAATACCAAGCCAAGAGGAGGCCTACAAAAGCCCAAGGAACCAAGAAGAAATCGGGTCAACAAGTCAATAAAATTTATAATTCTATTATAAACCAATCGGTCCACCAATCGATTGGCCAATTGGTCGACCAACCGATTGGCCGACCGATTAGTTCCTAACAGAAACAGATTTATGGTTTAAATTTAATCCTTGGAGCCTAAGCCAAATCCAATGACTCTTGTTGATTGTTGTAGGCTATAAATAGGGGTCGAGGGTGAGGGGTCAGAGTGTGGAAAATTTTATAAATTTTTTTTTGGAGAGGAGAACCTTTAATTAGGTCTTTCAATTTATAAACTTTTTAAGTTTGCAATAAATAAAAAAAATTTCCTCCTTTTTTTAATTTTATTTCTTCTTCTTTGTTGGTGAAGATGAAGATTTGCTTTCAAGGGGCCAACCCCTTGCAGGGTAAGTTTTTATTTTTCTCTTTTATTTTCTTATTCTAGAAATTCATATTTTATGATTTTATTTTCTCTTTATTTTTGTGTTGGTAGAGTAGATTTACTTCATGTCTTATAGCTAAGATTTACTTTCATGCTTTTGTATTTTGCTATTTATTTTTATGCTTTGTAGAATTTAGTTTCTTATATTTTTTATAGTATAGATTTACTTTTATGCTCTTTTAATTTTCCTTTATGGTCATAGTTTAGATCTTTATTATCTTGTTTTTGTTGTTATTTTTGTAGTTAGTTTTATTTTTATTTCTTTCTTTTTTGCTTTCTAGCCTATATTCTATTTTCTTATTTTTATTTTTTAAAATGTATAACTAAAAATTGTAGGAACTCTAGAATTGTATGGAACTAGTTTGATTTCTTTTATGATTTGTGGATTACTCTCTTGTGCTCAAAATAATCATGTTTAGGATAATCAACTAGAGAACTAATTGATAGAAGAAGAATTTGATAATCTATGCTTATTTTAAGTGGTTTAATATGTTATGGTTATGAATTCTAGAATTACTATCTAATTATTGTTCTTTTCATGAATGATAATTTTACTTGGATGATAATTTGATAGGTTATATTTTTCTTAAGTGGTTTGATAGTCTATGCTTAATAAATCTAAAGCAAATGAGACAAAAAGAGAGTAGTGCATAAATCCTAAATGAAATCAATTAGTGGACTCAATTCTAGATTCCTATTTTATCTACTTAATTTTCTCCATCTAACTTGCTTTGATTTTACTCTTTTTAATTATTTTCTTATCTTCTTGATTTTATTATTTTCTATTTCCTTTATTTTTCTTCTTTGTTTGTTCTCATTTGCCTTTATTGTCGCTCTCTTTCTCCCCTCTTTTCTAGTTTCTTTTTATTTGCAAATAATCACACACTCTTCTTATATCTCTTCATTGTCACTCCTCTTTCTTCACACACAACACTAGGATCCATGTTAGAATTTTCCTACACACCTTCCTCGTGGGATCGACATTGTACTATACTATAACTTGATTGTGCACTTGAAATATCGATACCATATTCACAACATATCAAGTTTTTAGCCCCGTTGCCGGGGAAGGTGCTTGCTTGTAATTAAGATTTTTCTATTTTAGTTCTTTGATTTGTATGTTTAAGTATGAATGATTGACTAGAAGATTGAATATTGATGATTGGAGATTTGCTGAAAAAGGTAAGTTCTCTTTCTAGTATTTTCAATTCCACCCTCTAGTTTTGTTTCTCACAATTAGAGACAATTAGGATCTTAAAAAAATAAAAAAATAAAAATTTTCTCTTGCCGACCCTAATAAAATCCACCACCACTTGAACAAGTACTAACAAGATAATAAAGTCAAACAAGAGCTCTCTTTCTCACATTTATTTGATTGTTAACTCTAATTAAAAAAATTTCTTTTGGCATCCTTTTATAGTTGCTTTTAATTCCTAGGGTTACATTGCATATAGTTAGTAAGAATTTACCAAAGTGATTTAAGCATTTTAATTGAGCACTCACTTTAAAATACTCTTAAGGGCAAAACTCATAATCAACATGTGGTGAGGGATTTTATCACCATTTTCTTAGCCCACAAATTACTAATTTCTCATTACACAAACCCAAGCCTTTTAAAACTCATTAGACATTGGCCCCTAAGGACTCAAGCTCATTAAGAAACAAGAAATTCTTAAGTGAACTGATTTAAGTTTACTTGAATCCGTTGGTGTCTAAGGTAAATTTTAGGGGTTGCGTAAAGCGCTCCGTAAGGAAAGAGTTATTTAATTAGTCTTTGGCCTCCCTCTAGTACTATCCTTACCTGGCTAACTGACTGAGTAAACTTCAATCTTTTCACTCAAGGAGTTTTTGGTTAGGAGCTGGTCTAGTTGAGTCTAGGCTTAATTCTAGAATTAAGGGTGATTGTTTCAAAGTGGTTGCTCTTGATTCGTTTAGTTAGATTTTTCTTTTATCCTTTCTCTTTTTTCTCACTAATCTTTTAGATCTTTTAGTTTTTCCAAAAAAAATTATTAACTTTTATTTTTCTTAGATATTTTTCCTAATTTTCTTTTTTGTTAAAAAAAGAAAAAATTCTAAAAAGAATTTGTTTTGGTATGTGCAAGTTTGGATTAGGGATACCAATCGATTAATCTGTGTTGAACCAATTTTTAAAACCAAAGAAATAGCTAATCCTAATCCACCTACTATTCAAGACATGTGTTATCCCGAAGAAAAGAGTGAAGTTAGACCCAAGTTTTGAGCAGATCTTTGCTGATGAACTCAAGATACTAGAGGAACTTAAATCAGAACTAGTTTACACGGAGTCAGACACAAGTTTCTCTGGTTTTGGCTTTGAAGAACTTTTTGCTAATGAGCTTAGCTTCCTAGAAAATATAGAACTACTAGCTTATCATACCTCGACCATGAATCGTGAGTTTGAGAAATTTTTTAAAGAAGAATTGATTGTGTTAGAACAAAACTTCAGTCATAGGGAACCGGAGTTCAAATTTGAGACTAGCAAATGCCAGAAATACAAGAAACATACTTGCTTTCAAATGCTGCAAAAATTATTGAAAACCTCGAGTGTATAGAATTTAACCATATCATAGAATTTATCATTTTAGACTTCTCTAAAATCCGGGTAGAATATTCAAGAATAAGGTAGGATTTGATGTAGAGTGTGAACTTTTCATTTTATTCTTCTCTCCTTGAGAGTTTCTTGTTCTTTGGAAAAAAGAGAAAAAACAAAAAAAAATGAAAAAGGAAAAATAAAAAGAAAAAAGAGAAAGAAAAAAGAAAAAAAGATAGTAAAGAAAAACTTTTTTGAAAGAAAAAAGAAGGGTTTTTCATAGAAACCACCTTATAAGTTCAAACTTTATAAAACCACCTTTAAAGTTTTTTGATAGAAACCACCTTATAAGTCCAAAATGCCCTCAAAGTCACACTTTGAATAATTCTGCTTAAAAATACTGGTTACAATACCCTCATTCATCCTAAATGAAAAAGAGAGGAGGAGGAGGAGGAAGGAGGTGGAGGAGGAGGAGGAGGAGGAGGAGGAGGAGGAGGAGGAGGAGGAGGAGGAGGAGGAGGAGGAGGAGGAGGAGGAGGAGGAGGAGGAGGAGGAAGGAGGTGGAGGAGGAGGAGGAGGAGGAGGAGGAGGAGGAGGGAAGGAGGTGGAGGAGGAGGAGGAGGAGGGAAGGAGGTGGAGGAGGAGGAGGAGGAGGAGGAGGAGGGGAGGAAGATGGAGAGAAGACATGAAGGCAGGGTATTTTGAAAAAATTAGGGAGATAGTGCGGATGTGTGACTTTGAGGGCATTTTGGACTTATAAGGTGGTTTCTATCAAAAAAAATCTTTAAAGGTGGTTTTTATAAAAGTTTTGAACTTATAAGGTGGTTTCCATGAAAAAACCCAAAAAAGAAAATTTTGGCTACATCCTCTTCACACAAAAGTTAATTGCAGATTTTTATCACTGTTCTAGGTCAACCGAACAAATGTAATTGCTTTAATTCCTATCTGCTTTACTTTGTGCATCATAGAGTTTGTATTGAGGACAAAGTAAAATTTAGATGTGGGGGTGGGGACTAGTCATCTTTTCTCTTTATTTTCTTGTTTTTCTTCTTTTTATTTCATTGTTTCTTGTCTTTTCTTTCCCTTAAAAATTTCACTTGCCAACTTGATAAAGTTATTTAATAATTGGTCTACTTGGTAAAATTTTAAATTTTTACTTCTTAGTTAGTTTTATACTCAAGTTAACCTTTTATGATAACTCTAAATAAATTTACTAAGAAATAATTTTCAAAGTAGTATGCTTCACTAAAGTGCTAACTTAGACTTTTAATTTAATAATGAAATTTTTGCAAGCTTTGCTTAGAGTGAAAAACAAATTTTCATGTTCTGTTGATCTAAATAATTTTCAAGATACACACACACACACACACACACACACACACACACACACACATATATATATATATATATATATATATATATATATATATATATATATATATATATATATATATATATATATATATATATATATATATATATATATATATATATATATATATATAAAATAATTTTGCAAAAGAAGAGTGCAAACAATGGGCCAATAAAAAAATTCTCTTGAACTCCAAGGTGGTTCTATCTTGTTAAGCCTAAGTTGACCGAGTAATTAGGCCCGAGGAGAATTTCCATGCTTAATAACCTAAGTCCAATTGGTTTAGGATTCATTGGCCCAAAACTAGTTAAATGGTCACTTAGAAAGCCTATAAAGTAGAACAAAATTACTAAGGAATAAAGATTATAAAAAATTACTAACAATATGTTTTATATATATTGTTATATTTATATATGTTCATGAAAAACCCAAAAAGAAAATTTTGGCTACATCCTCTTCACACAAAAGTTAATTGCGATTTTTATCATTGTTCTAGGTCAACCGAACAAATGTAATTGCTTTAATTCCTATCTGCTTTACTTTGTGCATCATAGAGTTTGTATTGAGGACAAAGTAAAATTTAGATGTGGGGTGGGGACTAGTCATCTTTTCTCTTTATTTTCTTGTTTTTCTTCTTTTTATTTCATTGTTTCTTGTCTTTTCTTTCCCTTAAAAATTTCACTTGCCAACTTGATAAAGTTATTTAATAATTGGTCTACTTGGTAAAATTTTAAATTTTTACTTCTTAGTTAGTTTTATACTCAAGTTAACCTTTTATGATAACTCTAAATAAATTTACTAAGAAATAATTTTCAAAGTAGTATGCTTCACTAAAGTGCTAACTTAGACTTTTAATTTAATAATGAAATTTTTGCAAGCTTTGCTTAGAGTGAAAAACAAATTTTCATGTTCTGTTGATCTAAATAATTTTCAAGATACACACACACACACACACACACACACACACACACACACACACACACACACACACATATATATATATATATATATATATATATATATATATATATATATATATATATATATATATATATATATATATATATATATATATATATATATATATATATATATATATATATATATATATATATATAAAATAATTTTGCAAAAGAAGAGTGCAAACAATGGGCCAATAAAAAATTCTCTTGAACTCCAAGGTGGTTCTATCTTGTTAAGCCTAAGTTGACCGAGTAATTAGGCCCGAGGAGAATTTCCATGCTTAATAACCTAAGTCCAATTGGTTTAGGATTCATTGGCCCAAAACTAGTTAAATGGTCACTTAGAAAGCCTATAAAGTAGAACAAAATTACTAAGGAATAAAGATTATAAAAAATTACTAACAATATGTTTTATATATATTGTTATATTTATATATGTTCTTGAAAAATAAATTAATCAAAAGGCTTGAAAATTGTTTAAAGCAAAGAGTTAGCATGTTTTTTCAAACCTTTTAATTAAATTGCTAAGTTGAACTTGGTTTTGTATAACTATAATGAAAAGATTTTCTATGAGATTTACTTTGTAGTTAGACATAAAAATATTTTCTTGAGTAAAAACTAGTTTCAATTAGATTGTTTAAATATATCAAGTGAATTAATTATACATTGACTTCTTCAAATTGGCAAGTTGACCGAATTTTATGGGTATATTCACTGCAAACCCTTATGAGACTACAACGCGTCCTCTAGGGTAACCTAGGGGTTTAAAGGCTTGTTGTATGCGCTAAATACAACTGCAATTCCTGCGAAAGTGAGTTAGCATTTTTCTTTCTTTCATTTTCATTTTCTTACATTGCTAGAGGGCTATCAAAAGTTTAGGTGTGTGGTATTTGATTATCACATTTTATTACACTTTTATACCCTCATTATCTATTTTATTTGAATAAATGTATCACTAATAATATGTTTTATCTTAATTTGTAGGTTAATAAAGAGTTAATGAATAAGAGCCCAAAAAAACTAAATTCCCTTATTTTTCTACCATCTATTGAAGCCCAATACTAAACCAAGAGGAGGCCCACAAAAGCCCAAGGAATCAAGAAGAAATCGGGTCAGCAAGTCAATAAAATTTACAATTCTGTTATAAATCAATCGGTCCACCAACCGGTTGGCCAACCAATTGATTCCTAACAGAATTAGATTTATGGCTAAAATTTAATCATTGGAGCCCAAGTCAAATCCAATGGCTCTTGTTGATTGCTGTAAGCTATAAATAGGAGCAGAGGGTGAGGGGTTAGAGTGTGAAAAATTTTATAAACTCCTTTTTAGAGAGGAGCACATTTAATTAGGTCTTCCAATTTGTAAACTTTTAAAGTTTACAATTAATAAAAAAAATTTCTCCACCTTTTAAATTTTTTATTCTTCTTTTTTGTTGATGGAGATGAAAATAAAAATTTGCTTTCAAGGGCCCACCCCCCTTGCAATGTAAGTTTTTATTTTTCTCTTTATTATATTATTCTAGAAATTCATGTTTTAGGATTTTATTTTATTTTTTATTTTTATGTTGATAGAGTATATTTATTTCATATCTTATTGCTTACATTTACTTTCATGCTCTTTTATTTTTATTGTTTATTTATATGCTTTGTAGAATTTATTTTCTTGTATTTTTCTTTTGTAGTATAGATTTACTTTTATGCTCTTTTAATTTTTCTTTATGCTCATAGTTTATATCTTTATTTTCTTGTTCTTGTTGTTATTTTTGTAGTTAGTTTTTATTTTTATTCCCTTTCGTTTATGCTTTCTAGCTTGGATTCTATTGTCTTATTTTTATTTTTCAAAATGTGACTAAATCTTGTTGGAATTCTAGAATTGTATAAAACTAGTTTGATTTTTTATGATTTGTGGATTGCTCTCGTACTCAAAATGATCATGTTTAGGATAATCAACTAGAGAACTAATTGATAGAATTTTTTGATAATCTAAAGGAGAAGAGGCTACCAATTTAAGTTCTTTGGGTAATAATGGAGTTATGAAAAGTTACTAAGATTGATGAGTATATGTGTTATTGATCCAATTTGCTTTTTATTTCGGGTTGAAACTAGTTGAGAGGGTTCTCTTGATAATGAGAATTGATGTTGAAGGGCCATCTCTGCTGGCGAAGATTAGAGTTGAGCCTCTTTCTACAAGACTAACGAATGGTTAAAGACAAAAGGACTTGTCGTTCCGACCATCCTCCGATGATTAAGTCATAACTAGAGAAAGAAGACAAATTATAATGGTGATGTATGAGAGAGAATTGAGGGTTTTTTAATCAATCATTATTCAAATACAAACCTTGATATTCTATCTTTATAAAAGTAAATTTGGGTCCAGTTAATTTTGCCTAACAATTAACCATATTAATGTTTGTGGAGTTTCATTCTCATATGCACATATACACATACATTATGTATGTCTGTATACACAAGTACATGCATAGAAGTATGTACATGTATTGATGTATATACACATATGCATATTTTATACATATACGTATGTATCTGCTTGTGCATGTGTCTATACATACATAACATGGAGATACATATATATGTAAAAATTAAACATCTAAAACAAAAATAAGAAGTCAAAAGTGTATCAAAAGAGAGGTTAATAATCTAATTAAGTCTAAAATTATCACCCCAAGTTTTCTCTATACTGTAGTTTTGGTATATTAAAATCCTTATATCAGAGCAAAGGTTAAAATCTCATTAGACATGTATTTGAAACGAACTTTAGAGGAAAGATATTATTATAAAAACCTTAGATCATATTTTGATCATAAGAAAGAAGGCGTAAAAGACATAGCTAGCCGCAAACCGGCATTGTTGGTTGGTGCCCCATACAAGGCAATTGATAAATATAATACGTGGACTATCCACATGCATTCAATCAATGCCATGTTATCTCTACCTCCCCCTCACATTAATTACTTTATTTGTCAATATGCTCTACATTGAATACGCATCATGTCGAGAGATCAGCACATCCACGAAACAATCATTCATTCATTTCCCTCTATGTCCCACCTTCGTGAACGATATGTGATGATGTATTGTGCATTTGTTCCCATGCATCAATATACACGAGATTAATGTGGTCCAGCAATCGCTTACGTCCACAGAAAGAGAATTGAATCTTCTTTTATTCTAGAGGTTACAAGATAATTTATTCTTGTGATCTCGATAGATCCCACGAGAAACTCTTTCTTAATCTCACGAAAAGATCTCTCACAAACCCTAGATTGCTCTCCTTAGTTCTCTCTACTTCTTTCCTACAATATGCAACTCCCCTTGGCTTTTCCTTATGGCTTGATTTACAATGAACCTCTCAAGTGGTATTTAAAGAGCTTTCCCCTCTCTTGAATTCATGTATGACTCTTTCTTTGACATGGATTATCAATTTTAATTCTCTTTCAGTTAGAATTTATTTCCAATTACAATTGATTCTTTCCAATTAAATTCAATCCCCCGTCCAAGCTTAGCTAGGAGTGTCTGAAATACAAGGCTATTCCCAACAATCTCCACCTTAGGCTTGTATAAAGCCACCTTTGAAAATATTGATCATTCCTTGTAATCTTTCATTGCAACATTGTAAAACTGCAGAGAACAAAACCTCTGAGAAATCACCTTAAGCCCCCTCTCCCAAAGGGCACCGGAGTGGTCACCGTGCGCGCATTGATGTCAAACCTTCCGATGGCTTGACACCATCCTCCATTGCTACACTCTCTAAACCAGGGCCTTATTGTAGTCTTTGTCTTGACTCCTCCATCTAGCGTCGAATTCCCATTTCGGCTCTCCCTCGAAACCCAAGTTCATCACCAACTTCTCTTCCTCGTGGTCGTACACCCTCTTGAGGACTAAGCTCCATCTTAAACACTAGTTCCTTCAGACACTTGATACAAGCTATCTCCAAACTTCTTTTCAACTAGGATGAGATCCCTATAGTGGTATATTGTGATGAATCCTCGATGCACTTGGGTTCGATAGCCTATAGAGTCAAGCATCCCAATGGATATCGGATTATTCCTCGTCTTCGAGATTAATTGACCATTCTCCAAGGTTATCCTTCTACTACTTCTTTCCACCACCATGATTGTTCCTACACCCGCTAAGTCACACTTCATGCCATCCACCGTGTAGACAGACTCCTTGACTCCTTTCACTAGGGAGTCAAATAGGCTTGTTTGCGAACATATATGAGCCAATGTTTCGGAATCCAATATCCAATTGCTACAAGAAGTATTATTCCCAGAAACGATCAACACTTTAACCTGCTGACTTTCTTCCTCCGAAACTGCCAACCATCATCTAGTTGATTTCCAGTACTACCCACCACATACGAAGTTTGGGCCACCCAATCCCCCATCTTTTCCCCCTTCAACCACTCTTGCCCTTTGAAATTGTCTTTCTTCACGTGACCATTCTCTTAGCTAAAGGAGAACCACTTAGCTTGTGAACTTGTCTCACTTAAAGATCTATTCCTTCATACATCTGCTATCAACCCGGCACTAGAACCCGACTCATCACCAATACCCTTTCACTGCTAAAAGTCATTTGTGAGGAGCACGCTTTGACCTCGTCCATGTAATTTTCACCTTGCCTATGGTTAGCGATGTCTTCAGATATTGGTAACTCGCTGGAAGGGAACTCAGCAAAATTACCGCTTTGTCATCATCTTCAATAGCTTTGACCTCAACGCCGCTAACTCGATCGCTATCCTATTAAAGTTGCTTAGATATTCTAATATTGGCGTACCTTCCTTCATCCACAGTCACTACAACTACTATTTCTAGTACAAGTTAGTGGATGCATTCTTTGCCATGTAGAACTCCTCGAGTTTCTTCTACATACTAAGTGCAATCTTCTCCTTGATTGTGTAGTACTCCGTTTCAGAAGAGAGAACAAGTAGAATCGTACTCTGCACCTTTTGTTCTACTCATCACTTATCATCTTCTCTCGCTTCTAGTCAATCCTTATCAAATCTTGATTTAGGCCGTGCTAAATCAAGACAGCCTCCATCATTTTTCGCCAAAGCTCGAAATCCCTCTTACCATCGAACTGCTCAATCTTGATCTTTATCACTGAATTACTTTCCGTCTCCATGCACAAAGATCTTACATTTCTTCAATGACAAATCTAATATAATCAAAATTCAACTCTAATACTAATTATTGGCGCATGCGGCCCACAACCTAACACCAATCATTGCGCACCAACCGGCGATCTGTGTGGAAGCATAACCCGCGGAAGCGCAACCGAAACATCTAATTAGATTTCCTTCTTTGTAGACCAATCGATCACCGGGCAATGTGGAAATACAGAGAAAACCTGTTCGAACTAAAAAGAATAGCAATATACCACAGAAAGTAGATCAAGAGACAAAGACACGAGATTTACGTGGTTCGGCAATTGCCTACATCCACGGGAAGAGAATTGAGTCTTCTTTTACTCTAGAGATTACAAGATAATCTATTTTTGTGTTCTTGATGAAGAACCCATAAGAAACCCTCTCAATCTCACCAAAAGATCTTTCACAAACCCTAATTTCTCCTCTGAGTTCTCTCTACTTCTCTCTTACAATATGCTGCTCTTCTTCGCTTGCCTCTTGTTATGGGGTTTGTGTTACTAAATTTTAATTCCCAATTAATAGCAGACAAGTGTCCCGCATTAGGCACCTAATCAAGTTAACTCAATGTCCCGGGATGGCGAAGATCTTCGACATGACCGACTCGACGGGTCGACATCTCGCAAAGTTGACTCGAAAGGCGGTACGTGATGGGTAATTTTGAGTGATTACCTTAGTTGCAAGTATACAACCCTTATCAAGTTATAGTATAAAAGATTATCGATCCCACGAGGAACGGAAAGTAGGAGAGTTTTGCTCAAGTTTTGGTTCTCAAATTATGTGACAATTAGGAGTTTATTCAAATATAATGAAAACGAGAAAATGGTGAATGTGGATGTGGAGAGGTTAAAGAGAGTGGATTGTGGATTATGTGCAAAGGAGGAGAAAAATAAAGTTGAGAGTGTGGTGGTGGTTATATGCACATAATAACAAAACTAGGTTTGAGATTATATGCACATGGAGGAATATGAGATTGAGAGAAAATAAGTACAAAATAAAAGAAAACAAGATTGAGAGAGAGGAGAGTAAAGGAAAATCAAAATCAAGAATAAAGGAAAATAGCAAACAAATGGAAAACAAGGATAAGTGCAAAATCAAGAATGTAAAGTATGGAGGATTAATTAAAGATATGAGGAATCTAGAGTAGATCCACAGCTTATCTCAATCTCATGAAAATGAGTTGGATTTGTTAGCTAGTTTCAAACAATCTCTAGGGATCCCACAAATATTGGCTCCACACTTAGAAAGGGTAATTCCCTAGAGGTTCTAGCCTCAAGGTGAATTAAAGAAAAGGAAAATCTATTCTAGAAAGTAAATACATTGCATGAAAGTAAATTGCATGAAAGTAGATTGCATGAAAATAAATTGCATGAAATTAAATTGCATGAAAGTAAATCTAAGCTACAAAGCAATAAATGAACAAGAAAGGAAATGAAAAAGAAATAAAATAGAAACCAACAACTCTGATCTTAATCTAATCCTCCTTTTGGTCCTTGGATTAGAAGAAGAAAAGGAAATTGAAGGGTGAAAAATTTCGTTTATTGTGTAACAAAGTTACAATTTTGGAAGGTCTCCTCAATTAAGAGTGACCCTCCTCTCCAAATGGAGTTTTACAAAATATTTCACACTCAAAACACTCGACCTTCACCCCAATTTATAGCCCAACGGAGTTGATGTGAACCATTGGATCAAACCTAGCCAAAAGGAAGAAATCCACCATTAATCGAATTGTTGGGAACCGATCGGTTGGCCGTCGGTTATGGGATTATGTAGGTTGGCCAGGGTGGTCAACCGATTGGTTCCCAACGAATTTGTCTTTTCTTGATTTTTCTTCACGAATTTCTCTTGGATCAAATTGGTATCTTGGGCCTTGGTTTGTCTTGATTTGGGCTTCAAATATTGGTAGAAATTGAGAGAATTTGAGTCATTTGGGCTTTTATATTATTTCTTTATTAACGCAAAATAAGATAAAAATGATTATTAGTAATATCGTTTATTCATATAACATAGGTAATAAGGGTATAAAAATGTATTTAAAATGTGCTAATCAAATACCCCCACACCTAAGCTTTTGCTAGTCCTCTAGCAAAGAAAATAAAAGAAAACCTAACTCACTTCGCGAGGAATGCGGTTGTATTTAGCACATACAACAAGCCTTTAAACCTAGGTTACCCTAGTGGGCGAGTTGTAGTCTCGTGAGGGTTTGCTGATGAATATACCCACAAAATTGAGTCAACTTGCCAATTTAAAGAAGTTAATAAAATAATTAATTCATTTGATATCTTCAAACATTCCAATTGAAGTTGGTTAATACTCAAGAAAGCGTTTTTATCATAACTCCAATGTAATTTTCTTAAGAAAATCCTTTCATTATAGTTATACAAAACCAAGTTTAACTCAAAATTTAATTTTAAAGTTTTGAAGCGGACATGCTAACCCTTTGTTTTAAACAACTTCAAGTCTTTTAATCCATTTTATTTTTCAAGAACATATACAAATATAACTATATACAAAAACATGGTTAGTATGATTTTTTTTTTTTTTACTCTTTATTCCTTGGTGGTTTTGTTCTTTTTAATCGGGCTTTCTAAGTGACCATTTAGCGAGTTTTGGGCCAATGAATCCCAACCCAATTGGGCTTAGGTCATTAAGCATAGAAATACTCCTGGGCTTAATTACTCATCAACTTAGGCTTAGTAAAATAGAACCACCAATGATTTTAAGAGAAATTTTTCTTCTATTTATTAAGTTAGTATATATGTGTATATGTATATATATTGAACAATATTTGGATCAAGACAACTTGAAAAATTATTTTCAACTCTAAGTTAGGCATGCAAAATTTCATTACTTTAATTAAAAATCTAAGTTACAACTTAAGTAAAGTATATTACTTTGAAAATCATTTCTTAAGAAATTTATTTGGAGTTGTCATAAAAGGTAAACTTGAGTATAGAACTAACTAAGGATTAGAAGACTTAAATTCTATCAAATTGATCAATTATTAATCAACTCTATTAAGTTGGCAAGTGACTATTTTTTATTTTATTTTATTTTTTATGATGAAAAGAGAAAAATTGACATTAAAATGGTAAGAAAAAGGAAAATAACTAAGATAAAGATAAAATGACTAATTCCCACCCCACACCTAAATTTTGCATTGTCCTCAATGCAAATTCTATTATGCACAAAGTAAAAGCAGATAAGAATGGAAGCACTTACATTTGTTCGATTGACTTGAACAATGATAAAAATTCTGCAAATACCTTCAAGATAAGGGGTGAAGCCAAAATTTATTCTTTTTTTTTTTTTTTTTAATTTAATTTTTATTTATTTAAATAGAACAAGAAACTCTCACATGAGAGAAGAATAAATTCTTTTATTATTATTGTGGGACAAAAATAAACATGTAGAATAAAAGATAAAACATGAGAAGCTCATATTCTACATTAAATCCTACTTTATTCTTTGAAAATTCTACCAGAAATTTAAAGAATTTCAAGGTGATATAATCAATGATGTTCTCAAATTAGAAAATTCCAAGGTTTGCAATGTGTTTTGCGACAAATTAAGGTAGGTCTTATTGGTGTTATGCATTTTGAACTTAGATTTTTGATTAATGACAATTTGACATTTTGGTTGCTCTTTCAAAATCTAAGCTCATCGAAAAAGTTCTTGAATGTTGCATTCAAAGGCATGTATTCAACACAGTTCCCTCATTTTGGAAAATCAAATCTGAATTTTTAAGATTTCCGGTTCCTCATGAAAGATTTCCTCAAAACTAATGTCGATTCATTCTCTACTTACGCTAAACTTTCTTGGATGTAATTGATTTGAAGAACATCAATATTATTTCACGGATTGAAAATATTAAGTTCGTGATCGATTCCCAAAACGACTTCATGTGACCGGTTCTGATTGATGAGAGCATTAGAAGTGGCTAAAACGGTCTTCCTAAGATCACGGTATCGTCCTTTGGGATTGGAAGCGGGTTGTGTTTCGGGACTCTGAAATCAACAGGAAAAATGAAGTCTCCAACCTTTATCGGTACATCTGTTATTTCACCCATAGGGACCTTAACGAGATCTATCGACTAGCGAAGTGTGCATCTAGTTGGCTTGAGTTCCCCGACACCTAGTTGTTGGTAGATTGAATCTGGAAGCAAGTTGACCTGGCCCCTAAGTCTAAAAGCCTTATCGATATGAGTATTACCAATGATACATGGGATGGTAGGACAACACGGATCCTTATGTTTCAATGGTGCAGGACTTTGAGAGGACTTCAGCGATATTGGCGGCAGAAAGACTTTCTTTGGAACATTTATTTGCCTCTTTTGGTACATAATTCCTTTAAAATTTGGCATAAGAAGGAATTTGTTCAATGACATCTAAAAGGAATGTTGACCTTAACACCTTGAAAGTCTCTAGAATTTTCTCCTCGAGAGGAGTGCTTCCTAGGCACGAGTCTATCAGGGTAAGGAGCAAGCTGGTTTAAATTGATTAGACTCGGTTACGGTTCGGGTTAAGGTTATCGGAAGGGTGTGATTTCTCGGAAGGAGAGAATTTGTTACAGTTCGGGGTTTCACTTAGAGGCATTCTAACCGATTATCGACTGTCTACGACCGTAGTGAATGGATTGCATTCACTTCACTGGTAGGTTGAACTTGATCCGTGTCCTTCGGGTTGGGCACGGGTTGACTCGGAAAAGTTCCTTTCTCTCTCTCACTCATGGCATTAGCTAGTTGACCAAGTTGGGTTTCTAACCTAGCTATGGCTTGAGTGTTGGAGAATGATTTGACCGGTTGATTGCATGAAGGAATTGGTGTTTGATGTTTGAGTCAATAAGTTAGGTAGTGCGTGTAGAGGTTTTAATCAAAGTATCTAGACCCTTTTCGAGAACATTAAGGCGTTTATCATGATCCATAATTTGAGGAGTGTGATTCGATTGGTAATGAGGCTGGTTTTGAAATGATGATTTGGTTGTTGAAAATTGAGAGGAGCTGTATTGCCCTAGAAATTGTTGGGTTAAAGAGGGAGTGAAATTTTGATTTCGGAGTAGTTTCCACGGTTCCATGCAAAATTTGGATGATTTCTCCAACTGGATTGTAGGTTGGAGAAAATGGATCATTCACGGACTGAAATCGGCGTTTATCGACCTAGTGGTAGGATCCTAAAGAGGACATTCCTCGAAACATGAGATGGAGCAGACGATTATGACAACTGAGGTAGAAACTTGGTTGATTTGGTGGAGCTCGTTCTTTGACTTCTAAAGCTTCTAACCTACGCATGATTGTCGCCATCTTTGCTTGAGGCTATGTTTGTTTCTAAGGACAGACCAGGTTTTGGTTGGGAAGCTGATGAAACACGGTCATCACAATGTTCCCCTTGCATGGTTTTCTCGGATAAACTCTCTAAAAGTCCCAAGCTTCATCGGCATTTTTCTTCATGAAATCCCCTTGACACATTGACTCTAAGGAAGTTTTGAAGAATAATCCAATCCTTCATAAATGATTTGGCATAATCGCCATTTTTCGAGACCATGGTGAGGACATTGGATAAGAAGATCTTTAAATTTGTCAAAATACTTCCAAAAGGTTCTCCGGGACAATTTTAAAATTTTGAATCTTTGTTTCTAAGCTTGATTGTTTTATGGATAGGGAAGAATTTTTCAAAAAGCGTCACAAATTCACCCCGTTGAGATGGAATCGTGGGCAAGCTATCTGACCATTTTTGGCTTTGTCCTTAGGGCAAATGGAATAAATCGGAGTTTGATCGCATCTTCAGTTAAGTCCCTCATTTTATCATGAGGCAAACTTCTTCAAATTAGGAGATAAAGATGTATCGTCTTGGTTTCGACTCTAAGAATTTGGGAAGCATGTTTATGAAATGTGGTCGAAGTTCAAAATTGGTTCCATTTACCTCGGGGAGTTTATGCAGAGGGATTGCATTTCTAGTGGGGTAACAAACATCTTGAAGAACGGTGGGTTGGTATTAGCCATTTCGTTTGGTTCAAGAGATGAATCAAAAGCAATTAAGCGATTAGTATTATCCCTAACCCAAGTTTGCATACACCAAAATCAAAATTTTTTTATTTGAAAAGGATAAGAGAAAAAGTTAAGAAGATGAAAAAACTAACTAAAAATAAATCAAAGCAATCACTTTTCAATCACCCTAACTCTAGGGTTAAGCCTAAACTTGACTTAGACCAGCTCCTAACCAAGAATTCCCTTAATGAAAAGATCAAAGTTTACTTGGGTAATTAGCCGTGGGATAGTACTAGAGGAGATCAAAGATCAATTAAGTACCTCTTTCCTTTGGGCCTTACGCAACCCTAAACCTTGCCTTAGACACCAATTAATCCAAATAAACTTGGACGGTTCACTTAAGGAATTATTGTTCCTTAATGAGCTCGAATCCTTAGGGGCCAACGTCTAATCAAATTTTAACAGGCTTGAGTAAGTGTAGTGAGGAATTAGTGATTTTGGGCTAAGGAAAGGGTGATGAAATCCCTCACCTTATATTGATTAGTGGGTTTTGCCCTTAAGATATTTTCAAGTGTGTGCCAAATCAAGATGCTCAAATCACTTGGTGAATTCCTACTATTATATGAAATGCAACCCTAAGAATTAAAAGCAACTAAAAGGATGCAAAAAAAACAAAATCTTTTTTTATTTTTTATTATGGTCGACAATAAAAAATGAAGTTTATTAGGGTCGACAAGGAAAAAAAATCCTTTTATTTTATTTTTTTTATCCTAATTGTCTCTAATGTATATGAACTATCTAAAGGGTGGAATTGAAAATACTAGATGGAGAAGTTACCCATAAAAGCAATGCAAAGCCTCGTTGGAGGCAATTCTTCAATCTTGAATCTTCAACTCTTGATCTTCAAGCTCCAAGTTCCTACACAAAGAAAACACACAAAATAAAACCAAACTTAATGAAAATTCTACTTATGCACCGTTCCCAGGCAGCCAAAAACTTGATGGGTAATTTTGGTGATTACCTTAGTTGCAAGTATACAACCCTTATCAAGTTATAGTATAAAGATTATCGATCCAGGAGCGGAAAGTAGGAGGAGTTTTGCTCAAGTTTTGGTTCTCAAATTATCTTGCGACAATTAGGAGTTTATTCAAATATAATGAAAGCGAGAAAATGGTGAATGTGGATGTGGAGAGGTTAAAGAGAGTGGATTGTGGATTATGTGCAAGGAGGAGAAAAATAAAGTTGAGAGTGTGGTGGTGGTTATATGCACATAATAACAAAACTAGGTTTGAGATTATATGCACATGGAGGAATATGAGATTGAGAGAAAATAAGTACAAAATAAAAGAAAACAAGATTGAGAGAGAGAGAGTAAAGGAAAATCAAAATCAAGAATAAAGGAAAATAGCAAACAAATGGAAAACAAGGATAAGTGCAAAATCAAGAATGTAAAGTATGGAGGATTAATTAAAGATATGAGGAATCTAGAGTAGATCCACTTAGCTTATCTCAATCTCATGAAAATGAGTTGGATTTGTTAGCTAGTTTCAAACAATCTCTAGGGATCCCACAAATATTGGCTCCACACTTAGAAAAGGGTAATTCCCTAGAGGGTTCTAGCCTCAAGGTGAATTAAAGAAAAGGAAAATCTATTCTAGAAAGTAAATACATTGCATGAAAGTAAATTGCATGAAAGTAGATTGCATGAAAATAAATTGCATGAAATTAAATTGCATGAAAGTAAATCTAAGCTACAAAGCAATAAATGAACAAGAAAGGAAATGAAAAAGAAATAAAATAGAAACCAACAACTCCTGATCTTAATCTAATCCTCCTTTTGGTCCTTGGATTAGAAGAAGAGAAAGGAAATGAAGAAAAATTTCATTTATTGTGTAACAAAAGTTACAATTTTGGAAGGTCTCCTCAATTAAGAGTGACCCTCCTCTCCAAATGGAGTTTTACAAAATATTTCACACTCAAAACACTCGGCCTTCACCCTATTTATAGCCAGGAGTTGATGTGAACCATTGGATCAAACCTAGCCAAAAGGAAGAAATCCACCATTAATGTCGAAATGTTGGGAACCGTCGGTTGGCCGTCGGTTATGCCGATTAGCCAACCGGTTGGTCAACGATGGTTCCCAACGAATTTGTCTTTTCTTGATTTTTCTTCACGAATTTCTCTTGGATCAAATTGGTATCTTGGGCCTTGGTTTGTCTTGATTTGGGCTTCAAATATTGGTAGAAATTCAGAGAATTTGAGTCATTTGGGCTTTTATTCATTATTTCTTTATTAACGCAAAATAAGATAAAAATGATTATTAGTAATATCGTTTATTCATATAACATAGGTAATAAGGGTATAAAAATATTTAAAATGTGCTAATCAATGCGATGTCGACCCTCTTGATAGGCCATTCGGCGGCGGTCCACTTTCGGGCATTTCAGCGGGCGACATCTGGTGATTTCGACTGAAAAGGCGGTATGTGTCGACCCTCTTGATAAGCGACTCGACGGCGGTCCACTCGAGAGCATTTCCTTGAAGCGACATCTCGTGAAATCGACTCGAAGAAGCGGTACATGTCGACCCTCTGATAGGCCGGAGCTTCGACGGTCCCTCGGTCATTTCAGCGGGCGACATCTCATGAAGTCGACTTCGAGAAGCGGATTACTTCGACGCGGTCAGTAGGAAGACAACGGTATTCCTTAGCCCTTGCGGCGGCTTGTCGCCATCGCATTAAATGCATGGACAGGCGCTTTATTTCTCCATCCCCGAAGATCTTTATGACACATCGGACCACGTCGGCACCCCATGCCTCCAGTCACTTCACATTAAATGCCGAAGTGACTCTCTCTACTTAGTAACCGCCACCTATAAAGCAAGTCTTGATTCGACCACCGGAGCCCATACTGTTGAAGTTACCATCGCCCCCTCACGCCACTATAAATAGGGGGACTATTCCTTATATCAAGGTAAGATATTTTCAAGCAATATTGACAATTCACAAAGAACTTCCACAGTTCTTCACGTTTCCCACTCAAGCCTATTTACTGACTTAGGAACAACCGGAGAACACAATTCCATCCCTTCACGAGCTCTTGTTTGTGCAGGGAAGAACAGCTGGCCCATCTCAGAACCGGATATTCGGGAAAGTTAGCGGTCCCTCATCTCCTCAATCCTTAATTAAGTGATTGTGCTGTAGGCGTTGAAAAATACTTACAAGATCCCCGAAACCAACTTCGTGGCGGAAAGTCGTGAATGACAACCCATCGGATGATCGGACGTCGAATCGTTAAGGCGAACCCGGCGGCAAACCAGCGTCACAAGCACGGTTTAAGCGGACTTGAGCAGAGACAATTAGATTTGAGGGCTTTGAGCCGGAACAAACCAAGAGTTAGTCCAGGAACCAAATCTGAGATGGAATCTAAGTCAGGAGAAGACCAAGAGTCGAATAAATGGGCGTAAGCGGAAGGCCAGAAAAGCGGCAGCGGCAATGCAGTGAACCTCGGCCAACTTGGCGGGGATTACCTCGGCACCAAGTGACCGAGGTGGCTCGGCCAGCTTGGTCGAGTGCCCGACATTTTGCAGTGCCCCGCCGGCCAAGTGGTAGGGTGGCTCGGCCACCATGGCCGAGAGCCACTTGGCCCGTTCCCCATTCTATAAATAGGGGGTCTTTCATTCGGAGGGATTTTTGGGGATTTTTTGGGCGGGATTTGGTGGATTTTGGGATTTTTACGAGAGTTCTCGCGAGATCTCTGGCCGTCGGCCTTCACGATTCAGAACACCGGCGAGCAGGCGAGTTCGGTCGGCGTCGAGATCTGTCGCGAGGTAAGCGGAGTCCGAGATCGACTCTGAGAATAAGCGTGTGATTTCTCCTAGTAGATCTCACCCACCGGCGATCCTTCTTCGCGGAGTGTGATCCCGGCGATCCTCTCGCCGTGAAGTGTGATCCCCTTAGGCTTAGTTTCCGGTGAGGCGAGCCCCTTCCGTCTGTAGTTCCGAACCAGGGTTTCCACGGATCGGATTGCGCGGTGGTCCTGAAACGATTCAAGTCCCGACGAGGCGAACCCATATGCGAGGATCGTATAATAGAGATCCGGCGTTTGTTCCTCTGAGGAAAAGTTGTAATCTTTTGTTTTTTCATTATGCGCCTTAAAATAAAAGGCGATTTCTCTTTGTTTGAATTTTGTTGTAGGCCCAAGAAGTCGTAAGCAAGTTCAAATAACAATGAATAACAAAATAACTTTCCTTGAACAAGGCGACCCACGGTGGGAATAGCGGTCTCAAGTCGAGATCGTCGTGTCATAGCAGCGGGACGCCCGAAAACTCTGCGTGAGGGTGTAATAAGTACGCTCAGCCGAAGTCAACGAATCAAGTTGATCCGGGGTTATTTGTGAGTATCATACTACGTCCTTGTCGGTCGTCCTCCCCACAAATCGAGAAGGATCTCCGTGCAAAGAGATCCGTTTGTCCCGACTCAGGAACTTTAAAGGCGAGGATCTTAACTCGCCGTTGCGAAGTTGCACAAATGGCATCCTTCCGGCATCCAAGATCGCCGGATCTCTGCAGGAGATCACCGATGGCGTCGCGGACTCTCTCAAAGAGAGCCCACTAGAAGCGGCGTCAGCGCTGGCAGCTGATGAGTTCTTGAGCCACAGGTCGGTCGGCGGTGTCGCTACAAAGTGGATCACGAAGTCGAGGAGAGGTCAAGAACCTCATCAACGAGGTGCGGCAACTCCTCCAGCCGTCAACAAATGATTGGGTCAGCGTCAAATGGAACCGATCAACACTTGAAAAAGCGTATCGAGGCGCCGTGCATTACTCGCACACCTACGGGCTCTAGTTCGGGGAGGCCGGATGTAGAAGTGGACAAGAAGCGCCCGAAAATCGCCAAGTTTGGAGTCCAGAAATCGGAACAACGATCGGACGAAGTAGAAAGCGTCGATCAGAATCAACCACCCCGATTCGACTAAGGCTCGGCGCCCGGGTGATTTGATTCAAAAGAATCACACCTCGGCGATCTCATCGACTCGTGCTCGCTTGGGTTAATCTGTTGGCGTATCCCGAGAGCAGAAAAGCGGTGTTAGAAGCGTCTCGGCCCGTTGCCTGATGAGTAAAATTTCGATCAAGTTGTTTGGGCCCGGCGAAGGCCCGACCAACTCACGGTGATGGGGTCCTACCTCTCATACCGATAAGAAGATTCCTACGGTACACTCTCGGAGAATTCGGATCGAATTCGAGCGTCAGAACCGGCGCTCGCAAAACGAGCGTTGAGATGAGTGACTCTTGAACCTCGATAATGTGGCTCATCACGAGAAGGAGGCGTTTTGGTCGGCGGCGATGGCGTTATACAGTCGTACCAACACCACGAGGGCTTGCCGACATTCATGCCGATGAGTGGTACTATCGTCTTTGAAGTGCAGTAAATCTCGAAATAGAAGTTCCCGAATTGGACCGCGTTGTCCGTGTTCCAAACTAATCGAGGCGGTGTTGTCGAATGTAAGCGCAAGCGACTCGGCGTCGGTCTTTGATAGGCTTGGCAACAAAATGCAAAACCAAGTCAAGATGCTTGGCGGAAGAAGATCGAGTCTCAAAGCGATGAATTGTCAAGGGTAACCACCAATATGACCAGCGAGGGTTGGGTTATGTATCTTCTTGAGAAGGCGAATGTTCTTGGTTCATTGATGACCAAGTGTAGAGCCTTGAGAGCGGACATTCATTGGATTCCTCCACTTAGGACTCTGATGTTAGCATCGATGAAATTTTCAAGGGGTTAATGTCAAATATGGCTACAGTCGACCCCACCACTATTGAGGATGATGAAGATAGGCCAACATGGGAAGACCCGTGGATCCATCAACTCAAAGAGAAGTTTGGGGATAGATTCGAACAAAGAGAACCCCCCACTAAGGACGAGGTAGTCCAGGTTAATATGGGTGACGAAGAGCATCTAAGCTCATAAACATCGGCAATACTCTTCCCTCGGAAGAAGGAAAAGTTGATAAGCCCTAATCGGGGAGTATATCGATGTATTAAGCTTGGAGCTACGAGGACATGCGGGACTTCGACCCTAATGTGGCGACACATCGCCTCAACATCGGCGGATGTCAAACTGTCAAGCAACCGCAAAGGCGGTTTAGATCCACAGAATCTTGCGGGCAATCGTTGGCGAAGTGAAGAAACTCATAGAATCGGGATTCATCAAGGAAATTCAACATCGGTTGGGTGGCGAATATAGTCGGTCATGAAGAAGAATGGTTCAATTAGGATGCATTATGGACTCTGAGACACGAGCGGCTGCTTGCCCAAAGATGACTTTCCTCTTCCAATCACGATGTCATAGTCGACAATGCGTGTGGATTTGAAAGAATGTCATTCATGGATGGTTTCGGGGATACAATCGGATCAAGATGCACCCGATGATGCAAACACCACGGCGTTGAGCAGCCCATCGGTATATATTGCTACGGTCATGCCGTTCGGCCTCAAAATGCGGCGCCACATATCGGCGAGCAATGACTAAGATTTTCGGGATCATCTCGGAAAAGCGGTCGAATGCTACGTCGGCGACTTGGTCGTGAAAAGCGTGACAAAGGAGATCACATCAAAGATCTTAGAGCGGTATTGAGCTCATGCGAACCCATCGACTAAAGATGAATCACGCCAAATCCTTCCTTGGGATGTCGGTGGCAAGTTCCCGGCTTTGTCGTCACTAATAAGGGCATCCCGTCGATCGACAAAGTGAAGGCGATTCAAGAGTTGCAACCTCAGAAATCGAGAGAACTTCGGGGTTACAAAGGCGATTGGCGTACATCCGGCGGTTCATATCGAACCTATCAGGAAATGCCAACCATTCTCAAAGTTGAATAAGAAGGCGTGTCATTTATTTGGGGCGGCGCCTTCGAATGCATTGAAGAGATCAAATCGTATCTCGCTAAACCTCTGTTCTTGTTGCACGCGATCGGAAAACCGTTTGATCTACATCAAGGCAGCGGATCACTTTCGTTAAAGCTTTACTCGCGGGGCGGCGGCGGTCCGCGAGCGGCGATGTATTACGAGCGAACATTAGTGGTGCGGAGTCTCGATACCCAATGGTCGAAAGGTGCCTTGCATTAGTGTTCGCAATTGAGAAAATGCGGCACTATTTAGTCGGACGGGCGATTTATGTTATCTCTAGCGTAAATCCGGTCGAATATTTATGATTGGTAGGCCTCAATGAGTTGGCGTTTGGCGAAATGGGCCTTGCTCTTGTCCCAATATGACTTGCAATTCAAACAACAAAAGTCGGTCAAAGGACAAGCGATTTGCGATCTCTTGGCGCCAACCCGACAACGGACCTTGATTGAGCTATATGATGATCTTCGGATGAAGTTGAAGTCAACACTATCGCACCAACAAATATGGCGGTTGTATTTTGGCCAGACTTCTCGGGCCACTAATGTGGCAAGTGCCCCGGATGTTCTAAAATCTCATTTGGAGTCGGAGTTGTCTTGATTTCCGGGGAATCATGTCATGCCCGTGCTTATTCACTCACGCACCTTGCTCTAATAGCGTGGCGAATACAATGCGCTACTTATTGTACTTAGTTTAAGCCAGGAGGGGGTCGAGTACCTCGGCGTCTGGCGATCGCAATTGATAGTTAAGCAGATCCGTGGTGACTACGAAGTTAGGAACCCTGATCTGGTCCCCTATAATCAGATAGCCGTTGAAATGGCGGACTCATTTGAAGAATTCTTCATCGAATATATTCCACGCCGAGCGGCTTATCGCGGATGCATTGGCCATTAGCGATATGTTGGCACAACCGACACGAACAACTAGTTACGGTCAGGACTCATCAACTCTTTGAGGTACAAGAAAATAAAGGGGTAGTTACCAAAGAAGTGCATGCAACCCAAACTAAGTTGGAGCCTCGAGATTGGCGCTTTCCTATCATCGATTATGTCTTACATGGTATTACGCGGAAGGCGTGAAGGAGAGAGTCAATCGGCGAAGAGCTCAAGATTCTTCTACGACGGAGACCCGGATGTTATATCGTAGAGTGCGATGGTCTTTACTCGATGCCTCTCAAACAAAGAAGAGGTCCGCCGGGAAGCACACGAAGGTGAATGTAGTCTTGCCCGGCTGGTCCCAAACTCTGATCGAATCGGAGAATGGGCTACTTTTGGCCAACAATGATTAATGATCGCGATCAGCGTCTTTCGGAAATGCCGCGTGTGTCAAATTCCGCGAATTATATGCATCGACCTCGAGCAATTGCATCCTTGACCACATCACGGCCATTGAGACATGGGAATGGGCGTTGTAGGTCCCATTTTCCTCCGTCGGTCAAAGCGTCGGTTTATTCTAGCAATCACCGACTACTTCTCCAAGTGGGCTGAAGCAATCCGTTAAAAGAAGTAAAGGCGATGCAGTCATTAAATTTATCAAACACCATGTCATCTACCGACATGGTGTTCCAAACGGATCGTGCATGACAACGGTCCCCAATTCATCGGCAATTCCTTCATCGGGTTTTGCGAAATTCAAAATACAAGGCGTCTGCGTCAGCGACCTATAATCCGGTACAAATGGATTAGGCGTTCAACAAGACAATCATCAAAATTACGTGAAGCTTGTGAAGAATAACAAGCGAGGCTGGGATGATAAACTTCGGAGAAGCACTTTCGGGCATATCCTGGCATGTCGCATGGCCGGAGAACCGGTATTCTACGATCTACGGGTGTGGCGGTTCTCCCATTGGAAATCGATTCCGTCACTCGCGTAAGCCCTTACAGCGGAGATGGCGATTGAAGAACAACATCGAAGCGTCTCGAAGAGCTTCGAGATGTTGGATGAAAAGCGCTGGAAGCTCAACAATGCATTGAGTTCTACCAAGCTAGGATGTGAGAGCTTTCAACAAGAAAGTCACGACAGCGGAGTTTCAAAGAAGGAGATTTGGTCTTCATTTCGGCGACCAATAATCCTCACTTCAAAAAGAAAGGTAAATTCGAACCTAAATGGGAGGTCCGTTTGTAATAGAAGCGGTCTACTCTAATGGTGCGTATCGCCTAATTACCCAAAATGGCGGCCAGGCAATTAATCTTAGATAAATGGGAAGTTCTGAAAAATACTACCCTTAGTATCTTCAGGATAACCCGTTTTGGTGGGAAGTTCCTCGTGGGATGTTTCACCCACTTTTCTTGAGGATAACCCTAGATTTGTCCTCCATCATAATTTCTCCCACCGATCAAATTTCTTGGCGGTAGGTCTACAAATTTTACGATACATTACCAAAATCCCTCTTGATTCCTTCTATGAACAAGAAGCCCACTCAAAATTCCTTTTCGTGGAGATAGAATATAAAATTCTTCCTCTCCAAGCGTAAGATCCTTCGTGATAAGCGGAAGGGTTCTATCCATCTTTCATCTTAGGTAGCGCCGTGAAGGTATCTTGTAGGGATTTTCGAACCGGGTTGTCCGTGAAGATCGCTGAGTCTTCGGTTCTCGAAGTGGAGGTCCACTTTTACTTCCACCTTTCATCTTAGGTAGCGCCCGTGAAGGTATCTTGTAGGGATTTTCAGACCAGGTTGTCCGGTGAAGGTCGCTGAGTCTTCGGTTCTCGAGTGGAGATCCCATTATTAGTTCCATCTTTCATCTTAGGTGGCCGGTGAAGGTATCTTGTAGGGATTTTCAAACCGGGTTGTCCTTTGAAGGTCACGAGTTTCTTCGGTTCTCGGTGGAGATCCCACTTTTAGTTCCATCTCTCTCCTAGGTAGCACCGGTGAAGGTATCTTGTAGGGTTTTCAAGCCGGGTTGTCGCTTTGAAGGTCTTTGAGTTTTCGGTTCTCAGTGGAGATCCCACTTTTAGTTCCATCCCTCTCTAGGTAGCGCCCGTGAAGGTATCTTGTAGGGTTTTCGAACCGGGTTGTCCTTTGAAGGTCACTGAGTCTTTTGGTTCTTAGAGTGGAGATCCCTCTTAGTTCCATCCCTCTCTAGGTAGCACCGGTGAAGGTATCTTGTAGGGTTTTCAGAACCGGGTTGTCCTTTGAAGGTCACTGAGTCTTTTCGGTTCTTGGAGTGGAGATCCGCTCTTAGTTCCATCCCTCTCTAGGTAGCGCCGGTGAAGGTATCGCCAAGGTTTTGGAACCGGGTTGTCCTTTGAAGGTCACGAGTCTCTTCGGTTCTCGGTGGAGATCCCACTCTTAGTTCCATCCCTCTCTCTAGGTAGCGCCGGTGAAGGTATCGCCAAGATTTTCGAGACGGGTTGTCCTTTGAAGGTCACTGAGTCTCTTCGGTTCTCGGTGGAGATCCCACTCTTAGTTCCATCCCTCTCCTAGGTAGCGTGAAGGTATCTTGTAGAGATTTTCAGACGGGTTGTCCTTTGAAGGTCACACGAGTCTTTTAGGTTCTTAGGTGGAGATCAGCTCTTAGTTCCATCCCTCTCTAGGTAGCGCCGGTGAAGGTATGCACCAAGGTTTTGAGACCGGGTTGTCCTTTGAAGGTCACTGAGTCTCTTCGGTTCTCGGTGGAGATCCACTCTTAGTTCCATCCCTCTCTAGGGGCCCGGTGAAGGTATCGCCAAGATTTTCGAACCAGGTTGTCCTTTGAAGGTCACTGAGTCTCTTCGGTTCTCGGTGGAGATCCCTCTTAGTTCCATCCCTCTCCTAGGTAGCGCCGGTGAAGGTATCTTGTAGAGATTTTCAGACGGGTTGTCCGCTGAAGGTCACGAGTCTTTTAGGTTCTTAGGTGGAGATCCCTCTTAGTTCCATCCCTCTCTAGGTAGCGCCGGTGAAGGTATGCACCAAGGTTTTGAGACCAGGTTGTCCTTTGAAGGTCACTGAGTCTCTTCGGTTCTCGGTGGAGATCCCTCTTAGTTCCATCCCTCTCTAGGTAGCGCCCGTGAAGGTATCTTGTAGGGGTTTTCAAACCAGGTTGTCCTTTGAAGGTCACGAGTTTCTTCGGTTCTCGGTGGAGATCCCTCTTAGTTCCATCCTCTCCTAGGTAGCGCCCGTGAAGGTATCTTGGGGTTTTCAGACCAGGTTGTCCTTTGAAGGTCACGAGTCTTTTCGGTTCTCGGTGGAGATCCACTCTTAGTCCCAACTTACATCTTAGGTAGCGCCGGTGAAGGTATCTTGCCGAGATTGTTGGATCAAGTCGTCCGTGAAAGGCGTCTGAATCCTCTTGATTCCTATAGCGAGGCCCACGCTGTGGCTTCGATACGAGAAATAGAACATAAAGTTCCTCCTCTCTCACCAATTTAATCCTATCAACCAAAACTCCTTAATCCAAGATTCTTCTTGGGGAATTTGATCGAATCTAAGCGGGGATAGGTTGAGGCCTAGCAGCGTCAGGGTTAGTCTTCAGTGAAAAAGATGAAGCCTCGTATTCAACATCGTAGCATTAAGTCTAGAAGAGTTTCTTTCTTTTAGCACAGCGTCCGCGTCGCGGAATGGATTGAGATAATCCATGCGCTAGCCAACTCAAGCGGTAGTTGGTAAAGGCTCATCAAACCCGTTGAGAAATTTGGGGTTGGAATAACCTGGCCAGAAGCCTTTAACGTCCCGGGTTTAGTCTTTTAGATTGAAGAAGACACGAGTCGGTCACGGGGTATTTTATCCGAAGCCTAAGGAGGGATAAAGCCGGCGCTAACAGCGTCGCCGGTTTGAATCTTTCAGATTGAAGAAGACACGAGTTTGATTACAGGGTATTTTATCCGAAGCCTAAGGAGGGATAAAGCCGGCGCTAACAGCGTCGCCGGTTTAGTCTTTTCAGATTGAAGAAGACACGAGTTTGATTACGGGGTATTTTATCCGAAGCCTAAGAAGGGATAAAGCCAGCGCCTCACCGCAGCGTTACGGTTTAGTCTTTTCAGATTGAAGAAGACACGAGTCGATTAGGGAATTTGATCGAATCCTAGCGAGGATAGGTCGAGGCCTAGCAGCGTCGCCGGGTTAGTCTTCGAGTGAAAAGGCGAAGCCTCGTATTCAACATCGTAGCATTAAGTCTAGAAGAGTTTCATTCTTTTAGCACAACGTCACGTCGCGGAATGGATTGAGATAATCCATGCGCTAGCCAACTCAAGCGGTAGTTAGTAAAGGCTCATCAAACCCGTTGAGGGCTAGGGGTTGGCCAATAACCACGGCCGGCGCTAACTGCAGCGTCGCCGGTTTAGTCTTTTCCGATTGAAGACACGAGTCGGTCACGGGGTATTTTATCCGAGCCTAAGGAGGGATAAAGCGAAGCGCTAACAGCGTCGCCGGTTTAGTCTTTTCCGATTGAAGAAGACACGAGTTTGATTACAGGGTATTTTATCCGAAGCCTAAGAAGGGATAAAGCCAGCGCCTCCTGCAGCGTTGCGGTTTAGTCTTTTAGATTGAAGAAGACACGAGTCAGATGCGGGGTATTTTATTCGAAGCCTAAGAAGGGATGAGTCTGGCGTATCTGGCGTTCTTAGAGATGGTCTCTTGCGGTAAAAGTCTAGAGCCTATGTATTCAATATCATAGCAACAAGTCTAGAAGAGTTTCATTCTTTTGCTTCGCGTCCTTTGTTAGCGGTAAAAGTTGGGATGATTGTCATTGATTTGAACTTGCTACGGCTTCTTTGGCCTCTGACAAAATTCAAAAGAAATATAAGCCTTTTATTTTAAGGCTTACAATGAAAATCAAAAAGATTACAACTTTTATCCTTTTGAACAAACCACGAGGATCTACGTTATATCGAGGTCCTCGCTTGCGTGGGTTCTTTACTGTCTTGGGGACTTTTGTGTCCGTGGACCGCCGCGCAATTCAATCCAAGTAGAGACCGGGTTACGGAACTACAGATGTAAAGGGGCTCGTTTCTCGAAAGCAAGCGCTGGGAATCACACTCACGAAGGAGAGGATGCGCTGCGGGGATCGCCTCCGCGAAGGAGAGGATCGCGGGCGGGTGAGATCTACAAGGAGAAATCTGGCGCTATCCACGAGGTTAAGGCGAAGCTTAACCTAGAGGGTATCTGTGGATTCGACCGAATTGGTTACCTTTAAGCTTGTAGATCGTCGTCGCACTTGTACTACATTGCTTTCGGGACCGTCGCCGATTACTCGTAGATCTCGCAAGAATTCTTGGAAGTCGAGCTCTTCCAAATCCTCAAAATCCAACCTCAGGAAGCCTCACGAAAATCCAAGCCCTTAATCGAAGTGCCCCTCGAAGATGACACCCCTATTTATACAATGGAGTGCCGACCCTATAATGGCTCGGCCACTTGGTAGAGCCACCCCTCTTAGGTGGCGAGGTTTGGCATGGCGCCGTCTTCTTGGCGTTTTCGGCGTTTCCGTCGTTTCTCCGTCGATTCTTCGTCGATTCTTTTGGTCTTCGGGCTTAGTTTTGCTCGGTGATGTGCGCCGTTGTGTTTGATGCGTGCCCGATCAACTTTGAGCTTAAGCGGCGTTTGCATTGGCGGACTAAATGCGGTTGATTCCGTCTCGTCAGCGTTTGAGTTTAGTCAACTTCGGCGCGTCGTTTCATTGGCTCGTGCGCCTTGCCGACTCACTTTATCGCTTCGTCGACTTCGCTCTGGCGTTTTGTGGCGTGATCGTTTTGCGGCGTCGGTTTGTCGAATGGATCGTTGGTTGCCAACCCACCGTCCACGAGTTTCGTTCGAGTCTTGATAAGCAATTTTTATGCCTACGGATACCCCTCAAAGCGTCTCGGTCTCGATTCTTGATGAGTGCGGGATGCTTTGAACATGATGATCCCGACCTTGATGGTGAGGGTCCCAAAAGATAGCTTCAAGTCTTGATTCTTCCGGATCATCGGTTCTTTGTAGGATTCACGATAAGATCGCGGTCTTTGCATTTATTGTCGACCGTTTGTTGAAATCTTGATTCGAAGCTAGTGGGTGAGTTTTTCTTGTAACTCGTGTCGGTTGGTTGTTGTTTGACTAACCATCGGACTTTTGGACTTATCCGTATGTCGGCGAACTCCTTGTTGGCGACATGTTGGTTGTGTCGAGTACATGGAATTTCATAACCCTCAGTCGGCTATTTCTTCCATCATCACGTGGGTTGTTGGTTTAACCACAGCGGGAGGACTAATCTTTTCACGAAGATATCCTCCAAGGATTCCTTGTCGAAACAAGAGACCATTTGGCTTTCAACCATCGTCCTAGCCTTCAATCGGCGAGTGTGACCCCTTGACCGTTGTTGGGATATGATTATCCACGGTGGGAGAAGTTTCTTCGGGACTGGACACGTTGTCCGGTGTCGTCATGACTTTCACGCCTCGTCAGATTATTCCTCTCTTGGATATC
The DNA here is from genome assembly GCA_012295165.1 of Asparagus setaceus. Lineage (NCBI taxonomy): Eukaryota > Viridiplantae > Streptophyta > Magnoliopsida > Asparagales > Asparagaceae > Asparagus > Asparagus setaceus. The sequence continues at coordinate 42,922,062 of CM022707.1, read as the reverse complement.
ATGGTGGGAGGGAATTAAGGGTTATCGAGTTATCCTTAAGAATATGGATTTATTCTCCAGGAACTCCTCGTTGAAAATTTGGAAACAGTTTATACTCGTAATCCTAGTTGGAGTAGGATTAGGCGACGCGTTGATCGGCGTCGATGCAATCCGCACGATCGAGTTATCCCTAAGAATATTTCTTGTGAGAATATTTTTAGGAACTTCTCGACAAATTAGGAAACAGTTTATACTCGTAATCCTAGTTGGAGTAGGATTAGGCGACGCGTTGATCGGCGTCGATGCAATCCGCACGATCGAGTTATCCCTAAGAATATTTCTTGTGAGAATATTTTTCCGGGAACTTCTCGACAAATTAGGAAACAGTTTATACTCGTAATCCTAGTTGGAGTAGGATTAGGCGACGCGTTGATCGGCGTCGATGCAATCCGCACGATCGAGTTATCCTAAGAATATTTCTTGTGAGAATATTTTTAGGAACTTCTCGACAAATTAGGAAGCGGTTTATACTCGTAATCCTAGTTGGGTAGGATTAGGCGACGCGTTGATTTCGCGTCGGTGCAATCCGCCGATCGAGTTATCCTTAAGAATATTCTTAAAGGAACTTCGACAAATTAGGAAGCGGTTTATACTCGTAATCCTAGTTGGAGTAGGATTAGGCGTAGCGTTGATTTCGTCGGTGCAATCCGCGATCGAGTTATCCTAAGAATATTTCTTGTGAGAATATTCTTAGGAACTTCTCGACAATTTAGGAAGCGGTTTATACTCGTAATCCTAGTTGGGTAGGATTAGGCGTAGCGTTGATTTGCGTCGGTGCAATCCGCGATCGAGTTATCCTAAGAATATTTCTTGTGAGAATATTCTTAGGAACTTCTCGACAAATTAGGAAGCGGTTTATACTCGTAATCCTAGTTGGGTAGGATTAGGCGTAGCGTTGATTTCGTCGGTGCAATCCATACGATCGAGTTATCCTAAGAATATTTCTTGTGAGAATATTCTTAGGAACTTCTCGACAATTTAGGAAGCGGTTTATACTCGTAATCCTAGTTGGAGTAGGATTAGGCGTAGCGTTGATTTCGCGTCGGTGCAATCCATACGATCGAGTTATCCCTAAGAATATTTCTTGTGAGAATATTCTTCCGGGAACTTCTCGACAAATTAGGAAACAGTTTATACTCGTAATCCTAGTTGGAGTAGGATTAGGCGACGCGTTGATTTGCGTCGATGGGGGCCTTCGCGAAGTGTTATTCTGCCGAATAAATCTTCAGAATCTTTCCAAACTTGGCGGAGGGAGTAGGGGCCAATCAACGGACTGATTTGACACTATTTTGACATCCGGATAAGGTTCCAATTAGGACTCCTAATTAGGGGCTGATTAGAGTCCTAATTAGAATTGATTTGGGCTCCAATTAGAATTCCTACTTCTTGCCAAATAGGAGTCCTTGTTCAAAGAGGATTGGGTTCATATGGGGTTGTTATAAATACCCATACTCCCCCTATTCTTCTGACCTAGGCCGCCCCATGCTCTCTCTCTCGTTTTCACCTCGCTTCGCCCGTCGTATCTTCTTGATCAACAAGGTATGCACGAGAGTTTTACAAGGTCTTTTCATCTTTTCTTCTCTTCCCCTTTTTTGTGCGTGCGGTGACCACGGACAGAGAGAATCCGAGCAGCGGCGGCGGCTTCCGCTGGCGAGTCTTGTGGCGTCTTGGTGAAGCAGCGGCGCCGGCGCCGTCAGCGAAGCGGTATCGCTGCGCCGCGCCATCTGTGAAGCGGCTCTTCGCGCCAGCGTCGTAGTCTTGTGGCGCCTTACGGCAATGACTGCGGTGCCAGCCAGCGCCCGCTCTGGCGCCTGAAGCGCCGCGGCGCCCAGCGTACTATCTGGCTTCCCGCGCCAGCGCCCGTATTTGAAGCGGCGTCGCGGCCAGTGCTGCTTGATACCCGGCGCCATGGCGGGCTTCGTCAGTGTTTGTGTTTGGTCTGGTACGCTTGGTTGTGTTGCGGCGTCGGCCCAAGTCGTCCGTTCGGTGCTCGGTCGTGGCCAATGAGCCACGACGACCAAGCGGGATTCTGCCGTTGTATTTGCGATTTTAGCCGCGTATCGACTTTTGTTGTATATTTTTTTGCAGCCGATGTCGTCGCGAAGATCTCATGTTCGAGGGGCGATCAACTTCGCCGCCCGGCGTGAATGCCGCGCCTCCTTCTTCGATTGGTGCGCCCGGTTTATCATATTCTCGCGTTATATCCAGCCCGCTCTCGCCATTGGCGATTGGGAAGAGCGAAATCCTCCTTTGTGGGGATCGGCTGCGGATGCGTACTCGTTATGACCCAGCCGTTCTCCTTTGTGAAGCGATTGGGAAGAGCCGAGGTTCTCCTTCGTGAGGATTGAGGCTTCAAAGATCACCGTCTCGATGTTTTTAGCGGGGCGATTTCACACCGTACTCTGCATACGTAGAGCGGAATATATTGCCGCTTGGTTTCGCGGCTATATTTATCGTTCTCGGGTATTTAATATGGATGAAATCGTCATACCGTTATAAGGTAAATGACTCAATCTATGTAAGATGAATTCAGCGCCATTTACTAGCTGAATATTTTCGATTTCGGTTGATTATTCCTCGAGAGCTTTTAGGCCCTCGTGATCGATGGGCGTCATAGTGACTATTATTCCATGTGTGATGATCGCGATTTTTATCTGCCTCGATTTGCGCCCGGCACATCGTGGAGACTATCGAGTTGTATTTGAGGGAGTTCGCGTTCTCCGGCGATTGGTCACCGATCGCGCTCGTAAGGGACACGGCTCTCTTGAACCTTTGCGAAAGGCAGTTATCTATTGGCTTCGGTTAAGGATCGGATCTGACTCTTATTGAGAGTGAGAGGTGATTGAACAAAGGCGGCGGAGGCCTTGTATATTCCCGGATACCTCGTCGGCTCTCATTGACCGACCTTAGACACCATCTTTGTGACCGGCTGTATGTCATGGCGTCGTAGAGCCAGCCCCGGCCGATTCAGGGTTTCAACGGAATCAGCGTCATCGGCCTTCACCACAGGGTTGTAGGTGGACACACCACCCGTGATGAGCTTTTGTTCTGCCTTGACTTTGAAGAATCGCCTTGCTAAATTGGGAGAGATGCGTCGTCGATCATAGATTCTTGGTTGGGTTCACTCATCAAATAAGCATTGGTGGGAATCGCGACCACTTATGTCCTCGGTAGATGGGATGGAGAACTTGGCTTGTGAGTGCATTGACGATTAGGTGCCACCATGTATGGCCTTCCAATCAACGTCAATCATTTCTTCACCTTATTGAGCTTTATAATCAGTTGAATCGTTCCTCACTAAACACGGCGAGTTGGGGTTGGCTTTACATGAGATGTGCAGGTATTTGAGGTCTACCCATGGGGAAGATGCTATATCGGAGTACTTTCCCTCAATCGAGGCCGGGCGGTGAAGGAATACCGCCCGTCGTTATAAGACTTTATGGGATCTCACTTGTCATTACTATATAGCTCATTGTCGAACCTTAGCCCGATGAAGTCGGTATGTCTGCGAGACTTCTTTGTTGACCAGTCGTTCACGATTTTATTTAGATGTATTATCATAACTTTGCTTGAATCAATTGTCACCGACAATTGTAGCTCCTTTATATTTGCTTCAAATGAATAAGATCTGTTCCTTTCATTGCTTATTATGATTCTTTTATTTAGATGCGAAATAATTAACCATAATACTTATAGGATTTTGGCAAACCCTCGGCCGTCAGCGGGTTTGATTAGCCTTTACCAACTACCGTTTGAGTTGGGCTGGCGTGCGGATTATACGGATCCGTTCGCGCGTGGCGTTGTGCTAGAAGAATGAAACTCTTCGGACTTCGTTGCTATGATATTGAATACATAGACTTCGGTACTCTTTTACGGGCAAGAGACCACGGCAGCAGCGTGTGACCGTAGACTCATCCCTTCTTAGGCTTGGGATAAAATACCCGAGTCGAACTCGGTGTCTTCTTCAATCGGAAAAAGGCTAAGCCGACAGCAGCGTGTGGCGTTGGCTTTATCCTTCTTAGGCCGGGATAAAATACTCGAGTCGAACTCGGTGTCTTCTTCAATCGGAGAAAGACTAAACCCGACAGCAGCGTGTGGCGTTGACTTTAGGGTTATTAGCCAACCCGGCCTTCAGCGGGTTTGATGAGCCTTTACCAACTACCGTTTGAGTTGGGCTAGCATGTAGATTATCTAAATCCGTTCTACACACAGCGTTGGGCTAAAGAGCGAAACTCTCTTAGACTTAATGCTACGATGTTGAATCGTGAAGCCATTATTTTTCATGGGAATAGACTACGACAGCAGCGTGGTAGGCGTTGGCTTTATCCTTCTTAGGCCGGGATAAAATACCCGAGTCGAACTCACGGTGTCTTCTTCAATCGGAGAAAGACTAAACCCGACAGCAGCGTGTGGCGTTGGCTTTATCCTTCTTAGGCCGGGATAAAATACCCGAGTCGAACTCGGTGTCTTCTTCAATCGGAGAAAGACTAAACCCGACAGCAGCGTGTGGCGTTGGCTTTATCCTTCTTAGGCTTGGGATAAAATACCCGAGTCGAACTCACGGTGTCTTCTTCAATCGGAGAAAGACTAAACCCGACAGCAGCGTGTGAAGCGTTGGCTTTATCCCTTCTTAGGCTTGGGATAAAATTCCCAAGATGAACCTTGGTGTCCTCTTTTGGCCAGGAGAATGGCCAGGCAGGATTAAGATTGATTGAGGTGGGAAAGGAAGAATGTGTTCTATTTCAGGGATGAGGCTAACAGCGATTCCTTGCGTAGGAATCGAAAAGACTTCGAGTGACCTTGATCGGACAACACAGTGCGAAAATCTCGGCGCATACCTTGATCGGCTACCTAAGATAAGAGGGGAACTAAGAGTGGGATCTCCACTCCGAGAACCGAAGAGACTTCGAGGCGACCTTGATCCGGACAACACAGTGCGAAAATCGGCGCATACCTTGATCGGTAGCTACCTAAGATGAAGATGGAACTAAGAGTGGGATCTCCACTCCGAGAACCGAAGAGACTTCGAGGCGACCTTGATCGGACAACACAGTGCGAAAATCGGCGCATACCTTGATCGGCTACCTAAGATGAAGATGGAACTAAGAGTGGGATCTCCACTCCGAGAACCGAAGAGACTTCGAGGCGACCTTGATCGGACAACTGGTCACGAAAATCCCGTATACCTTGATCGGTAGCTACCTAGAGAGAGATGGAACTAAGAGTGGGATCTCCACTCCGAGAACCGAAGAGACTTCGAGGCGACCTTGATCGGACAACACAGTGCGAAAATCGGCGCATACCTTGATCGGCTACCTAGGATGGCGATGGAAAGAACCCCTCCGTTTATCACGAAAGGGTCTTACGCTTGGAGAGGAAGAATTTTATATTCTATCTCCGTAAAAGGGGTTTGATTGGGCCTCTTGTTCATAGAAGCGGAATCAAGAGGAGATTTTGGTAATGTACGAGAAAATTTGTAGGCCCACCTTCAAGGAATTTGATGGTGGGAAATTATGATGGAGGACAAATCTAGGGTTATCCTCACGAAAAGTGGGTGAAACATCCCACGAACTTCGTCGAAGCGGGTTATCACGAAGATACTAAGGGTAGTATCTCTTGGGAACTTCCCATTATCGGCATTAATTGCGGTCGCCATTTGGGTAATTAGGCGATATGCACCTTTGGAGTAGCCGTTTCTATTATAAGCGGACCCTCCATTTAGGTTAATTTACCTTTCTTTTTGGAAGTGAGGATTATTGGTGGAGTCGGCGGCGAGGACCAAATCTCCTTCTTTAAAGGTTCTCTGTCGAACTTTCTTGTTGAAAGCCCTCGACATCCTAGCTTGGTAGAACTCAATGCATTGTTGAGCCTCGGTTTCTCATCTAACATCTCAAGCTCTTGAGATGTTTTGATGTTGTTCTTGGTCGTCATCTCTGTTGAAAGGCGTCTGAAGTGGCGAATCTGAATTTCCAGCGGAGGCGCCGCGCAGTAAACCGAAGTCACGGGGTCTCTCGGTTGGCGTCGCGTCACCGTTGTGCGATATGCGAGTGCTTCTCGAGTTTATCGTCGGTCTCGCTTGTTATTCTTCACAAGCTTGACGAATTTTGATAATCGTCTTGTTGAATGCCTCGGCTAATCCATTTCTTCTTTGGATTATAGAACATCGGCGAGACATCTTGTATCTTGAATTTCTGCATAAAACGATGAAGGAATTGGCGATAAATTAGGGACCATTATCATGCGATCCGTCTCGGGACACCATGTCGATAAATGACATGGTGTTTGATAAATTGATGGCGGCACTTTCGCCTTGACTTCTTTTAGCGGATTGCTTGACCCACTTGGAATGTCGGTGATCGCTAGAATAAACCGATCGCCTTTGGCCGGCGGAGGAAAAATGGGACCTACTACGTCCATTCCTCATGTCTCGAATGGCGGGATGTGGCGAAGGATGCAAGCGCTTTCGGAGGTGATGCATATAATTGGCGTGAATTTGACCGTGTGGCATTTCCGAGCGTACTCGACCGCGTCATTAATCATTGTTGGCCAGAAGTAGCCCATTCTCCTGATTCGATCGTAGAGCTTGGGACCAGGCTGGTGCGCACCACATTCACCTTCGTGTGCTTCCCGAAGGACCTCTTCTGCCTCTTTGTTTGAGAGGCATCGTAGCAAAAGACCATCGTACCCCCGGCGATATAACATCTGGGTCTCTGTGTTGTAAAAGAATCTTGGAGCTCTTCGCCGGACTGACTCTCTCTCCTTTACGTCTTCTGGTAGAATACCATGTAAGACGTAATCGATGATAGGAAAGCGCCAATCTCGGGGCTCCAACTTGGTTTGGGTTGTATATACTTCTTTGGTAACTACCCCCTTATCTTCTTGTGTCTCTTCGTATAATGGTACAAAGAGTTGGTGAGTCCTGACCGTAACTAGTTGCTCGGTCTCGGAAGGTTGTGCTAACGACCACATTGCCGCCCGGTGCATCCGCATAAAGCGTTTTGGAAGCGGGATATATTCGATGAAAAACTCTTGAATGAGTGCGCTATTTCAACGACTATCGATGATAGGGGATTAGATCAGTTCGACCGTAGTCACCACGAACACAGCAACTATCAATTGCGAATCGCCGTGCGGCGAGATATTGACCCCGGCTCCTTGGCGAAACTAAGTCCAATAAGTAGCGTTGTATTCGGCTACATTATTGGAGCGAGGATTCGGTGAGTGAATATGCACGGGCATGACATGATTCCGGAAATCAAGACAACTCCGACTCTAGCGGAGATTTTAGAACATCAGGAATTTTCGCCACATTGGTGGCCGAAGCTCCATCAAAATACAATCGCCATATTTGTTGGTGCGATGTAGTGTTAACCAGCGGACTTCATCGGAAGATCATCATATAGCTCAAGCTGCGTCCGTCGTCGGTGGCGACCAGAGATCTAAATCGCTTGTCCTTTGGTGACTACATTGTTTGAAATACAAGTCATATTGGGACAAGAGCAAGGCCCATTTAATAGCCTTGACTCATTGAAATTTGGGTCATAAATATTCGGACCGGTTTACGTTAGAGATAACATAAATCGTTTGTCCGACTAAATAGTGTCGCATCTTAATCGCGAACACTAATGCAAGGCAACGCTTCGACCATTGGATATCGAGACTTCGGCCGAGGTAATGTTAAACCGGATAATACCTTTGTTAGGCCGCTATCGTCGTCTTCGCGAGTAAAGCAACGAGTGATCCGTTGCCTTGGCGTAGATCAAAAGCGGTTTTCCGACAGCGGTGCAACAAGAGAGGGAGGTTTAGCGAGATAAGACTTGATCTCTTGAATGCCTTACGGCGTCGTCCCAAATATATGACCGCCCTTCTTGTTCAACTTTGAGAACGGTTGGCACTTCCACGATAGGTTCGATATGAACCGTCGGATGTATGCCAATCGCCCTTATAACCCGAGTTCTCTCGGATTTCGGAGGTTGCAACTCTTGAATCGCCTTCACTTTGTCGGGATCGGCGTGGATTCCTTTGTCGGTGGCGACAAAACCGAGGAACTTGCCACCGACATCCCAAGGAAGGATTTGGCGGGGTTCATCTTTAGGCGATGAGTCGCATGAGTTGAATACCGTTCTAAGATCTTTGATGTGATCTCCTTTGTCCGCGGCTTTTCCGACTAAATCGTCGGCGTAGCATTCGGCCGTTTTCGAAGGTGATCTGGAAAATCTCGTCATTGCTGTTGGTATGTTCGCGTAGACATTTTGAGGCGAGCGGCATGGCCGTGTAGCAATATATGCCGATGGGCGCTCAACCGTGTGTTTGGAATCATCGGGGTGCATCTTGATTTGATTATACCCCAAAAGCCATCCATAAAGGACATTCTTTCAAATCCACGTGTTGTCAACTATGACATCGGTGATTGGAAGAGGAAAGTCATCTTCGGGCAAGCAGCGTTGAGGTCTCGTGAGTAAACCGCAGTCCTAATCGACCCATTTTTCTTCATGGCCGGGACTATATTAGCCACCCAATCCGGATGTTGAATTTCCTCGATGAATCCGATTCTATGAGTTTCTTCACTTAGATCGCGATTGCCTCCAATATTTGTGGGCCGAAACCGTCTTTCTTTGTTGCTTGGCGGGTTTGACATCCATCTTGATGTTGAGGCGATGTGTCGCCACATTAGGGTCGAGTCTGGCATGTCCTCGTAACTCGGTGAATACATCGATATACTCCTAATTAGGGCAATCAACTCTTCCTTATCTTCGGGGAGAGTATTGCGATGTTTATGAGTTTAGGATGCTCTTCATCCCCGTATTAACTGGACTACCTCATCCTTAGTGGGGGTTCTCTTTGTTCGAACCTATCCCCAAAGCTGTTCTTGGAGTTGATGGATCCATGGGTCTTCCCGTTGGCATGTCTTCATCACTCTCAGCGATGGCGAGGATCAGCTGAAGCCATATTTGACATTAAAGCCTTGAAAGCTTCTCCAGGTGGTGTCGAATCCCACGCCGAAGAATCGGCGAATGTCAGTCTCCCTCATTGGGTGGAGCATTCATCTTCGAGGAGGATTCGTATCCCAACCCTCTGTTGGTCATATCGCCTTTGAGACTCCGATCTTCACGGCATTTTGTTGCCAAGCCTATCAAGCGGCGCCTTCTTGGTGGCCGGTGCGATTACATTCGACAACACATACGATTAGTTTGAGAACACGGACAATGCGTGTTCAATTGAGAGAACTTCTCTTTCGAGATTTTCGTACCCCGGCCGCGATAGTACAACTCGCCGGCATGAATGCGGAGCAACCCTTCGTGTGTTGGTATGACTTCTCGGTATAGCGTCATCGTCGTCGGATAAGCGTCTCCTTCGAGGATGAGTCACATTATCGAGGTTCCAAGAGTCACTAATCTCAGCGTTAAGCCTTTGCAGCGAAGTTTCGACGGGCTCTCGAACTTCGATCCGAATTCGGTGAGGCGACTACGGGGAATCTTCTTATCACGGTTGAGGTGGAGTGCGACCCACTGTACCGAGGTGACCGGGACTTCCTGCTTGAATTGTCGTTCTTTGATCGAAATTTTACCTCGATCATCATGCAATGAGCGAGGTGCTCCAAAGCCGTTTTCTTGCCGGGAAGCTCAGCTGACGGGCGGGCACCTGAGTGGATGGCAACTTGGATGCGATGGCGGAGGTGGAATCGATATTGGGGCGGGCCTCGTTGAGATCCGCTTTCCGTTGGCGATCGAACAATGTTGTTGATGATTGATGAGATTGGCGATGAAGAGCTTGATCTCTTTCTCTGCGCAAGTGTTGATCTCAAAAGTTCCAAAAGCTTCGGGCTAATGGCTACTCACCGCCATGCAAAAGATTGGGAAAGCGGGTTAAGCGATGCCCACTACTTAATCCACGTGGTAAATTGGGGATTCGACCGAGGCGGCGTCGAGCCTCGTCGAATAACGAGCCGAGCTTCTTGAACCGTTGCACAGGCAATTCTTGATTGCATAGCGAGGTCCGCTACTTGAATGAACTTCAGCTATATGACTAGTTTATTTGTTTGGGCGAACTTGATCGAATGCATTTATGCATTTTGGTTGGATAGCGAGCTTCGCTGCTGTAGGCGAACCTCGTATGAAAGTCGAGCTTCGCTAAGTGGGCGAACCTCGTGTTAAGCTCGAACTCCGCTCCGCATGCGAACCTCGTATTGAGGTCGAGCCTCATCTCTTGAGCAAGTCTCGTTTTAAAGTTTGCATGGTCTAGCCTCGTCAAATTTTAATGTTGTGGGCGAGCCTCGTCAAACTTTGATGCTGTGGGCGAGCCTCGTCAAACTTTGATGGGCGAACCTCGTCAAACTTTGACATTGTGGGCGAGCCTCGTCCAACTTTGATGGGCGAACCTCGTGTTAAGCTCGAACTCCGCTCCACATGCGAACCTCGTATTGAGGTTGAGCCTCGTCTCTTGAGCAAGTCTCGTTTTAAAGTTTGCATGGTCTAGCCTCGTCAAATTTTGAGGTTGTGGGCGAGCCTCGTCAAACTTTGATGCTGTGGGCGAGCCTCGTCAAACTTTGATGCTGTGGGCGAGCCTCGTCCAACTTTGATGGGCGAACCTCGTCAAACTTTGACATTGTGGGCGAGCCTCGGTTGAATGTCGAGACTTACTACGGAAGGCGAACCTCGGTTGCCTGTTGAGGCTCACCGCTATAAGCGAACCTCGGTTGAATGTCGAGGCTCACTGCTGCTTGGCGAACCTCGTCTGGATGAAGGGTTTCGCTTGCTTGCCGAACCTCGACTGAATGGAGAGCTTCTTGGCGAACCTCGTCTGGATGAAGGGTTTCGCTACTTGGCGAACCTCGACTGAATGGAGAGCTTCGCTGCTTGGCGAACTTCCTCATATGCTACGAAGGACAGGTCGTAACTTTCAAATCGTACGTCGGAATTGGACGAATTAGATATGAAAATTGACTATCTCGACGAGACGGAGCCAACCAAACCCACCCGAAGGGTTCGGTTTGCTCCTGTCATTTTGCCCAATTCCTTCCGGTTTGTGAGATATCAGCACTTTGTAAAGTCAAGCATTCAGGTGAACTTAACCTTTAGGCGGAGAAACGTCGGGGCGAGGGCGATAGTATGATACTCCTGGCGGAACCGGATCAACTTGGATTCGATTGACTTATTTGGGCGTAATTATTACACCCTACGCAGAGTTTTCGGTCCCGCTAGCCGGTTAGCGGTGAGGGGTCAAGGGGCAGCGGCCCCTTGAGTCGAGGCAGCATACAGAAGTCCCCTATCGTCCTTGAGGCCTTTAACTTCTTCTTGATCGGGATGCGAATCGCGGCTCACGACCACGGCGGCTTCTTAATTGAAGCCGTTGGCTCTTGTGGTCGCCCGGCTTGTTGTGATAAAGTTGGGATGATTGTCATTGATTTGAACTTGCTACGGCTTCTTTGGCCTCTGACAAAATTCAAAAGAAATATCGCTTTTATTTTAAGGCTTACAATGAAAATCAAAAAGATTACAACTTTTATCCTTTTGAACAAACACGAGGATCTGTTATATCGAGGTCACAAACTGCGTGGGTTCTTTACTGTCGGGGACTTTTGTGTCCGTGGACCACGGCAATTCAATCCAAGTAGAGACCGGGTTGCGGAACTACGGATGTAAAGGGGCTCGTTTCGAAGGAAGCAGGCGCTGAGGAATCACACTCACGAAGGAGAGGATCGCTGCGGGGATCGCACTCACGAAGGAGAGGATCGCCGGAGCGGGTGAGATCTACAAGGAGAAATCACAGCGCTATCCACGAGGTTAAGGCGAAGCTTAACCTAGAGGGTATCTCAGAGTTCGACCCACTGTCCGCTAGATTCAAGGCCGATCGACTTGTACCTGCTGTTCTGACCGTATACCGATTACTCGTAGATCTCGCAAGAATTCTTCAGAAGTCCGAGCTCTTCCAAATCCTCAAAAATCCAACCTCCGGAAGCCTCCTGAAAATCCAAGCCCTTAATCCGAAGTGCCCCCTCGAAGATGACACCCCCCCTATTTATACAATGGAGGGGGGGGTGCCCGGCCACCTTGGTGGCTCGGCCACTTGGCCGAGCCACCTCGGCCAGGTTGGCCGAGGTTTGGCCGCGGCGCCGTCTTGCGGCGTTTTCCGGCGTTTCACGTCGTTTCTCCGTCGATTCTTCGTCGATTCTTTTGGTCTTCCGGGCTTAGTTTTGCTCCGGTGATGTCGCCGTTGTGTTTGAGTCTGTGCCCGATCAACTTTCAGAGCTTAAGCGGCCCGTTTGCATTGACGGACTAAGTACGGTTGATTCCGTCTCGTCAACGTTTGAGTTTAGTCAACTCGGCACGTCGTTTCATTGGCTCGTACGCCTTGCCGACTCACTTTATGCGCTCGTCGACTCGCTCTACGCGTTTTGTGGCGTGATGCGTTTTGCGACGTCGGTTTGTCGAATGGATCGTTAGTTGCCAACCCACCGTCACGAGTTTCGTTCAGTCGCGATAAGCAATTTTTATGCCTCTGATCCGCGTCGCGGAGCGGATCGGATAATCCGCACGCTAGCCCAACTCAAACGGTAGTTGTTAAAGGCTAATCAAACCCGTTGATGGCTGAGGGTTTGCCAAAAATCCTATAAGTATTATGGTTAATTATTTCTAACGAAGTAAAAGAATCATAATGAACAATGAAAGGAATAAATCTTATTCATTTGAAGCAAATATAGAAGGAGCTACAACTGTTTAAACATCAAGTCTATGACAAAGGATTTGTTGTTCGAGCTGAGACACTTCATCATTATAAGCCTGGTGGAGTTCTCCCTGCAACTCAGCCCTGAGGGACTCCTCATCGGTATTCAGTGTCTTCATGGCTGCCTCCTCAAGCTCAACCAGTTTCTGCTTCGATAGGTCGAGTTCCTTAGACGCGACGGCGAGGGCTTCTTCCTTGTTGGCCTTGGCCAGCTCCAAAATACTCATCTTATCTTCCTCGGCATGGAGCTCTCCCCTGAGCAGTATTATCCTCTCCACACTCGCCATAATATCAGTCTGGATATGGCTTAGGGAAGAATAAGTCTCAGCAATAACAGCTCCGAGCTGATCGGCGCGATCTCTCTGCATCTGGACCTCAAGCCCAGTAAAAACACGAGCATCGCGCCATGCCTCTACACGCGCGTCGGTCTGAGTAGCTACGTATGAGGAAGCTCCAGCTGCCCGCAGTTCTTGTAATCTCTGAAACTTTCTCTCCAGTTGAGCGAGGACGTCAGTAATGGCTTGAGCTAACTCGGGGTAACCCATATCCCGTATCAAGGCTGTCCGCGGATCAAGCAGTGGCCTGAACTGATAAAGAGAAAGCCCGCCATGAAGAACCTTTTCGATCACCGTGTTCACCAAGGAAAAGAATGAGCGTACTTCCAAACAGATAATAAAATGGGATGGATCTTCACCCAGCATCAGCGCTCTCGCCAGATCATGGAGTCGAGATGTAGGCTCTACACAAAAGAAAAGAGGACCTTAGAATCTTCAATCAAAAAATTGGCGAAGACATATTCAGTTAGAGGACTCTTACCCGTCTCCTTCAGCATAGTTTCAGGGACTGGCGAGTCTATCAGAGGAGTGCCTATCGCTGGAGTACTATCTACAGCAGCTGACCCCTCAATGTGCTCATCTATCTCAGCAGTCGTCGTGGTAGCTGATTCTGAGAAAGCGGCGGGAAGAGGAGTGCCTGCCACTACACAAAGGGAATTTCTCAGACTCTTTTAATTATAGTAGTATTGGCCAAATGGCTGGTCCTATAATTAATCGAAGAGAAAATTCATACCTTCTTCAGGGATTGTGGCTTCGGGTAAATCTTCACCAAGAGCATCGCCATCCTGTGACCAAGCGCGCAGCAGGTCATCCATGGAAGTGTTGTCGTATAAACCAGCTTCCACGAAATCTTCCATTGAGAAGTCTGAAAAAGAAGGCATTAGGAAAATGAATGCGGCTAAGAGGTGGCGAACAATAGGTAAAGCTACTTACTTCCTACAGCGGAGTTAACCCTCTTAGTCTCGGTTCGTACATTTGTCTCCTGCAATTTCTCTAAAAGAGCAAAAAGCGAAGAGGCAATTAGAGGGGGTACGAATTCCGAGTCGTTTAATTCCCGCATTCGCCATCTAGAAGAGGAATTATCGATGTTAGATGTACCTGGATTCGCCGAATCAGGTCCTACATTGGTATTCTCAGTCCCCTCCGCCATATTTGGAAAGATTCTGAAGATTTATTCGGCAGGATAACACCTCGCGAAGGCCCTCGATGCTAATCAACGCGTCGACTAATCCTACTCCAATCAGGAATACAAGTATAAACTGTTTCCTAATTTGTCGAGAAGTTCCCGGAAGAATATTTCCATAAAAATATTCTTAGGGATAACTTCGATCGTCGGATTGCATCGGCTAATCAGCGTCGCCTAATCCTACTCAATCGGGAATACAAGTATAAAGCTGTTTCCTAATTTGTCGAAGTTCGGAAGAATATTTCCATAAAAATATTCTTAGGGATAACTTCGATCGTCGCGGATTGCATCGGCTAATCAGCGTCGCCTAATCCTACTCAATCGGGAATACAAGTATAAAGCTGTTTCCTAATTTGTCGAAGTTCGGAAGAATATTTTCATAAAAAATATTCTTAGGGATAACTCGATCGTATGGATTGCATCGGCTAATCAGCGTCGCTAATCCTACTCAATTAGGATTACGGTATAAAGCTGTTTCCTAATTTGTCGAAGTTCGGAAGAATATTTCCATAAAAATATTCTTAGGGATAACTTCGATCGTCGCGGATTGCATCGACGCTAATCAACGCGTCGCCTAATCCTACTCAATTAGGATTACGGTATAGCTGTTTCCTAATTTGTGAGAAGTTCAGGAAGAATATTCCTATAAAAATATTCTTAGGGATAACTTCGATCGTCGCGGATCACATCGGCCGATCAGCGTCGCCTAATCCTACTCCAAATAGGATTACGGTATAAACCGTGTCCTACTTTATTGAGAAGTTCGGAAGAATATTTCCATAAAAATATTCTTAGGGATAACTCGATCGTATGGATTGCATCGACGCAAATCAACGTCGCCTAATCCTACTCCAAATAGGATTACGAGTATAAACTGTTTCCTACTTTATTGAGAAGTTCAGGAAGAATATTTCCATAAAAATATTCTTAGGGATAACCCGATCGTCGCGGATTGCATCGGCCAAATCAGCAGCGTCGCCTAATCCTACTCCAAATAGGATTACAGTATAAAGCTGTTTCCTACTTTATTGAGAAGTTCGGAAGAATATTTCCATACAAAATATTCTTAGGGATAACCGATCGTCGCGGATTGCATCGACGCTAATCAACGCGTCGCCTAATCCTACTCCAAATAGGAATACAGTATAAGCTGTTTCCTAATTTGTCGAGAAGTTCGGAAGAATATTTCCATAAAAATATTCTTAGGGATAACTCGATCGTATGGATTGCATCGGCTAATCAGCGTCGCCTAATCCTACTCCAAATAGGAATACAGTATAAAGCTGTTTCCTAATTTGTCGAGAAGTTCGGAAGAATATTTTCATAAAAAATATTCTTAGGGATAACTTCGATCGTCGCGGATTGCATCGACGCTAATCAACGCGTCGCCTAATCCTACTCAATTAGGATTACGGTATAAGCTGTTTCCTAATTTGTGAGAAGTTCGGAAGAATATTTCCATAAAAATATTCTTAGGGATAACTTCGATCGTCGCGGATCACATCGGCCGATCAGCGTCGCTAATCCTACTCAATTAGGATTACGGTATAAAGCTGTTTCCTAATTTGTCGAGAAGTTCGGAAGAATATTCCTATAAAAATATTCTTAGGGATAACTTCGATCGTCGCGGATCACATCGGCCGATCAGCGTCGCTAATCCTACTCCAAATAGGATTACGGTATAAGCTGTTTCCTACTTTATTGAGAAGTTCCCGGAAGAATATTTCCATAAAAATATTCTTAGGGATAACCCGATCGTGCGGATTGCATCGACGCAAATCAACGCGTCGCCTAATCCTACTCCAAATAGGATTACGAGTATAAACTGTTTCCTACTTTATTGAGAAGTTCCCGGAAGAATATTTCCATAAAAATATTCTTAGGGATAACTTCGATCGTCGCGGATTGCATCGGCGCAAATCAGCAGCGTCGCCTAATCCTACTCCAAATAGGATTACGAGTATAAACTGTTTCCTACTTTATTGAGAAGTTCGGAAGAATATTTCCATAAAAATATTCTTAGGGATAACTCGATCGTATGGATTGCATCGACGCAAATCAGCGTCGCCTAATCCTACTCCAAATAGGATTACGGTATAAGCTGTTTCCTAATTTGTCGAGAAGTTCCCAAGAATATTCCTATAAAAATATTCTTAGGGATAACTTCGATCGTCGCGGATTGCATCGACGCAAATCAGCGTCGCCTAATCCTACTCCAAATAGGATTACGAGTATAAACTGTTTCCTACTTTATTGAGAGTTCGGAAGAATATTTCCATACAAAATATTCTTAGGGATAACCCGATCGTCGCGGATTGCATCGGCGCAAATCAGCGTCGCCTAATCCTACTCCAAATAGGAATACGGTATAAGCTGTTTCCTAATTTTCAACGAAGTTCTGGAGAATAAACCCGTATTCTTAAGGATAACTTCGATAACCCTTAATTTCCTCCACCATAATATCTAAAAAGGAATAATCGGCGAGGCATGAAAATCATGTTGACAGGACAAGCGTGTCTAGTCTCGAAGAAACTTCTCATTGTGGATAATCATATCGACCGGTGATCCAGCGCGTCGCACTTTCATGGATTGAAGGCTAGGATGATGGTTGAAGGCCAAATGGTCTCCTGTTTCGACAAGGAATCCTCGGAGGATATCTCCATGAAAAGATTTTTCCTCCCGCTGTGGTCAAACCAACAACACACGTGATGATGGAAGAATTAGCCGATTGAGGATTATGAAATTCCGTAGTCGACACCGATAGCGTGTCGCCAACGAGGAGTTCGCCGACATACGGAGAAGTCCAAAAGTCTGATGGTTAGTCAAACAACAACCAACCGACACGAGTTACAAACAAAACTCACCCACCAGCTTCGAATCAAGATTTCAACAAGCGGTCGGACAATAAATCACGCAAGTGACCTTATCGAAATCCTACAAAGAAGCTGGATGATCTGAAAGAATCGAAGACTTGAAGCTAGCTTTTGGGACCCTTTGCGGTGAAGGCGGGAACCATCATGTCAAAGTATTCGGGCTCGCCTATAAAAACGAGGCGAAACACTTTGGAGGGTATCTGTGGCGTTGAAAAATACTTACAAGATCCCGAAACCAACTCATGATGGGAAGTCGGCGAATGACAACCCATCGGATGATCTGGACGTCGAATCGTTAAAGAGCGAACGACGGCAAACCCACGGCGTCACAAGCGGTTTAAGCGGACTTGAGCAGACGATTGGATTTGGGGCTGTTGAGCGGAACAAACCAAGAGTTAGTCCGGAACCAAATCTGAGATGGAATCTAAGTCCGGAGAAGACCAAGAGTCAGAATAGGCAGGACGTAAGCCTGGAAGACCGAGAAAAACGGCGAAAACGGCAATTACGGCGAACCTCGGCCAACTTGGCCGAGTTACCTCAGCCAAGTGACCGAGGTGGCTCGGCCACCATGGCCGAGCCACCTCGGTCAACTTGGCCAAGGCGCCTCGGCCACCATGGCCGACCCACCTCGGCCACCTTGGCCGAGGTGGCTCGGCCAAGTGGCCGAGCCACTTGGCCGGGGTTTTTCCCCCCCTATTCTATAAATAGGGGGGGTCTTTCTCATTCCGGAGGGATTTTTCGGGGATTTTTTGGCTGGGATTTCGGCTGGATTTTGGGATTTTCTGAGAGAGTTCTCGCGAGATCTACGAGCCGTCGACGACAGCCTGAAAGCACCGGCGAGCACGAAGTTCACCGACGCCGATCTACAATCGCTGGTGGCGAAGCTGACTCGGCCAGAATAGCCGAGATTTCTCCTAGTAGATCTCACCGCTCGGCGATCCTCTCCTTCGTGAGTGTGATCCCGGCGATCCTCTCCTTCGTGAGTGTGATCCCCTTAGAACCGTTTCCTTCGTGAGACGAACCCCTTCCGTCTGTAGTTCGAACCGGGTTTCCACGGATCGAATTGCGCGGTGGTCGGGGGCGATTCAAGTCCGACGCGAGCGAAGAACCCATAAAAGCGAGGATCCCGTATAATAGAGATCCGAGCGTTTGTTCATACAGGAAAAAGTTGTAATCTTTTGTTTTTTTCATTGTACGCCTTAAAATAAAAGGCGATTTCTCTTTGTTTGAATTTTGTTGTAGGCCCAAGAAGCTGTAAGCAAGTTCAAATAACAATGAATAACAAAACAACTTTCCCCGCGAACATGTGCGATTTAGACCATCAACACCTCTTAACCCTAGTTTCCTCTGGAACAACCTATTTATAGAGTAATCCCGAATACATGAGAATTTCTAAAGAAAACCAATCCAAATCCGACACGAACTGGTTTACCCATTTTTTTTTCAACGGATTAGTATGTACTATCGGCGGTCTCCACTGTGGACCTTGACCATCGGCAGTCACGGTCGACGGTCTTTGTCTGTTCATGACTTTTTAGCTATTTTTACTATTATTTGGATACATCTTTTTCTATCTTCTTTTAGTGTCGACTTATGAGCTGAAATACAAGACTATTCCCAACAAAAGCTAATGGGAACTTGTCCCATGATACCGTAGTGATTTTTGTTTAGTGTTTTCAAAACAGCATGGTGTTTTTCTCCAAAAGTGTTTTCAAAACACCATGGTAAGTGATTTAGGTCAAGAATAGTTTGACCTTTTATAACATTAATATTAAACATATTATTAATATATCTAATATTAATTATAATATAATCTATTTTAATTAATATATTATAACATTATATATATAATTAACATATTATAATATTATATATAACTAATAGATTATAATGTTATACATTGTACATATTTAAAATATATATTATATTATAATACTTAAATATTATTTTCAAATATTAATATATTTAACTATTTTTATATAAATATGTTATTTTTATTAATATATTAACTTTCATTAATAATAATGTATTAACATTTTCTTTTCATAATATAATATAACATTTAATATAGTATTATATTGTGATATTATTATTATTATTATTATATGAATAGTTATATGTAATGTATCATTGATAAGTTATCTACTTTATAATATATAATTATTTTTTATTATTTTATAATGCAATATATTATTATTTATTAAATAATTTATTATGAATATATTGAATATATTAATATTTTCTTTTATTCTTAGAGGAGTTATTATTTTATTATTAAATATTATTATTACATAACATGTTAAAATTTTTAAATATATTATTCAAACTTTAATGATATATTTTATTAATTAAATAATATAATAGAATAATTTTTGTTATATAATTTAATATTATATCATTACTATAGGATTAGTTAATAATAGTATTTAAACTATAATTATTATATTATATTAGTTATAATATTATATGTATTATTAATTAATGGTATTAAACATAGTATTGGTATAGTAGGAAACTAATATTATAATGTAATATATTAAATAATATAATATAAGTTAATATTATATTATTTTATATTATGATATGTAACAAATAGAGTATATTTTTATGTTATTATTATATTTTTATTAATATATTTAATTTATTATTATTTACTATTAATATAATATATATAATAGTATTTAAAATATAATTGTTATATTATATTAATTATAATATTATATGTATTATTAACTAATGGTATTAAGCATAGTATTGATATATTTGGAAACTAATGTTATAATGTAATATATTAAATAATATAATGTAATATAGTATAATATAATATAATATAATATAATATTAAATATATTATTAATATACTATATTAGACATTATATTACACCCTTGAAATCAAAACACAAACACCAAACATGAAACATCTTTTGGTGTTTTAAAATAAGTGTTGTATTTTTGGTTTTAGTATTGTAGCCTAACAAAAACATCATGGTTTCCAAACGCATGGTATTTTATTTTTGGCAAAAACACCATGGAAATACTAAAAACACTATGGTATCCAAACGCTACCTAAACCTTTTATTGAGGGTTGTACAACTTTATATATATATGCTTTTTGTGATGAGAATGAAAATGATTATATATCAATATGTAAGTAATCATAAAAATATTACGTGTGGAGATATTTGTGACTATTGTATAAATACTTTTTTAGTATTAGGAGAATTTATATTCTATAAGTTATTAATTTATATATATAATTATAGACGTACCTCCATTAGAAAAAAATTGGTGCTCCGTCCCTGAGCCTGGTAATCATTAGAGATTAGGTTTTGACAGAATGAACCACAAGATACGTTTAAAACAACACATTTCTGCGTTCCTACTTGTTTTGTCAGCACGTGATCTTCGCTCGACCGAGTCAGAAGTCGATTTGGGCGACCGAAACTTCCACCAGTCAACCAGCGATTTTTTTACGACCGACATCGCGAAGACTGCACTCATTTAGCCGGAATTGAATCAAAGGTCCCATTTTCACACTTGCAATACAGTCAAAATGGCAATTTAAGATGGCCACAAGTTTCTAGTAAGTAGTATATAATGATTTGTGTTGTAAACTTATCATTTCAAACAACTGATCGAGATCTAAGCAATCCCAATAACTGACACGTATCCAAATTAGTGTTCGGATAAGATTTGTTCTCGTTAATATTTTTTTCCTCTTTTTTTTTTTTTTGTGATTTGAATAATTTATGTGATAAAGGATGCAATGCGCATTTACTAACATCCTCTATTATATCTACCAAAAAATAAAAATAAAAATAAAAATAATTATAATCCTCTATTGTAATTAAGCCTCAATCATTGAACTCACTAGTCAAGATAAAAACATTAAAAGTGGGATAACAACAAAACAAAAAGGCTACTTGTCATGTCAAATTAATGCTATCCATAACCGAAGAAGACAAGATACAAACACATTACACTATTTATTTAGAGTGTAGATGTTTTGAAGGAGTCCTCTCATGTCATCATCCAAAACCTACCCCCTACTTTTTGTCTAATCATTTACTGGTCAATTTCCTTTGTTTTTTTAGCTCATAAAGAAAATGGTAGCCCGTTCTTTTCTTCCTTAACCTTGTTACTTTATAAACTTGTAGCCTCATAACTGAAAAACAAATAAGGGCACATAGAGGATCCTCTATATAGAAAATTATATATGAAAGAAATAGAATGTGATACATGTTAGATTCTGATCATCTCTAATTAGATAGTAATTAGAGAAGATCGAATTACTCAAATCGTACGTAACCGTATATTTTAATTTCAAGGGCTAGAATATGGTCATGTAGGATTCAACTATTATTTAGAAAACCATTGTTGCTTTAAAACCAATAAACCATTGTTGCTTTATAAGCCACTAATATGAAAATCACCTTTTGTGAATAGTGAAAATTCTACAAGGCTACATCCTAGCTCTCAAGCTTGGTCTAAACGGTTATGATTAGGATAATTGGACCCTCTCCAATTACATCCAATTGGAAAGGATCCAAATCCGATAGGTTTTCCTCTATAAAATTGACAGTTGATGATTATATTGATTCACATACTAATTCAATAATTAAATTATAATAATAAGCTATTTATATTAACTTTTATTGTCTGCAGTAATTTAAAATTGATATAGCAACATATTCTGCTTTCTCATATGATTTGCTATAGGTTTTTTTTAATAGAAATCTACAGAGATTATGTGAGAACTTTTTCCCATTGCCCTGTGAGCTGACGTGGAAGGGGAGCCAAGGTCCAAACACGGGCCCCAAACATGATGTGTAAGCGACAAGATGGGACTCATTTTAAGTGGAGCCCAATAGTAAGAAGGGATGGGCTGAGTTTGTCCGTTGTTATGTTCCGTTGCTTTGGTTGGTGTGTGGCCTCACACGGAGGGCCCATGATTGTTGCCACTTGGAAAGCATGATGTTGCTGAGCTGGTCTCATAGGTTTGAAGGGACCACATTTTCGAGTCACTTGGTGAAGAATGGGTCTTAGGTCTTCGCATGTCTCAAAATTTCAGGAGTGACCCTTGGATGAGGGATTTACAACTTATAAGAAAACTACAATTTATTATTTTTTGATCAACTTTTTTTTTTGTTGTCATTTTCGAGATAAATTATAGAAGGATGACAGTAACGCGGTTCAGAGTAAGTCCTAAGTTCTCAAACAGTATGATCAGATGGTTCTCTTTAGGTTAGGAACATAAAAGATATTACAATCAGAAGAGATTCTTATATGAACTATTTTCAAATCCATGTCTCACAGAAAATTATAAGATTCAAACAAAAATATCTAAGGAAATTTCTCTCCACGTGTCATTCTAGGCATTATTGAATTCATCAAAAGAAAAACATACCTCACAAAATTTGTTCAAATTATTCATTTTTTAACCAAGACTACTCTACAATGAAAATGTTATACACATATTTCTAGAATGTAAAAGGTTCAGGTTGTAACTAAAGTGAAAATGATGTTCTTGGATGAATATCACACGAGTTATTGAAGATATTTTGTGTATCTTTGTTATTCTCTGTGGATATTCTGTGTATCTTTATTATTCTGTGTCTTTCATTTTAGGTAAATATTGTCCTCTAAGTTGTGATAAGCTTATGCCCCAAGCATGTGATAAATTTATGGCCCAAGCATACTATACGTGAATGATCAGAGCAACAACAATCTTGTTTCACTGGTCAATGGTGGGACGCCAGGGGGAGCGATTGTCATAACTCGGGCGACTGCGATTGATACGCAATCACAGTATTACTTGCATTGATCCGATAATCTGGGCCAAGTCTTTATTGTTAGATTTAAATTTAATTAAATCTATTTGTGGGCACATATGTTGCATTAATGTGAAGTGCTATACTTAAGGCTGACCCACTAAAGTGATCAATCAAGTTAGGTTAATGGGTATTTAAATAAATTATAGGCTAAATGTGCAGATACCAGGTTGTAATTATAATTTGATGAGGGGCCAAATTGTAAAAGTACAACACCTATATATATGGGGTTATGGTCCCTAATTTAGGGTTAACATTCTCATCTCTCTTATCCCCATCTAAAGAGAAACTCAATAAAGAGAAACCCTAAGATTAGAAGATCATCAAAACTCTAATTCAGATCTTCATGGATTCAGGTACGCTTCCGCTTTAGTTCTTATTAATCTCTTTGAATTAATCATGGTTCAAAACACAACAAGTGGTATCAGAGCCCACCGTGATTAGCTCTTAGAGATTTAAGTATGAATCAAAGAACTAGGGTTTATTTTGGTTACATTACGCATGAGCGAGCACAAAATTTTTTAAAAATTTTCGCTCAGAGCGTGCATGTTATGCTCGTTCATAGTTCATCTTCTGGTTTGGGTTTGATTTTTCTCTGATTTTTTGGTTGATCTGGATCAAATACTTGATCGAGATTGGATCAAGTTTTAGTCTTTGTCAGTAGTCGACCGCCGCGGTTCTAATGTCATGTCATGCGGCCCCACTGCCGATGAAGACAAATGACGGCCGATCAGAAACCCTAGGGTTCGAAACCCTAGGGTGCAGGAGGCTAAGCGGCGGCGGCGGCCATAAAAAACAAAACCCTAAAGGGGTGTTCGTGCAGGAGCCTAAGCGGCGGTTCAAATCGAAACCCTAAGGGGTTCGTGCGTGAAATCGTACAGAAATTAGGGCTTGAGGAGTTTACCTAGATTCAGGCGAGCTTGTCACCAACACTGCAGACGAGCTCGAGCTTTTGGTTGTAGGTGAGCATCGTCGGCTACATCAGCAGGCGAGCCTCGTCAACAAAAGCTCAGGCGAGCTCAAGCCCTAAGTCAGGCGAGCTCAAGCCAGGCAAGCTCAAACTCAATCTATCAGGCGAGCATGAGTTTCGAATCAGGTGAGCTTCGGCTCAGACGAACCTCGTGCTCAATTTCAGGCGAGCTCGAGTCTCGAATCAGGCGAGCCCCGTGCTCGTGACTCAGGCAAGCCTCGTGCCCAACTCAGGCGAGCTCAAGCCCAAAATTGCAGGTGAGCTCGAGCCCAAATTGAAGGCGAGCTTGATGCTCGGATCAGGTGAACTCGACCGTCGACCTCGAAGCTGAGCTCGAACCCCGAGCCTCAGGTGAGCTCGACATTTGTTTTCAGGTGAGCTCGAATTTGATCTTGAAGGCGAGCTTGAGTTTTCTTTGGCTAAAGGAAGGCTGCGAGCGGATTTAATTCAGAACGAAGCCTACTTAAATTTTTTTTTAATTTATTTGGGCTAAGTGGAAACTTATAGAAGCCCACTTAAGTAATTTTCTTAACTTGGGCCTGTTGTGGATTATTTGAATTACTCAAATAATTTTAATTGCTCAAGTAAATTTCAGAATTTCATTTAATTTGAATTAAATTGTTAATTTGAATTAAATTGGTAGTTAATCATCTATTTAATTCAAATATTAAGACACTAAAGCATTAAGTTTGTCTCTCATTCCAAATGATTAATTAAAAGAAGATGTTGCCAAAGTAACCTCTCTTGTGTAGATTGTTCATGAGGAATGTTAGATGGTTGTGTGTATGCTTTTTGTGTAAATAATTAATCGGCCCAAAGGAAGGTTAACATTTATTTAGACTGCATACACATCTGCGATGATAAACACGTGAAAATTATAAGGTTTACATGTAAATAATAAATCAATCCAAAGATAGGTTTATTATTTGACATGAGTTATTGTCAGTGTTTGATCATTGCAACAAAGTATCACTTGCAGTTAATATTACTGTCCAAAGACTTGATATTAATGTTATTTAAGATATCTTGGATGGGGATGTGTCATTATTTGAATTTTATTAATAATTACAGTTATTAATGTGAAATCTTTTGTTTATTACAGCTAATGCATCTGCTGCATCAATTTCTGCTAACATCAACTCAATTCCCATGCTAAATGGAACTAATTTCAAGGTTTGGAAAGAGAATATTTTAATTGTTCTTGGCTGCATGGATCTAGACCTTGCATTAAGAACTGAACAACCTCAACTTCTCACTGCGAAAAGCACTCCTGATGCAAAGAAGGAGTATGAGAGGTGGGAACGTTCAAATCGAATGAGTCTAATGATCATTAAGCGCGGCATTCCGGAAGCCTTTAGGGGCACAGAATCCGAAGGGATTACTGAAGCCAAAGATTTTCTTGCCGAAATTGAGAAACGTTTTGCTAAAAATGATAAGGTAGAAACAAGCACGCTTTTAGCTCGCTTGATTTCAATGAAGTATAAGGGCAAAGGAAATATCAGGGAGTACATTATGGAAATGTCTCACATTGCTTCAAAACTTAAGGTACTAAAACTCGAACTATGTGATGAATTACTGGTGCATCTGGTTCTGTTGTCTCTTCCTACACAATTTAATCAATTTAAGATCAGTTATAACTGCCAAAAGGAGAAATGGACTCTGAATGAGCTCATTTCATACTGTGTGCAAGAGGAAGACAGGTTGAAGCAAGATAAGACTGAAAGTGCTCATTTGGCTTATGCCTCTAAGGATCAGGTCAAGAAAAGAAAGAATGATAATGAAGCTGCTAAGGGTCCAGTTCAGAAGAAATAACATAAGGATGATAATGGTTGTTTCTTCTGTAATAAATCCGGACACGTAAAGAAGGATTGTACCAAATATCACGCCTGGCGTGTCAAGAAGGGTATGTTCCTTACTTTGGCCTGTTATGAGGTTAATTTAGTCTCAGTACCAAGAAATACTTGGTGGTTAGATTCGGCTGCTACTACTCACATAAGTGTTTCTATGCAAGGTTGCCTGAGCTACCGAAAGCCAAGTGATGGTGAAAAACACATCTTTGTGGGCGCTGGACAATCGGTAGACGTGGAAGCAATAGGGCACTTTAGGTTACTATTGGGAACTGGTTCCTATTTGAATTTAAAAGATACTTTTGTAGTTCCGTCTTTTAGACGAAATTTGGTTTCTATTTCTGTATTGGACAAATCAGGTTATTATTGTTCATTTGGAAATAGTCAGGCTAGTTTATTTTTAAATTCAAATATTGTGGGAACTGGGTTCTTAAGTACTTATGATAACCTATATTTGCTTGATACAATTACTTCCTATAATAATAATGAAACCTTGCATGTGGAATCACGGTACGCCAGAAATTAAATAAGGAAAATTCAAAGAATATTATGGCATAGGCGGCAGGTCATATCTCAAAAGGTAGAATTGAGCGTCTTGTGTCGATGGTATTTTAGATTCCCTTGATTTCTGAGACTTTGATGTATGTATTGGTATCAAGGGAAAAGGACCAAAGTTAAGAGATTAGGTGCCAACAGATCTTCAAATGTCTTAGAATTGATACATACAGATATTTGTGGGCCATTCTCTACAGCATATTGGAATGGTCAACACTATTTTATATCATTTATAGACGATTACTCACGTTATGGGTACCTATATCTCATTCATGAGAAATCTGAGTCTCTGGACGTGTTCAAATCATTTAAAGCTGAAGTTAAAAACCAACTAAATAAAAAGATTAAAACCGTTAGATCTGATCGTGGTGGTGAGTACTACGGCAGATATGATGGTTCTGGTGAACAACATCCAGGACCATTTGCTAGATACCTAGAGGAATGCGGTATCGTTCCACAGTACACCATGCCAGGATCACCTAGCATGAATAGTGTAGCTGAAAGACGAAACAGGACTCTTAAGGATATGGTAAGAAGTATGATTGCTCATTCTTCTTTACCAGAGTCACTCTGGGGAGAAGCACTAAAGACAGCAACTTATATTCTAAACAGAGTACCAAGTAAAGCAGTTGCTAAAACACCTTATGAGCTTTGGACTGGTCGAAAGCCCAGTTTAAAGTACTTACACATTTGGGGATGTCCAGCTGAGGCAAGGCCTTATAGGCCAAATGAAAAGAAATTGGACTCCAAAACAGTTAGCAGCTATTTTATTGGGTATTCTGAACGTTCTAGGGGCTATAAATTTTATGATCCCACACTCAGGACTATTTTTGAGACGGGAACAGCAACATTCTTTGAGGATGTTGAGTTTGGAGGGAGAAATAATGTTAGAGACATTGCTTTTGAGGAGGAATTGACTTCAAATCCAATCCATACTGTCATTTCTGACAATATTCAAGTTCCTATACCTGTTATTGTTTAAGAAATGAATCCGGAACCTCAAGAAGACAATGTTGAACAACTCCTTATTCCAGAAGAACAAACTCAACAACCTCAAGAACCAGTGCCATTAAGGAGATCTACGAGAGAAAAGAGAAATGCTATTCCGGATGATTATATTGTATTTCTCCAAGAACATGAGGAAAATAATAGAATGATGGAAGATGATCGAAGCAACCTTCATCAGGCCATGAAAAGTTCTAACTCTCAAAAGTGGATTGATGCCATGAATGAGGAGTACAAGTCTATGCAAGATAATAAGGTTTGGGAACTTGTTCCATTGCCAGAAGGTGCAAAACCAATTGGTTATAAGTGGATATTTAAAACCAAGCGGGATGCAAATGGTAATGTGGAGAGGTATAAGGCACGTCTTGTAGCTAAAGGCTATACTCAAAAGGAAGGCATTGATTACACAGAGACTTTCTCTCCAGTTTTATCGAAAGACTATTTTAGAACAATCATGACACTTGTTGCTCATTTTAATCTTGAGTTACATCAAATAGATGTTAAGACTGCATTTCTCAATGGGGACATTGATGAGATGGTTTATATGGTGCAACCAGAAAACTTTGTGTCGGGAGACCCAAAGAATATGGTTTGCAAATTAAGTAAATCCATTTATGGACTCAAGCAAGCTCCTCGTCAATGGTATCACAAGTTTCAATAAATAATTATCTCGTTTGACTTTGAGATGAATATTGTTGATGACTGTGTATATCAAAAGTTTAGTAGGAGTAAGTATATTTTTCTTGTGCTGTATGTCGATGACATATTGCTTGCCACTAATGATATAGGCATGTTGCACGAAACCAAGAGATTTCTATCAAAGAATTTTGAGATGAAAGATCTTGGAGGCGCCTCTTTTATATTAGGAATCCAGATACATCGAGATCGTTCTCGAGGTATACTTGGATTATCACAAAAGAGCTATATCGATAGAGTACTCAAAAGGTTTGGCATGTAAAATTGCAGACCAGGTGACACCCCTGTAGCAAAAGGAGACAAGTTCAGTCTCAATCAATGCCCTAAAGGTAATCTTGAAATTCAGGAAATGCAGAAGATTCCCTATGCTTCAGCTGTAGGGAGTCTAATGTATGCTCAGGTGTGTACGCATCCGGATATTGCGTACATTGTTGGTATGTTAGGCAGATATTTAAGCAACCCTGGTATGGATTATTGGATAGCAGTCAAAAGGGTTATGAGGTATCTTCAGAAAATAAAAGATTATATGCTCACATACAAGAAATCAGAACAGTTGGAGGTCATTGGGTACTCTGATTCTGATATTGCTGGATGCCAAGATAGCAGAAAATCTACATCAGGCTACATTTATATGTTAGCTGGAGGAGCTATATCCTGGAAAAGTGTCAAACAGACACTTGTAGCTTCTTCCACTATGGCAGCAGAATTTGTAGCTTGCTATGAGGCATCCAATCATGAAATATGGTTGCGGAATTTTATCACTGGACTGTGCATTCTGGAAAATATTGAAAGACCACTAAAATTATTTTGTCATAATAAATCAGCAGTAATGTATTCCAATAACAACAGGAGCTCAACTAAGTCAAAACATATTGACATTAAGTTCCTAGTTGTGAAAGAAAGGGTACAGAGTGGTCAGATATCCATAAAGCATATTGGGACAAACTCCATGATAGCTGATTCGCTTACTAAAGGATTACCACCCAAGGTCTTTCATGAGCACACTGCTCATATGGGTGTTGTAATATTTGAGGATATCATGTTTTAGTGGGAGTTTGTGATTTTATCGTTTCATGTGTATTTTGGACATATTTATGTTTGGTTATTTTCTCTGATCAGAATAAAGCATTCGGATTATACACTCTGCTACATTATGATTGAGAATGACCTCACTAAAGTTAAGGTAGGACCAGTTGAAAATAGATTGCATAGATCACATTGCATGTAATTTTCATGCTGCACATCCATGATTGATCTATGTCATTTGACTGTATTGGTATATGTGACCATTGATGGGTTTAGTCACGATAAATGTGACGAAGACCGCTTTGATCCTATATTGATATAGTCAATGGACGAGATTGTTTGGAAATACCCTTATCAGTGATAACAATTTTGAGCTCATAAAGTTATACATATTTTAAGGAAACATATGGTGCCTAAGTGGGAGATTGTTAGATTTAAATTTAATTAAATCTATTTGTGGGCACATATGTTATATTAATGTGTAGTGCTATACTTAAGGCTAACCCACTAGAGTGATCAATCAAGTTAGGTTAATGGGTATTTAAATAAATTATGGGCTAAATGTGCAGATACCAGGTTGTAATTACAATTTGATGAGGGGCCAAATTGTAAAAGTACAACACCTATATATATGGAGTTATGGTCCCTAATCTAGGGTTAACATTCTCATCTCTCTTATCCCCATCTAAAGAGAAACTCAATAAAGAGAAACCCTAAGATTAGAAGATCATCAAAACTCTAATTCAGATCTTCATGGATTCAGGTACGCTTCCGCTTTAGTTCTTATTCATCTCTTTGAATTAATCATGGTTCAAAACACAACATTTGTCTCCAATCTATTAAATGAAGAAAAGTAACCGGGCTGGTCGCAATCTATGTGCAATACATTGCATGCGGAGAACAAGACGAGTTTCATCGATGGTACACTTAAAAAACTAGCCGATGATTCCCTTGACTTTGGACATTGAACATAGTGTCATTGCATGGTGATTTCTTGGCTTTGTAATGCCATCACGAAGGAGATACATGACAGCATGACATATGCTCAGACTGCTTGTGAAGTTTGGCTTGATTTAGAGGAGAGGTTTTCACAAGGAAATGCCGTGCAGGTCCATCAAATTAAATAGAGCATTAGCCTCTTGCAGCAACAAGGTACTTTTGTGGCTATTTATTTTACAAAGCTAAAATCTTTGTGGGATGAATTACATATGCACAATCAAATCCCTCAATGCACTTGTGGTTCAACCAAGGCAATGGTAGTGGCACACAAGGAGGAGAAGGTGATAAATTCTAGCTGGGTCTGCACGAGAGTTTTGTGATAGTTCGGTCGCAAATACTGAACATGGATCCCCTCCCTTCCATTGGAAAGACATACTTGATGGTTGTCTGAGAGGAGAAGCAGCGAGTAGAAGCTACAACACGAGCTGTACCCATCGAAGCGGTAGCATTGGTAGCTAAGGCAAAACCATCATCTAGTGGTTTCTCCACTGAAGCAATCAAAGCAGGAAAGGCTGGGCAATTTGGATGACCTCGTTGTGAGAGTTGCAAGAAGGTTGGACACCTGAAAGAGAGATGCGTTATCCTCCACATTGGAGGGTAAAGGACTGAGGTGAGAAACCAAAGGTATCAGCAGTAAGGATCGAACAATAGACTACTGGAAGCCTAAAAAACAATCACCTATTGATAGCCTGTCACTTGAGAAGTACAATCAGCTCATGTCTCTCCTAGGAGGAGGCGCATCCTGTAATTCTGTTCATTTAGCAAGTATCAAATTTAGTACTAAAACTTGGATCGCTGATTTAGGCGCCCTCAGATCATATGACAAGTGATAAAATCCCACTTGATCAGTCGACATCATGTCTGTATATATAACCCGTTAGCCTGCTGAATGGATCCAATTTGCCAACCCTCCATGTTAGGCAAACCACACTATCAAATGGAATTATTTTAAATCGAGTTCTTAGCATTTCTAATTTTCATTGCAATCTTTTGTTAGTGAGCAAGATTATCAAGGATAATGATTATGCGCAGATATTTTTTTCCCGACTTTTGTATTGTATAGGACCTATGCTTTAGGAAGCTGATTTGAGTGGCTAAGTAGTGAGATGGGCTTTATTATATGGAGATAGGTGATAATCACAATTTAATTATAATTTTATACCCACATTACCTATTTTATATGAATAAATATCCTACTAATAATTATTTTTATATTATTTTGCAGGTTAATAAAGAAATAATGAATAAAAGCCTAAAAGACTCAAACTCTTCATTTTTCTGCCAATTATTGAAGCCCAAAAACGAAGTCCAAAGAAGGCCCAAGAAGACCCTAGGATCCAAGAGAAATTCGTGAAGAAAAATCAAGAAAAGATAAATTCTGTTGGAGACCAATCGATCGGCCAACCGGTCGGCCAATCGGTCGGCCAACCGATTAGCCAACCGATTGGTTCGCAACAAATTTGATCAATGGCTAATTTCAACTCCTTGGTGGCCAAGTTTGATCCAATAGTTCATATTCACTCCGTTGGGCTATAAATAGGGGTAGATTGTGAGGGTTTTGAGTGTGAAATATTTTATAAAAACTCCATTTGGAGAGGAGGGTTACTCTTAATTGAGAAGACCTTCCAAAAATTATAACTTTTGTTACACAATAAATAAAATTTTTCACCCCTTCAATTTTCTTTCTCTTCTTCTTATCCAAGGACCAAAAGGAGGATGAGATGAAGATCAGGAGTTGTAGGTTTTCATTTTATTTCTTTTGCATTTCTTTTTTATTTATTGTTCATTTTTATACTTTGTAGCTTAGATTTACTTTCATGCAATTTACTTTCATGCGATTTACTTTCATGTCTTGCCTTTAATTTGTAGTATAGATTTAATTCTTTGCAATTAGTTAGATTGTCTTTATTTTTTTCTTCTCATTTTCTTTTCTTTTCTTTATTTCTTTATTTTTATTTTCCTTTTTGTACTTAGTTTTCTTTCCTCCTCCCTCTCTTGATTTCTTTTTATTTTTCAAAGATGTGGAACTAACCTCTTGTGGGGATCTAGTTTTGCATGAAACTAGTCTAATTCTCTCTTATATTTGTGAATCACTCTCTTATGCTTAAAAAGATCATGTTTAGGCTAATCAACTAGAGAACTAATCGATAGAAGAAGAATTTGATAGTTGATGGGCAAAAACGAATGTTTACCTTTTATAGTCGCAAGTGCACAACCATTGTCAAGTTATAGTATTTAAGATTGTCGATCCCACGAGGAACGGGAAATAGGAAGTGTTTGATTCAAGTTCGGTTCTCAAATTATGCGTGACAATTAGGGTTTTATTCAAGATAATATGAAAATATGATGAAGTGATGAGAGAGTGGATTTGGATTGTGTGTGAAAGGAATCACAATTAAAAGATGAGAATTCAATAAGAGAGATGAAGGAATCTAGAATTGAATCCACTAGCTAACTCAAATTATAATCTATGAAAAATTCTCTTTTACCACATCTCATATTAGATTTATTAAGCATAAGATATCAAACCACTTAAGGAAAGCATAACTTATCAAATTATCACCTAATTGAAATTCAAACTCATGAAGAGAGTAATAACAAGATAATAATCCTAGAATTCATAAGCATAGCCTATCAAACCGCTTAAGGAAAGCATAAACTATCAAATTCTTCTTCTATCGATTAGTTCTCTAGTTGATTAACCTAAACATGATCTTTTAAGCATAAGAGAGATGATTCATAAATACAAAAGAGATTAGACTAGTTTCATGCAACCTAGATCCCCACAAGAGTTTAGTTCAACATCTTGGGAAATTCAAACAAATAGAAAAAGAAAAGAAAATAAAAAGAAAAGAAAAATTCTAAACTAATCTAACTACAAAGCAATTAAATCTAAACTACAAAAGCTATTAAATCTAAACTACAAAGCAAATAAATCTAAACTACAAAAGCTATTAAATCTAAACTACAAAGCAAATAAATAACAAGAAAGAAAAAGAAATAATAAAGAGAAATAAAGAGAAACCTGCAACTCATCATCATCAACTCATCCTCCTTTTGGTCCTTGAACAAGAAGAAGAAGATGGGATTGAAGGGGAGAAAATATTTATTTATTGAGGAAAAATTATTACAATGAAAGGTACTCTAAAACAAGAGCAACCCTTTCTCTCCAAAAGATGTTTTACAAAATATTTCACACCTCTAAACCCTCAGATACTACCCCTATTTATACCCCAACGGAGTTGATGTGAACCATTGGATCAAACTTGGCCAAAAAGGAAGAGAAATCTTTCCTTAATTCGGAATCTGCTGCGCACCAATCGGTTGGCCAACCGGTTGGTCAACCGATTGGTTCCCAACGGATTTTGTCTTTTCTTGATATTTTTGCACGAATTCTTCTTGGATTCCCTTGGTATCTTGGGCCTTTGTTTGTCTTCAGATTTGGGCTTCAAAAATTGGTAGAAATTCAGAGAATTTGAGTCATTTGAGCTTTTATTCATTAATACTCCATTATTCTGCAAAATAAGATAAAACATATTATTAGTGACATATTTATTGATATACAATAGATAATGAGGTTATTAAAATATCATTAAAATGTGATTATCAAATACCCCCACACCTAAACTTTTGCTAGTCCTCTAGCAAGGAAGAAAAATGAAAAGAAAGAAAAGAAAAATCCTAACTCACTTTCGCAGAATCGCGGTTGTATTTAGCGATACAACAAGCCTTTAAACCCCTAGGTTACCCTAGTGGACGAGTTGTAGTCTCGTGAGGGTTTGCAGTGAATATACCCACAAAATTCAGTCAACTTGCCAATTTAAAGAAGCTAATTGAATAATTCAAAAATTCCACAAGTCGGTTAATACTCAAGAAAACGCTTTTATCATGATTTCAAAGTAAACTTCTTAAGAAAATCCTTCCATTGTAGTGATACAAAACCAAGTTTTTCTCAAAGATTTAATTCAAAAGTTTTGAAGGAAACATGCTAACTCTTTGTTTCAAACAATGTTCAAGTCTCTTAACCCATTTTGAAAAATCAAGAACATATACCATTATTTCCATACATATAAAAACATGGTTAGTTTTTTTTTTTTTTCTTGGTAGTCTTGTTCTTTTAATCGGCTTTCTAAGTGACCATTTAGCGAGTTTTGGGCCAATGAATCCCAACCCAATTGGGCTTAGGTCATTAAGCATAAAAATACTCCTCGGGCTTAATTACTCACCAACTTAGGCTTTAGTAACAAAGAACTACCGATGATTTTAAGAGAAATTTATTTGGTGCCCATTTTCACACTCTTTTGTTAAGTTAGTATAATATATATATGTGTATATGTATATATGTTCTGAAAAATATTTGGATTAATGCAACTTAAAGAATCATTTTCAACTCTAAGTTAGCACGCAAAAATTTCATCACTGATTAAACATCCAAGTTAAACTTTAGTAAAGTATACCACTTTGAAAATCATTCTTCGAAATTTATTTAAAATTATCATAAAAGGTAAACTTGAGTGTATAACTAACTCAGGATTAGAAGACTATTTAATCAACTCTATTAAGTTGGCAAGTGACAATTTTTTTTTTTAAAAAGAAGAAGAAGAAGAAAAATGAATAAGAAAAAGAAAATGAAAAATGAGAAAATGAAAAATGACTAAAATACAGAGAAATTTGACTAAGTCCCACCCCCACACCTAAAATTTGCATTGTCCTCAATGTAAATGCAGAAAGTAACATGGAGAAGAGTGGAAGCACTTACAGATGTTCGGATGACCTGGAACACCGAAAAAAAATTGAAAACTGCATTTTCCTGTGTACGAGGGGGAGACGAAACCAAATTTTTTTTTCGTATTATGCACAGTGATTTACAAGATTTTTTTTTTTTTAAAAGAACAAGAAACTCTCACATGAGAGAAGAATAAATTCTTTTTATTATTATTGTGGGACAAAAAACAAAAATGTAGAATAAAAGATGAAACATGAGAAGCTCACATTCTACATTAACTCCTACCTTATTGCTGAAAATTCTACCCCGAAATTTAAAGAATTTCAAAATGATATAATTACTGATGTGCTTAAATTCCAAAAATTCGGGTTTTAGTGATGTGTGCAGCAAATGGAAGGTAGGTATTAATGGTTGCATGCTTTTTGAACTTAGATTCATTATTAACAAAAATTTCATCAAAAATGAAATCTTGTTGTTTTCTATTTTCTACAAACCTAGGTTCATTAACAAAGGGTTCTTCAAATGTTGGCATCAGGATGCATGTATTCAACATAATTCTCTCGTTCTGAAGGATTTGATTATTAACCTGGTTACCTGACTGTTGTGAATGGATTGCATTCACTTGATCTTGAAAAGTTGAACCTGAGTTCCTTGGATTGGTCACGGGTTGACTCGGAAATGTTCCTTTCTCTCTTTCACTCACGGCGTTTGCTAGCTGCCCTAGTTGGGTTTCTATCCTGGCGATGGCTTGAGTGTTCGAGTTGATCGCTTGGTTGGTTGTTTGCATGAAGGAATTTAGAGTGTTGGATGATTGAGTCAACAGGTTGGTGGTGGTTTTGATCATGGCTTCTAAACCCTTTTCTATGACACCAAGACGTTTTCAGATCTGGGTTAGAAAGATTCGTCGGTTGATGAGGAGGGAAATTCGAAAAAGGTTGATTTGAGTGATGGAAATTGTTTGGTGGATTGAACGGAATCGTGTTTCCCCTAGGAATTTGTTGGTTTGAGGTGGGATTGACGTTTTGATTTCGGGGGTAACTTCCTTGATTCCACGCAAAGTTGGGATGATTCCGCCAACCGGGATTGTAGGTTGGGGCAAAAGGATCATTTCTAGGAGGCTGGAATGCAGCGTTAACCTGACCTAGTGGCTGATCGGATCCTAAAAGAGGGCATTCATCGGCAACATGAGATGGGGACCGACAATTGTGACAACTGGCGAGATTTGATTGACTTGGCGGGGCGTTCTTTGATTTCGAGAGCTTCTAGCCTACGCGATGATCGCCGCCATCTTTGCTTCAGCTATATTCGCTCCTAAGGAAGGACCACTAGATTGGGCTTGAGGAACCGATGCACCGGTCATCCACGGTGTTCCCATTGCATGGTTTTTCGACGGACTCTCTAAGAAATCCCATGCTTCATCGGCATTTTCTTCATAAAATCCCTTGACACATAGACTCTAAGGAAGTTTTTGCAGATAGTCCAATCCTTCGTAAATGATTTGGCACAATCGCCATTTTTCCGGATCATGGTGAGGACATTGGATGAGGAGATCCTTAAACCTATCGAAATACTTGAATGGCTCACCCGACAATCCTAAAATTTTGAATGTCTTGTTTCGAGCTTGACCGTTTTGTGAATTGGGAAGAATTTTTTAGAAAAACTTTTACAAAATCATCCGGTTGAAATCGAATCGTGGGTAAGTCAGATGACCATTTTTTGCTTTGTCCTTAAGAGTGAAGGGAATAAATCGAAGCTTAATTGCATCCTCGTTAGGTCTTTCATTTTAATCATGAGGCGACTTCTACAAATTCAGAGATGAAAATATATCGTCTTGGTTTCGTTCCTAAGAATTTTGGAAGCATGTTGATGAAATGTGGTCGGAGTTGAAATTAGTTCCATTTGCTTCGGGAAGCTTAATGCATGAAGGGATAGCATTCCTAGTTGGGTAGAGATATCTTGAAGAACGGAGGATTGGCCATTTCGTTTGGTTGAGAAGTTGAATCGAGCGAACTAAACGATTGGTATTATTCCTAACCCAAGTTTGCATGAACCAAAATCAAGAGATTTTTTTTAATTAAAAAAATGAAAAAGTTAGTGAGATGGTGAAAAGAGAAGAAGAGGGAAGAAGAAAAGAAAAATTAACAAATCAAGGCAATCACTTTTCAATCACCCTAACTCTAGGGTTAAGCCTAAACTCACTAGACCGGCTCTAACCAAAACTCCCTAAGTGAAAAAATCCGGTTTACGTGGGTAATTAGCCGTAAGGATAGTACTAGAGGGAGATCAAAGATCAATTAAGTACATCGTTCCTTTGCTTGCATAACTAAACCTTGCCTTAGACACCAATTAATCCAAATAAACTTAGACCAGTTCACTCAAGAATTTCTTGTTCCTTATTGAGCTCGAATCCTTAGGGGCCAACGCCTAATTCTTTTAGGAGGCTTGGGTTTGTGTAGTGAGGAATCGTGATTTTGGCTAAGGAAAGGGTGATGAAATCCCTCACCTTATCTTGATTAATGGGTTTTGCCCTTAAAATATGTTCAAGTGAGTGTCAATTCAAAATGCTCAAATCACTTTGGTGAATTCCTACTATTATATGCAATGCGACCCTAGAAATTAAAAGCAACTAAAAGGATGAGAAAGAAAAAATATTGTTTGGTGGATTGAACGAATCGTGTTTCCCTAGGAATTTGTTGGTTTGAGGTGGGATTGACGCTTTGATTTCGGGGTAACTTCCTTGATTCCACGCAAAGTTGGGATGATTCCGCCAACCGGGATTGTAGGTTGGGGCAAAAGGATCATTTCTAGGAGGCGGAATGCGCGTTAACCCGACCTAGTGGCCGATCGGATCCTAAAAGAGGGCATTCATCGGCAACATGAGATGGGGACCGACAATTGTGACAACCTCGAGGCGAGATTTGATTGACTTGAGCAGAGCGTTCTTTGATTTCGAGCTTCTAGCCTACGATGATCGCCGCCATCTTTGCTTCACGGCTATATTCGCTCCTAAGGAAGGACCACTAGATTGGGCTTGAGGAACCGATGCACCTCGGTCATCACAGGTGTTCCCATTGCATGGTTTTTTCGACGGACTCTCTAAGAAATCCCATGCTTCATCGGCATTTTTCTTCATAAAATCCCTTGACACATAGACTCTAAGGAAGTTTTTGCAGATAGTCCAATCCTTCAGAAATGATTTGGCACAATCGCCATTTTTCCGGATCATGGTGAGGACATTGGATGAGGAGATCCTTAAACCTATCGAAATACTTCCGAATGGCTCACCCGACAATCCTAAAATTTTGAATGTCAAGCTTCGAGCTTGACCGTTTTGTGAATTGGGAAGAATTTTTTAGAAAAACTTTTACAAAATCATCCCGTGTTGAAATCGAATCGTGGGTAAGTCAGATGACCATTTTTTGCTTTGTCCTTAAGAGTGAAGGAATAAATCAAGCTTAATTGCATCCTCGTTAGGTCTTTCATTTTAATCATGAGGCGACTTCTACAAATTCGAGATGAAAATATATGCCTTCGGTTTCGCTCCTAAGAATTTTGGAAGCATGTTGATGAAATGTGGTCGGAGTTCAAATTAGTTCCATTTGCTTCGAAGCTTAATGCATGAAGGGATAGCATTCCTAGTTGGGTAGCGATATCTTGAAGAACGGGAGGATTGGCCATTTCGTTTGGTTGAGAAGTTGAATCGAGCTTAACTAAACGATTGGTATTATTCCTAACCCAAGTTTGCATGAACCAAAATCAAGAGATTTTTTTTAATTAAAAAAATGAAAAAGTTAGTGAGATGGTGAAAAGAGAAGAAGAGGGAAGAAGAAAAGAAAAATTAACAAATCAAGGCAATCACTTTTCAATCACCCTAACTCTAGGGTTAAGCCTAAACTCAGCCTAGACCTCCTAACCAAAACTCCCTAAGTGAAAAAATCCAGTTTACGTGGGTAATTAGCCGTAAGGATAGTACTAGAGGGAGATCAAAGATCAATTAAGTACATCGTTCCTTGCGTGGCTTTACGCAACCCCTAAACCTTGCCTTAGACACCAATTAATCCAAATAAACTTAGACCAGTTCACTCAAGAATTTCTTGTTCCTTATTGAGCTCGAATCCTTAGGGGCCAACGCCTAATTCTTTTAGGAGGCTTGGGTTTGTGTAGTGAGGAATCGATTTTGGGCTAAGGAAAGGGTGATGAAATCCCTCACCTTATCTTGATTAATGGGTTTTGCCCTTAAAAATATGTTCAAGTGAGTGTCAATTCAAAATGCTCAAATCACTTTGGTGAATTCCTACTATTATATGCAATGCAGCCCTAGAAATTAAAAGCAACTAAAAAGGATGAGAAAGAAAAAATATATATTTTTTTAATTATGGTCAGCAAGAAAGAAAGTCAGTTTTTTTTTATATTAACCTAATTGTCTCTAATGTGATGAACTACCTATAGGGTGGAATTAAAAATACTAGAGAGAAGAGTTACCTACGCAAAAGCAATGCAAAGCCTCGTTGGAGGCAACCTTCAATCTCGAATCTTCAACTCCTTGCCTTCAAGCTCCTTTTGTCATTCACAATAGACAAACACACAAGTTGAAGAACTAAAAAAAATTCCTACTTAACACCGTTCCCCGGCAACGGCGCCAAAAACTTGATGGGCAAAAACGAGTGTTTACCTTTTATAGTCGCAAGTGCACAACCATTGTCAAGTTATAGTATTTAAGATTGTCGATCCCACGAGGAATGGGAAATAGGAAGTGTTTGATTCAAGTTCGGTTCTCAAATTATGTGTGACAATTAGGGTTTTATTCAAGATAATATGAAAATATGATGAAGTGATGAGAGAGTGGATTTGGATTGTGTGTGAAAGGAATCACAATTAAAAAGATGAGAATTCAATAAGAGAGATGAAGGAATCTAGAATTGAATCCACTAGCTAACTCAAATTATAATCTATGAAAAATTCTCTTTTTACCACATCTCATATTAGATTTATTAAGCATAAGATATCAAACCACGTAAGGAAAGCATAACTTATCAAATTATCACCTAATTGAAATTCAAACTCATGAAGAGAGTAATAACAAGATAATAATCCTAGAATTCATAAGCATAGCCTATCAAACCGCTTAAGGAAAGCATAAACTATCAAATTCTTCTTCTATCGATTAGTTCTCTAGTTGATTAACCTAAACATGATCTTTTAAGCATAAGAGAGATGATTCATAAATACAAAAGAGATTAGACTAGTTTCATGCAACCTAGATCCCCACAAGAGTTTAGTTCAACATCTTGGGAAATTCAAACAAATAGAAAAAGAAAAGAAAATAAAAAGAAAAGAAAAATTCTAAACTAATCTAACTACAAAGCAATTAAATCTAAACTACAAAAGCTATTAAATCTAAACTACAAAGCAAATAAATCTAAACTACAAAAGCTATTAAATCTAAACTACAAAGCAAATAAATAACAAGAAAGAAAAAGAAATAATAAAGAGAAATAAAGAGAAACCCGCAACTCATCATCATCAACTCATCCTCCTTTTGGTCCTTGAACAAGAAGAAGAAGATGGGATTGAAGGGGAGAAAATATTTATTTATTGAGGAAAAATTATTACAATGAAAGGTACTCTAAAACAAGAGCAACCCTTTCTCTCCAAAAGGAGTTTTACAAAATATTTCACACCTCTAAACCCTCAGATACTACCCCTATTTATACCCTAACGGAGTTGATGTGAACCATTGGATCAAACTTGGCCAAAAAGGAAGAGAAATCTTTCCTTAATTGAATCTGCTGCTTGCCTGTCGGTTGTGTCGGTTATGTAGGTTAATAACCGGTTGGTCAACCGATTGGTTCCCAACGGATTTTGTCTTTTCTTGATATTTTTGCACTAATTCTTCTTGGATTCCCTTGGTATCTTGGGCCTTTGTTTGTCTTCAGATTTGGGCTTCAAAAATTGGTAGAAATTCAGAGAATTTGAGTCATTTGAGCTTTTATTCATTAATACTCCATTATTCTGCAAAATAAGATAAAACATATTATTAGTGACATATTTATTGATATACAATAGATAATGAGGTTATTAAAATATCATTAAAATGTGATTATCAATAGTCTATGCTTTTCTTAAGTGGTTTGATAGGTTATGCTTATGAATTCTAGGATTACTATCTTGTTATTATTCTCCTCATGAGTATTGATTTCATTTAGGTGATAATTTGATAGGTTATACTTTCCTTAAGTGGTTTGATAGTCTATGCTTAATAAATCTAAAATGAAATGTGATAAAAAGAGAATGGTTCATATCTTATAAGTAAGATTAGCTAGTGGATTCAATTCTAGATTCCTTCATATCTCTAATTGAATCCTCCATCTTTTGCTTTATTGATTTTGTTTTCTTGATCTTGATTTTCCTTTACTCTCTCCCCTCTCTCAATCTTATTTTCTTTTATTTTGCACATACTTCTATTTTGATTTATTTAAACTTTGTCACCTTCACAATCTCAATCTCTTCACAACATATTTTCTTCCTCGTTTCATTTATTTTGCACATAATCCACAATCCACTCTCTAATCTTTTCATGACCACTTTCACCATGTACATAAACTCCTAATTGTCGCGCATAATTTGAGAACCAAAACTTGAACAAACTCTTCCTACTTCCCGTTCCTCGTAGGATCGATAACTCTTTATACTATAACTTGAAGGTTGTATACTTGTAATTCTAAGACATCATTTAGTCCCCATCAATAGGGCAAGAGGCTTTGGGGGCAAACAAGTCCAACAGTTAGGCTTGCTTCTCTTTGTGGCACTTGCATATGGGTCACCCATCACATGATCGTTTGTCTCACGTCACCGGCTTATCTAATGCTATTCTTAGACAATTATTCCATTTTATTTGTGATTCTTGCCATAGAGCAAAAAAGATCTTCCATTCTTGTCAAAAGAAATAAGACAAAGGATTGCGTGAACTTATTCATTGTGATATTTGGGGTTCTTACCATACATCATCTCCACTATTTTTTTTATCTATTGTGGATGATTTTAGTCATTGTACTTGGGTTTATTTGATAAAACATAAATCCTAAGTTTCTTTTTATCTCATACATATCTGCAATATGGTGAAAGTGCAATTCGGAAAACCTTTAAAGTAAGTATGTAGCGATGATGGCTTCGAATCTTAATCTGAACCTATTACAGTATTATCATAATAATGAGATTTTACATCAGACTTCATGTACTGACACTCTACAACAAAATGAGATTGTTGAGAGAAAACATCATATCCTTGAAGTAGCATGAGCCCTAAGGTTCTAGGCGCATCTAGCACTTAAGTTTTGGGGGAGTTTGTTTTGACTACAGTCTACCTAATTAATAGAAAACCTACGACCTTGCTCTCAAATAGGATTCCTTATGAAGTTTTGTTTGGAAAACTTCCTACATATGAACACCTTCAAATACTTGGGAGTCTCTTTTATGCTCATGATCATAATAAGCCCAGGGACAAGTTCAAATCTCAAGCCACACCTTGCATTTTTGTGGGATACCCTCAAAGTCAAAAGAGTTATCGGGTTTACAGTATTGAGAATAAGCGGATTTTTACTTCAAGAGATGTTATATTTCATGACGGAAGGTATCCATTTGCCGAGTTTGAATCGCCTAGTCTTACCAAATGTTCCTTACCAATAATTGCAAGTCCTTTAGATATTGCAGATAATTCTAGAGTGCAAATAATTGATGCGGGTGATGAGGAGATCACACATTCAGTTAGTCAGGTAGAATGTGATTGTCCTTTTCTTCGTGAAAAGGTCATGTCCAAGGACTTAGTTACTGCACTTGTTTTTTCTGCTGGCCAGCTAGCAGATATCTTCACTAAGGCTTTCGGTCGTGATCGTTTTCGCCATATACTTACTAAGTTGGGCATAACAGACCTTCATGCTCCAACTTGAGGGGGAGTATTGAAGATATTTTGTGTATCTTTATTATTCTCTATATGTTTCATTTTAGGTAAATATTATACTCCAAGCTTGTGATAAGCTCATGGCCCAAGCATGCTGTAAATATATACTTGCACGTGAATGAGAAAGAAAGCAAGACAGTCACTTGTTTTTACACAAGTAGAATATTTTAGAAGGTCACAAGTTTGAATCTTCTCATTTCCAAATTGTTAAGAAATTATCGAATTGAAACACATAGACAACTATCTATATTCTTTTTTTGGAAATTATGAAGACTAAATATGAGCGTTTCTCTAGAAAAAGAAGATGTGTCAAATTGATGCAAGAGACTTCTTACTGTGGCAATTGAAACCAGAGCATACAGAGATGCTTGCTACTATTTGGGGTCTTTGCTTTGCTATGGAGAGTGAGTTTCAACTCGATGCCATTGAGTCAGGTTGTTTGGGAATTGTTCGCCTTCTATGTTCACAGGAGTTTGATCCCATATGTCGGGAAATGTCCTTGAAGAGGCTCGAGAGCTGATGCATGCATGTGGTACTCCATCTATGAAGTATGTGCACCGGGATGCAAATAAGGTTGCTCATCATTTGGCGATATATGGTCGACAATCTGAGATAGCTAGATTTTGGTTAGAAGAAGTCCCTTTGGAGCTTATATCTCTGATCTTTGATGATGTATGATCTTTGATGATGTATCTAGCTAGGTGTTGACATCCTCTTTTGTGGAGAGTCCTCATTAAAAAAAAAAAGGCGCAGATGATCTCACAGCCCATAGATCTTCATGACCTTAAAACGTTGCTATACTAAAGACAGTAATTTTGAAGCTTTTAGATCTTTCAATGAATGATTATAAAATTGATTGTTTTTAGAATGATTGTTAGCCTCTAAATACATGAGTAAGGAGCATGGAAAAACAAAGAACTTGTGAAGTCTTTGCTTGTACTTTTCTTTCTTCTTCTTCTTTTTGTTTTCTTTTTGTTTTCCTTTCTTTTTTCTTTTTTTTTTAAATTCGAATGGATAATCAGCATGAACGCGTCGATCTTCCAATAATGCGATGGAGATTAACCTTCACCATCAAAAGGTAATATTTTCTATGATGTTAGATAATACCAGCACGAACAACATTACTCCCCGAACATTGTTTTAACAATCTCCCATTTTGATAATAACAAAACTCAAAATTTAAAATACGAATTTAAAAACATGGTGAGATATATATTCAAGACATAATAAATGCCTAACATGTATGATATGTAATGTAAAACTCCTCCTATAAAATGCATACATGAAAAAGTACAAGTATTCCAAAGAACTCGAAACTCCCCTTGAAACTAAACAAAAAAATAAAAGTTTCAATAACTTTTCAAAACCATCATGAAATCATCAAAACTCCCCAAACAAAGAACTCAAAGTTCAAATTTCATTTTTTCTCCCCTTTTGTTGTTATCAAAAGAAAAAAACACACCTAGGATATACAATATACCGAAAATCCAAATAAGAATTATCCAAAGGTGAAAGGAAGAGAAATACATACCGGTTCACAAAAGAATTTTATAAAAATAGCACGAGAGATACATAACTAACTTCAAAACATGTGAATCACGATAGTAAGGCATATTAAAATTCACACACAAACTATGAAGATATCAAAGAAAAGTTTGTAAAAATAACAATAAAAGTAATTATATTAGTTCATAAAACAAATTCAGATATATCTTATCTAATTTGAGCTTTCTTATGTTACACGGCTTGAATTATCTTAATCTTTAGAAAAGGTCCAAAATCTCGATTTATCGCCTCAACCATATAGGAATTTTTAAGAGGAAGAACGATAGTGTTGGGAGGGCAATGTACTCCATCTCTAAATATT
This sequence comes from Asparagus setaceus, assembly GCA_012295165.1. Taxonomy (NCBI): domain Eukaryota; kingdom Viridiplantae; phylum Streptophyta; class Magnoliopsida; order Asparagales; family Asparagaceae; genus Asparagus; species Asparagus setaceus. The sequence goes on along the minus strand of CM022707.1, from coordinate 42,877,427 downwards.
TAAAATATTTAGCATAGGATGGATACCCTTGAGATATTGCATGATTATATTCACGAGTGTGGGTCTTTGACCATCGCTTAACTAATATACTCAAATTTTATTGTGGATTTATAGAGTGTGGATCTTTGACCATCTTTGTCACAAATACACTCTTATTCTTGATATTTTATAGCTCATATGTACTTTGTACATAAATAACAATATGGTGCCATACTCAATTATAGATTGACCTCAAACTTATTTTGATATATCCAAGAATACTTTATGAACAACAAATGAAAACCTTTATTCTTACTTTCACAAGACTAAACATGATATGATAATACTAAAGTGTGAAAAGTAATATGAACAATATCGTAAATCATCATGTTTATCAATAAAATATGCAAGCCTATGTGCACATATAATATAGATAGATGTGAAAAATATGTGAGCCAATATGATACACTCATGCCTATATACCAATAGATAACCATATCTGAATATTTCATGTAAAAGCATATAATGAGGCATGTTCAAAAATTTTTAAATGAAAAATATAGAAAAGAAAGTTTTATTTTGTTTTTAATTTTTCATAAGAAAACAAAAAGAAAAGAGAAATTTTATTTTATTTTCAATATATAAAGAATGACTAAAAAATCAAATAAAAAAAAAATCAAAAATCAAAAAATCTATAAATATGTACATACAACAAATCAGGTGAACATGAATATGAAAACTAACTAATCTAATATGCAGTGAAAGCAAATAAAAGTCAGTACATAGCAGTTTATCTGATGCATCATCTAAATATACATGTCCAGAACAAAAATAAAAGAAAAAATAAGTGTAAAATAAAGAAATAAGAAAATAAACCTGGACCTAGAAAAGAAAAAAAGAAAAACATCGTCGTCAGTGGTCGTCGTCTCTCTCCATCTCCTCAAAGCCATGTGCACGGGCTGCGTCGGGAACAAAATCTCTGTAGACCGGTGGTGTACGAAGGGTAGGATCAGATCTACAAGCAGCATCCATCAAATACTGAAGAGAAGTGTCATAGTACTGATGCTGAGCCGTCATGTAATCGCATGGACTCCACTCTCGTAGTCAGTAATTCCAGTCTCTCTCCCAGAGTGTCTAAAGTCCACTGAGTAGCACCACCACCTGAAGAGCCGGGAACATCATCACCTCCTGCAGGCTGGGACCCTGATGGCTAACTAGCTAAGGACTCTCCCTTTCCCCTAGCCCCTAGACTCTTCCTAGTCGTCTCGTCACATAGTGCAGCTCTTCCAGTCTCCAGCTAATCAGAGGGCATACTAGGAATCCTCTGATCCCTGCAGATACGTGTAATCAAGAAGGGATAAACCAACTGCATGTTCTGCTTCTTCTTCTTCACCACCATCTCCCTAGCACTCGTAGCCACAGATGACATCCACACAAAAATAATCTGTGCAGGATCAAATGAATGACCCCTAACAATCCAATATAATAGGATGACATCTCTAACAGTCAAAGTAGTATGAGCAGCACTAGGATAAAGATTAAAATTGAGGAAGAGATTAGAAAAAATATACTCAGGTTTTAGGTACCCTGAGTTGAATACCCCTGATATAGGACTGTCTGAGAGGTACTCGGCCATGAAGGTGTACTCTAGAGAACCTGTAGTGATGTGCTCAGAAAACTAAAAAACATCGTGGCAACCTAGCTGTGGTGGAGGTAGATGAAGGATCCTACGGGTGTAGTCAGCACTGATCGTGATCTCTCGTCCTCTGACTACGGTCTTGGCCTCTATAGATCCATAGGCTCGATTGAAGTTCATATAGAACTCCTGAACCCAAGTAAAGTTGGCCTTCTCTCCTCCTTTGGTCTTCATGGATCCTAATCCAACGGCATCCAAAAATCCCAAAACACTCTTGTACTGATGTAAGTGATGCTCATCAAATCCTCGCTCATGTATGATATTGAGCTTTTGATACTTCTCAAGCAGATCTTGAGAAGAAGACTGTGAAGCACGAGCTCTCTTCGCGGATGCCATTCTCTACAAAGTCAAATAACCACATATTAGTATAAAGAATATTTAAAAAATTGTTTAGCAACAAAGAAAATTGAGTAAAATATGAAATAGAAATAAAACATGCAGTTTTAGCCTATTGACCATCGATGGATGACTGTCAACCATCGATGGTTTGATCACACCATCGATGGTTTTTTTTGACCATTGATAGTCCAAGAACCAAATCCAACGAGTTTTTGCCCTAAAACAGTCAAAATTCGTTCACAAACTCAATTTTCTAAGATCTAAATTATTTTGACACCAATCAATCATTCATCCACGCATTTTATATCAATAAAATCATGCTAAAACCAAAAAAATCCAAAAAATAGGATCTAGGATTTAGAAAACATACCTTTCTTGATTTGATTTGATTCTAAGATGAAATAGAAGAAGAAGATGATGATAGAATCAACAAAAATAATGAAAACCACCAAGAAAATCAAGAAATCTCAGAGAAATTTGGAGATGAGAGAAAAAGAGGGTAAAAAGTAAAAAAATAAAAACCACCCCTTTTTATCTGCCCATCGATGATGAACCATCGATGGTTAGATACGATCATCGATGATCATCCATCTTTTTTTTATTTTAAAAGAAAAAAGTTGTAAAAAAAAATATACAAGTTTTAAAAAAACTTCCCTATATGAGGAGTTAATATATAACAAATATATCAAACATGTATCTTCTTATAATGCAGACCAATGATTGAATTTGATAACCTGAATATTTAAGCAACTACCGTGTGTCGCCTCAATCCTTGGTCGACCTGCAGGTTTACAGAAAAGCAGATAATTATGACCTAGGTATCCACATAGGTCCACGTTGATTAGCAATAAAGCTTTTTCGGTATCCAAATTTATTTGATTGTTTTAATCCTATATCTCATACGATAACTCATTGAAACATGTCCAGTCTTTCCACATAAAGAGCATATAGAATGATAAGTTCCATTGGGAATAGGATCAAAACAACCAAGATTATTGCTCTTTACAAAAGAATGTTGAAACTTTTTATTTTTTTCCAGAATATGAATAACCAACTCCAGTTTTAGCTTTTACAAATCGTTAATTGGAAATGACCATGTTGAGACCTTTTGAGCCAAAAGAAAAATTCTTCACGGCCTCTTCCAAATCACTGATTTTGGACTTTAGTTGTTCATTTTCAAAAACAATTGTTGTGCATCGGGTTTTGGACCTTTTGAGCCCAAAGAAAAATTCTTCACGGCCTCTTCCAAATCATTGATTTTGGACTTTAGTTGTTCATTTTCAAAAATAATTGTTGTGCATCGGATTTCAAACTTAATTTGTTCGGATGACAAATTACAGAATAACTCATTTATTTTAGCAACTAATTTTTCTTTTTCACATTGAATATTTTTGAGTTGCTTAGATAAACAAGAAATTTGATTCTGTAATTTAGAACATTGTATGCACTCAAAAGAGGTTGAGTCAACTGAACTCAAATTTGAAGAAGAAAATTCAACTTTCTTTGATAAAAGTATATTTTCTTTATTCAAGTTTGTATTCTTCTTTTTAATTTCTTCATATTTACAAGCTATACTTTCCAAATGATTTAACATTTCTTTATACTTAGAATAAAGCTCATCATAAGAAGGATATACCTCTTCATCCGAATACTCACCATCAGAACCACTTGAGTTACTCTGATCTGAATCTAAAAACAAAGTGCATTTTCCTATTAGACACTTATTCCCTTGTTTATCTTCTTCACTTGTATCGGCTTCAGACTCATCCTCATCTGTCAAATCCAAAGTTGTCACTTTAAGACTCTTACCCTCCTTCTTCTTTTCCTTTCTGTTCAAAGGGTATTGATTCTTCTAGTGACTTGGTATCCTGCAATGAAAACAGAAAGGTTCAGTTTTAGAATCACTTGAGGAATTATTGTTTACCTGTTTAGTAAATTAATTTCGTCTATTCTGAAGATATTTCTGTCCTTTCTTTGATTTCAAAAAAGACTTGAACCCTTTTGCAATAAGCGCAGATTGATCATCCTCATCTTCTGAACTTGAGTCTGACTCCATCTTTTTCTTTGATCGGGATTTCTCCTTCTTTTCTCATAAGGCGAACGACTTCTTCTTTGAATCTTCTTCTGAAGAATCTTCTCTCTTTCAGTCGGACTTCATAAGTGATGAGATTGCCTACAAGATCATCAAGTGGAAGTTTAGAAAAATTCTAAAGTTCTTCTATTGCCGTTACCTTTGGTTCCCAATCCTGAGAAAGAGAACATAGTATTTTTCTGCATAACTTCTTGTTGTCGTACTCCTTCCCTAAAGCTTTTGATTTGTTCACAATATCGATAAAACGTGTGAACATCTCCTGTATGCTCTCCGAGGTCTTCATCTTGTAATTCTCGTATTTGCTTATCAGCATTGCGAGCTTTGCCTCCTTAACCTGCAAAGTTCCTTCGTGAGTGACTTCAAGTGTTTTCCAAATTTCCTGCGCTGTAGTACAATTTAAAACATGGTTAAAATTTTCAGCAGTAAGAAAGCAATATGAAGCATTCATGGCTTTTGAATTATGAGAGTAAGTTTGTTTACGCTGTGGAGTCCACTTATCTTTGGGTAGAGTAATTGTAACACCATCTACCTCAATAGTAGGTTCAATATACCCATGTTCTATACTCTCCCAAACATCTAAACTAGTAGACAATAAAAAAATTTTCATACGTGCTTTCCAATATGTATAATTGGTGCCATCAAAAAGTTAGGGTTGGTTGACAGCTTGTCCTTTAGGAAAAGTTGTAACGGTGGTGAGGCTTGACATCTCTATCCTAGGTTGTGATATATAAAGATGGGTAACGAGGCTCTGATACCACTTATTGGAACTCGGATGCAAGCCTAGGGGGGGTGAATAGGATTGCTATAATTTTTTGACTAAACACAGATAATGTAGCGAAAATAAAATATGTGAAAAATTAAAAGCAACCAACACAGGAACACATGAGATTTTTATAGTGGTTCGGATAAAATCCTACGTCTACTCTTCCTTCTCGCGAAGGGCCTTCTTCACTATAATCGGAGTTTTTCTGAATTACAACCTGATTCAGTAGGCCTTACAAACAGGACCCTGGAATCTACCCGAAATCAGTCCAAATACTCAACTCATCACAATGACCAAAGGAAACCTAGTCCAAGCTAGCCACCTCAATTAACCTGGCTTGAGAAAGCCAACCCTCAATTACCCCGGCTTGAGTACGCCGTCAAACTCACAAGTTTAAAATACAAAACTAACCCAAAATAATTAAAACATAATTAAAAAGATCTTACAGCCCTTTAAGTAAATCGCTCTTGAAAGCGTTGATGTTGAAGATCCGTGAAGAAGCGATGTTGTAGTTGAACACAAAGGGTACTTCCTCTTGCCGAAACAATCCTCCGATGTTGAGCACGACGAGAAGAAGTTGAACGAGGCTCTGGGGGTTAAAATCTCAACAACTCTCTCAAAACCCTAGAATTTGATCTCTCCTTTTTTTTTATCTCTTCATTGCTTAATATGATCTCTATCTCCTCTTAAATAGGCCTTGATAGGACAGGAAAGATATTCCCAGATCAGAGTCCAAATAGAAGATCAAATGGGTTGAGGAACAGCTGAGATTAAATCTAAAAATCTATAAAAACACGTCACGATTATTGATGGTTGATCATGATCATCGATGGTTGATGCTGATCATCGATGGTTGATTGTAGTCCATCGATTGTGCAAATTTTAATTTCTGAAATTCAGCAATTGTTTACTGTAGCCCATCGATGGTCCTCTTGATCATCGATGGTTGACTATAGACCATCGATGGTTTGATTTCTAATTTCTATTTCTCAGATTGTTTACTGTAGTCCATCGATGAGTTGACGCGACTATCGATGGTGCCTCGTGACCATCAATGATTCAAGGTTGAAATCAACTGTTTATGTTGATTTTTGTATGGTTTTGAACCGAAACTTGTTCGTACATGTTTATTCCTGAAATATATTATCTCACAAACTAATCAGTAGCAAATGAGAGTTTGTTATTAATCAAACAAGTGATATTGCATGAACAACGTTACTCCCCGAACATTGTTCTAACAAATCCACCTTCTGCAAAAGTGATAAATCAAATAAGAATTAGATATTCACAAATTAGATAGTAAATGGAGAGAGTTCAATTACTTAATCCTTATTGTCTATTCGATTTTCAAAAGATAAAATAAAGTTATGTAAGATTTTCACTATTATTAAAAACCAGTACTATCGCCTATTTGAAAAGGACCTGCGTCGATCAAAGATATATTTTTGAAATAGTCTTCAAGCCTAGATATTCGTAAAACATATTGTTGATGCCAGTCAATTAATAGGAGATTAATTAAGGTTTTGGAGGAGTTTGGGGTCCCTTTATCTCCTTTTATGGCTGACTACGACCGCGAGCAAAGATTCTTGCACACAATAACACCGTTAGAGGACCGAAGTTGGGTTCTCCGAAGGGCCCTCTGATGCTCAAGTCAGTTGTGGATTAAGTGGTTTAAAAGGTGCTGAATTGAGTTTGAGAGTATGCTCTAGTTTAGATCGTTCATACCTTAATGCAGAAGAAATCATCCCTATTTATAGGAATCTGCGGGAGGTTATTTGGTAATTTGACCGGGTCGGTGCGGGCGGTTGGTCAGATGATGCTTTACACGTGTCGGTCATGGAGCAAGCGAGTCATCCTCGCGTTTAATGCGATAGCGACATGGAGGTTAAAGCGCTGGCGTCGTATGAGGAGCTATTATGACTTTGGCAGGGGAGTCATAATGACCCTGGCCATGCATTAAATGCGATGGTGACTGAGCTACGTAGCTAGGCATGTTGAAGCTAATAGGTCAATTCGTCTTTCGAGATATTTCACACTGAAGTTGAGGGAAAGATGTCATTCGTCGGCCTGGAAACGCTATTCTTCTTGGGTCCAGGTTGAGAGACCAACCTAAAGACGCCTTTCGTCTCGAATCTATCTTTGAAAACAGGTCAGCTGCATGCATGCTCAGGTCAGATTCCTTGATTAGGGGAAGGTAGACCAACTAAACATGACACGTGTTTGCCCTAGGGGATTCATTATACTTAGTAATTTATAGGGTACAACATTGGCCCTTTTCACTCGGACTCGGACTCGACGAGCCGAGTTTGAGAGAAATATAATGGTTCTTGTTCTTTGCTATTTTCAGAAGATTCGGGTTGCCTTTCTTGGATAACTGCTGCGATGTGATAAGGTGACGTAAGCAGAGATCGTGCAGCAGTTTTGACGGAGTGGTGCGTTGGTTATCGAGCGGACGCTTTGGTTAACGAAGTGTCGCTTTCACTTTCATAAACCCTCTATGGTCTGTTAGGTTACCGAGCCGGCTGTTCGGATCATGCCACGTGTCCTCTGCCAACTTCTATATATATCTCTTCTTGTTCTTGTTCTTTCACTTTACAAACCCTGAATTCATTTGTACTTCGTCGGCAAGAATTCTTTTCTTCTTCCTTCAAAAGATCCTCGATCAAACTTTCCAATCACCTTCTTTGGCTGTTACGAGGGCATCCAATGCTCAGCCCTCCATCTCTCGTAATGAGGCTCGGATCGAGCTACTGAGGAAGTTCACATCGATGGTGACCCAACCTCGTTTGGAGCAGATCGCCGAGGATTATGACATACCTGGGGGTTTTACTCTGTCGGCGCCACTGAGAGATCAGGCTGTCTATCATCATAGTGGCGATCTGACGGTATGTTCCTCATTTGGATTATGGGCTCTGATTACCACTTCATCCGTTCCTCCGACGAGCGTTCGAAGCTTTGGGAAATTCGCCTTCGCAACTGAAGCCGAATTTGATTGCTCATCTCTTCGACTTCCTTGTCATCTGCCACCGGGTCTATTGTAGGATCGCTGATCTAACACACTAAAACACTAGAGAGGGGTGAATAGTATTCTTTTAAAAATTATACAAAGTAGATTATAAATTGCAATAAAGATAGCAACAATCACAGAAAATCACAAACACAAACAAAAGATTTTATACTGGTTCCACCTCCCCGGTGTACATCCAGTCCCCAAGCAAATCCCGCTTGAGATTTTCACTATGATTTTGAAAACACTTATAAAATCAAAAAGCAAACCTGACCAATTTGCAAGACCAAGCAAATTGCAACCAATCTCTACACCAAGAGATCAACACCTCTCAAAAACCCGAGAGTAAACTTTTTCTTGAATCAACAACAACAATTCCTATAAGCCTTGATGTATTGTGATGGGTAGCAGTAGCTTAGGAACCTTTTTTTAATCTCTAGAAAATGCCTAAGTGATTTGTATGTAGGATTAATCTCAAAGGCAAAATCAGACTCAACTTTCTCTCTTAAGAATGTTCAAAAGTTAAAGCTTATGGATAGGGAATGATAATATGAATTTCTGAACTTGTAACCTATTTATATCCCTTTGAAAAGATATTTTTTTCAGCCAAAGAAAAGGATATAAACGGCTAAAAAATAGTCACAAATTCAAAGCCTGAAAAGTCAGAAAACTGTCTATGTAGTCGACTAATAGTCATAGTAGTCGACTACTCTGAGTTAAAACAGCACTGCTAATACAGATTTTTCTTAGTAGTCGACTCTGAAGTTCATTAGTCGACTATACTGTAAACGACAGAAACTAGATTTAAGTGTAAGATCTTAGTAGTCGACTATAATATGCATAGTAGTCGACTACTCTGTAATTTTACAGAATCTTGAAATATGTCTAAGTCTTAAGTAGTCGACTACACTTTATATTAGTCGACTATTCTCAGAAAATAACGAAACTTATATTTTAACACAAAGTTTTAAATAGTCAACTACTATTCTAATTAGTCGACTATTAAGAGATAAAATTGATATGAATGCAATATATTAGGACTTGTAAATTCACTATTAACTCTAATGGTTAACATAGGGATTTCTATTGTTAACCAACACACTAAGTATGTGTTAGTGTGTTCTAAATGTGTGTGTGTGTGTGTGAGTGATCAAGACTTGTACAAATTTTCTAAGTAAAGAAGATATAAATAACAATTACATAAAGCTCTTATCTTCAATACTTTGCCTTGAACTCATCTTGCACTTGTCCACATATCTTATTCATGTTTGATATCTGCATTGACAAGTTAGCGTGTATATATATATATATATATATATATATATATATATATATATATATATATATATATATATATATATATATATATAACACATAATATAAATTATTATTATCAAAACAAGATCTTTGGGGACAAGATATCCAACATTCTCTCCCTTTTGATGATGACAAATAATTTATATATATATGTAAGTGTATTGTAAAAGAGATAAAATATTTAGAAACAAATATACTTACTCCCCCGCATAAAAGCATATTAGAGTCAAATACTAGAGTCAATATTACATATTACAATACCATTAATTTCTCCCCTTTGTCATTGTCAAAAGAAGTATATGCTAAACATGACATAATTTCTTCTTCATGTGCCAATACTTCAAATAGATCATCCAAGCCGTGAACATAGTCCATAACTTCACCCATCCATATGGGTAGACAAAGACTTACCATAAATACTAAAATTTTAAAATTTCCATCATCACAATCTGTTTGTAAGAAAAAATAACTCAAGAACACAAACAGAAGCATAAACATAAATTCAAACATGATCTTGAGCACACGAGCATAAATCATAAATTCAAACATAGTTTTGAGCACACAAACATAAACATAAACATAGTAGCTACCTTACACAAGTTTTAAACAAAACAAACAACCAACATAACAAAATAATCAAACTAGAACATAATTGTCTTTGACACAACACTAAATGCATGGTGACTTAATTTGAAGAGCCTGATGGAGGTTGATTTTCCTGAAAGTAATTAGTCAGATTCATGCTCAATGTATTAAATTTCATGTCCAAGGTATCAAGCTTCCTATTAATCTCTTCTTGGTTTTGTAACATGAAAACTTGCTGATCATATAATGCTCGTTGTCCAGTCTCGAGGTCAAGTATACGAGCGGACAAAGTGTTGTATTGAGCATCAGAAAAGCATGTAGGGTCAGGCTGCCTTGAAGAGGATGGTTGACTGGTTGAAGGTGCTTGCTGTGATGATTATGGAATGTCGTGTTGTTGTTCTTCAGGTTGAGGTTCAGCTTGTTGTTGATGAGGGTCATGAAGTTCAAAGTTGGATAATTTCATCCTAGTTAGGGCATTGGAGTCAAAGAATTCGATAGAATGAATCATTGAATTTTCAGAGTCTAAATCAACACGAAAAGCTTCAAAAATTCTAGTTAAGAAAGCTTCATATGGAAGAAACCCTCTAGGAATGACCAATAGTTTGTCAAAATACACTTCAGCACAATTGACTTGTATGTTAGCCATAATAGCATAAAGGGCTTTGGCTAATTCTAACGAGATGAAATGAAAACTCCCCGTTTTTTGATATAAATTATAAGCCAAAATTCTAGCAATAAATCTAGGAATTGGTCTAAGCTTGTTAGAGTGATTTAATGTTCCTCCATGACCGGAAAGAAAAATATGATTTTGAAGAAGATTTTGATCATCCATTTTGACATTATGGAGACTTATACCTCTATAAGGGATATTAAAAAATTTTCAAGTCTTGTAGGAGTTATCGAGATTTCAATTCCCTTAACTAGACTATTTATCATTTCACGATTATCATCAGGTTTAGTATGAGAAATATTAGCGAGAAAAGTTGAACTAGAATAGGATAATATGGTTTTCGATTTTCCAAGAAAAAACTTGTCTAATCCAACATTTTCAAAATAACTTTTAAAGTTATGAAGTGTAAAATCGTCATATTTAATAAATCTACCCGGTAGAATCTCAAATATTTGGAGTTCTTTAAATTTTTCAAGCAAATTTGGGTTTCTAAGATAAATGGAGTAATCTTCAATAGTGTGTGAAGGACCAGACCTTGATCTCTTAGACCTAGACATGATTTTGAAGATTAAAAAAAATAAAAAGATCAAGATTAGAAAACTTGCAAAGCAGTAGAGGACTGAATTTGGATATTAGTCGATTAATAACGGGTGTAGTTGACTAATTAGGTTGACAGAGATGAGAAAGACTGGAGATTTGAAGAAAAAATGAGAGAAGAGATGTTGCCCTAACGTGGATTTCGAAGTTCTGAAGAGGAAGAAGGGTTAGGTCGGTTTTGGGAGGAAGAAGTAGTGGGTAAGTTGAGAGCTAGGGTTAGTTTTCTTTAGATAAAAATTGAATGGTTAGGATTAGATGTTAAAATCAATGAATGGTTATGATTTGATTCATAGGAAAATAGATTTAGGGCTAGGATTGATCAGGTAATAATGAATGGTTGAGATCAAAAGTAACTTAAGTTTATTGGGTATTGGGTTTTGGGTTGAAAAACAAGAATCCAATAAGCTATATGTAAAATTTCCAGGCTGAGTAGTCGACTATACTGCTATGTAGTCGACTATTCTGCAGTTAGACAGAATGCAGACCAACATTTTTAACCTTAGTAGTCGACTAATCAAATGTTATAGTCGACTAATACGAAGTTAACAAACTATTTTATATGCAATGCTTGTGCATGTAGCCGACTAGTAAGCTTATTAGTCGACTAATCATAGTATATATGCATATGAACTTATCTTAAATTTTAATTTAGATCTTCAATTGAACATATACCTAATTCTCTTCTTAATTTAATATAAATTTCTTCTTTTAAAGGTTTTGTTAAAATATCGCTATTTGTTTATTAGTAGATATAAATTCTAATGTAATATCACCCTTAAACACATGATCACGTAAGAAATGATGTCTAATGTCAATGTGTTTTGTACGTGAATGTTGAATAGGATTTTTAGATAAATTGATTGCACTTGAATTGTCACACATAATAGATGATGTGGAACAAACTATGCCGTAATCAGATAATGTTTGTTTCATCCATAAAACTTATGCACATGCTAAACTAGCAAAGAATATATTCTCGCTTCAGTTATTGATAATGATATGAATTTTACTTTTACTAAACCATGATACAAGTGAGTGTCCTAAGAAATGACATGTACCACTTGTCCTTTTTCTATCGATTTGCATCCCAAGAAAATCAAAGATCACTATATGTTAATAAATCAAATGTGCTATTCTTTGGATAAAATAAACCAAAATCTGAAGTACTTTTAAGATATCTAAAAATTCTTTTTACTGCTTTAAGATGTGACTCTTTAGGATTAGATTGAAATCTAGCACATAAACAAACACTAAACATAATATCGGGTCTACTAGTAGTTATGTAAAGAAGTGATCCAATCATACCTCTATATAGTTTTTAATCAACATTCTTACCATTCTCATCTTTGTCAAGAGATGTAGTTGTGCTCATTGGTGTACATTTACTTGTTGTATTTTCCATTTCAAAACGTTTGAGTAATTCTTTAGTATACTTGCTTTGGTTGATGAATATTCCTTCCTTCAATTGTTTGATTTGAAGTCCAAGAAAGAAATTGAGTTCACCCATGTGACTCATTTCAAATTCATCCTGCATAGCCTTAGCAAATTCTTGACAGAGATTATTGTTAGTAGAACCAAATATAATATCATCTACATAAATTTGTATTAATAATATATCTCTATTTATTCTTTTAATAAATAGTGTAGAATCAATCTTTCCAATTTCAAATCCGAAGATAAAAGAAAGTTCTTTAATCTATCATATCAAGCACGGGTGCTTGTTTAAGACCATATAAAGCTTTCTTAAGTTTGTAAATATGATTTGTAAACTTTTCATGTTCAAATCCGGGGTTGTTCTACAAACACTTCTTCTTTTATAAAACCATTTAAAAAAGCACTTTTAACATCCATTTGATATAGTTTAAAATTCAAAAATATGCAAATGCAAGTAAAATTCTAATAGATTCTAAACGAGCAATAGGAGCATAGGTTTCATTATAATCAATACCTTCTTCTTGATTATATCCTTGTGCAACTAATCGGCTTTGTTTCTAACAACTTGTCCAGATTCATCTAATTTATTTCAAAGACCCATTTTGTTCCTATAATGGATTTATCTTGTGGTCTAGGTACAAGATCCCAAATATTATTTCTTATAAATTGATTTAATTCATCTTGCATAGCTTCTATCCAAAAATTATCAAGTAAAGCTTCTTTGATATTTTTCGGTTCTATTGTTGAAACAAATGCAACATTAGCAATCAAATTAAAATGAGATCTAGTATAGACTCTATCGAAATATTTTCAATAATCAAATCATGTAGATGATTTCTAACTTCTACAAATTTCTTTGGTAAATCATTTTGTAAATTATTATCCTTTGAAATATCTAACATTGGAGTGTCATGAATATTATCACCGAAATCATCATCATTACTTAAAATAGTAGGTATTTTTGTAAAAGTTTCATCAAAAGAAACGTGCATAGATTCTTCAATAACTAAAGTTCTTTTATTATATATTCTATATGCTTTGCTATGATTAGAATATCCAACAAAAATTCCTTCATCGATTTAGAATCAAATTTGTCCAAATTATATTTTGTGTTCAATATAAAGCATTTACAACCAAAAATTTTAAAATAAGAAACTATGGGAATTCTATTATAAAATAATTCATAAAGTATTTTCTTTAAAATAAGTCTTAATAATACTCTATTTTGAACATAACATCTTTGTGATCTGACTTACGTCCAAAAATACTTTGGTAAATTACTATCACATAACATGGTTCTAGCACATTCTTGTAAAGTTCTTTTCTTTCTTTCTACAACTCCATTTTGTGGAGCTGCTCTAGGAAAAGAAAAGTATGAGAAATATCATTTTATCACAAAATTTATAAAAGTTCATTTTCAAATTCTCCTCCATGATCACTACGTATAGTAATTATAGAAAGAGATTTTTGATTTTGAATTCTTTTACAAAAGATAGAAAACTCATTAAAAGCATCATTTTTATGTTTAAGAAATATTACCCATGTAAATCTTGTAAAATCATCAATAATTACAAATACATATCTACTTCCATTTAAAGATGCTATCCTAGAAGGACCAAAAGATCAATATGAAGTAATTCTAATGGTTTACTTGTAGAAATTATATTTTTAGATTTAAAAGAAAATTTATGCATTTTTCCTTGTTGACATGATCACAAAAATTATCTTTATAAGAAAGCTTAGGTAAACCATTTACGTAATCATTTTTAAAAATCTTAGAAATATGTTTAAAATTAACATGACCAAAACGTTTATGCCATAAAATAGAATCATTAGAAGATGCAATAAGACAATGTTCATTAGAAACATTATCTATAGATAAAACATATATATTATTCTTTCTATGACCTTTATATAAAACAAGAATCCAATCATTGTCATAAATTAAGCAAGATTCTTTTTCAAAAATGATTTTAAAACCTTTATCACAAAGTTGACTTATACTAAGCAGATTATGTTTAAGACCATCAACTAATAAAATATTATTAATGATAGGTTTATTAGGATTACCAACAGCCCGATACCGATCACCTTTCCTTTATTGTTATCCCCAAAAGTGACAAGCACCACCATCCTTGTTTTGAAAAGACGATAATAATTGTATATTTCCGGTCATATGTTTAGAGCAACCGCTATCTAAAATCCACCTATCTTTCTTTGGTACCTGAAATGATAAACATTTATAACTTTGGTACCCATTTTATGTTGGGTCCATAAAATTAGTCTTTAGGAAACCAAACCCATGAAGAGTTTGATTTGCCTATATAGTTAGTTGATAAACAAACATCTTTAATAAATATAAAAATATAAATCTTTTTCTTTAAATAGGTTAATTCTTTAGGCACCCAAATAGATAAGTATTTTAATTTCTTTTCACATAAAACATTATTTTTCAGATAAGCATGTGAAGAGATAACATTGTTTTCATGCGATTTTGAAGATGATTTTACAAAAGTGGTTTTCTTAGAAATATTTTTATCAACTTGAAAACCTAAACCTTTTGTCTTTTGATATTCTTTTGATATGAAAGTAAATTTTTAGATTTTCTTTACCTTTATTGAATTTACTAACATTCAAATATATATCATCATATTTTGATTTAATAGAAGAAATATCTTTATCTAAAATACTAATGCGAATTTTAAATCATTGCATTCTCGATTTTAGATAAATATTCTCATTAGTCAAAACATGATTTTCTTTAAGTAAAGATTCATTTTCCTCTTTCAATTTAATTTCTTGAGAATAAGAATTAGTAGAGGAATTTATATCGAAATTTCATCTAATAATCTTTTATTTTCACCTTTAAGAAAATTATGTGAAACTTTTAATCTCAAAAAGTTTCATATAACTCATTGAATGCATCTAAAAGTTTTTCATTGTCATTTACCTCATCTTGTGCCATAAAGCACATATGAGCGCTTTCCTTTTCCTCAATTTCTTCATCCGAAGACGAATCATCACTATCATCCCATGTAGCCGCCATAACATTTCTTTTCTTATTACTTTGAGTATTGTTGTAATTATTGAAGTAATTTGATTTTTGCTTATTCTTCAACAATGGACAATCTTTCTTCATGTGTCCTGGTTTGTTACACTTAAAACGAATAAGTAAGTTATTTGAATTTGAATTTTTGGATTTGAACTTACCTTGTTTAATAAATTTTCAAAACTTGCGTGCAAACATGCTCATTTCTTCTTCATCATCATCCAAATCTTCTTTATCGGAAGTAGTATTGAATGCAAGTACTTTCTTGTTCTTTGTTTCATTTTCACTTTTTCTATCTTCAATTTGAACCTCATAAGCCATTAAATTGTCAATAAGATTTTTCACTGTTAGAGTTGATAAATCATTCGCTTCCTCTATTGCGGTAACGTTCTTTTCCCATTGTGGAGAGAGAGAACGGAGTATCTTTCGTATCATTTCCACTTGAGTGTATATTTTTCCAAGACTGATGAGAGAATTTATAATGTCAGTGAATCTTGTAAACATCTCTCCAATGGTCTCGTTTTCCTTCATTCTGAACAATTCGAACCTGTGTACAAGAACAGAAATTTTAGATTCTTTAACCTTATTTGTACCTTCATGAGTTACCTCGAGTGTGTGCCAAATATCGTATGTAGATGTGGCCGTTGACACCCTGTTGAACTCATTCTTGTCAAGTGCACAAAATAAGGCATTCATTGCTTTAGAATTCAAATTTGCGTTGTTCCTTTGAGATGTAGTCCATTCTGCGAAAGGAGTAGTTGGCTTCTCGTATTTAGTTTCCACAACATTCCAAAGTTCGTAGCCAATAGATTGAAGATAGATTTTTATTCGGCACTTCCAATAGCTATAATTTAAGCCATCAAACATTGGTGGACGATTGGTAGAATGTCCTTCCTTAAATTGTGAAGTTGAATCAAAAGTTGATGCCATCTTTAACCTTGCTCTGATACCAAATGTAAGATCGCTGATCTAACACACTAAAACACTAGAGGTGGGTGAATAGTATTCTTTTAAAAATTATGCAAAGTAGATTATAAATTGCAATAAAGATAGCAACAATCACAGAAAATCACAAACACAAATAAAAGATTTTATACTAGTTCCACCTCCCCGGTGTACATCCAGTCCCCAAGTAAATCCCGCTTAAGATTTCCACTATGATTTTGAAAACACTTACAAAATCAAAAAGCAAACCTGACCAATTTACAAGACCATGCAAATTGCAACCAATCTCTACACCAAGAGATCAACACCTCTCAAAAATCCGAGAGTAAACTTTTTCTTGAATCAACAACAACAATTCCTATAAGCCTTGATGTATTGTGATGGGTAGCAGTAGCTTAGGAACCTTTTTTTAATCTCTAGAAAATGCCCAAGTGATTTGTATGTAGGATTAATCTCAAAGGCAAAATCAGACTCAACTTTCTCTCTTAAGAATGTTCAAAAGTTAAAGCTTATGGATAGGGAATGATAATATGAATTTCTGAACTTGTAACCTATTTATATCCCTTTGAAAAGATATTTTTTCAGCCAAAGAAACGGATATAAACGGCTAAAAACAAATACAAATTCAAAACCCGAAAAGTCGAAACCTGCCTATGTAGTCGACTAATAGTCATAGTAGTCGACTACTCGAAGTTAAAATAGACTCGTTAATACAGATTTTTCTTAATAGTCGACTATAGAAGTTCATTAGTCGACTATACCGTAAACCACGTAAACTAGATTTAAGTGTAAGATCTTAGTAGCTCCACTATAATATGCATAGTAGTCGACTACTCTATAATTTTACAGAATCTTGAAATATGTCTAAGTCTTAAGTAGTCAACTACACTTTATATTAGTCGACTATACCGTAAACCACGTAAACTTACATTTTGACACAAAGCTTTAAATAGTCGACTACTATTCTAATTAGTCGACTATTAAGAGATGAAAATGATATGAATGCAATATATTAGGACTTGTAAATTCACTATTAACTCTAATGGTTAACATAGGGGATTTCTATTGTTAACCAACACACTAAGCATGTGTTAGTGTGTTCTAAATGTGTGTGTGTGTGTGTGAGTGATCAAGGCTTGTACAAATTTCTAAGTAAAGAAGATATAAATAATAATTACATAAAGCTCTTATCTTCAATACTTTGCCTTGAACTCATCTTGCACTTGTCCACATATCTTATTCATGTTTGATATCTGCATTGACAAGTTAGCGTATATATATAACATACATAATATAAATTGTTATCATCAAAATAGTATCTTTGGGGACAAGATATCCAACATCTATGTCGAGCTGACAGTGGGGATTTTGGGCCACCTGGTCTGCGCCAAGTCCAGCAAGAGCGAGGGTCACTTTTATCTACAGACGATGGGTGGTTATCGTTTGGTTTCCAATATCCCTGACACAAATAAGAAGTGGAGGGAGAAGTTTCTCTTTGTTTTTTTGGAGCCAACCCTATCATGGTATGTTCTTTGTGGCCAAAGATCAAGAAGGATGCTCTTAGGGCGACAAATCTTTCGGAGATCAAGAGGTTCGGATTGGAGAAGATCCAAGCCTACAAGGGGTCTCGCTGTAACGGGAATCTTTTCGACAAAGTCGTTCTTCGAGCAGCCGGCATTTCTCATGTCCCCTCTTTGGAGGTAGATTTGGCCCGTTGTGAGGCCTAAGAAATGTCTTTGACCCAAGTTGAAAGAAGACGAGGCTTAGGCTGTTCAGCCGAGAGCAGCCGAGATTGCGGCCTGACTCAAAGGCTCGGGTTCGTCTAGCAGCAGGCAGTGCATAGGAGCCTCCTGCCTTGGATGAGGCAACTGAGGTGGAGCCGGGGTAGATCGAGACTGCACCCGGGCAAACCAGTGAGGTTCCAACCCTGCAAACCTCAAGCTCCTCCCTCTGAAGCCATTGAGGTAGAGAACGAGTTGTCATACCCGGTGGTTGGGCAGGAGCCTCGGGATGATGACGTTCCGGTCTTGGAACCGACAGGGACGGAGCCCCCAATTGGGACTGAGACAGGGGAAGGCCCCACAACTTTGAGGAGACCTAGGAAGGAGCCGACTTTGGAGGGTTCGGTTAGAATAGAAGAACCGGTTGCAGCAGAGGAGGAGTCATATGCTGTAGAAGAACCGAGCTCCCAACTAGATTCTGAAGGCCGACGTGAGTGGCCTTTCCCTCATCGCATCGACAAGCTTCCTCCTCATAAGTGGGAGGAGCTAAAGGGATTATTGATTGGGGTGTCGCCTTCGCCATATGAAGGAGCCCTCAGAGGAGAACATTTTTGTACCGAGGCCGACTAGATTCTAAGGGATTGGTCCTAGAATTCAGGTCTAACTAAGGAAGCGCAGTGGATCAAGTTCCTTCTTTCTCGGGATGCTGAGTTGTTGAGCGAGATGCCTGATGTCAGCCTGCTTCAAGCCTTGCGGAGCTAACTTATCAGGGGGTCGCTTTTGGAGGCCGAGATGTACGTCCTATTCATGCGATCTCGGGTACTCTTTCATAAGTTCTGAGACGAGGTGGAGACCCTTAAGGAGGTGGAGACCCTCAAGGGAGCTCGGAAGGTGGCTGAGTTGTTGGCTGCCAATAAGAGTAAGGAGCTTGAGGTGCTGTAGAGAAGGCAAGCTAGGTGGGAAAGCCAACAACTTGCTCGAGATAATAAGATCGGAGCTCTGATTGAGGCTTATCGACAGAAAGAAACTCAATTTGTCGAGGCCAACAAGAGATATAAACTCTCCGAGAGGATATCGGCCACCTCCCCATGACTGAGTGGTGAAGGCCGAGTCGCAAGGGTTACCTTCGTGCCTTGGTTTACATAGAAAAGCCACTAAGGTCTTGCACCTTGGATGAGTCGGTGAAGATCGAGTCACAAGGGTTACCTTCGTGCCTTGGTTTACATTGAAAAGCCACTAAGGTCTTGCACCTTGGATGAGTCGGTGAAGACCGAGTCACAAGGGTTTTCTTCGTGCCTTGGTTTACATAGAAAAGCCACTAAGGTCTTGCGCCTTGGATGAGTCGGTGAAGATCGAGTCACAAGGGTTTTCTTCGTGCCTTGGTTTACATTGAAAAGCCACTAAGGTCTTGCGCCTTGGATGAGTCGGTGAAGGCCGAAGTCACAAGGGTTTTCTTCGTGCCTTGGTTTACATTGAAAAGCCACTAAGGTCTTGCGCCTTGGATGAGTCGGTGAAGATCGAGTCACAAGGGTTACCTTCGTGCCTTGGTTTACATTGAAAAGCCACTAAGGTCTTGCGCCTTGGATGAGTCGGTGAAGGCCGAGTTTCAAGGTTTCTCTTAGTGCCTTGGTTTACATTGAAAAGCCACTAAAGTCTTGCACCTTAGACGAGTTGGTGAAGGCCGAGTCACAAGGGTTACCTTCGTGCCTTGGTTTACATTGAAAAGCCACTAAGGTCTTGCACCTTGGATGAGTCGGTGAAGGCCGAAGTTTCAAGGTTTCTCTTAGTGCCTTGGTTTACATTGAAAAGCCACTAAGGTCTTGCACCTTGGATGAGTCGGTGAAGGCCGAAGTCGCAAGGGTTACCTTCGTGCCTTGGTTTACATTGAAAAGCCACTAAGGTCTTGCGCCTTGGATGAGTCGGTGAAGATCGAGTCACAAGGGTTACCTTCGTGCCTTGGTTTACATTGAAAAGCCACTAAGGTCTTGCGCCTTGGATGAGTCGGTGAAGATCGAGTCACAAGGGTTTTCTTCGTGCCTTGGTTTACATTGAAAAGCCACTAAGGTCTTGCACCTTGGATGAGTCGGTGAAGACCGAGTCCAAGGGTTTTTGTTCCTTGGTTTACATAGAAAAGCCACTAAAGTCTTGCACCTTAGACGAGTTGGTGAAGGCCGAGTCGCAAGGGTTACCTTCGTGCCTTGGTTTACATTGAAAAGCCACTAAGGTCTTGCGCCTTGGATGAGTCGGTGAAGACCGAGTCCAAGGGTTTTTGTTCCTTGGTTTACATAGAAAAGCCACTAAAGTCTTGCACCTTAGACGAGTTGGTGAAGGCCGAGTCACAAGGGTTTTCTTTGTTCCTTGGTTTACATAGAAAAGCCACTAAAGTCTTGCACCTTAGACGAGTTGGTGAAGGCCGAAGTTTCAAGGTTTCTCTTAGTGCCTTGGTTTACATTGAAAAGCCACTAAGGTCTTGTGCCTTGGGTGAGTTGGCGAAGGCCGAGTCGCAAGGGTTACCTTCGTGCCTTGCTTTTACACTGAACAGCCACTAAGGTCTTGCGCCTTGGATGAGTCGGTGAAGATCGAGTCACAAGGGTTTTCTTCGTGCCTTGGTTTTACACTGAAAAGCCACTAAAGTCTTGCACCTTAGACGAGTTGGTGAAGGCCGAGTTTCAAGGTTTCTCTTCGTGCCTTGGTTTACATTGAAAAGCCACTAAGGTCTTGCACCTTGGACGAGTCGGTGAAGGCCGAGTCACAAGGGTTACCTTCGTGCCTTGGTTTTACATAGAAAAGCCACTAAGGTCTTGCGCCTTAGACGAGTCGGTGAAGACCGAGTCACAAGGGTTTTCTTCATGCCTTGTTTTACACTGAAAAGCGACCAAGATCTTGCACCTTGGATGAGTCGGTGAAGGCCGAGTCGCAAGGGTTCTCTTCATGCCTAGGGTTTACACTGAAACGCCACCAAGGTCTTGCGCCTTGGACGAGTCGGTGAAGACCGAGTCCAAGGGTTTTCTTTGTTCCTTGGTTTTACACTGAAAAACCACCAAGATCTTGCGTGTTGGACGAGTCGGTGATGACCGAGTCGCAAGGAGTCTCTTCGTTCCTTAGTTTTACACTGAAAAGCCACCAAGGTTTTGCGCCTTAGATGAGTCGGTGAAGACCGAGTCGAAGGATTCTCTTCGTGCCTTGGTTTTACACTGAAGAGCTACCAAGGTCTTGCGCCTTGGACTTGTTGTAAGGGCTGTAAACAAATTAGTCTAAAACAAACGAGTATTTCATTAATAGAGGGGTTTTTACATTTGTATTCATTAAAAGTATTTTCTGAGATGCTCTATATTCCAAGGATGCTTCAAAGCCCTCCCATCTTGGGCCTATACCAGTACGTTCCTAGGTGAGCTTCCTTAAGAATAAAGTAAGGTCCCTCCTAGCTAGCGGTGAGCTTGCCACGCCGGGTATCTTTTTTGATAGCGGCTTTTCGAAGGACTAAGTCTCCAATTTGGAACCTCCGAGGTTGGACTCGACTGTTATAATGTCGGGCGATGCGTTGTTGACTGGCGACCTGCCATCGGAGAGCCTATTCCTTGACTTCATTCTACAGGCCGCCCCATCGATCTATTCATCAAAGCATCGCAAGCATAGAGTAAGCATGCTGACTTCGACTGGTATGACCGCTTCTATCCCGCATGTCAACATGAATGGAGTTTCTCCGGTGGAAATTTTATGGGTCATTCAGTATGACCACAAAATACCAGAGAGCTCTTCAACCCAGGCTCCCACAGCTTCATCTACTTGCTCCCTCAAAGCTTGGAGTAGACACTTGTTTGTCGCTTCGGCTAGGCCGTTGCATTTGGGGTGTGCTATTGATGCTAACTTGAGTTGAATCTTCCATTCTCCACAGAAATCTTGAAATCTTTTGCTGTCAGATTGAGTGCTGTTGTCCGTGACGAATGATACCGATATCCCGAATCTGCTGATGATTGATATCCACACAAAATTGTGGATATTGCTTTCGCTGATTTTTGCCAATGGCTTAAACTCTATCCACTTTGTGAAGTAGACGATGGTGACAATTAAGAATTTTCGCTGCCCGGCCGCTATTGGAAATTGTCCCAGGAGATCTAATCCCCATTGAGCAAATGGAACTGGGTTGATGAGGGGAGTGAGCTCGGTAGCCGGAGCCCGTGGGATGTTGGAGAAAAGTTGGCAGGCTTTACATTGCGTTGTAAGCTTTTTAGATTCAGCCAAAATGGTCGAACAGTAGAACCTTATCTGATAACTTTTTGTGCCAAGGTTCTGGCCCCAATGTGCTTCCCACATATTCTCTCATGGATCTCCCTTAGGGCATAATCTGCTTTCTCGGGTCGGAGGCACCAAATGTAGGGGCCATGTTGCTGCTGGTGTGATGGTAAAGTTGGTCTTCAATCATGAAGTACCCTAGGGCGTTACTTTGCAGGCTTTTGGACTCTACCGGAGTTTTGGGCAGAATCCCTTTTGTTAGATACTGGATGAGTGGATCCATCCAACAAAGTTGGGGTGGAGGCTCTACCTGCATGACCAAGTCGGTCGTGGTTTCGGATATGCTGGGTTGTTTGAGAATGTCGGTATATATTGACCCGCAGCTCGCACCGGAGTTTGAGGAGCCTAGCTTGGACAAGGCATCTGCGCGAGCGTTGTAGGCTCTTGGGATTTACGTGATTCGAAATTCCTTCAGCTTTCCTAGTAATTCCTTGACCTTCTCCAAATACTTTGCCATTCTAGGTTTTTTTAGCTTCGTAATCTCCTCGTACTTGATAAGCGATGAGTTAGGAGTTTGCTATAATGAAGATAGACTCAGCTTTGGCCGCTAGAGCGATTCTAAGTCTGGCCTTGAGAGCTTCATATTCAACTTCATTGTTGGAGGCAGAGAAATCAAAGGCGATCGGGTATGCAGAGACGAGTCCTTCGGGACTGCGAATAATTACTCCGACACCGCTGCCACTATCCCCTGATGATCCGTCCAACTTCAACAACCACCATGATGAAAATTCAGGCGAATCATATTTGGGAGTAATGTACTTTCTAGACGGAGCCTTCTAGGCTAGCTTCGAAACTAGGCGTGGAGCGTTTGAAAGGAGAGTCGATTTTTGAGATAATGGATTATCCTCGGGGCCGGGTGATTCAATCAGGAAGTTGACCAGGACTTGAGCTTTGATGGTGGTTCGAGACTCAAATTGAATATCATACTCGGTGAGTTCGATGGACCAGTTGATCCTCGGCCCATAAGTGGTCGGGCTACCAAAAGCTTTCTTCAAAGGCAGATTGGTCCATATCATCACTGTGTGAGCTTGAAAGTACGGACAGAGCCTTCTGGCTGTGGTGATGAGGGCGAAAGAAGCTTTCTCAATCAGAATATAATTGAGTTTGGTCACTTTTAGAATGCGGCTGACATAGTACACCGGCTTTTGGATGTTATCTTCTTCACGGACTAAGACAGAGTTCACAACTTTCGGTGAGATGGCCAATAGAGGTAGAGTGGTTCTCCTTCAATGGGCCGACTCAATAGAGGTTTAGAGATCAGATATCTCTGAAGCTCCGTAAAGGCGTTGCTGCACTCCGCTGTCCACTCGATGTTGTCTCTGGGTCCTTTGTTTCCTCTTAGGACCTTGAAGAAGCGAATTCTTCTTCCAGCTAATTTGGAGAGGAAACGGCTTAAAGCCGCTATTCTTCCGTTCAATATTTGGATATCCTTTTCTCTATGGGGCCCGGACATCCCTTCAATGACAACTATCTTTTTGGGGTTGACCTCAATTCCTCATTGGGTTACCATAAAACGGAGGAATTTTCCCAAATGAACCCCAAAGGCACACTTGGCGGGGTTGAGATTCATCTGGTAGTGGCGGAGGACAGACAAGTTTTCGTCCAGATCTGCAACGTGAGAGGTAGCCTGTTTAGATTTTATCAGGATGTCATCCACACATGCTTCCACATTGCGGCCGGCTTGATCTTTGAATATCTTATTCACCAATCTTTGATAGGTGGCTCCGGCATTTTTGAGTCCAAAAGACATCAACTTGTAACAAAAGATTCCTTGATCTGTGATGAAAGAGGTTTTCTCCTCGTTAGACTCTTGATCTGGTTGTACCCTGAGAACACATCCATGAAGCTGAGCATTTCATGGCCAGCGCTCTCGTCAACCAGCTGGTCAATCCGAGGGAGAGGATAGCTGTCTTTAGGGCAGGCTTTATTCAAGTCAGTAAAATCCACACATATCCTCCACTTGCCGCTGGATTTCTTGACTAGAATCGTGATAGACAGCCATTCCGAATATTGGACTTCTCTGATAAATCTGTCTTTTAACAAACTGTCCACTTCTTCTGCTGCCACCCACTGTCGTTCTGGTCCCAAATGGCTATTCTTTTGTCGAATTGGCTTGCAGTATTGGTCGACCGATAACTCATGGTTGATTACTTCTAGGGGGATCCCTGGCCTATCTTCATGTCCCCAAGCAAAGTTGTCGGCATTAGCGTGAAGGAACTCAATGATGGCTCCTCACTGTGGTTTGGTTTGCTCCGATCCGATCTTAACCATTTTGGTTTGGTCGGTACCGCGCTGAATTTCTTCTAACTCTTCAATGGGAGTAGTCCTTTCCCATTTTTCATCCTTTTGTAGATAGGCTTGGGACTTCTCAATTAGCAAGGTCTCGAAAATCCCTTTCCCCTTCATTGAGAGTAGATAGCATGATCTAGTCTCTCGTTGGTTGATTCGAGCAAGATCGACTCCTTCAGGGGTCGGAAACTTCATCATCTTATGAAACGTGGAGGTAACAGCTTGCAAGTCATTCAAAGAAGTCCTTACTAGAATGATATTGTAGGCTGCTTTAACATCTATCATGATGAATTGAACCTGGATCATGGATTGGTGGGGATAATAGCCTACTACCAAGGGCTGGGTGATCGACCCTTCAGGCCGAACCGAGTGCCCTAAGAACCCTATGAGTGGACTCGAGCATGGGCGTAGTTCTGATTTATCAACCCCATCTGATTGAAGGAGTCCATGAAAAGATGTCGGCGGAGCTTCCAGTGTCAATGAGGATTTTTTTGACCCGGAAGCCGTTGATTTGTGTCGAGATGATGATGGGATCATCATGGAGTGCCTCCACATCTTTCAAATCATCATTGCTGAAAGAGATAGGTTGATCTGTCTTGGGCTTCTTCTCGCATAGCTTCACTTCCAATGCTTGCCATGTCTACCGCTTCCAAGCATTGTTTGACATTCCTCCCGCTACTGGGCCACCATTGATAGTGTTAATGGTGCCCTTATCTCTGGCTTCTCGCGCATGGTCGTTCTGGTGATTTGGGTGAGGAGATCTCAATTGGGACCTTTTCTTTTTCAATCTTGCTGGGGCTGGTTCTTCTCTACCTCGGGGAGAAAAGATCTTCTTCAACAAACCTCTCTGAATGAGGTTCTCAATGTCACTTTTCAGGATTCTACAATCATCAGTGTTGTGACCATGGTCTCGATGATAACAGCAGTATTGTCGAATATCCCTCGACTGGGGGGTTTGACTTCATACGGGGTGGAGGATCAATGAGATGTCCTTCCTTCTTGATCAAATGAAGTATCTGTGAGAGAGGAGCGTTGAGGGGGGCGAGCGCCGGCTTCCTCACTGTCTCCTTCTTTAGGTCTCTTTCATTGGTTCGGCTAGGTCTGGACTCGGATTTGGGCCGGCTATCTCCACTCTTCTTGTTTTGGGAGGACTTGGCCTCAGCAGTGTCAAATCGTGCTGCCATTTTATGAGCGTGGCTATCCTCGGTGTCCATATGTGATCGAGGTCTGACCATGAGTTAGTTAAAGTCGGTTAGTCGATTGATAATAAGAGAATAAGATAGCTTCTCATCCTCGAGACCCGCGACAATCGCAGCCATGGCGACCATATTTCCGGGGTCCTCAACTTTTAGGCGCTTGGTCTGGAATCTCTTAAAAATACTCCTTCAAGGTCTCTCCTAGTCTCTGCCTAATTTGCAACAGGAAAGCAGAGAGTGCCTTTTGCTTTGTATCTGGCAGAAAATGATGACTTCTGGCTTAGTTGCTCGAAGCTGTGGGTGGACTTCTTGTCCAGTGAGTTCCACCACATCTTCACGCTACCACTGGGAGTGATGGGGAAGGCTTAGCAGATGAAGAGATCGCTCACCTTGTGCATGCACATTAAATCATAAAAAATTTATGCATGTTTGGCTGGAACGCCTTCACCCTTATATTTCTCGATGTGTGGTATCTTGAACTTTGGGCAGGGGAGCGTTCATAATCCAATCTACAAGAGGAGTGTTTCCTCTAATAACATCGACGACCACGTTGAACGTCTGATCTTATTTGGAAGCCAAGTTGATCATGGAGGGATTGGGCCTTATCGATGGGGTTTGAGTCATGTACGTACTTACACCTCACGACGTTGCCCACGCGGTCTGAATAGGACTGAGGCTAGAACTCTCACCTATTGTCTCCATGTGATACTGGGGCTACCGTGGTTCGGTAGCAAAACGAGTCTGTTGCTGATGTGTTAGGGGAGTAGCTTCCTTAGCCCGCTCTTCCTGCTCCTGTCATCGGTGTCGCTCTTCATAGGGAGGAGCAGCTGATGATGAAGGAGGCTGGGGAGAAAGAACACGGCTGATGAGTTCATTTGTGAGGGAAGCAAACTATTGTTGAAGAGATTGGACCAGCCATTGATTGGACTCATCCAACTGGGCATGGGTGATATAGACGGAGTTAGAACTTTCTCCGGGGTTTGGAATTGAGGACTGGTCATGATTGGCCATTTTCTCAAAAGAAGAAGAAGAGGCCCCACGGTGGGTGCCAAACTGTTGATGCCGGTTAATTAACTAGGAGATTAATTAAGGTTTTGGAGGAGTTTGGGTTCCCTTTATCTCCTTTGATGACTGACTATGACCGCGAATAAAGATTCCCGCACACAATAACATTGTTAGAGGACCGAAGTTAGGTTCTCCAAAGGGCCCTCCGACGCTCAAGTCAATTGTAGATTAAGTGGTTTAAAAGGTGCTGAATTGAGTTTGAGAGTATGCTCTAGTCCAGATCGTTCATACATTAATGCAGAAGAAATCATCCCTATTTATAGGAATCTGCGGGAGGTTATTTGGTAATTTTACCGGGTCGGTGCAGGCGGTTGGTCAGATGATGTTTTACATTTGTCGGTCACGGAGCAAGCGAGTCATCCTCGCATTTAATGCGATAGGGAGGTTGAAGCGCTGGCGTCATCCGAGGAGTCATCATGACTACAGCGGGGGAGTCATAATGGCCCTGGCAATGCATTAAATGCAATGGTGACTGGACTACGTAGCTAGACATGGTGAAGCTGATAGGTCAAATCATCTTTCGAGATATTCCGCAGTGAAGTCGAGGGAAAGACGTCATTCGTCTTGGAAGTTCCGACTTCTCAAGCAGATCCCGACCTGGAAGCACTATTCTTCTTGGGTCTGGGTTGAGAGACCAACCTGAAAACACCTTTCATCTCGGATCTCTCTTTGAAAACAGGTCGGCTGCGTGCATGCCCGGGTCAGGTTCCTTGATTAGGGGAAGGTAGACCAATTAAACATGACACGTGTCTGCCCTAGGGGGTTCATTATACTCAGTAATTTTCAAGGTACAACACATATATAAGGAATTTTCAGACTGAGATTGACCCATCTTCAATAATGAGAAAAAGATAAGGTCCCGAAAGGTGTAAAGATTTGCGCTCTTAGCAACTATCGGAACAAGAGACAACTATTGGAACAAGATTCCTAGTCACAATAAATTTATTTCTTCTAGCCAAATCATAGCAACTATTGGAACAAGAGAAACAAGAGACAACTTTCGGGAACACTAGCTAAAGATTTGCCCTCATAGAATACAGTATAGATGCATACATGCAGCAGAAGAAAACATGGGAAAATTCTATTTGAACTCATAATTCTTTTTATATAAATTCTTTTTCTTCGTGACTTTACCCATTCTGTTCATGCTAATTGTCTAGTAACCTTTTTATATTCATCACGCATTCTTCCAGCAATACAGTTTTAATTGGCACATTTATCTTCACTGATTGAACTTGAATTTGAAACTCCATTCACACTCTAAACATAAGCTTCAAACTCAACTCAACATTAATTAATAAGCCTAAAGTGCATGCATTTCACACTATTATCAACATCTAGGGAGGCATCACCATAACAATATATTTATTATTTGGGAAAAGAACTACTAACAGCAAAAGCAATTTTTAAGAAAAACAAAAACCAAAAGTACAAGGGGGAAAAAAAGAAAAAAGAAAAAAAAAACAGGGAGAACCGTTGTTAATTCAACTGCTAAATGAACCAAACAAGAAAACAGCCCACAAATTCATCCAACAAGTACAAGAAATCAACCATGACCTCGTTAACAAAACTTAATGTTAGTCATAGCAACAAGCACCAGCAGGTCAGAATCTTGAGGGAAACAAATTCAGCACTATTATGCATAAATTGACAGTGCATGAGCACACTGTGAGTTGCATCGACATAAAAATCGAGCCTTCCATTATTTGCGCTCCCAGTTTCCCCATATCAAACAATAGTGTTGATTGCAGATACAACTAATGTATTATAGCGGGTCGATTTGTTACATTTAAACGTTTTGACAACATTTAGACTTGTGATATCCAAATAAAGTTATCTCGTCGTTATTTATAGTACTTGGAACGATGGGATGTGCATGATGAACACTTGTAAAGAATAGTTCTCTCTTCACCACACTGTCAGAATCTCTCTGCAACATATGACACGTAAAACATGACAGAGAGAATAAATACAGATGGTATCAAAGTATGGGTATTAGGGGATCTAAGCGCTAATGAAAAGTTCAGGGATCATAAGTGGCTAAACCTAATATAATACAACACATTTTGACTACGCACTGTTGACATCATCCAGCAAAAGAGACAACAAACAAAAACAAGAGAAACACAGACCATCAACCACACATACTTAATCTCATCTACACCAACAGAGACCAACTAAACAAGTAAACGTAACTCCACAACCACACTACTATATATCAAACAACTTAAGGTATAAGCAGCAGCCATCACCAACTAGAACAAGATATAAAAAGAAAAGGAGATTAGTGAAGAAAATTCCCTCACCCTCAATCTCCCTTCTTCCTGAAGGAGCATCCTTCAGTCAGTCGTGCTCGTCCTCCTGTTGGGCGGCATAAGACAGTTTGGCAGGTTCCACAAATGACAACCGTCTGTGAGTGACTGAACACAGTAGTTCTGAAATATAAAGGAGCAGACATCACAGTTAAGGAAAACAATGAAAAGATTAGCCCGGTTACATAGAAAGTAATCAAGAAGTTATGTACTCACATGTTGAAGCAGCCTTGGCATTTTACATCCTATAATGCAAAATAACCACAATGTTCAGAATTCGAAAGAACAAAAAACTGAAAGGACTATTAAATAACAATACTGATAAGCAAGACCGGGAAATGTACCATGAAAAAGGAATTAGGTGACTGCACAAGACGCTTGAGCTTGTGTTTCCTCTTCTCAAGCTCAGCTGGGGGGTTTAGTAGATCAATGTCATTTGGAAGAACCTAATTCAAAATAGTTAAAACCACATATCAAATTAAAGTGTGAGGTCAAATTGCAATACACTATTCTCCAAGAAGAGTTAAAAGTCTGAGGAAAAGGGATAATATACTTTCAACAGTATCAAAGAAGACAACCAATTGGAATATCTGCAAATTAAATTAAATGCACATTTGCATATTTGCACAGATGTAGGTTGCAATACAAAACTTACACTTCAAACTATGACATTCAAGTAATAGTAATAAGATAACATCAACAATAGTAAATTACAAAGTATAACAGCATAGTATTCTTGAGATTCAGAATGAGCCTGGAAATTGCAAAAGAACAGAGAAGTTTTTTTTACCACATTGACTCAATGGGAATTCAAGCGTGCGTTTATTAGAGATTTGGATGCGTTCAGTCTAAAGCCAGACTTTAAGAATGAGTTATTCTATGACTAAAGAATTATATCAGAGCCAACTTCATCTTTCCCATTTGCAAACGAACAACACGGGTATTGTTATACCCTAAAAATCACAAGTTTGATAAGCCCTTAAGAGTCGGCCATGTGTCAGTCGGATGGGTCGATCATGTGACCAAAAGACCCGACCCGAATACAGACACAGCCCCACCAACCAAACCGACTCCTCCAACAATCCAAGTCTGAGTCTAAAGGCATCTTCAGGTCAGAATTCACCAAAGAAAGCCAAAGCCCAAGTCGAAAGGTGTCTTTAGGCCGGACTCCACTAGAGAATGTTAGTCCCAAGGCAAGGAAAGGAATGTCTCACAGCCTCATCCGCACTACTCACATTAAATGCGCGGCTAAGCGTTATGATGACTCCTCAGATGGCCCCATACTCTGCCACCCAAACGTCATCGCATTAAATGCGCAGCCAAATGTTATGATGACTCCTCAGACGTTGCCCATTCTCCTCCACCCTGTCGTTGTCACATTAAATGCGATGAGAATGACTCCTCAGGTTCGCCCTACCGATTGTCGACACAGGTAAAGCAGAAATAATACGTCAACTTTGCTGGTCGGATCGGATTACCAATTTGCCCTAACACTCCTACCTAAGGTCTGGAGTATCTAAATCCTGAACTAGATTCTGCATTTTTCTTCACACTGTTTTTATCAGTCGCTGACTTGAGTGTCGGAGGGCATATGCAGGAAATCTCCTCCAGGGCCTCTAACGTCTGCTATTTGTGCAGAGATCTGCTTCTCAAAACTTACAGCCATCAGAGGAGATCAAGGGCCCTCAATATTCTCCTAAAATTACCCCTCACAAATTATTTTAGACAAAGACAAATTGGCGTCCACCGTGGGGCTACTTTCTCTTCTCTTGAGAAAATGGCTGATCCTAATTGCTCTCAGATCCCTAGCTTACATACTCCCGGAGAATCTTCTAGTGTCGGCTATGTCGCTCAATCCTAACTAGATGAGTCCTCCGAGAGTTAGCTCAACCGCTGCAACAGCAGTTTGCTTTATTTGCAAGTGAGCTCCTCAGTTGTGTCCCTTCTAACCTCCCCCATCACCTATTACCCCACTCCCATAGGGGCAACCCCACCAACAAGGAGATGAAGAGCGGATCATGGAGACCACCCCTCAACCAATGTGACATCAAGCCCGTTTTACTGTCGATCGCCAGCAAGCTCCTCAGCATCAGAACATGGCGTGTGGAAGCTCGAGTCGTGATCCTAGTCACGCCCCACGGGGGGCGTCATAAGGAATGAGGTATACCTATGCGACCCAGACCCAGCAATTGTGGCAAACCCTTCTATAGCCAACTGAATTTCTGATTATGGCCAGACTTTCAATATGGTGGCCGACATCATTGGAGGAAACACTCCCCTCTCTGACGAAATCATAAGCGTTCCTTGCCTCAAGTTCAATATACCACATAGCAAGAAATATAAAGGCAAAGGCGACACGACCGACCATACGCAGAAGTTCTTTGACTTAATGTGCATGCAACATGTAATGACCCCGGTCATATGCGGAGCTTTCCTCATCACCCTCAGTGGCAATGCCAAAATGTGGTGAAACGTTTTGGAGAGGAAGTCCATCTACAGTTATGAACAGCTCACCCAGAAATTTGCCCACTACTTCTCAGCGGACATAAAGAAGGCACCCTCCGCCCTCCCGCTGCATATCAACCAGAAGCAGAAGCCCGGTGAAACTCTTAGAGAATATCTGCAAATTAAATTAAATGCACATTTGCATATTTGCACAGATGTAGGTTGCAATACAAAACTTACACTTCAAACTATGACATTCAAGTAATAGTAATAAGATAACATCAACAATAGTAAATTACAAAGTATAACAGCATAGTATTCTTGAGATTCAGAATGAGCCTGGAAATTGCAAAAGAACAGAGAAGTTTTTACCACATTGACTCAATGGGAATTCAAGCGTGCGTTTATTAGAGATTTGGATGCGTTCAGTCTAAAGCCAGACTTTAAGAATGAGTTATTCTATGACTAAAGAATTATATCAGAGCCAACTTCATCTTTCCCATTTGCAACGAACAACACGGGTATTGTTATACCCTAAAAATCACAAGTTTGATAAGCTCTTAAGAGTCGGCCATGTGTCACCGGATGGGTCGATCATGTGACCAAAAGACCCGACCATCATTGCATTCCACCAACCAAACCGACTCTCCAACAATCCAAGTCTCAGTCTAAAGGCATCTTCGTGTCAATTCACCAAAGAAAGCCAAAGCCCAAGTCGAAGGTGTCTTTAGGCCGGACTCCACTAGAGAATGTTAGTCCCAAGGCAAGGAAAGGAATGTCTCACACCTCATCCGCACTACTCACATTAAATGCGCCGCTAAGCGCTATGATGACTCCTCGATGGCCCCATACTCGCCACCCAAACGCCATCGCATTAAATGCGCTAGCCCAAATGTTATGATGACTCCTCGACGCTGCCCATTCTCCTCCACCTCGCCGTTGTCACATTAAATGCGATGAGAATGACTCCTCAGTTCGCCTCTACCGATTGTCGCATACGTAAAGCGTAAATAATACGCCAACTTTGCCGGTCGGATCGGATTACCAATTTGCCCTAACACTCCTACCTAAGGTCCGAGTATCTAAATCCCGAACTAGATTCTCGTGATTTTTCTTCACACTGCTTTTATCGGCCGCCGACTTGAGTGTCGGAGGGCATATGCGTGAAATCTCCTCCGTGGCCTCTAACGCTCGCTATTTGTGCAGTAGATCCGCTTCTCAAAACTTACGTACCATCGAGGAGATCAAGGGCCCTCAATATTCTCCTAAAATTACCCCTCACAAATTATTTTAGACAAAGACAAATTAGGCCCACCGTGGGCTACTTTCTCTTGAGAAAATGGTCGATCCTAATTGCTCTCGGATCCCTAGCTTACATACTCCCGAGAATCTTCTAGTGTCGGCTATGTCGCCAATCCTAACTAGATGAGTCCTCCGAGAGTTAGCTCAACCGCCGCAATGCCAGCTTGTTTTATTTGCAAGTGAGCTCCTCGCTTGTGTCCCTTCTAACCTCCCCATCACCTATTACCCCACTCCCATAGGGCAACCCCACCAACAAGGAGATGAAGAGCGGATCATGGAGACCACCCTCAACCAATGTGACATCAAGCCCGCTTTTATCGCCGATCGCCGCAAGCTCCTCAAAGATCGTAACATGGCGGTGGAAGCTCGAGTCGTGATCCTAGTCACGCCTACCGGGCGCCATAAGGAATGAGGTATACCTATGCGACCTGCACTCCAAAGAATTGTGGCAAACCCTTCTATAGCCAACTGAATTTCGATTATGGCCGACTTTCAATATGGTGGCCGACATCATTGGAGGAAACACTCTCTCTCGACGAAATCATAAGCCGCCTTTGCCTCAAGTTCAATATACCACATAGCAAGAAATATAAAGGCAAAGGCGACACGACCGACCATACGCAGAAGTTCTTTGACTTAATGTGCATGCAACATGTAATGACCCCGGTCATATGAGCTTCCTCATCACCCCTGGCAATGCCAAAATGTGGTGAAACGCTTTGGAGAGGAAGTCCATCTACAGTTATGAACAGCTCACCCAGAAATTTGCCCACTACTTCTCAGCGGACATAAAGAAGGCACCCTCCGCCCTCCCGCTGCATATCAACCAGAAGCAGAAGCCCGGTGAAACTCTTAGAGAATATTTCAAGAGATTCCAGGCCAAGCGGCTCGAAGTAGATGACCCCGACAACATGGTGGCAATGACAATAATAATCTCAGGTCTGAGAGATAGAGAAGCTGTCAGACTCGCTCATAATAAACCCCGCAACCGACTTCGACCAACTCATGGACAGAGCTCGGTCATATATAGACGCAGAAGCAGTCACATCCATAAGAAGGCGACCCAAGCAGGGTCTTCCAGAAGCATGAAAACTGAGGTCGACCGGACTGAGTCAAAATCCAGATCCGACTCACCCGACAGGAAAGATGAGATGTGATGAGGGGATCAGCTTTCGCTTCCCTCAATGCTCCCCTCGCAAGTATTGCACCAAATCTAGTGGGAGGGACATCTCACCAAACCACCCCCTCGCATGAGCTCGGATCCCCATAAGAGGATAATTGACAATACTGCCGCTACCATAGAGACCATGGCCATGACACCGATGGCTGCCAAATCCTATAAAGAGACATTGAAGATCTCATCGAGAGAGGGATGCTAAAGAAGTACATCAACGATCGCAACAAGGCAGGGCCCAACCTAGATAGATTGGAGAGGAGATCAAGATCACCTCGCTTGAATCAGCAGAAGCTAATCAAAAGAAGCTAATGATAGAGGCACAATCAACACCATCAGTGGTGGCCCAACGACTAGAGGGATGTCGAACAATGCTCGGAAGAAGTATGCTTGGCAAGCCCTCGAGGCGGACCCGTGCGAGAAGAGGCTCAAGCTGGATCAATACATAATCTTCAGCAGTGCCGATTTGAAAGGCGTGATGACACCTCATGATGATCCTATCATCATCTCCGCCCAAGTCAACGGATTTCGAGTTAAGAGGATTATGGTGGACACGTGGAGCTCCGCCAATGTCCTGTTCATGTACGCGTTCAACTAGATAAAGATCGATAGATCAGAGCTACAACCGTGTCCAAGTCCTCTAGTAGGCTTCTCGCATAATTCAGTTCGATCGGAAGGGTTGATCATCCAGCCAATGGTCGTTGGTGATTATCCCCGACAGTCCACGGTTCGAGTCCAGTTTAATGTACTGGATGTCAAGTCGACCTACAACATTATCCTTAGGAGATCCTCTCTAAATGACCTCCAAGCAATCCCCTCCACCTACCATCAGATCGTGAAGTTTCCAACCCTAGAAGGAGTTGGCATGCGCGGAGCAATCAGTGCGAGGCCAAGTCATGCTACATGCTCTCCATGAAAGGCAAAGGAATCTCAGAAACCTGCCAATCGATTAAGTCCCAAGCCTACTTGCAAAAGGACAAAGACAAGGAGCGAACGACCCCTATTGAGAAATTAGAGGAAATCCTGCTCGACACCGATGAAACAAAGAAAGTTTAAATTGGGTTGGAATTGGCCGAACCACGGCGAGAAGCGATCATCAAGTACCTCTGCGCGAACGCAGATGTTTTTGCCTGAGGACACAAAGACATGCTAGTTATAGCCCTAGAAGTGATGGCTCATGAGCTATGTGTTGACCGACACTGCAAATCGGTCCGACAGAAGAAGCATCTTGGGCCAAAAGGCAGTAAGTAGCAGCAGAAGTTGTCTGACTACTGATAGCAGGATTCATCCGGGAGGTCCAATATCCAGAGTGGCTGGCAAATGTGTGTAGGCATCAAAAATTGCTGAAGAACCTCAAATATGACTAAATCATGAGAAGATCGAAGGACAACGTCGTCAAAATCTCAAGAAGTCAACACAGGGGAGGATTGTGTCTCGCCATAATGCGAGACACTTGTTTGTGCCTCGCTACAAGCGAGACACTTGCTTGTGTCTCGCTACTAGCGAGACACTTGTTTGTGCCTCGCCATGAGTGAGACACTTGCTTGTGTCTCGCTGTTAGCGAGACACTTGTGTGTGCCTCGCCACTAGCAAGACACATTGATGTGTCTCGCTATAGGCTTAGGCATTTATGTTCGCCAAAGGCGACACCCGTAATATTTGAAATGAGCTCTTGAAGGGTCTAAATCAATGCCGGTGGGGCCCAATTGACTTTATCAACGCAAAGAGATGTTCAGCTACTTTAATGGGCGCTTACATCGCTGAAAATACCACTAGGCGTGATTTTAGAGCATTTAATCGCGCCTAAAAGCGTGAAAACCGCTACAACAACCGAGATCCAAACTCGCTAGTTAGCTAGGCAGCCATACCGCCGCCGCTGGCAGCTAACACCGCCGCCAGCTGAAGGCAGCGCGAGGTAGTTCGAGCTGCCGCGCTAACTAAAAATATGGGGCACTTTGACACTTGTGTTTCTTCAGAGGGCACGTTTCCCAAAGTCTATAAATATCCCCTACATCCACTTGGGCAAGGGGGCAATCGAGATCGATAAGCAGAGCTATTGCAAAGAGAGAGAGAATCCAAGCTTCCTGAGTTCAAGAACACGATCCACACCGGAGATTCCTCGAAGCTTAAGCTTTGACTTATTCTTGAGAAGAGTAGATATCTTACTTTGCTAAGATATTTGCTTAAGTTCTTGTTTCCTTTGCAGGCATCAACTAAACCCCGCCGATTCGACGATCGTTGCTCGGTGGTCCACGGATTACGCTGGCCCCCAAGACAGCAAAGACCCACAAAAGCAGGAGATCTACGCTGTAGCCTCTTCGCTCGAAGTTTGTGAGAGAGTTACTTAAATTTCTTTGTAACGAGAATCAAAAGTGTAATTTTCTCAAGTTTTACAATGGAAACAACTTTCGACCCAAACACGATGGCTAATTACAAGGGGAGCCAACGGTCTCGAGCCCGAGATCGTTGTGTGAACCTGCGGCGATCAAGCCGACCTCATAGTCGATGGATCAACTACTTCTTCGATCAAGCCAAGTTCAAGAATATCTCCTCTTCTTCATCGAAGTCCCCTCGCCCGCAAAACATCGGAGGATCTCATCTCCTAAGAGGGAGGTTCGCTCGTATCGAGAGGCGATTTCCCTCGCAACACCACCCCGATGGATCTCAAAGCCGAGCTCGCAAGTTGACTCTTCGAAGGAGTCATTCAACAAGATCTCAACCGCCTCGACGATGAGGGCTCGCCAAAGACAATACAAAAGATGGCCCGACAACTTGCCAAGGCCATGGAATCACCGCACGGAGTTCATTACAACACGAACTCGCAGGATCGAGGCGCCGCCAGTTACAACGCCAACCTCAATCCGCCAACACTCCTCCCAAGGAAGAATGGGTTCTCATCAAAAGGACCCGATTGACAAGGAAGGGGCGCTCAAAAGCCGCGGCACGCTGCTGCTCATGCATCGCCTTTGTTCGCAAGGCGCAGAGTCAAATCAACTAAGGAATCGACCCAAAATCACAAAATTTGGGTCCCGGTCGACATCAAAATCGCTCAAGAGTCCGGCTCAACAGCCTTGAGCCGCCCCCAAGAAGCGAGATTGAAGCTAAGCCGCCGGGCCAATGTAGTAAGTAGTAAACTGCTCGCCAACAGACAATAATCGCCGCCAACAAATGGTGTGCCTTCCATGCCTTAGGAAAAATTTAGTTTCTCCGCCCCTTTCATTCATTTCTCCGGCTAAGATAACAACAATTAAGCCTGGAAATTTGACAACTTCAGTGTTTAGTCGTCTTGGTCCACAGCCCGAAATAAAGGCAAGGTACCAAGAAGAAACGCTTGGATTACCCAAATTAAGAGTCCCGAAAGCAAGCTGAAATATCTCGTGTCTCCAGAATTCCAATTGCATCTCGTTTGAGCATCCCGCAAGGGGTCCGCGAGTCTACTAAAGGGAAGAACTTGAGGCATGTGATTCGTGAAGTCACGAGAGATGATAAAACATTTATGATCCATGCCAAGACAACTTCAGCAGATGAAGTTAAAACGTCAAAGGTGCCTCCCAAGTCGAATGATCGACGCCTAAAAGAAGACGCGGTCCTCCGCTAAGGACAATGTTACACTTGGGAGTGAAAGTACAACCGCGACAAACCACATCAACCGTGGTCATCAGTCGGTGGCAATACACGAAAGAGAACGATTGATGAAATAAATTGTTCTTGTTCGTGTGCACAACTAATCAAGACGTTGTTGTCAGGATGTGCCTGTTCCGAATCAAACACTCAATCACAAAGAGCTTCAGTATTCGAAAGGCTTTCCCTGCCAGCAACGGAAGATTCGAAGCCGGAGTCAAGACGACCCCGAAGAAAGAGAAGATCTAACATCCGAACCGATGAACTTCCTGAAGTTACTATTAACATGATAAACAAAGAGAAAGGACCGGCAAATGATGAAGATCCTGACTTTACCCCTGGAGGAAGAGTTAGCTCTCGGATTTCTCAGAGAATGTCCCGATTGCAATTGCGAGCTACGCGACGCATTGACTATAGAAGAATGCATGAAAGAGAGTCATCCGAAGATGAAATTTCCGACGCCTGCTCAGCAATAGCTTCAGACGATACTGTTTCAAGTATGAGTCGTCACCATAGGGAGGCTTTTACCATTACTCCCGATGTCCTGGCTCAAATGTTACAAGAAGCCTTAGCCAAGCAAAGAGAAGAGCTTAAGGCCGAAATGAAAACAGAGATGGAGCTAGCCATGCAACAGATGAGGGAATTGCAAAGTCAAAAAGTTGACCAACCCGAATTTAATCAGCCAAGTGGATCCAGTCGCCATGTTACCCATCATGTAGATGATAGTGATTCAGAAATAGATGAACACATTTACGCTGATCAACCTCCAAAGAAAGCTGCATCTGGTGTTCAAGGTGGAAATGGTCCAATTCTTCCTATTGGAAGTAATCCAAAACAAGGGGAGGATGATGGCGAAAAGATGAAAGAGCTTGAAGATAAAATCAATGCTTTGATGTCCGCACAGGAAGTCAAAAGGACTGGTATCCCGTGTCCGTATCCTAGAGAGTGGGATTCAATTCCTTACCCGTCGAAATTTAATTTGATCAACTTCACGCCATTTGACGGGAGAGGGTCACCTACACAACACCTGATTTACTTCAAATCACATTTGGGGGTGATCTCGGGAAACGAGCCTTTGATGGTTCTCATTATTCGTCTACTTTTCACATACGCCTTCGATTGGTATCGAAGACTCAAGGCCGGAGCATTATTAATCATGACATGGAAAGCTTGTTCTCAAGAACTTCTTCGATGACACGAAGTCTCAATTGGAACCTCTTGGATGAAAAGCGAAGAGTGGAGAGGCGATTATTTGTTTAGTTAAGCGCTTCGCAATAAGGCCATAAACCGCAAAGATCCAATCACCGAGGAATTCATATTGCAGACGCAGCCACAATAATCTCTCCATTGATCCGTTGGAAGTCATGGGGTTGTCCCACCAACTACATGGAAAGATCTGAAAATACGAGGAGAACAAGCCGAACGCTTCCTCAAAAGGAAGAAAGTCGAAGAGGCTAAAAGATGGTCGACCCTCAAAAGTAAATTTTGCCTCGCAATAGAGGAAAGGCATCCGGGTCGCCGTTGACGAAATCAAACGCCGCAATTACAACCACGCCAACAACCTCTGAGCAACAAAAGCTTCTAAATCAAAATTCCACGGACATACTCTTCGAGATGAAGAAGTTCCGATTATTTTAAGCACCTCCTTGACAAAGAACAAAATTAAGTTGCCACCTATTACAAATCGAGGAGACCGACAAGACTTCGTGATCCTAAATATCGCATACCATAGGAGGGTCCATCATCCTACCAAAAGTTGTTTTGTCCTTAAAGACAAGATCCGTGCTCTAATTGACGCCGATCATAACGCCAAAGTGATCGAACTTGGTGAAGCTCTTCGGCCTATCGCATCACGCCCGGATACCTACAAGAGCAACCCTGTGGGTACGAGGCGATCCAAATTGTTCGCTAAACATGATAGCGTGACGTTGATATGATCACAATGCCAATTAATGGGAAGTTCCCGAAGAGATACTATCCTTAGTGTACTGTGATAACCCGCCTTATGATGAAGGACCCGTGTTTATCATATTCGATAGCCTAGAAATACCATTCACCAATTTTACCCCACTATTTTGGATGATCAAACTTTTGAATAGTCACGGTCTCTAAACTCCCCTTTGTGAAGCGAAAGATAAGAAAATACCTTCTTTCCTTCATCTTCTGCCAACTCTTCCAAAATCCCCTACAATTCCTATTCAACAGGATGGTAGGACCACAAGAAAGTTATCTCTGATAACTCCACTAAACTCTCCCACCAATCCTCTTCAATAGGATGGCAGGACCACAAAAAAAATAACTATCATGTTAACTATTACCTCTGATAGTTAATTCTTAGTTTAGAAATCAAATCTACTCCCACTGGGTCCAGTACAACCAAACCTTTAAACAGTTAGGGTCATTCTTCACTTGACCAAATCTTTGAACAGTTAGGGTCATTTTAAATTTTCACTCCCACTTGGTCAAAACTTTCAATAGTTAGGGCCAAACCATGTAAATTGGGTAATCGACCTTCATGCGCTAGGGTTATCCAAATTC
The DNA here is from genome assembly GCA_012295165.1 of Asparagus setaceus. Classification (NCBI taxonomy): domain Eukaryota; kingdom Viridiplantae; phylum Streptophyta; class Magnoliopsida; order Asparagales; family Asparagaceae; genus Asparagus; species Asparagus setaceus. The sequence goes on along the minus strand of CM022707.1, from coordinate 42,836,998 downwards.
CACCTTTTACTCACATGAGTTAAAAGGTATCTTCGTGAGTCAATGCCACGCGGGTCCGACTCCAACTTGATTCTCAAGTGGAGATCCCACTTTGAGTTTCTATAGATTTCTTAGTGCACGCATCGTGAATCTTTTGGCTCTCGCCAAGGTGAACAAGGAGTTGTCAATTGAAGCGAAGATAAGAAAATACCTTCTTCTTCTTCAATACAATGGGTTCGCTCTTTGCCCCAAGAGAAGACACAACGGGTTCGCTCTTTGCCCCAAGAGAAGACACAACGGGTTCGCTCTTTGCCCCAAGAGAAGACACAACGGGTTCGCCTTCGCCCCAAGAGAAGACACAACGGGTTCGCCTTCACCCCATGAGAAGATAAAAAAATAACAAATAAAGTCTATGTATTCAATATATAGCCAGTCTCATTACTGACTTAATGATCTGTTAAATCTACGCCTATTTATGCGTAGTAGGTGTTATTCCTCGCCCTAAATCGAATAAGTCTCGCTTCAACACACGCCGTAGTCAATTCCGCGGATAATTGATCGCTTCACGATTCAATATCAGAGCATAGATGTCATTACCTAATGACACCTAAACTATGCCTTCATGAATAGGATGTTATCTCCGCCCCTTACCAGATAAGTCCGCATCTAACACATGTCGCCGTAGTCAATTCCCGTGATAATTGATCGCTTCACGTGATTCAATATCAGAGCATAGATGTCATTATCTAATGACACCTAAACTATGCCTTCATGCACAGGATGTTATCTCGCCCCTTACCGAGATAAGTCGCCTAACACATGCCGCCGTAGTTAATTCCCGCGGATAATTGATCGAAGCCCACGCATCAATATCGTATATAGATGTCATTACTTAATGACACCTAAACTATGCCTTCATGCATAGGATGTTATCTCGCCCCACAGATAAGTCAAGATCTAACACATACGCCGCAATCAATTCCCGCGGATAATTGATCGCTTCCAAACTATGCCTTCATGCATAGGATGTTATCTCGCCCCTACCGTAGATAAGTCCGCATCTAACACATACCGCCGTAGTCAATTCCCGTGATAATTGATCAAGTCTAACGATTCAATATCAGAGCATAGATGTCATTACCTAATGACACCTAAACTATGCCTTCATGAATAGGATGTTATCTCTCGCCCCTTACCAGATAAGTCCGCATCTAACACATACGCCGTAGTCAATTCCCGCGATAATTGATCGCTTCACGATTCAATATCAGCATAGATGTCATTATCTAATGACACCTAAACTATGCCTTCATGCACAGGATGTTATCTCGCCCCTTACCGAGATAAGTCCGCATCTAACACATGTCACGTAGTCAATTCCGCGGATAATTGATCGAAGCCCACGATTCAATATCGTGAGCATAGATGTCATTATCTAATGACACCTAAACTATGCCTTCATGCACAGGATGTTATCTCGCCCCTTACCGTAGATAAGTCGCCTAACACATGCCGTAGTTAATTCCGCGGATAATTGATCGAAGCCCACGACTCAATATCGTAGCATAGATGTCATTACTTAATGACACCTAAACTATGCCTTCATGCATAGGGATGTTATCTCTGTCCCTTACCAGAGATAAGTCAGAGTCTAACACATACGCCGTAATCAATTCCCGTGATAATTGATCGCTTCCAAACTATGCCTTCATGCATGGATGTTATCTCTCGTCCCTTACCGTAGATAAGTCCGCATCTAACACATGCCGGGTAGTCAATTCCGTGATAATTGATCAAGTCTACGATTCAATATCGTGAGCATAGATGTCATTACCTAATGACACCTAAACTATGCCTTCATGAATAGGATGTTATCTCGCCCCTTACCGTGAGATAAGTCCGCATCTAACACATGTCGCCGGTAGTCAATTCCCGTGATAATTGATCAAGCCCACGATTCAATATCGTAGCATAGATGTCATTATCTAATGACACCTAAACTATGCCTTCATGCACGTGGATGTTATCTCGCCCCTTACCGTAGATAAGTCCGATCTAACACATGTCGCCGGTAGTCAATTCCCGTGATAATTGATCGAGTCTACGTACTCAATATCGTAGCATAGATGTCATTACTTAATGACACCTAAACTATGCCTTCATGCATAGGGATGTTATCTCTGTCCCTTACCAGAGATAAGTCAGCATCTAACACATGCTGCCGGGTAATCAATTCCCGTGATAATTGATCAAGCCTAAACTATGCCTTCATGCATAGGGATGTTATCTCTGTCCCTTACCAGAGATAAGTCTGCATCTAACACATACTGCCGGGTAGTCAATTTCCGTGATAATTGATCAAGTCTACGTATTCAATATCGTAGCATAGATGTCATTACCTAATGACACCTAAACTATGCCTTCATGAATAGGATGTTATCTGCCCCTTACCGTGAGATAAGTCCGCATCTAACACATGCCGGGTAGTCAATTCCCGTGATAATTGATCAAGTCTACGTGATTCAATATCGTAGCATAGATGTCATTATCTAATGACACCTAAACTATGCCTTCATGCACGTGGATGTTATCTCCGCCCTTACCGTGAGATAAGTCCGCATCTAACACATGTCGCCGGTAGTCAATTCCGTGATAATTGATCGAGTCACGTTACTCAATATCGTAGCATAGATGTCATTACTTAATGACACCTAAACTATGCCTTCATGCATAGGGATGTTATCTCCGCCCTTACCGAGATAAGTCCGCATCTAACACATCTTTGTAGGGTAATCAATTCCCGTGATAATTGATCAAGCCTAAACTATGCCTTCATGCATAGGGATGTTATCTCGTCCTTACGAGATAAGTCCGCATCTAACACATGTCGCCGGTAGTCAATTCCGTGATAATTGATCAAGTCACGATTCAATATCGTAGCATAGATGTCATTACCTAATGATACCTAAACTATGCCTTCATGCATAGGGATGTTATCTCGTCCTTACGAGATAAGTCCGCATCTAACACATCTTTGCACGGTAGTCAATTCCGTGATAATTGATCAAGTCTCAGTATTCAATATCGTAGCATAGATGTCATTACCTAATGACACCTAAACTATGCCTTCATGCATAGGGATGTTATCTCTGTCCCTTACCAGAGATAAGTCTGCATCTAACACATGCTGCCGGGTAGTCAATTCTCATGATAATTGATCAAGTCTACGTATTCAATATCGTAGCACAAAGTCTAAGAGAGTTCATTCTTTTAGCACAACGTAACATGTTGAACGGACTTAGACAAACTACATGCTAGCCCAACTCAAATGATAGTTGGTAAAGGCTCATCAAATCCGTTGATGGCTGAGGGTTTGCCAAAAATCCTATATCTATCGTACAAGCAATAACTTGAGACAGCGGGTTCACTCCTCCTACCGGGGTTAAGCACTCTCTCCTACCGTGATTTTAATGCACTTTGTAACTCATTGCTAATACAAATGTGCCATTACATCGCCTCCGAAGCTCAAGCATGCTCGGGGCGGTTGTGGCGGTCCTTTGAGCGACACAAAACACCGCCACAAGACATTCTCTTCGAGCGACACAACAAACCGTCGCTGCTCACCTCGCGGCGAAGAAAAAATTCACGCATCTAAGGGAGACCACAAACCGCCTCAAGAAATCCGAATTCGACGATTACCCTCCGCGTGTCACGAGTAATGTATTCAAAGCAAATTGGTCCCAGATTACATTCTAAGCTTTCCTAAGTCTCACAACGGATAATTTGTGTCCCAAGTGTTCAAGTAGTTCGGACGACGCTTCTTTCTAAATTCTCGTTCTTTGAAAAAGAATCATACGCTATCCCCAATCGTGATGAAACAACATGGTTCTTAGGATACTCAATTACAACCCAAGTGGTGACCTTCAAGATGAAGATGATTAGTCCAAAATCGACTTCGACATTTCAATCCATTCAAATAAAAATGCAACAGCTTATTGAACTCGAATATGGATAGCTTACATCGCACCCGTGGTTTGAGAAATCAAGCAAAACACGGGCCTCTTCTACAAAGTTCAACGCTGAACGTAAGCAAGATCTTATCCAGTATTCCGCACTCGATAAAATACGAGGAGTCCAAAACTTTGGAGGGGTATCTGTAGGCATCAAAATTGTCAAGAACCTCAAATATGACTAAATCATGAGAAGATCGAAGGACAACGCCGCCAAAATCTCAAAAAGTCAACATTGTGGAGGATTGTGTCTCGCCATAATGCGAGACACTTGTTTGTGCCTCGCTACAAGCGAGACACTTGCTTGTGTCTCGCTACTAGCGAGACACTTGTTTGTGCCTCGCCATGAGTGAGACACTTGCTTGTGTCTCGCTACTAGCGAGACACTTGCTTGTGTCTCGCTACTAGCGAGACACATTGATGTGTCTCGCTATAGGCGAGGCACTTATGTTCTCGCCAAAGGCGACACCCGTAATATTTGAAATGAGCTCTTGAAGGGTCTAAATCAATGCCGGTGGGGCCCAATTGACTTTATCAACGCAAAGAGACGCTCAGCTACTTTAATGGGCGCTACATCGCCGAAAATACCCACTAGGCGGATTTTAGGGCATTTAATCGCGCCTAAAAGCGGTGAAAACCGCTACAACAAACGGAGATCCGACATCGCCGCTAGTTAGCGAGGCAGCCATACCGCCGCTAGCAGGTAGTTTACATTGCCTCGCCAGCTTAGCTGCAGGCAACATACAGGCGCTTCGGAGCCAGGCTAACTAAAAATATGGGGCACTTTGACACTTGTGTTTCTTCAGAGGGCACGTTTCCCAAAGTCTATAAATATCTCCCTACATCCACTTGGGCAAGGGGGGGCAATCAGAGATCAGATAAGCAGAGCTATTGCAAAGAGAGAGAGAGAATCCAAGCTTCCGGAGTTCAAGAACACGATCCACACGGAGATTCCTCGAGTTTAAGCTTTGACTTATTCTTGAGAAGAGTAGATATCTTACTTTGCTAAGATATTTGCTTAAGTTCTTGTTTCCTTTGCGAGGCATCAACTAAACCCCGTCGATTCGACGATCGTTGCTCGGTGGTCCACGGATTACGCGTCCCCGACACAGGCAAAGACCCACAAAAGCAGGAGATCTACGCGTGTAGCCTCTTCTGTTCGAGTTTGTGAGAGAGTTACTTAAATTTCTTTGTAACTGAGAATCAAAAGTGTAATTTTCTCAAGTTTTACAATGGAAACAACTTTCGACCCAAACAATGTGGTGCTAGTCAAAAAGGCCAGCGGTAAGAGGAGGATGTGCGTCAATTTTACTGACCTCAATAAAGCCTACCCCAAGGACAGTTCCCCCCTAGATCGACCAACTAGTCGATAGAAGCTCAGGCTAAGCTTTATAGATGCTTTCTCAAGCTACAACCAAATAAAATGGCGGAACAATGACGAGGAGAAAACTTTCTTCATCACATACCAGGGTACTTACTGCAACAAAGTAATGCCGAAGTACTTACTGCTACAAAGTAATGCCCTTCGGCTTCAAGAATGCGAGGGCAACCAACTAGAGGCTGATCAACAAAATTTTTAAAGAGCAATATGGTCGCAATGTAGAGGCATAGGTGGATGACATCTTGGTGAAGTCCAAACATGCTGACTCCCACGTTGCTAATCACGAAGAAACTTTCTCCGCTCTCACCGGTACCAAATGAAGCTCAACCCTGAGAAGTACGCCTTCGGGGTGCGATCGAGCAAGTTCCTCGGGTCCATGATCATCTAGCGAGGAATCGAGATCAACTCGGAGAAGATAGCTGCAACTGAAGGGATGGCCGAGCCTCGTACAGTAAAGAAAATCTAGAAGTTAAAAGAAAGAGTAGCAGCTTTAAGCCGTTCTCTCCAAGTCAGCTGAGAGAAGCCTTCATTTTGTCAAAGTCCTCAGGGGAGCCAAAAGACCCAAAGACAATGTCCTGTGGACAGCGGAGTGTAGCAACGCTTTCGCCGAGCTTAAGAAGTACTTGAGTATCAGGCCTTTGCCTAGTAGCCCCGTAGAAGGAGAGCAACTCTATCTTACATTGCTATCTCGGAAGAAGCTGTGAGCTCGGTCCTAGTCCGAGAAAAAGAGAATATTCAGAAACCAGTCTACTATGTTAACCAAATTTTGAAGGTAGCTGAGCTCAACTACATCCTCATCGAAAAAGCTTCCTTCACTCTCATCACCATAGCAAGGAGGCTCCAAGCCCACAAGATGATAATCCTGACTAATTTGGCCATGAGGAAAGCGCTCGGCAGCCCCAATACTTCCGGAAGAATGACAAAATGGGCCATCAAACTCAGCGAGTATGATGTCTAATTTGTGCCCAAGACAACCATTAAAGCTTAGATCCTTGCCGACTTCTTGATCGAATCCCCCGATATGCAAGATGATTCGCAGACTCATGAGTCAGCTCCACCTCCAATCCAAAAGCCAATCAAAAAGACTGAACAAAAGAAAAACAGCACCCCCAAATACGATCAGCCAGAGTTCTTATCATGGTGGGTGCTGAAGGTAGACGGCTCCTCCCGAGAAAGCGTTAGCAGAGCTGGAGTAATGTTGTGCAGCCCGGAAAAACACATCACCAAATGCAATTGCCTTCCCTTTTCCGGTCTTGAACAATGAAGCCGAGTATTAAGCTTTTTTGACCAGCCTCCAAGCCACCCTAGCTGCTAAAATAGAGTCTGTTTTCATAATCGCTAATTCTCAACTCGTCGTTTACCAGGTGTGGGGAGAATATGAAGCAAAAGATCCATAATGACGAAGTATCTAGGAAAGGTCAAAAAATTGTTGGACAAGCTGAAGGAGTTCAGAATCGAACAAGTCCCAAGGGCCCACAATGCTCATGCGGATGCTCTTCCCAAGTTAGGCTCCTTGAACTCGGGGCGAAGAAGGGGGCCAATATACATAGACACCCTCAAGCAGCCTAGCAAGGCGTAAACAACCGCAGATTCGATCATGCATATGGATCGCCAGTAGGGCCATGCCGATGGATCAACTCGCCTAGTATCTCGACAAAGGGACTCACGTAAGACCGAGTAGAAGTCGAAGCCTATAGAGAAATGCCTTAAAATATCTCATGATTGGAGATCAATTCTACTAGCTCTCTTACACAAGCAACAACATGAGCTCTATCTCCGGTACCTCTAACAGGAAGAGTCGGATTATGTCCTAAGGGAAATCCACGATAGCATATGCGGAAATCATATATGGGCCAGAACCCTAGCACAGAAGGGCTATTACTCGTTGACTGTTCTGGCCGAGTTAAAAAGCCAGCAACCTAGTGCAAAGGCTGCCAACTCTTCTCAAACATCCCAAGAGCTCCAACAACTGAGCTCACCCCTCTAATCAACCCGATTCCTTTCACTCAATGGGGATTAGAGTTACTGGGGTCATTCCCAATGGCAGGCAGACAATAAAAGTTCTTAGTAGTGGCCATAGACTATTTCACCAAGTGGATAGAAGCAGAATCGCTGGCGAGATTTAGTCAAAAGTTCTTAGTAGTGGCCATAAACTATTTTAGCAAGTGTATAGAAGCAGAGTCGCTGAAGAGATTTAGTGAAAAAGATATCCACAACTTCGTCTAGAAATCAATCATCAGTATATTCGGAGTGCCAGTGGCCATCATAACTGACAATGACACCCAATTCGACAGTAAGGGTAAGCGACTTCGATCCGAGTCAAATTGACATCAATGGCACACCCCAAATGTAACGATTTAGCAGAAGCAGCAACTAAGTGCATATTGCAAACACTAAAGAAGAGAGCGGGCTAAGCAAAAGGAACCTGGGTCAATGAGCTCCCTGGTATTTTGTGGTCATACAGAACAAGTCACAAAAATTCCACAAGAAAAACACCTTTCCTACTGACATACGGAGCAGAAGCATTCATCATCCCAATAGAAGTCGGTATGCCCACTATGCGGTTACAACACTTAAGAGGAGGAAGCCAATCAAATTGGTCTCAGGAGTGGACTCGATCTCGTTGATGAAATAACAGAGCAAACACTCCGACTTCTTGATCGAATCCCCGATATGTAAGATGATTCGCAGACTCATGAGTCACCACCTCCAATCCAAAAGCCAATCAAAAGATCAACAAAAGAAAACAAAGACCCCAAATACGATCGGCCGAGTTCTTATCATGGTGGTCTTTGAAGGTAAACGGCTCCTCGGCGTTAGCGGCTGGAGTAATGTTGTGCGGCAGGAAAAACACATCACCAAATGCAATTGCCTTCCTTTTCGGTCTTGAACAATGAAGCCGAGTATTAAGCTTTTTTGACCAGCCTCCAAGCCACCCTAGCTGCTAAAATAGAGTCTGTTTTCATAATCGCTAATTCTCAACTCGTCGTTTACCAGGTGTGGGGAGAATATGAAGCAAAAGATCCATAATGACGAAGTATCTAGGAAAGGTCAAAAAATTGTTGGACAAGCTGAAGGAGTTCAGAATCGAACAAGTCCCAAGGGCCCACAATGCTCATGCGGATGCTCTTCCCAAGTTAGGCTCCTTGAACTCGGGGCGAAGAAGGGGGCCAATATACATAGACACCCTCAAGCAGCCTAGCAGTGCAGAAACAACTGCAGATTCGATCATGCATATGGATCAGCAGTAGGGGCCATGCTGGATGGATCAACTCGTCTAGTATCTGACAAAGGGGACTCTGTCAGAAGACCGAGTAGAAGTCAGAAGCCTATAGAGAAATGCCTTAAAATATCTCATGATTGGAGATCAATTCTACTAGCTCTCTTACACAAGCAACAACATGAGCTCTATCTCCGGTACCTCTAACAGGAAGAGTCGGATTATGTCCTAAGGGAAATCCACGATAGCATATGCGGAAATCATATATGGGCCAGAACCCTAGCACGTATGGGCTATTACTGCTGACTGCTCGCCGAAGTTAAAAGCCAAAGAACCTAGTGCAAAGGCTGCCAACTCTTCTCAAACATCCCAAGAGCTCCAACAACTGAGCTCACCCCTCTAATCAACCCGATTCCTTTCACTCAATGGGGATTAGAGTTACTGGGGTCATTCCCAATGGCAGGCAGACAATAAAAGTTCTTAGTAGTGGCCATAGACTATTTCACCAAGTGGATAGAAGCAGAATCGCTGGCGAGATTTAGTCAAAAGTTCTTAGTAGTGGCCATAAACTATTTTAGCAAGTGTATAGAAGCAGAGTCGCTGAAGAGATTTAGTGAAAAAGATATCCACAACTTCGCCTAGAAATCAATCATCGGTATATTGGTGCGGTGGCCATCATAGCCCGACAATGACACCCAATTCGACAGTAAGGGTAAGCGACTTCGATCCGAGTCAAATTGACATCAATGGCACACCCCAAATGTAACGATTTAGCAGAAGCAGCAACTAAGTGCATATTGCAAACACTAAAGAAGAGAGCGGGCTAAGCAAAAGGAACCTGGGTCAATGAGCTCCCTGGTATTTTGTGGTCATACAGAACAAGTCACAAAAATTCCACAAGAAAAACACCTTTCCTACTGACATACGGAGCAGAAGCATTCATCATCCCAATAGAAGTCGGTATGCCCACTATGCGGTTACAACACTTAAGAGGAGGAAGCCAATCAAATTGGTCTCAGGAGTGGACTCGATCTCGTTGATGAAATAACAGAGCAAACACTCCAATTTCTGATAATCAGTTAGTAGCGCATAGCTCGATGCTACAACAACCAGGTCCAACCCTGAAGGTTCAAACTAGGAGATTTGGTCTTCCGTAAAGTTGCCTTCAACAAAGAAGTTAACCACGGAAAGCTCGTCACAAATTAGGAAGGACCCTACAAGAACATAAAAGAAGTCTACACGGGAACCTACTAGTTGTAGAATCAGAATTGAGAAGTCTTGAAGCATCCTTAAAACGTAGAGCATCTCAAGAAATTTTCCAATGAATGTAATAAAAAAAAATCCCCATATCAATGAAAAGCTGTTTATCTTTTTCCCCAAAATCTTGTATAAGGAAATGAAAGCAGGGTTAAAAAATCCTTGCGACTCAATCTTCACCGACTCATCCAAGGTAGTCAAAGACCTTGGTATCGGTCTTCATGAGTAAACCCAAAGCACAATAAAAAATCATTGCGACTCAGTCTTCACCGACTCATTCAAGATACTAAAATACCTTGGTATCAGCCTTCATGAATAAACTCAAAGCATAAAAAAATCCTTGCAACTTAGTCTTAATTGACTCTTCCATTCTACTCAAAGACCTTGGTATTGGTCTTCATGAGTAAAACCCAATGCACAACAAAAGCCCTTAGAGTCGGTCTTCACCGACTCACACAAGGCAAGGCAAAAGACCTTACAACTCGATCATCATCGATCGTTCAAGGCACAACAAAAAGCCCCTGATATCGATCTTCATGGGTAAATCCAAGGCACAACAAAGCCCCGCAGGCCGGTCTTCACCGACCCGCCCAAGGTACGTAAAGCCCTTGGAATCAATCTTCGTCGAGTAAAACCAAGGCACGACAAAAAACCCTTGCGAGTCGGTCTTAATTGACTCATCCAAGTTAAAGGCTTGGATCATAGAAACCAATCAACAATCGACTCGTTTAAAGGCGATCCTCCCAGCAAATCAACTTACAAATAAAGTTATAAACAGATTCAAGCAAAATGAAGCTGATTGTACAAAATGAGCCTTTTTCATTAATAATTTGTGAAAATTTACAGAACTTTTTAAGACTCTGCAACAAATAGAAAAATATATACAACAAAAGAAAATTTACAAGGCAGGAGTAGAAGCTGAGGTCCCAGGTTGGTCTGATAGTGGCGAAGAGCTGGCCTCGTTGCCGGAATCAGCCTTAGCCATGCCTTCATTTGACTTGCCGTCTGCCTCCTCACTATCCCCTGCCCCTTCAATTCCACTAGATGCCTCAAACTCTTTGAGGACATCCAAGCAGTCCGCCACTTTGGAGGGTACATGAACCAGTCGGGGTGGATTTTGAACTCGGAGGGGAGCTGGGCCTTCAAGTAGGTGAAGCTTGCCTTACAAGCAAGAGTAGCCTCAAGCTTCCCAAGCAGAATGGTGCGATACTTCTCAACCACTTGCTCCTCAAAGGCCTTCAACTCCTGAAAGGTCAACTGCTCTTTGACGTCTCAAATTTGATCGAGAAGAGAGTTACGTTGCTGCTCGACCCTCTGAGCGGCCTGGGCGGCGTCATTACGGAGAGAATCCTAGAAGGCCGCGTCCTCATCCAACGCTGCCTTCATATTTTCCACCTCGATTCGAACCTCTCAGGCTCGCTTCTGGGAGACATCCCTCTCCCTCTTCTCCACCAAGACTTTTGACTCGAGGTACTTGATCCTTGTGTCAGTAGCTTCAAAGTTGTGGCGAGCCCGATCCAACTCAGCCTTCAACGCCTTCATCTCCTTTTGGGAGGCTTCAAGGAGCGCACCTCGATGTCGAAAACCCTCGGTGGCGGTCCTAGCTGCCTCAAAGCGTCGGCTCAACTCATGGTCTACCAGCTCTTGGTCTTTCTTGAGTTAGTCTAGCTCATTGGCCCTTTGAGCAACCAAGAGCTCGGCTGACTCACGAGTAGCCCTTTGAACCGCCACCTCCTCCCAGAGCTTGATGAAGAGCTCATGGGCCGACTCAAGCCTACCAAAAAGCTCAGTCTCCACAAGCAAGTCTCAGGCAAGGTAGCTCCGCAAAGTCTGATAAAGGCCATAATTGGGTACCCCATGTAGCAAGACTTGATCATTAGGAAGATCTACTGCATGGGCCCGGTTGGACCTGGATTGGAGACCGACCCTCTGGAATCGAGCTTGTGACTCAGTACAAAGATGAAGTCATCCACCGGGTCCTTGTCATGTCGGCGCATGGCCTTAGTCGCCCCAATGAGGGTTGTCATCTTCTCCCACTCGAGGGAGAGAGTTCACTTACGCGGTGGAGGGAGGGCCACTCAAACCGGCCTCGAGAGGCCTCCTCCTAATAGCCTAAGAAGCCGGCTCTTGCTCCACTGTCGCCTCCTTCCCAGGCCTCCTCAAAGGCTCAGAGGCCAGACTTGATTCATCCAGGTCGGCGGTGTCAGCTTCACTTTTAGTAGGAAGCCCAACATTTGCCAACTCCAAAGAAGGGAGGAGCCTCCTTAGCAACCTCCTCCCACTTGGCAACCTCGCAATGAGACATATTGCCCAAGTCAGTGAAGTTTGAAGAGGGGGGACCTCTGATGGAGCCGGGTCTGCGCCCGCTGGCTCAGACACAAGCTCATTCGCCTCATCCCCAAGCTCAAAAAAGGTCGCCGCTACCGAAACCTGTGAGCCACCCTCAGCCTTGTGGCGACTCTTGACAATAACCTTTTTCCTCCTCTTCTTCTTGGACCTCTCATCTGGGGAAGCAGAGATTGATAAGCCCATACCGAGTTGGGCTGCGATCTCGGCCAGATTCTTAAGAAGGTCCTAAACCTCCTCCTCTGCTAACTCAGGACACAAGGACGCTTTCAGGGTCCTAAAGAGGCCGGCGTGAGGAGCCTCTTCCGAGTGCACTTCAGCATCAAGAAGTGTTGTCCTCCTCCGTGGCCTTCATGAAGGAGATGCCGACAGCCCAGAACAATGCATTGTCAAAAAGGTTCTCACATCGACGAGACCCCTTGCAGGCTTAGCTATTCTCCAAGCTTGCTTCTCCATCTCGAGAGAAAGTTGGCCTTCAAGCCCTCCTTGATCTCTAGGCTTCAAGGAGCGCACCTCGATGTCGAAAACCCTCGGTGGCGGTCCTAGCTGCCTCAAAGCGTCGGCTCAACTCATGGTCTACCAGCTCTTGGTCTTTCTTGAGTTAGTCTAGCTCATTGGCCCTTTGAGCAACCAAGAGCTCGGCTGACTCACGAGTAGCCCTTTGAACCGCCACCTCCTCCCAGAGCTTGATGAAGAGCTCATGGGCCGACTCAAGCCTACCAAAAAGCTCAGTCTCCACAAGCAAGTCTCAGGCAAGGTAGCTCCGCAAAGTCTGATAAAGGCCATAATTGGGTACCCCATGTAGCAAGACTTGATCATTAGGAAGATCTACTGCATGGGCCCGGTTGGACCTGGATTGGAGACCGACCCTCTGGAATCGAGCTTGTGACTCAGTACAAAGATGAAGTCATCCACCGGGTCCTTGTCATGTCGGCGCATGGCCTTAGTCGCCCCAATGAGGGTTGTCATCTTCTCCCACTCAGAGGGAGAGAGTTCACTTACGCGGTGGAGGGAGGGCCACTCAAACTGGCCTCGAGAGAGGCCTCCTCCTTAATAGCCTAAGAAGCCGGCTCTTGCTCCACTGTCGCCTCCTTCCCAGGCCTCCTCAAAGGCTCAGAGGCCAGACTTGATTCATCCAGGGCGGCGGTGTCAGCTTCACTTTTAGTAGGAAGCCCAACATTTGCCAACTCCAAAGAAGTGGGAGGAGCCTCCTTAGCAACCTCCTCCCACTTGGCAACCTGCAGCGGAGACATATTGCCCAAGTCAGTGAAGTTTGAAGAGGGGGGACCTCTGATGGAGCCGGGTCTGCGCCCGCTGGCTCAGACACAAGCTCATTCGCCTCATCCCCAAGCTCAAAAAGTCGCCTGAGAGCACCCAGGCCACCCTGACCTTGTGGCGACTCTTGACAATAACCTTTTTCCTCCTCTTCTTCTTGGACCTCTCATCTGGGGAAGCAGAGATTGATAAGCCCATACCGAGTTGGGCTGCGATCTCGGCCAGATTCTTAAGAAGGTCCTAAACCTCCTCCTCTGCTAACTCAGGACACAAGGACGCTTTCAGGGTCCTAAAGAGGCCGGCGTGAGGAGCCTCTTCCGAGTGCACTTCAGCATCAAGAAGTGTTGTCCTCCTCCGTGGCCTTCATGAAGGAGATGCCGACAGCCCAGAACAATGCATTGTCAAAAAGGTTCTCACATCGACGAGACCCCTTGCAGGCTTAGCTATTCTCCAAGCTTGCTTCTCCATCTCGGAGAGAAAGTTGGCCTTCAAGCCCTCCTTGATCTCTAGCCATGAAGAGCAGGCTAGGATCGAGTTGACGCCAAAGAGGAAGAACTTCTCCTTCCATTTTTTATTGGTCTCTGGGATGTCGAGACCAGCCGGAACCCACCGGTTGACTAAAAATAAAAGTGCTCCTCGTCCTTGTCGACTTTGGCGCACAACAGATGAGCCAAGTTTTCTAAGGTCGGCTTAACCTCCACATAGTGGCAGATGATGAGGAAGGCGGTCAAGAAAACCACAGAGTTAAAACTTCAATTAGATCGACAATATTCTAAGGGCTTGGAACATTCTTTTGAGGAAGGGGTGCAGAAGCAAGCCGAGGCCGTAGTCAAGATAGTGCCAATACATCGGCACCTCATCACCCCGTGGTGGGAGATGACGCGGTCAGGCAGGGGGATGGACGGAGTAAAGGAGTTGGGGATGTGTACTCCTTCACCCACCTCGCAACGTCATCGTGAAGTATTGACGACTTGTACCCGCAGAGCAGTGAGATCCGCGTCACGTTGGGAACCAAGGAAGATTGCGAACCGAAAGCCATCGGAGAAGACTGAAAGGATGATTGGAGTTCCGAAGATCTAAGATGTAGAAAATTCTAGAGTTTGAAATTCAGAAAGTGGAGAGAAGATAAAAAGGAGTGAGGGTATTCATAGGAGCTAGCCGACCTTCGATGGTGGACACGTGGCCACATACGAACGGACGAGCTCGGGTCACTAGGATCCGCTATCGATCCTCATCAATCAAAGTGCCCTATCACGAAAACCCAAGTGCATAATCTTCACTGATGACAGCGCATCATTCACAACTGTCTTGTATAGGATGATCCGGATCCCTAGGACAGCGAATGTGAAACGGTTCGGTTTCTCTCGAATCCGACTTCCCTAAAAATCACAAGTTTGAGCCCTTAAGAGTCGGTCACGTGTCAGTTGGACAGGTCGGATCATGTGACCAAAAGACCCAACCTGAATATAGACACAACTCGACCAACCAAATCGACCCCTCCAACAGTCCAAGTCTGAGTCGAAAGGCATCTTCAGGTCGGAATCCACCAGAGAAAGCTCGAGTCCGAGTTGAAAGGCATCTTTTGGTCGGACTCCACCAGAGAATGTTAGTCCCAAGGCAAGAAAAGGAATGTCTGACAGTCTAGTCAGCACTACTCACATTAAATGCGCGGCCAGGCGTTATGATGACTCCTCGGATGGCGCCCATACTCCACTACCCAGTCGGCATTACATTAAATGCACAGTCTGACGTTACAATGACTCCTCGAACGTGACCCATAATCCGCCATCCTTTTGCTATCACATTAAATGCGATGAGAATGGTTCCTTAGCTACCGATTGTCGACATGTGTAAAGCGGAAGGAACACGTCAACTTTGTCGGTCGCATTGGATTGCCAATTTACCCCCACACTCTCCTATAAATAGATATTACTTCCACCATTCTAAGGTCTAGACTATTTGAACCCTGAACTAAATTATGCATTTCTCTTCGTACTATTTTTACCAGTAGCTGACTTGAGCGTCAGAGGGCACAACGAGAGAAATCTCCTCCGAGGCCACTAATGTCTGCTACTTGTGTAGGGATGTGCTTTTCAAAGTTTATCAGCCATCAGAGGAGATCAACGGCACCTAATCTTCTCCTAAAATTATCCTACTCACAAATTAACTTTCAGACATAAACATGTGTTGACGTCAGTATTGCAGTGTTTGTTGTGGACTAATTCAGTGCAAAATCAAAGAGGTTTCCCGTATTGCAGTGCTCGGACAGAACTATACTAATGAATCCTAACTTTATACAAACAATTCACAAAAAATTGAACCTCGAGCTTCCTCTCAAAATTTCATTTGAATGGTGCGGTATCAACTATATTGTCTTTTACGGTGAAAAATTGTAACTTTTTCACTAGATATAAGATAAATAATCCGATAGAACCCAGAATTCCAATCAAAATCCAGACTCGTCAACTCAAACGCACGAATACAGAAAATATAAACAAATATGAAGTCATTAAGTGACGCTCTACCAACGTTTGACTAGAGAGCATAATTTACGATTATTAAAGCGCGTTAAAGGGAATTGAGAAAATACCATATTGACAGAAACCCTGAGATCGCTGGAAAACCCTCGAAACTGTGATTATCGACAGAGACAGCGAAGCAAAGCAAATAGGAAATGAAAGCATGAGATGGCGAGATAGCTTACGATTCCTTATAATGTACGGAATAAATATTGGCCGTCCGATTGTGATAAGTGCAGTCCAAACCGTTGGTTAGCCTCAAGGTTATGGCGGTTAACTCGCTGGAAATTGGGTCGAGCCCAGCTATAGGACAAGCGCCAGGTCCAATCCCATTGCACATGTTTTTCTGTATAATTTTAATTTGTTTTCAACCCGGATTAGTGCTGTTTGTTCACACATATTATATATCCTTTGCGCATCTATTGAGTAGTTTTTCATAAAGGAATATAACTCTTATGTACTTTACTCGAGCAAAGTTTTTGTATGATCATCGTATTTAGTGTGATTTGATGATTGTGTATTTTTTCTTATGTTCATTGATTATTTACCCATAGTTTGAAAAAAATTCTATAGTTGTTTTACTTAAAGATTTTATACTTTTGATAAAATATCGTTCTCTTATCCTTATGCATGATTGTATTAATTTGTAACACATAGTTTTAAAATTTTATGAATTAAATTTCCATATTTCGATAAAATTATATTAGAAAGCTATAAGTATACATTGGTTTTATATAATATAATTATATTTGTGTTATATGTATTATTTTTTCACGATAAATTTTAATTCATTATGGCAATAATTTAAGCATATGTAAATTAGATTTGCTTAGTATTTTAAATTTGTTAAGATTACATAAATCAATTTATAGTAATAAATGTTTACCTTTTAAACACATTTTTTCTGTATAATTTTAATTTACTTTAAATCGTGTTTCATATATTTTAATCATAAATCCTAAAACGAAGTATGAAGAAAGAAATAAACATAAATTACGTTTCAAGTGGGGGTCTGTGTACTTCTTCCTTTGTGTTAAAATCTTAACTGACGTGATTTGGTCCGAGATCAATAGTGTAGTGTGCAGATGATGAAATGTGTAAGGGTTAATTTCACAACACCCCCGGTTTAAGTTTGGAAATTTTTTAGATAACCTTCTAAACTATAAAAATGTCACATAATCCCTCTAAGTTCTGAATATTTCTGAAAATCCCTTACACATTGTCAAAATTTTCAACTAACACTCCTAACAATGTTAGATGAATCGGTAAAAAGGACCACAATAGAATCATAACGCGCATTTTGGTCATTTGTACACAAGTGATTTTCACACATTCACGGTCAGATCTAACAGTGCTAATTAGGAGTAGTATCTGACCAAACTTAAGGCGGTTAGTGACATCTTTAAAGTTTACGTTGGTTATCTTAACAATGGCGGCCAAATTTAAGGGGTTTTTGTGAAATTTATACTAAAATTAACTGAAAAATATTCCCTTATTAAAAAAGAAAAAAAAAAAAGAAAAGAAACAATGTTCATAACTAAAGAGGTTGAGAGGGTGAGAGAGCGTTTTGAAGCTAGAGAGCATGTAAGTACTATGAAAGAAGGCAAAACGGAGAAAAAGAAGGCAAAACGGAGAAAAAGAAGTAATGCCATAATGAAATTAAGGTATTTACCGCTATATGTCTACAACTATATCTAGCGAAATATACAGACTACTAGTAACTCAGATTACATGTTCATATTCAAATTGTTGAATTTATTATTTTCGCAATATCCAACTATATAAATGATAAGTATTTCAACTCATGCCCTACTTGTGAATATATGCTAACATACACTATGTCTAGTTTAGTTTGTCACACGTCACCGTTATCCATAGAAATCACGCACATTGAATTCTCTTGATACTGCAGACAAGTATCCGTTTCATTATCTAGCTTTCTCTAATTATAACCTCCAACTTTAGACCCCAACATCATGCAAAATTGTGTGACATATTAGCTACTACTTCACGACACCTAACAAACTCTACATAAGCAAATTCCATCTCTCTCTCTAGATCTCAAGCTCAGTTCCTCCCTCAAAAATGGCTTCATACAACATGCACATTGTCGTCTTCGCTTTTCTCTTCGCAATAATCTTCACCAGCGCCAGCAGTTCAACCACCGTCAACGAACAAAGAGATATTCCAACGCTGGATCCTATAACAAAACTCACGCAATGCCTCACTGATTGTGGTACAAGAGCGACTTCTTGCGTCATAGGATGCACCAATCAAGGACTCCAAATGCCGATATGTGTCACTAATTGTGTACAAGCTAATGTTCGTTGCCTGTTTTCGTGTGTTCGCATTCCTGTTCCTTCTCCTCCGATGGTGATTATGTTCACCAAGAAGATGGATGAAAATTGAATGAAGCTGGACAGCCATATATTTATTATAAGTAAACTAGAAAGAGTATGAAGATCGATATTTATATTAGTTGAGTTGATGTCACGTGAAAGTTGAATATAGTGATGGCTGTGTGTGCTAATTATTAGATACATGTAATTGTTTATGCTATTTAACGTTTTATTAAGTATTGTAATTGTAGAACATGCACAAAAACATGCACAAGACAGTTTTCAGGTTCAGTAGTCGACTACTAGGCATTGTAGTCGACTAATCTGAGTTAGTAGTCGACTAATCTGTATTGTAGTCGACTAATCTGAGTTAGTAGTCGACTAATCTGTATTGTAGTCGACTAATCTACAGTGAATTAGTCGACTAATCTGAGTTAGTAGTCGACTAATCTGGGCAGATTCCGAATACGGGTTTGGTTTAAACCCGGTTCGTTTAGAGTTTATATATAACCCTAAACCTGATTGTTAGGGTAAGTTTCAAGCACGTTTTGGAGCAGCCTTTGAGAGGGTTTTGTGCATCTTTGGAGAGGAGATCTTTTGAGAGATTGAGAGGTTTGTTTTTAGGGTTTCTTTGTGAGAACTTGTAATCCTAATTTGTATTCTCTCTTTCTATTAGTGAAAATCCCCCCTCCTTACCCCGTGGACGTAGGCAACTTGCCGAACCACGTAAATCTCGTGTCTTTACTCTTTTATTGTGTTTTAGCTTTCCGCTTGTGGTGGTTTCTCTCGACGGTTCGCGGTCCGCTACCAACAATTGGTATCGAGCTATTGTTCGATTGGAAGTGGTGTAATTTCTAATTTGAGGGGTGTTCGGTGATTCCCGAGAGAAGCGGATTCACGAAGACAAACAGAGGATGGCGCCAATCAAGAATCACCAAAGTGGGAAAATTCGAGATTAAAAGTTCAATGGGAAGAACGACTTTTCCTATTGGAGTATGCGATGAAAAACTTTCTAATTTCGCAAAATTGCACAAGGCTTTGGATGGAAAGGAGAAGAAGAACAAGGATATGTCCGTGAGGATTGGGAGGAGTTGGATCCGAAGCACGCGCCGATTATCCTATGCCTTGAGAGGGATGTAGCTTTGGTAGATGGAGAGGAAACACAGCAAGCGTGTGGAAGAAGTTAGAGGGTACCTTCATGACTAAGAGTCTAACTAACCGGATCTACTTAAAATCCAAATTGTATACTTGCAAGATGGAGGAGGGCTCATCAATCCGGAACACATCAACAAGTTTGATAGGATCATATCGATTTGAAAGACATAGATGTTAAAGTAGGAGACGAGGATCAGCGCTTCTACTACTGCTCTGCCGAAGTCTTATGAGAACTGGTGCAAACACCGATGCTTGTGGGAGAAAATTTGAAGATGGATGAGACTAGAACGGCACTTCTAGCTGACGATCTTCTAAGATTGCAACTAGTGACATGGCCATCGGTGGTAACAAGGAACAAGCGCAGGGATTGTTTGCAAGAGGAAGGAGCAATGAGCGAGGAAAAGGCAAGGGAGGAAAGTCTAGATCTAAATCAAGACCTCTTGCGGGAAAAGGATGTTTCAAGTCGCGGTGAAGCCGGGCATTTCAAAGTCGACCGTCCAAATAAGAGAGTAGGTGGAAAGAAGAACAACAACAAGACCGAGAGGAGAGAGGGCAAGGAAGAAGCGAGCTACGTTTGAGGAAGGGAGCGATAAGGAGTGCTATGTCGCCACGGGTGGCGAGGATATCTCCGGAAGTGGATACTTGATTCGGTTGCTCTTACCATATGTGTCCAAATAGGAAGTGGTTTACTACCTACGAGGCATTGATGGTGGAAGCTGTATTGATGGGGAATAACCATGCTTGTAAAGCAGTGGGGCTAGGTAATATCAAAATCAAGATGCATGATGGAGTGGTTCGAACCTTGACGGATGTGAGGCATGTTCCCGACTTGCGGAAGAATCTTATCTCGCTTGGTGCTTTGAACTCCGGTGGTTGCGGGATTGTGACGGAAAACGGAGTGAAGAAGGTTGTTCGTGGTTCCTTAGTAGTGATGAAGGGTGTTCGTCACGGTAATCTATATACTCTCTCGTGCAACGGTACGAGTGAGATGCGCCGGTTGAACCGGCGAAGTGGTGGAGACCCATGTGAGCACACACGGTTATGGCATAGGCGGCTTGGGCATATGTCGAGAAGGGTCTAGTTCGCTTGGTAAAGAGGGTCTCATGAAGAATCAAGGAACCTAGCATGGATTTTTGCGAGGATTGTGTGTATGGAAAGTCACACAGGTCAAGTTTCAACAAAGAAGTCTAAGAGCGAGGGATACTAGATTATGTGCACACGGATGTTTGGGGTCCGGCTCACAACTTCCAAGGGTGGTTCCGTATTATGTCTCGTTTATAGATGATTATTCTAGGTATGCTTGGATTTACTTTCTGAAGCACAAGAATGAGGTGTTGAGACATTCAAGAAGTGGAGAATAATGGTTGAGAACAGACAGAAAGAAACCAAGACGCCGAGATCCGATAACGGCATGCAGTATACGATGGTGCTTTCAAGGAGTTCTCGCGGATCGAGGGAATTGTTCGACACCGGACGAGTCTACACCACGCCAGAATGGGGTCGCGAGAGATCGAACCGAACACTGCGGGGAGAAAGCGGTGAGTATGCGATCTTATGCGTGATTGGGCAACGAATGGTGGGCGGCGGTGGCTCTGACTTGTTACATTGTGAACCGCTCACCACATTCGACATTGATGGTGATACACCCTATAGGGTGTGGTCGAGGCATCGATTATGATAGGCTCGTAATTTTCGGATGTACCGCCTACCATCACGCCAACAGGGAAAGCTTGACGCGAGGGCCAAGAAGGCAATATTCTTGGGATATGCAAAGGCGTAAAGGCTATCGCCTTTGGTGTACGGAAGATTCAAAGTTCGTGGTCACAGGATGTTACCTTTGATGAGAAATCCATGATTGCTAAGGCCCAAGGATGATGGTGTTATGGTGGTGAGACTTCTAAGTCTCGTGTTATTAAAATAGAACCTAAAGACCAACTAAGTTCTAATCGCGGCCGGGAAGTCGTAGATGATGAGCTTGAGCGGAGGAGGTTCAGCAGGAAAATACAGGCACTACAACAACAGCAACCGAGGATAATTTGGCTTCCACTAGGCCAAAGCAAGCATACAAGCGTGTTCTCAAGGGAGCGATAAGGAGTGCTATGTCGCCACGGGTGGCGAGGATATCTCCGGAAGTGGATACTTGATTCGGTTGCTCTTACCATATGTGTCCAAATAGGAAGTGGTTTACTACCTACGAGGCATTGATGGTGGAACTGTATTGATGGGGAATAACCATGCTTGTAAAGCAGTGGGGCTAGGTAATATCAAAATCAAGATGCATGATGGAGTGGTTCGAACCTTGACGGATGTGAGGCATGTTCCCGACTTGCGGAAGAATCTTATCTCGCTTGGTGCTTTGAACTCCGGTGGTTGCGGGATTGTGACGGAAAACGGAGTGAAGAAGGTTGTTCGTGGTTCCTTAGTAGTGATGAAGGGTGTTCGCCACGGTAATCTATATACTCTCGAATGCAGCGGTGGCGAGGAGATCGGTTGGAAGCTGAAGGAAGTGGTGGAGACCCATGTGAGCACACACGGTTATGGCATAGGCGGCTTGGGCATATGTCGAGAAGGGTCTAGTTCGCTTGGTAAAGAGGGTCTGCTGAAGAATCGAAGGAACCTAGCATGGATTTTTGCGAGGATTGTGTGTATGGAAAGTCACACAGGTCAAGTTTCAACAAAGAAGTCTAAGAGCGAGGGATACTAGATTATGTGCACACGGATGTTTGGGGTCCGGCTCGGACAACTTCAAGGGTGGTTCCGTATTATGTCTCGCTTATAGATGATTATTCTAGGTATGCTTGGATTTACTTTCAAGCACAAGAATGAGGTGTTCGAGACATTCAAGAAGTGGAGAATAATGGTTGAGAACAGACAGAAAGAAACCAAGACGCCGAGATCCGATAACGGGTACAGTATACGATGGTGCTTTCAAGGAGTTCTCGCGGATCGAGGGAATTGTTCGACACCGGACGAGTCTACACCACGCCAGTAATGGGGTCGCGAGAGATCGAACCAACACCGAGAAAGCGGTGAGTATGCGATCTTATGCGTGATTGGGCAACGAATGGTGGGCGGCGGTGGCTACTGACTTGTTACATTGTGAACCGCTCACCACATTCGACATTGATGGTGATACACCCTATGGGTGTGGTCGTGGGAGCATGCGATTATGATAGGCTCGAATTTTCGGATGTACCGCCTACCATCCGTCAACGAGGGAAAGCTTGACGCGAGGGCCAAGAAGGCAATATTCTTGGGATATGCAAAGGCGTAAAGGCTATCGCCTTTGGTGTACGGAAGATTCAAAGTTCGTGGTCAGCAGGATGTTACCTTTGATGAGAAATCCATGATTGCTAGGGCCCAAGGATGATGGTGTTATGGCTGGTGAGACTTCTAAGTCTCAGGTTATTAAAATAGAACCTAAAGACCAACTAAGTTCTAATCGTGCTCAAGTGGGAAGTCAGGTAGATGATGAGCTTGAGCAGGAGGAGGTTCAGCAGGAAAATACACAGGCACTACAACAACAGCAGCTCGAGGATAATTTGGCTTCCACTAGGCCAAAGCAAGCATACAAGCAGGTTCTGAAGCTGGGGGCTGATCAACCCCTGAAGCACTTGGGCATGCTAATATGGTTGAATACGCACTCTCGGTGGAGGAGGGCGAGCGGTCTCCTTCAAGGAAGCTATTCGGGACAAGGATAGTGAGAGTTGGTTGGTGCGATGGAGGAAGAGATGGAATCTCTTCGAAGAATCATACATGGGAGGTGGTCCCATTGCCCATAGGAAGAAAAGCTATTGGTTGTAAGTGGGTGTATAAAAGAAAGGAAGATCTTTGAGCTCGGTGGTGTAAGATACAAGGCGAGGCTAGTGGCTAAGGGTTTTGCACGTAAAGAAGGTGTGGATTACAATGAGATATTTTCTCCGTGGTGAAACACACATCTATTCGGTGCTATTGAGTATTGTTGCTTATGGTGATTTTGAGTCGGATCAACTCGATGTTAAAACGACCTTCTTGCACGGAGACTTGGATGAAGAGATCTACATGCATCAACCTGAGGGCTACAAGGTTGAGGATAAGGAGAATCATGTGTGTCGTTTGAGGAAGTCACTGTATGGATTAAAGCAATCTCCCCGGCAGTGGTACAAGCGATTTGACTCCTTCATGCCGAAGCATGAGTTTTCCGGCGATCATGATTGTTGTGTTTAGATTCGAAGCTTCATGGAGGTAATTTTATCTATCTTCTTTTGTATGTGGATGACATGCTTATTGCTTCTAAGAGCGTGGTGGAGATAGATAGGTTGAAATCTCAACTTGGTGAAGAGTTGAGATGAAGGACATGGGTGCTGCTAGGAAAATACTGGGTATGGAGATTAGAAGAGAGCGGGTGAATCGACGATTGTTCTTGAGTCAGAAGGGCTACATAGAGCGGGTGATCGCGAGGTTCGGGATGCAAAGTGCTAAGTCGGTGGTGACTCCATTGGCTCCACACTTTAGGCTTCCTGGTAATCAATCTCCCACTACGAAGAGAAGGCACATAGAGCGTGTTCCCTATGCTAGTGCGGTTGGCGCTTAATGTATGCAATGGTGTACACTGCATATTTCACAGCGGTTAGTGTGGTCGAGATTCATGGCGAATCCGAAAGGCGACCGGAAGCAAAGGAAGTGGGTCCTCGTACTTAAAGGGTACCGTTGATCTGAGTCGTGTTTTGGTGGAGAAACATGTCGATTGACGGGTTTGTGGACTCGATTATGCGGGCGATCTAGATAGACGGCGATCTACTACGGTTATGTATTCAAGATACATGGAGCTCCGGTTAGTTGGCGTCGATGTTACGAGCTCTGATGGCACTTTCTACTACAGAGGTTGAGTACATGGCCATGACAGAGGGAGTGAAGGAAGCACTGTGGTTATGGGGTCTTCTAGGCGATTTGGGGATTGAGCGAAAACGGAACTTGTGGTGTGACGGTCGAGTGCAATTCACTTGGCGAAGAATCAGTTCATCATGCTCGTACCAAGCATATCGATGTCGGTATTATTTTGTGCGGGATGTCATAGAGGAAGGTGATATTTCTCTCATGAAGGTGCACACGAATGAGAATCCCGCGACATGTTAACCAAGGTGGTCACAGTAGTAAGTTTAAGCATTGCTTAGACTTGCTTCATATCAACCGTGTTGATTTGCCCAAGAGGGCATGGCCTTCGGGCGGTAATGGGTAAGGTGGAGATGATTTGAGGTGAACTACGATGAGCTTGATCCGGTGGAAGTGCGTAGGCGGCCGCGGTGTAGTGGCCTTGTTGGATTGGCTGGATTGGTGATGGAGATCTCTCTAGATGTTCTTGGTGTTCTTCGGTGTTCGTCCAAAATTTGAGGTAAATCAAATGATGTACGAGGTGGAGAATTGTAGAACATGCACAAAACATGCACAAGACATTAGTTCAAGAGTCGACTACTAGGCATTGTAGTCGACTAATCTGAGTTAGTAGTCGACTAATGTATTGTAGTCGACTAATCTGAGTTAGTAGTCGACTAATCTGAGTTAGTAGTCGACTAATCTGATGAATTAGTCGACTAATCTGAGTTAGTAGTCGACTAATCTGGGCAGATTCCGAATACGGGTTTGGTTTAAACCCGGTTCGTTTAGAGTTTATATATAACCCTAAACCTGATTGTTAGGGTAAGTTTCAAGCACGTTTTGGAGCAGTCTTTGAGAGGGTTTTGTGCATCTTTGGAGAGGAGATCTTTTGAGAGATTGAGAGGTTTGTTTTTAGGGTTTCTTTGTGAGAACTTGTAATCCTAATTTGTATTCTCTCTTTCTATTAGTGAAAATCCCCCCTCCTTACCCCGTGGACGTAGGCAACTTGCCGAACCACGTCAATCTCGTGTCTTTACTCTTTTATTGTGTTTTTGGCTGTCCGTTTGTGGTGGTTTCTCTCGACGGTTCCGCGGTCCGCGCGCCCAACAGTAATTGTGTGTTCTTTTTCATATTTTATAGGTATTGGTTTAAATTTTGTGTCGGGTTTCATTCGTTCTCCTCTGCTTTCAACAAAGTTGTATGATTAATTATAGATGTTGTAGGTCATTACACATTTAAAAAAAAATGGTTGGTATAAAAATAGAAAACGTAAATTAAATAATCCAACATTTACATTTTAATTAATTTAAAAACAGAAGAAAACTAAATTAACAATTTCAAGAACAAGGAGAATTTCATAGCTATATATCTAGGCAAACGTGTCTAATAATAATAGGTAGTAGGGTATTCACAAAAAACCCCCAAAACTATAAGATGTTTCCCACAATCCCCTTGAGCTTTCTTTTCTCCCACATAACCACCAACTTTTCCCACAAAACCCCCAAAAATCTAAAAAGTCTGAATAACTCCACAAAATTTTTAATTTCCCCCACAAGCAGTTGAAAAAGTAAAGAGAAGAAGAGAAGATGACCCCATAGAGAAAAAAAAAGAGAGGAAAAAACATAATTAAATAGATAATGAAGTCCTCCTATTGCTAGAGACAGTTTCCCAGTAAGTTTTGAGGGGGCTTTTGAGATTCCAAGGAGTTTTTGGGATTTTATGGGAAATTTTTTTGAATAAAAAGAGTATTGATAATAAACGACAAGGACAAGTTTGTTTTTTATCCTCGAACCAAGGGATACTATGACTCCCATACTGTAGTCCTTAGACTATGTTTTCTTGGGACTATCTTAGTCTAGTCCAATGTTTGTTTTCCACGGACTAGTACTCAAGTTAACTTAAAATAGTCTAGAGTACTAGTGTTTGTTTTAGGGGGATTATGACCGTTCGGACTAATATCATAACGAAAATGACCTTTTTGCTCTCGTGTCATCTAATAATGTATCAATCCATCTATTTAGCCAAAAATTTCAAAATAAATCATAATTTTTCTCTAAATAATAAACATTTGTGATGAAATATAATGCTTTCTCTATTAATCCTTTTAGAGAGCACTAAGACTGTTTTTGGTTTTATATACAAATAATGATAGGTACAAATGCATACATCCAATGCCTCACTCTCTACATAGTGCATTGAGACCCACATGAAATTATTTTTTATAATTTTATGGGGTCCAATCTGTATAAGAAGTAATGAATGATAATAATGAGATGTTCAAAACTCTTTATATATACTACCTTGTGCGCGGAAGATATCAACAGCTCTATAGTGATATGCTTACATCTCATAAAAGCTAACAGTTCTATGCAATAAATTAGAATATCATTACCTATAATATTGTTCATAACCCAACATATGGCATAGCAGCAATGACATCAGATATGTGAGGAGTCCAATCTCACGGAAAATTAAAAGCTGTGGAACAAGAGCCGCGGAAGCCAATGCCGCTGAAAAAATCTCACGGAAAAAATTAGAAAAGAATGGGGAAAAAAAAAGATGGTGGAATTTAGACGTTAAGGGTATTTTTGTCATAAAATCTTAATGCCCCTAAATGATTAAGTCACGAATTATAAGGTATTTTTATCATAAAATCTTAATGCCCCTAAATGATAAAGTCCCGAATTATAAGGAGGGGGGGTTATTTTAGTCCCCCTTTTGGGTATTAGTTAATCCAACCTATAAAATAGTACCCGTCAGATATAAAACAAACATAAGCTAAAAAGTCTGAATAACTCCACAAAATTTTAATTTCCCCACAAGCAGTTGAAAAAGTAAAGAGAAGAAGAGAAGATGACCCCATAGAGAAAAAAAAAGAGAGGAAAAAACATAATTAAATAGATAATGAAGTCCTCCTATTGCTAGAGACAGTTTCCTAAGTTTTGAGGGGCTTTTGAGATTCCAAGGAGTTTTTGGGATTTTATGGGAAATTTTTTTGAATAAAAAGAGTATTGATAATAAACGACAAGGACAAGTTTGTTTTTTATCCTCGAACCAAGGGATACTATGACTCCCATACTGTAGTCCTTAGACTATGTTTTCTTGGGACTATCTTAGTCTAGTCGAATGTTTGTTTTCTCACGGACTAATACTCAAGTTAACTTAAAATAGTCTAGACTAGTGTTTCCTTTTAAGGGGGATTATGATCATTCAGACTAATATCATAATGAAAATGACCTTTTTGCTCTCGTGACATCTAATAATGTATTAATCCATCTGTTTACTGAAAAAAAATTTCAAAATAAATCATAATTTTTCTCTAAATAATAAACATTTGTGATGAAATATAATGCTTTCTCTATTAATCCTTTTTAGAGAGCACTAAGACTGTTTTTTGGTTTTATATACAAATAATGATAGGGAGCACAACAATCATACCTTTATATAGCATTGAGACCACATGAAATTATTTTTTATAATTTTATGGGGTCCCAATTACTATGTATGAGAGTAAAGGATTGATATGTGTAAGGTTCTTATTTAACTCTTTATATACTACCTTGTGCGCGGAAGATATCAACAGCTCTATAGTGATATGCTTACATCTCATAAAAGCTAACACTTCTATATAATAAATTAGAATATCATTACCTATAATATTGTTCATAACCCAACATATGGCATAGCAGCAATGACATCAGATATGTGAGGAGTCCAATCTCACGGAAAATTAAAAGCTGTGGAACAAGAGCCGCGGAAGCCAATGCCGCTGAAAAAATCTCACGGAAAAAATTAGAAAAGAATGGGGAAAAAAAAGATGGTGGAATTTAGACGTTAAGGGTATTATTGTCAAACAATCTTAATCCCCCTAAATGATTAAGTCACGAATTATAAGGGGTATTTTTATCATAAAATCTTAATGCCCCTAAATGATAAAGTCCCGAATTATAAGGAGGGGGTTATTTTAGTCCCCTTTGGGTATTAGTTAATCCAACCTATAAAATAGTACCGTCAGATATAAAACAAACATAAGCTAAAAAGTGTGTTCAGACTATTTTATAATAGTACCTCATTTTATATATATATATATATATATATATATATATATATATATATATATATATATATATATATATATATATATATATATATATATATATATATAGAGAGAGAGAGAGAGAGAGAGAACAGATGCTGATACTTAAGATTACTTGAATAGACAATCACATCCACTCCCCAACCCATGTGCATGTGGTCCCTATTTGAGTGAGTGGATGTGATTGATACATCTCACTACCAAGCACCAAAGTAGCTGCTGACTGAAAGCATACCCATTTTCTCATATATATATATATATATATATATATATATATATATATATATATATATATATATATATATATATATATATATATATATATAATTATAATGCCAAAATGACCCAAGAGATATGCTAATCTTGTATTCTAGACACAGAACATAGGGCTCTTTCTTGTAAATTGCAAATAATAATCATGAATTTATATGGACCCTACTTTATTATTTATGAGAACAATAATAGTATAACTCAATTAGTGTAATGATATTTTAAATCCAAAGAAAAAGAAAAAAAGAAAAAAAAGAAAAAACTAAGATGATATCTTTGAATCACCAAAACAATTGGCGTCAAATCCATTAATCTAAAGCCAAAATGATTACAATAATATGATCAATACATGTGTTAGAGAGATCCGAATAATTTTTTAATAAATTCGTATACTCATATCATGTCTATATCAAAATTGAGAAGGTTTTTGTGTACCTATACCCCTTATATCAGCGTATTTGCAAATGTACCCCAAACTTAATATTTGCAAACTATCCTCTAAATCATCTTTTAAGAAATATTTTTACAAAATCAAGAAATTATCAACTTTGTTCGGTATGATGACTAAAAATTATACTATTTTGTTGATGTGTTTACATTAAAGTTACAAACTGGCCTCTCGAAGTTGATGATTTGTTTATTGCGTGGTACTTTAATGAATTATATGTAGCTGATCATCACATTTCATTACACTTTTATACTTTCATTATCTATTTTATTTTGATAAATATATAGACTAATAATGAGTTTTATCTTAATTTGCAAGTAATGGAGAATTAATGAATAAGAGCCCAAAATAACTAAATTCCCTCAATTTTTATCTTTTTTTTTAAGCCCAAGATCGAGCCAAAAAGCCAAAAAGCCCATGAAGGCGGAGTCAACAAAGTTAATAAAATTTATTACAAACTAATTGATGAGCGCATCGATGAGCTCATCGATTAGCCGATTGATTAGATTGTAACAGAATTCAATCAATGGTTGATTTTAATTTTCTTAGAGCTCAAGAATGATCTAAGGGCTCTTGTTAACTGCAGTACGCTATAAATAGGGGTAGAGAGTGAGGGGTTTGGGTGTGAAAAATTTTATAAACTCTATTTGGAGAGGTGGGTTACTCTTAATTAAGAAGACCGTTCAAAAATTATAAACTTTTTATTTAAAATAAATATAAAATTTTTCCTCCTTTTAAATTTTCTTTTCTTCTTCTTTAATGATCAAGATGAAGATTTGCCTTCAAGAGGCCAACCCTTTGTAATATAAGTTCTCATTTTTCTCTTTTATTTTCTTATTTTAGAATTACATATTTTAGGATTTTATTTTTTATTTTTATTTCATGTTGGTAGATTAGATTTATTTCATGCTTGTAGTGTAATTTTTCTTCATGCTTTGTAGAGTAGATTTATTTTCTTCCTCTTTTATGCTTTGATTTTCTATTTCTTTCTTTTATTATTTATAGTTTAGATTTCCTTCTTATTTTTTTATGCTTATTAGCATAGATTTTATTTTCATATTTTTATTTTGTAAAATGAGTAGCTAATTCTTGTACAAAATCTAAGATTGTATGAAACTAGTTTAATTTCTTTTATAATTTATGTATCGCTCTCTTTATGCTTAAAATGATCATAGTTAAGATAAACAACTAGAGAACCAATAAGTAGAATTTTTTTGATAATCTACTTACCTTGAGTGGTTTGATAGGTTATGCTTATTCAATTTAGGATTATTATCTAGTTGATTGTTCTTTTCATGAATGAAAATTTTTGCTTGGATGATAATTTGATATATTATGCTTTCCTTAAGTGGTTTGACAATCTATGCTTAGTAAATTTAAAGTAAAATATGATAAAAAAAGAGTAGTTCATAAATCCTAATTGAAATTAACTAGTGAATTCAATTCTAAATACCTAACATCTCTACTTGTTTTTCCTCAATCTTTCTTGATTTTATTTCTCTTCTCTCTCTTGATTTTTCTTACCTTGATTTTATTTTGTTAACTTTTTTCTTCCTCCTAATTTCTTCTCTTTTCTTATTTCAATTTTTTATTTTATTTTATTTTATTTACTTTCCTCTTTATTTTTCTTTTTCCTCTTTCTCTCTTTCTTCCCTCTTATTTTAGTTTTTTTGTGACAATTCCTCTCTACATCTCTAGACATTCTATTTCACTTCTTTTTATCCACACTTTTCTAGGATCAAATTTAGAATTTCCAAAGACACATCTTTCTTGTGGGTTCGATATCTTAAATACTACACTTGATAGCTGTAGTCTTGCAAGTTACATGTTCTTGTGATGGACTGAACTAGAAGATTGAAGATTGAAGATTGAAGAAGAAGATTTGCTTGAAAATGTGAGTCGACTTTCTAGTATTTTCAATTCCACCCTCTAGTTAGGCTTTCCACATTAGAGACAATTAGGAACTAATAAAAAAATATTTTTCTTGTTGACCCTAATAAATTTCACCCTCCACTTGAATAACTACTAATAAGATAATAAATTCAAACAAGAGCTCTCTTTCTCCTATTTGTTTGATTGTTGACCCTAATTAAAAAAATATTTTTTTTTGCATCCTTTTGTAGTTGCTTTTAATTCTTAGGGTTTGCATTGCATATAGTTAGTAGGAATTCACCAAAGTAATTTGAGCATTTTGATTTGAGCACTCACTTAAAAATACTCTTAAGGGTAAACCCCCCCCTCCCCAATTAAGATAAGGTGGGGGGGCTTTCTCACCCTTTCCTTAGCCAACAAATCACTAATTTCTTAGCCAATAAATTACTAATTTCTCATTACACAAACCCAAGCATTTTAAAGCTCATTAGACATTGGCCCGAAAGGATTTGAGCTCATTGATAATCACATTTTTATTACAACTTTATACCCATCATTTATCTTATATAAATAAATATACCACTAATAATATATTTTTATTTTAATTTATAGGTTAATGAAGAAGTATTGAATAAAAGCCCAAAAGACTCAAACCCCATGATTTTCTGCCATTTATTGAAGCCCAAAAATAAAGACAAAAGAATGCCCAAGAAAGCTCATGGATCCATGAAGAAATCGGGTCAAGAAATCAATAAAAATAAAAATCTGCTGCAAACGAACCAAGGGGCCAACCGATTGGTGAGCGGCAAAACCAGATTTGTGGCTAGATTTTAATCCTTGATCTCTAAGTTTCATCCAAGGGTTCTCCTTTATTGCTGTAGGCTATAAATAGGGATAGAGGGTGAGAGGTTTGAGTGTGAAAAATTTTATAAAAACTCTATTTGGAGAGGAGGGTTACTCTTAATTGAGAAGACCTTCCAAAATTATAGCTTTTTATTGCAATTAATAAAAGAATTTTTCACCTCTTCATATTTTTCTTTTCTTCTCTTTATTTGATCATGAAGATGAATATAAGATGAAGATCAAGATCAAGATGAAGATTTGTTTTATCAAGAGGCTAGAACCCTCTTGGAATGTAAGTTTTATCTTTTATCTTTTATTTTCTTATAATATTTTCTTTTCTTTTTCTTTTAGTAGATTGGGTTTATTTTAATGCTTTGTAGAGTAGATTTACTTTCATGTCTTTATTTTCTTGCTTTAATTTTATGTCTTTATTTTGTAGTATAGATTTATTTCTTTGCATAGCTTAGATTTTATTTCCTTGCATTATTCATCTTGAGGCTAGAACCCTCTTGGGATTAGTTTTATTTTTATTTTCTTTGATTCATCTTAAGGCTAGAACCCTCTAGGACATTGTTTTTGTTTATTTTTATTTTTATTTGATCCACCAAGATGCTAGAACCTGATAGGTAAATAATATGAACCTAAGTTGCAAGCATACAACTATCAAGTTATAGTATAAAAGTTATCGATCCCACGAGGAAGGTGTTGTATGAGTTAATCAAAATCGGTTCTTATGTTGTGTGTGTGACAATTAGGAGTGATAAAGATGATGATTGTGGAGAGATTAAGAGAGTGTTTGTGAATATGTGTGAATAAAAACAAAACAAGATTGAGAGAGGAGAAAGAATCATGAATAAAATGAAGGAAAATAAAATAAACAAATGAAAATTAAGAATAAAAGGAAAATCAAGAAAGTAAAAGATGGAGGATTCAATTAAAGATATGAGAAATCTAGAATTGAATCCACTAGATAATCTCACTTATAAAATATGAACCATTCTCTTGTTATCACATTCAACTTTAGATTTATTAAGTA
Organism: Asparagus setaceus; assembly: GCA_012295165.1. Classification (NCBI taxonomy): domain Eukaryota; kingdom Viridiplantae; phylum Streptophyta; class Magnoliopsida; order Asparagales; family Asparagaceae; genus Asparagus; species Asparagus setaceus. Next base: position 42,804,098 of record CM022707.1, on the reverse strand, counting down.
TAGACTATCAAACAACTTAAGGAAAGCACAACCTATTAAATTATCATCTAAGCAAAATTAATACTCATGAAAAGAATAACAACTAAATAGTAATTCTAGAATTCCTTCTACCAATTAGTTCTTTAGTTGACTATCCTAAACATGATCATTTTAAGCATAAGAGAATGATTCGCAAATTATGAAAGAAATAAAACTTAGTTTAATGCAAATTCTAGAGTTCCCACAAGAATTAGTTCCACATCCTAGAAAAGGCAATTACCTAGAAAGTTATAGCCTCAAGGTGAATCAAAGAAAATAAAATAAATAAAAATAATTCCCTAGAGGGTTCTAGCTTCAAGGTAAATCAAAGAGAATGAAATTAAATAAAAATAATTTCCTAGAGGGTTCTAACCTCAAGGTGAATCAAAGAAAATAAAGAAAGTAAAACTAATTCCAAGAGGGTTCTAGCCTCAAGGTGAATAGTGCAAGAAAATAAAATCCAAGCTACAAAATAAATGAAGGAATTTAAAGCGAGAAAGTAAAGACATGAAAGTAAATGTAAGAATTTTAAGCAAGAAAGTAAAGACATGAAAGTAAATCTACTATACAAGCATGAAAATAAATCTAAGGCAAGAGAGTTCTAGCCTCTTGGCTATCTAAACAAGAAAAGAAAGCAAAAGATAAATTTATTAGCAAAGAGAAAACTTACATTCCAAGAGGGTTCTAGCCTCTTGATGAAGGCAAATCTTCATATTGATCTCCATCTTCATCTCATCTTCATCTTCATGATCAAATAAAGAGACAAAAAGAAAAATATAAAGAGGTGAAATTTTTTATTAATTGTAACAAAAGTTACAATTGTGGAATGTCTTTATTTTCTTGCTTTAATTTTATGTCTTTATTTTGTAGTATAGATTTATTTCTTTGCATAGCTTAGATTTTATTTCCTTGCATTATTCATCTTGAGGCTAGAACCCTCTTGGGATTAGTTTTATTTTTATTTTCTTTGATTCATCTTAAGGCTAGAACCCTCTTGGGATTAGTTTTATTTTTATTTTCTTTGATTCATCTTAAGGCTAGAACCCTCTTGGAATGTAAGTTTTATCTTTTATCTTTTATTTTCTTATAATATTTTCTTTTCTTTTTCTTTTAGTAGATTGGGTTTATTTTAATGCTTTGTAGAGTAGATTTACTTTCATGTCTTTATTTTCTTGCTTTAATTTTATGTCTTTATTTTGTAGTATAGATTTATTTCTTTGCATAGCTTAGATTTTATTTCCTTGCATTATTCATCTTGAGGCTAGAACCCTCTTGGGATTAGTTTTATTTTTATTTTCTTTGATTCATCTTAAGGCTAGAACCCTCTTGGGATTAGTTTTATTTTTATTTTCTTTGATTCATCTTAAGGCTAGAACCCTCTTGGAATGTAAGTTTTATCTTTTATCTTTTATTTTCTTATAATATTTTCTTTTCTTTTTCTTTTAGTAGATTGGGTTTATTTTAATGCTTTGTAGAGTAGATTTACTTTCATGTCTTTATTTTCTTGCTTTAATTTTATGTCTTTATTTTGTAGTATAGATTTATTTCTTTGCATAGCTTAGATTTTATTTCCTTGCATTATTCATCTTAAGGCTAGAACCCTCTTGGGATTAGTTTTATTTTTATTTTCTTTGATTCATCTTAAGGCTAGAACCCTCTAGGACATTGTTTTTGTTTATTTTTATTTTATTTGATCCACCAAGATGCTAGAACCTGATAGGTAAATAATATGAACCTAAGTTGCAAGCATACAACTATCAAGTTATAGTATAAAAGTTATCGATCCCACGAGGAAGGTGTTGTATGAGTTAATCAAAATCGGTTCTTATGTTGTGTGTGTGACAATTAGGAGTGATAAAGATGATGATTGTGGAGAGATTAAGAGAGTGTTTGTGAATATGTGTGAATAAAAACAAAACAAGATTGAGAGAGGAGAAAGAATCATGAATAAAATGAAGGAAAATAAAATAAACAAATGAAAATTAAGAATAAAAAGGAAAATCAAGAAAGTAAAAGATGGAGGATTCAATTAAAGATATGAGAAATCTAGAATTGAATCCACTAGATAATCTCACTTATAAAATATGAACCATTCTCTTGTTATCACATTCAACTTTAGATTTATTAAGTATAGACTATCAAACAACTTAAGGAAAGCACAACCTATTAAATTATCATCTAAGCAAAATTAATACTCATGAAAAGAATAACAACTAAATAGTAATTCTAGAATTCCTTCTACCAATTAGTTCTTTAGTTGACTATCCTAAACATGATCATTTTAAGCATAAGAGAATGATTCGCAAATTATGAAAGAAATAAAACTTAGTTTAATGCAAATTCTAGAGTTCCCACAAGAATTAGTTCCACATCCTAGAAAAGGCAATTACCTAGAAAGTTATAGCCTCAAGGTGAATCAAAGAAAATAAAAATAAATAAAAATAATTCCCTAGAGGGTTCTAGCTTCAAGGTAAATCAAAGAGAATGAAATTAAATAAAAATAATTTCCAAGAGGGTTCTAGCCTCAAGGTGAATCAAAGAAAATAAAGAAAGTAAAACTAATTCCAAGAGGGTTCTAGCCTCAAGGTGAATAGTGCAAGAAAATAAAATCCAAGCTACAAAATAAATGAAGGAATTTAAAGCGAGAAAGTAAAGACATGAAAGTAAATGTAAGAATTTTAAGCAAGAAAGTAAAGACATGAAAGTAAATCTACTATACAAGCATGAAAATAAATCTAAGGCAAGAGAGTTCTAGCCTCTTGGCTATCTAAACAAGAAAAGAAAGCAAAAGATAAATTTATTAGCAAAGAAAACTTACATTCCAAGAGGGTTCTAGCCTCTTGATGAAGGCAAATCTTCATATTGATCTCCATCTTCATCTCATCTTCATCTTCATGATCAAATAAAGAGACAAAAAGAAAAATATAAAGAGGTGAAATTTTTTTTATTAATTGTAACAAAAAGTTACAATTGTGGAAAGTCTTCTCAATTAAGAGTGACTCTTCTCTCCAAATAGAGTTTTTATAAAATTTTTCACACTCAAACCCCTCACCCTCTACCCCTATTTATAGCTTACAGCAATGAATGAGAACCCTTGGATGAAACTTGACAATCAATGAATTAAAATCTAGTCACAAATCTAATTCTGCCGCTCACCAATCGGTTGACCAATCGGTTGGCCGACCGATTAGCTAATTGGTTGGCCGACCGACTAGCTAATCGGTTGGCCGACCGCTTGGTTTGTGCAGTTTTGATTTTTTTGTGATTTCTTGACCCGACTTCTTCATGGATCCTTAAGCTTTCTTGGGTCTTCTTTTGTCTACATATTTGTGCTTTAATAAATGGTAGAAAATTAGGAAGTTTGAGTCTTTTAGGCTTTTATTCATTATTATTTCATTAACCTGCAAATTAAGATAAAAATAATTATTAGTGGTATATTTATTTATATAAGATAGATGATGAGTGTATAAAATTATAATAAAAATATGATTGTCAAATACCCCCACACCTAAACGTTTGCTAGTCCTCTAGTAAAGAAAAAAATTAAAAAAGAAAGAAAGAAAAATCCTAACTCACTTTCGCAGGAATCGCGGTTGTATTTAGTACATACAACAAGTCTTTAAACCCCTAGGCTACCCTAGTGGATGAGTTGTAGTCTCGTGAGGGTTTGCAGTGAATATACCCATAAAATTCGGTCAACTTGCCAATTTAAAGAAGTTTATGAATAATTAATTTACATGATATATTTAAACATTCTAATTGAAGCTAGTTTTACTCAAGAAAATATTTTTATGTATAACTCCAAAGTAAATCTCTTAGAAAATCTTTTCATTATAGTTATACAAAACCAAGTCTAGCTTAGAAATTTAATTTAAAAGTTTTGAAAAGAACATGCTAACTCTTTGTTTTAAATAATTTTCAAGTCTCTTAATCAATTTATTTTTCAAAACATATATACAAATATAACTATATATATATAAAAACATAGTAAGTATAAATTTTTTAACTCTTTATTCCTTGGTGATTTTGTTCTTCTTGATCGGACTTTGAAATGACCATTTAACGAGTTTTGGGCCAATAAATCCCAACCCAATTGGGCTTAGGTTATTAAGCATGGAAATACTCATTGGGCTTAATTACTCAGTCAACTTAGACTTAGTAAGATAGAACCAGTAGATTTTAAGAGAATTTTAATTTGTGCCCATTTTAGCACTCTTCTTTTGTAAAGTTAGTTTTTTATAATATATATGTGCATATGTATATATATATCCTGAAAAATATTTAGATCAAGACAACTTGAAAAATTACTTTCAACTATAAGCTAAGTGCAAAATTTCATTACTTTAATTAAAGGTCTAAGTTAAGACGTAAATAAAGTATACTATTTTGAAAATCATTTCTTAAGAAATTTATTTAGAGTTATCATAAAAGGTGAACTTGAGTATAAAACTAACTAAAGATTAGAAAATTTAAAAAATATTATCAAATAGATCAATTATTAGTCCACTCTATTAAGTTGGCAAGTGACACTATTTTTATAAAAATGACATAAAAAGAAAAAAATGGTAAGATAAAGAGGAAAAAATGACTAAGATAAAGAGGAAAATTAAAGAGGAAAAAAAAGACTAAGATAAAGAGGAAAAATAACTAGTCCCCACTCCCACACCTAAATTTAGCATTGTCCTCAATGCAAACTCTATGATGTACAAAGTAAAGCAGATAAGAATTAAAGCACTTATATTTGTTCGGTTTAACTAGAACAATGATAAAAAAATTTGCAATTACCTTTGATATGAGGGGATGAAGTAAAATTTACTTTTTTTTTTCATATATCCTTTTCTTTTCATATCTTTTTTTTTGAAAAGAACAAGAAACTCTTACATGAGAGAAGAATAAATTCTTTTTATCATTATTATGAGATAAAAATAAAGATGTAGAGTGAAAATTGAACATGAAATGCTTATACTCTACATCAAATCCTACCTTATTGCTAAAAATTCTACCCCGGATTTTAAAAATCCAAAATAATATAATCAATGATGTGCTTAAATTCTGAACATTCCGAGGTTTTCAATGATATTTGCAGCAATTGAAGGTAGGTATTTATGGTGTTATGCATTTTGAACTTAGATTCCTTATTAACAAAAGTTTGACCTGTAACAACCAGTTCTTCTTTAAAAATTTTCTTAAACATAAGATTTATGTTTGAGTGTAGAAAATTTGGTTGTTGTTTATTTTTCAAGAATCTAAGTTCATCAGCAAAGAATTCTGCAAAAGTTGGGTTAAAGAAGCATGTATTTAATACAGTTTCCTCGTTCTAAAAGACCTGATCTGATTTTTCTAATATCTTCAGCTCCTCACTAAATATTTCCTCAAAACTCAAATCTGATTCATTCTCTTCTTCTTCTATTAAACTTTCCTGGATGTAGTTTATTTCTAGAGGTTGATTAGCTGGTTGGTTCCCTAGATTAAAAATATTGAGATCAGCAGTTAAATTTTTAAAGGACAGCTTCATTTGACCAGTTCTATAGTTGATGAGAGTATTAGAAGTGGCTAAAAATGATCTTCCTAAAATGACGGGTATCTGATCATTGAGATTGAAAATGGGCTGCGTTTCCAAGACTATGAAATCCACTAGAAAAATAAAATCCCCAACCTTAATCAGAACATCATCTATCTCACCCATGGGGATTTTGACAGATCTATTAGCTAACTGTAAAGTGCATCTGGTTAGTTTGAGTTCTCCTACACCTAGTTGTTGGTAGACCGAATAGAAAAGCAAATTGATACTGGCGCCTAAGTCTAAAAGTGCCTTATCAATGTATGTATTGCCAATGACACATGAGATAGTAGGATAACCAGGATCCTTATATTTCAAAGGTACGGACTTTGAGAGCATATCACTGATATTGACAGTAAAAAAGACTTTTTTTGAAACATTTATTCTTCTCTTCTTAGTGCACAAATCTTTTAAAAATTTTGCATAAGAAGAGATTTGTTCAATTACATCTAAGAGAGGAATATTGACCTTAACCTGCTTGAAAGTTTCTAGGATCTTCTCCTCCTGAGAGGAGTATTTCCTAGGCCTGAGGCTATCTGGAAAGAGAGCAACTATTTAAACCTATCAAAATTAGGCTCAGATTTGGGTTCAGGCTCTTGGTCATTGGAAGAAAGTGATTGTTGAATAGAGTCATCAAAAGGAGAGAGAATTTATTCTGGTTTAAGGATTTCACTTGGAGGCATTCTAACTTGATTATCCACTTGTTTTCCTTACCGTAGTGAATAGATTGCATTCACTTGAGCTTGATAGGTTGAACTTGATCCCGTGTCTTTAGGGTTGGTCACGGATTGACTCAGAAATAATCCTTTCTCTCTCTCTCACTCACAGCACTAGCTAGTTGACCAAGTTGGGTTTCTAATCTAGCTATGACTTGATTGTTGGAATTGAGAATTTGTCCGGTTGATTGCATAAAGAAATTCAAAGTGTTAGATGTTTGAGTCAACAAGTTGGTGGTTTGTGTAGAAGCTTTAATCATGGTTTCCATACACTTTTCCAAAATATTGAGATGTTTATCATTATTAGAATTCGAAGAAGTATGATTTACAGATTGATGATGAGCAGACTGATTTGGATATGGCAGATTTGGTTGTTGGAAATTATTTTGAGAACTGAAAGGAACTGTGTTTCTCCTAGGAAATTGTTGGGTTGCAGAGGGAGTGAAATTTTGATTTCTGGAGTAATTTCCCCAATTCCATGTAAAGTTCGGGCGATTTTTCCAAATGGGATTGTAGGTTGGAGAAAATGGATCATCACGGGATGTTGGAATGCAGCGTTTATCTGTCCTAGTGGTTGATTGTTTCCTAAGAGAGGTCATTCCTCTGAAACCTGGGATGGAGAAAAACAGTTGTAACAACCTGAGGCAGAAACTTGATTGATTTGAGCTGGAGCTCGTTCTTTGATTTCTAAAGCTTCTAACCTACGCATAATTGTAGCCATATTTACTTCAGAGACTATGTTTGTCTCTAAGGAAAAACCACTAGATTTGGATTGGGGAATTGATGAAACGTTGTCATCACAATGTTCCCACTGCATGGTTTTCTCGGATAAACTCTCTAAAAAATCTCAGGCTTCATCGGCATTTTTCTTCATGAAATCTCCTTGACACATTGATTCTAAGAAAGTTTTTAAAGAATAATCCAATTCTTCATAGATAATTTGGCATAATCGCTATTTTTCAAGACCGTGGTGAGGACATTGGATAAGAAAGATCCTTAAATTTGTCAAAATACTTTCAAAATAGCTCTTCCGAGATAATTTTAAAATTCATGATGTTGTTTCTAAGATTAACCGTTTTGTGGATATGGAATTTTTTTTCTGAAAAACGGCGATAAATTTATCCCAAGTTGAGATAGAATCAGTGGGTAAGCTATACTGCCATTTTTGGCTTTATCCTTAAGAGCAAAAGGAATAAATGGAAGCTTGATCGCATCCTCAGATAAGTCCCTCATTTTAATCATAATACAAATTTCTTCAAATTCAGAGATAAAAATATCTGCTTCTTCAGATTCTACTCCTAAAAATTTGGGAAGCATGTTTATGAAATAAGGTCTACGCTCAAAATTAGTTCCATTGATATCGGGGAGCTTAATGCAAGAAGTGATTGCATTCCTAGTTGGATAAGGATTAGGATCAGTCATTTCTTCAAATGGTTCAAAACAGATTAAACGATTGGTACTATCCCTAATCTAAATTTGCGTACACCAAAATAAATTCATTTTATAATTTTTTTTTAAATTCTAAGAAAAACAAAAGTTAGTTTTTTTTAAAAGGGGAGAAAACTAAAAGATTAAAAAGATGATGAGTAAAAGGAGAAAGATAAAGGAAAAACCTAACTAAAACAAATCAATGCAATCACTTGTGTCAATCACTTTAAATTCTAGGGTTAAGTCTAGACTCAACGAGACCAGCTCCTAACCAAAAACTCCTTTAGTGAAAAGATCAATGTTTACTCGGTCAGTTAGCCAGGTAAGGATAGTACTAGAGGGAGATCAAAGATGAATTAAATACCTTGTTCCTTGCGGAGCGCTTTACGCAACCCCTAAACCTTGCCTTAGACACCAACTGATTCAAGTAAACTTGAACCGGTTCACTTAAGGATTTCTTGCTCCTTAATGAGCTCGAATCCTTAGGGGCCAACATATAATGAGTTTTAAAAGGCTTGGGTTTGTGTAGTAAGGAATTAGTGATTTGTAGGCTAAGAAAAGGGTGATGAAGTCTCTCATCTTATCTTGATTAGTGGGTTTTTACCCTTAAAAATATTTTCAAGTGAGTGTCAAATCAAGATGCTCAAATCACTTTGGTGAATTCCTACTATTATATGCAATGCAACCCTAGAAATTAAAAGCAACTACAAAATAATGCAAAAATAAAATCTTTTATTTTTTTAATTAAGGTTAGCAATCAAACAAACGTGAGAAAGGGTGATATTGTTTGAATATATTATCTTGTTAGTAAATGTCCAAGTGGAGGGTAAATTTTATTATGGTCGCCAAAATAAAATATTTTTTTATTTTTAAAATCCTAATTGTCTCTAATTGTGAGAAACTAACTAAAGAGTGGAATTGAAAATACTAAAAAGAGGAGTTACCCACGCAAAAGCATTCTAGCCTCTTTGGAGGCAATTCTTCAATCTTCAATCTTTTACCCTTAATCTTCAAGCTCCAAGTGGTTCATTCACAAGAAAATATACAAATCAAAGAATCAAAATAGAAAAATTCTAATTACAAGCACCTTCACCGGCAACGGCGCCTAAAATTTGATAGGAATAAATATGTACCTAAAGTTGCAAGTATACAACTATCAAGTTATAGTATAAAAAGTTATCGATCCCACGAGGAAGGTGTTGTAGGAGTTAATCAAAATCGGTTCTTATGTTATGTGTGTGACAATTAGGAGTGATAAAGATGATGATTGTGGAGAGATTAAGATAGTGTTTGTAAATACATGTGAATAAAAACAAAACAAGATTGAGAGAGGAGAAAGAATGATGAATAAAATGAAGGAAAATAAAATAAATAAATAAAAATCAAGAATAATGAGGAAAATCAAGAAAGTAAAAGATGGAGGATTCAATTAAAGATATGAGGAATCTAGAATTGAATCCACTAGCTAATCTCATTTATAAAATATGAATCATTCTCTTGTTATCACATTCAACTTTAGATTTATGAAGTATAAATTATCAAACCACTTAAGAAAAGCATAACCTATCAAATTATCATCTAAGCAAAATTAATACTCATGAAAGAATAACAACTAAATAGTAATGCTAGAATTCCTTCTACCAATTAGTTCTTTAGTTGACTATCCTAAACATAATCATTTTAAGCATAAGAGAATGATTCATAAATTATGAAAAAATAAAACTTAGTTTCATGCAATTTCTAGAGTTCCCATAAGAATTAGTTCCACATCTTAGAAAAGAGTAATTTCCTAAAGGGTTCTAGCTTCAAGGTGAATCAAAGAAAATAAAATAAATAAAAATAATTTTCTAGAGGGTTCTAGCCTCAAGATGAATCAAAGAGAAGGAAATTAAACAAAAACAATTCCCTAGAGGGTTCTAGCCTCAAGGTGAATTAAAACAATTCCCTAGAGGGTTCTAGCCTCAAGGTGAATTAAAGAAAACAAAAAAAAATAAAACTAATTCTAAGAGGGTTCTAGCCTCAAGGTGAATAGTGCAAGAAAATAAAATCTAAGCTACAAAATAAATGCAAGAATTTTAAGCGAGAAAGTAAAGACATAAAAGTAAATGCAATAATTTAAAGCAAGAAAGTAAAGACATGAAAGTAAATCTACTCTACAAGCATGAAAATAAAATCTAAGGCAAGAGGGTTCTAGCCTCTTGGCTATCTAAATAAGAAAAGAAAGCAAAATATAAATTTATTAGCTAAAGAGAAAACTTACATTCCAAGAGGGTTCATGATCAAATAAAGAGAAGAAAAGAAAAATATGAAGAGGTGAAAAAATTCTTTTATTAATTGCAATAAAAAGTTATAATTTTGGAAGATCTTCTTAATTAAGAGTAACCCTCCTCTCCAAATAGAATTTTTATAAAATTTTTCACACTCAAACCCCTCGCCCTCTACCCCTATTTATAACCTACAGCAATGAAGGAGAACCTAGGATGAAACTTGGCAATCAAGGAATTAAAATCTAGCCACAAATCTGATTCTGCCGCTCACCAATCGGTTGGTAGGCGATTGGTTTCTTGTGATTTTGATTTTTTGTGATTTCTTGACCCGATTTCTTCATGGATCCTTGACCTTTCTTGGGCCTTCTTTTGTCTTCATATTTGGGCTTCAATAAATGGTAGAAAATCAGGGAGTTTGAGTGTTTTGGGCTTTTATTCATTATTTCTTCATTAACCTGCAAATTAAAATAAAAATAATTATTAGTGGTATATTTATTTATATAAGATAGATGATGAGGGTATAAAATTATAATAAAAATATGATTATCAGAACCCTCTAGGGAATTATTTTTATTTCTCTTCCTTTCATTTATTTCTTTGTTGTTATTTTCTAAGATGTGGAACTAATTCTTGTAGGAACTCTAGGATTGTATAAAATTAGCTTGATTTCTTTTATAAATTGTGAATCATTCTCTTGTGCTTAAAATGATCATGTTTAGAATAATCAACTAAAGAACTAATTGGTAGAAGGAATTCTAGAATTACTATTTAGTTGTTGTTCTTTTATGAGTATTAATTTTACTTAGATGATAATTTGATAGGTAATGCTTTCCTTGAGTGGTTTGATAGTCTATGCTTAATAAATCTAAAGTAAAATATGATAAAAAGGAATAGTTCATAATTTATAAGTGAAATTGGCTAGTGGATTCAATTCTAGATTCCTCATATCTCTAATTGAATCCTCCATCTTTTTTACTTTCTTGATTTTCCTCTTTATTCTTGATTTTTATTTATTTGTTTTATTTTCCTATATTTTCTTTCTCCTCTCTCAATCTAGTTTTGTTTTATTTTGCATATAATCACACCCACTCTCTTTATCTCTCCACAACCACAATTTTTTTATCACTCCTAATTGTCGCACACACAACATAAGAACCGATTTTGATTAATTCCCGCAACACCTTCCTCGTGGGATCGATAACTTTTTATACTATAACTTGATAGTTGTATACTTATAAGTTTAGGTACATATTTATTCCTATCAAGTTTTTGGCGCCGTTGCCGTGGAAGGTGCTTGTAATTAGAATTTTTCTTTTTTGGTTCTTTGATTTGTGTGTTTTCTTGTGAAGGAATCACTTGGAGCTTGAAGATTAAGGGTTGAAGATTGAAGATTGAAGAATTGAGTCTAAAAAGGCTAGGATACTTTTGCGTGGGTAACTCCTTTTTCTAGTATTTTCAATTTCATCCTTTAGTTAGTTTCTCACAATTAGAGACAATTAAGTTTTAAAAAAAATTAAAAAAATATTTATTTTTGTCGACCATAATAAATTTCACCCTCCACTTGGACATTTACTAACAAGATAATAAATTCAAACAATATCCCCTTTCTCATATTTGTTTGATTGCTAACCTTAATTAAAAAAATAAAAAGATTTTATTTTTGCATCATTTTGTAGTTGCTTTTAATTTCTAGGGTTGCATTGTATATAATAGTAGGAATTCACCAAAGTGATTTGAGCATCTTGATTTAGCACTCACTTGAAAATATTCTTAAGGGTAAAAACCCACTAATCAAGACAAGGTGAGGGATTTCATCACCCTTTTCGTAGCCCACAAATCGCTAATTCTTCACTACACAAACCCAAGCCTTTTAAAACTCATTAGACGTTGGCCCCTAAGGATTCGAGCTCATTAAGGAACAAGAAATCCTTAAGTGAACCAGTTTAAGTTTACTTGAATCAGTTGATGTCTAAGGTAAGGTTTAGGAGTTTCGTAAAGCGCTCTGCAAGGAACGAGGTACTTAATTGGTCATTGACCTCCCTCTAGTACTATCCTTACCTAGCTAACTGACCGAGTAAACTTCGGGCATTTCACTTAAGGATTTTTTTGGTTAGGAGCTGGTCTAGTTGAGTCTAGGCTTAACCCTAGAATAAAGGGTAATTGATACAAAGTGATTGCACTTGATTTGTTTTAGTTATATATATATATATATATATATATATATATATATATATATATATATATATATATATATATATATATATATATATATATATATATATATATATATATATATATATATATATATATATATATATATATATATATATATATATATATATATATATATATATATATATATATATATATATATATATATATATATATATATATATATATATATATATATATATATATATATATATATATATATATATATATATATATATATATATATATATATATATATATATATATATATATATATATATATATATATATATATATATATATATATATATATATATATATATATATATATATATATATATATATATATATATATATATATATATATATATATATATATATATATATATATATATATATATATATATATATATATATATATATATATATATATATATATATATATATATATATATATATATATATATATATATATATATATATATATATATATATATATATATATATATATATATATATATATATATATATATATATATATATATATATATATATATATATATATATATATATATATATATATATATATATATATATATATATATATATATATATATATATATATATATATATATATATATATATATATATATATATATATATATATATATATATATATATATATATATATATATATATATATATATATATATATATATATATATATATATATATATATATATATATATATATATATATATATATATATATATATATATATATATATATATATATATATATATATATATATATATATATATATATATATATATATATATATATATATATATATATATATATATATATATATATATATATATATATATATATATATATATATATATATATATATATATATATATATATATATATATATATATATATATATATATATATATATATATATATATATATATATATATATATATATATATATATATATATATATATATATATATATATATATATATATATATATATATATATATATATATATATATATATATATATATATATATATATATATATATATATATATATATATATATATATATATATATATATATATATATATATATATATATATATATATATATATATATATATATATATATATATATATATATATATATATATATATATATATATATATATATATATATATATATATATATATATATATATATATATATATATATATATATATATATATATATATATATATATATATATATATATATATATATATATATATATATATATATATATATATATATATATATATATATATATATATATATATATATATATATATATATATATATATATATATATATATATATATATATATATATATATATATATATATATATATATATATATATATATATATATATATATATATATATATATATATATATATATATATATATATATATATATATATATATATATATATATATATATATATATATATATATATATATATATATATATATATATATATATATATATATATATATATATATATATATATATATATATATATATATATATATATATATATATATATATATATATATATATATATATATATATATATATATATATATATATATATATATATATATATATATATATATATATATATATATATATATATATATATATATATATATATATATATATATATATATATATATATATATATATATATATATATATATATATATATATATATATATATATATATATATATATATATATATATATATATATATATATATATATATATATATATATATATATATATATATATATATATATATATATATATATATATATATATATATATATATATATATATATATATATATATATATATATATATATATATATATATATATATATATATATATATATATATATATATATATATATATATATATATATATATATATATATATATATATATATATATATATATATATATATATATATATATATATATATATATATATATATATATATATATATATATATATATATATATATATATATATATATATATATATATATATATATATATATATATATATATATATATATATATATATATATATATATATATATATATATATATATATATATATATATATATATATATATATATATATATATATATATATATATATATATATATATATATATATATATATATATATATATATGTTTAGGAGTTTAAGTAAAGCTCTGCAAGGAACGAGGTACTTAATTGGTCATTGACCTCCCTCTAGTACTATCCTTACCTAGCTAACTGACCGAGTAAACTTCGGGCATTTCACTTAAGGATTTTTTTGGTTAGGAGCTGGTCTAGTTGAGTCTAGGCTTAACCCTAGAATAAAGGGTAATTGATACAAAGTGATTGCACTTGATTTGTTTTAGTTAGATTTTTCTTTTATCCTTCTTTTCTTCTCTCATTAATCTTTTAGGTCTTTTAGTTTTCTTTAAAAAAAAAAAACTAACTTTTATTTTTCTTAGAATTTTTTATTCCATTTTTAGTAAAATAAAATCCAAAAGATTTTTTTGGTGTATGCAAGTTTGGATTAAGGATACTACCAATCATTTAATTTGTGATGAACTAATTTTTGAGGCTAAACCAATGGAAAACTCTAATCCACCTTTTCTTCAAGACATATATTATCCTAAAGAAGAAAATCGGTCGGATCTATGTTTTGAGAAAATCTTTGGTGAGGACCGAAGATATTAGAAAAATCGGATAATGTCTTTGAGCGAGAAATTGTGTTAAATGCATGCTTCTTTAACCCAACTTTTAAAAACTCTTTGCTGATGAACTTAGATTCTTGGAAAATAAACAACAATAATTTTCAACCCCAAACATAAATCTTATGTTTGAGGACATTTTAAAGAAGAACTGGTTGTGTTAAGACAAACTTTCATTAATAAGGAATTTAAGTTCAAATTTATTTCATCAAAAAATTTCAAATTTAAAATTAAAAATTTAAAATGCATAACACCATTGATACCTACGTTCAATTGCTACAGAAATTATTAAAACCTTGGAATGTTTAGAATTTAAGCACATCATTGATTATATCATTTTGGATTTATTTAAAATTTGGGGTAGAATTTTCAGCAATAAGGTAGGATTTGATGTAGAGTATGAGCTTTTCGTTTAATTTTTCATTCTACATCTTTATTTTTTATCTCATAATAATGATAAAAGAATTTATTCTTCTCTCATGTGAGGGTTTCTTGTTCTTTTAAAAAAACAAGGAGATATGAAAAAGAAAAGGATATATAAAAAAGAGAAGAGTAAACTTTTGACTTCATCCCCTCATATCAAAGGTAATTGCAGATTTTTATCATTGCTTTAGGTTGATCGAACAAATGTAAGTGCTTCAATTCTTATCTGCTTTACTTTGTGCATCATAGAGTTTGCATTGAGGACAATGCAAAGTTTAGGTGTGGGGTGGGGACTAATTAATTTTCTCTTTATCTTAGTCATTTTTCCTCTTTATCTTACCATTTTTTTCTTTTTATATCATTTTCATAAAAATAGTGTCACTTGCCAACTTAATAGAGTTGACTAATAATTGATCTATTTGATAATTTTTAAACTTTCTAATCCTTAGTTAGTTTTGTACTCAAGTTCACCTTTTATGATAATTCTAAATAAATTTCTTAAGAAATAATTTTAAAGTAGTATACTTCACTTAAGTCTTAACTTAGACCTTTAATTAAAGTAATAAATTTTTGCATGCTTAGCTTAGAGTTGAAAATAATTTTTCAAGTTGTCTTGATCTAAATATTTTCAGGATATATATATATATATATATATATATATATATATATATATATATATATATATATATATATATATATATATATATATATATATATATATATATATATATATATAATAATAATAATAAAACTAACTTTACAAAAGAAGAGTGTGAAAAATAGGCACCAATTAAAATTCTCTTAAAGTTCTATCTTACTAAGCCTAAGTTGACAAGTAATTAAGCTCAAGGAGTATTTCCATGCTTAATGACCTAAGCCCAATTGGGTTGGGATTCATTGGCCCAAAACTCGTTAAATGGTCACTTAGAAAGTCCAATCAAGAAGAACAAAATCACCAAGGAATAAAGAGTTAAATTTTTTTATACTAACCATGTTTTTATATATATAGTTATATTTGTATATATGTTCTTAAAAATAAATTGATTAAAAGACTTGAAAATTATTTAAGACAAAGAGTTAGCATGTTCTTTTCAAAAATTTTAAATTAAATTTCTAAGTTAGACTTGGTTTTGTATAACTATAATGAAAAGATTTTCTAAGAGATTTACCTTATAGTTATATATAAAAACGTTTTCTTGAGTAATAACTAGCTTCAATTAGAATGCTTAAATATATCAAGTAAATTAATTATTCATAAACTTTTTTAAATTGGCAAATTGACTGAATTTGGTGGGTATATTCACTGTAAACCCTCACGAGACTACAACTCATCCACTAGGGTAACCTAGGGGTTTAAAGGCTTGTTGTATGTGCTAAATACAACCGTCATTCCTGCGAAAGTGAGTTAGAATTTTTCTTTCAATTTCTTTCTTTGCTAGAGGACTAGCAAAAGTTCAGGTATGGGCGTATTTGATAATCACATTTTTATTATAATTTTATACCCTCATTATCTATCTTATATAAATAAATATACCACTAATAATATATTTTTATCTTAGTTTGCAGGTTAATGAAGAATTATTGAATAAAAGCCCAAAAGACTCAAACCCCCTGATTTTTTGCCATTTATTGAAGCCAAAAAATAAAGGCAAAAGAAGGCTTAAGAAAGCTCAAGGATCCATGAAGAAATCGGGTCAAGAAATTAACAAAATTGAAAATCTGTTGCAAATCAACAAAGGGGCTAACCGATTGGCCAACAAAGGGGCCAACCGATTGGTGAGTGGCAGAACCAGATTTGTGGCTAGATTTTAATCCTTGATCTCCAAGTTTCATCTAATGGTTCTCCTTCATTGCTGTAGGCTATAAATAGGGGTAGAGGGTGAGGGGTTTGAGTGTGAAAAATTTTATAAAAACTCCATTTGGAGAGAAGGGTTACTCTTAATTGAGAAGACCTTCCAAAATTATAACTTTTGCTACAATTAATAAAAGAATTTTTTTCACCTCTTCATATTTTTCTTTTCTTCTCTTTATTTGATCATGAAGATGAAAATAAGATGAAGATTTATCTTCATCAAGAGGCTAGAACCCTCTTGAAATGTAAGTTTTCTCTTTTATCTTTTATTTTCTTGTAATATTTTCTTTTTTTTTCTTTTATTAGATTAAATTTATTTTAATGCATTGTAGAGTAGATTTACTTTCATGTCTTTATTTTCTTGCTTTAATTTTATGTCTTTATTTTGTAGTATATATTTATTTATTTGCATAGCTTAGATTTTATTTCCTTATACTATTCACCTTGAGGCTAGAACCCTCTTGGGATTAGTTTTATTTTATTTTCTTTGATTCACCTTGAGGCTAGAACCCTCTAGGAAATTATTTTTATTTTCTTTGATTCACCAAGATGCTAGAACCCTCTAGGAAATTGCTTCTTTTCTCTTCCTTTCATTTATTTCTTTGTTGTTATTTTCCAAGATGTGGAACTAATTTTTGTAGAAACTCTAGGATTATATGAAATTAGCTTGATTTCTTTTATAATTTGTGAATCATTCTCTTGTGCTTAAAATGATCATGTTTAGAATAATCAACTAAAGAACTAATTAGTAGAAGGAATTCTAGAATTACTATTTAGTGATTATTCTTTTCATGAGTATTAATTTTACTTAGATGATTATTTGATAGGTTATATTTTTCTTGAGTGGTTTGATAGTCTATGCTTAATAAATCTAAAATAAAATATGATAAAAGAGAATAGTTCATAATTTATAAGTAAAATTGGCTAGTGGATTCAATTCTAGATTCCTCATATCTCTAATTGAATTCTCCATCTTTTACTTTCTTGAATTTTCTCTTTATTCTTGATTTTTATTTATTTGTTTTATTTTCCTCTATTTTCTTTCTCCTCTCTCAATCTAGTTTTATTTTATTTTGCATATAATCACACCCACTCTCTTTATCTCTCCACAACCTTAATTTTTTTATCACTCCTAATTTTCGCACACACAACATAAGAACCGATTTTGATTAATTCCTACAACACCTTCCTTGTGGGATCGATAACTTTTTATACTATAACTTGATAGTTGTATACTTGCAACTTTAGGTACATATTTATTCCGATCACTCATTAAGGAATAAAAAACTCTTATGTTAACCAATTTAAGTTTACTTGAATCCGTTGGTGTCTAAGGTAAGGTTTAGGAGTTGCGTAAAGTGCTCCGCATGGAAAGAGGTACTTAATTGGCCCTTAGCCTCCCTCTAGTACTATCCTTACATTGGCTAACTGACCAAGTAAACTTTAATCTTTTCACTCAATGAGTTTTTGGTTAGGAGCTGGTCTAGTTGAGTTTAGGTTTAACCCTAGAATTAAGGGTGATTATTTCAAGTGGTTGCTCTTGATTTGTTTAGTTAGATTTTTCTTTTATCTTTCTTCTTTTCTCTCACTAATCTTTTAGGTCTTTTAGTTTTTCTTAAAAAATATTAAAAAATTATAAAAATTTTAATTAACCTTTATTTGTCTTAGATCTTTCTCGTAATTTCCTCTTTAGTTAAAAAAATTTTTAAAAAAATTATTTTGGTATATGCAAGTTTGGATTAGGGTCGCTTAATCCGTGTTGACCTAATTTTTAAAACTAAAGAAATGACAAATCCTAATCCATCCATTCTTCAAGACTTGTGTTATTCCACTATGAATGCAATCCCGTCTTGCATTAGACTTTTTGATATTAATGAAGCTAATTTTGAGCTTAGACCTCACTTCACAAAGATGCTTCCATAGTTCTTAAGAAATGAATCCGAAAATGCATACATTTTTATATCCGAGTTTGAGGAAGTTTGTCTTGTGATTAAGATTAGAGAGTTATCTGAGGACGCAATTAAGTTCATAGTTATCGCATTTGCTCTTAAGAATAAAGCTAAGAAATGGCTATATAGCTTACCCACAAATTTTATTTTAACCTGGAATGAATTAGTTACCATTTTCTTGAGAAGAATTTTCCTAATTCATAAAATGGTAAAGCTTAGGATTAGCATTCAGAATTTTAAGATAGTCCCAGGGGAGCCATTCTGAAAGTATATTGATAGGTTTAAGGATCTTCTTATTCTATGTCTTCACCATGGTCTAGAAAAGTGGTGATTATGCCAAATTATCTATGAGGGATTGGATTATTCTTTAAGGATTTCCTTAGAATCCATGTGCCAAGAGGATTTTATGTGCCAAATTTTTAGAGAGTTTGTCTGAAAAAACCATGCAGTGGGAACATTGTTGATCATTATATTCTTATTCCACATTTATACCCTCATTATTTATTTTATTTAAATAAATACATTTGCTAATAATATTTTTTTATCTTAATTTGTAGGTAATAAAGAATTACTAAACAAGAGCTCAAATAAAGATTATTTTGACCCCAAAAGATCTCTAATGAAGCCCAGAATACTTAAATCCAAAGCCCACGACTAAGTCTAGAAGTAAAATCTCAGCACTCATCACTTTCTTGGTCAGTAATTATTAATAACTTGGCTTGTAATTGAGAATCAAATTAAATATGGAAAGAAACAAAGTCAAATTCGTGTTCAGGATGGTCAACTGTAAAGAAAAGCCAATATCTCCCAATCCAAAAAGCAGAATTTAACATATTATATATGAAAATCTCCTATCCTTACGAGACTGAGCCATCCAAATTGATAGATTCTAGAAATTTCATGAGTAGTAGGAGGTTATGATAGAAATCTAAATTATATATATATATATATATATATATATATATATATATATATATATATATATATATATATATATATATATATATATATATATATATATATATATATATATATATATATATATATATAAAATTATTTGAAGGCCGAGCTAAATCGTAAGAAGCCCAAGAGTATTCAAGAGAAGCCCAAGAGTCTTAAATAATTTAATTGTAAGAGAAATGAAGCCCACAAAGTCCATCCCTCAACTATTGAATCAATGTTATAGATTATTTTGTGAGATCTTATGGTTGTGAGGGTTACTTGGGGCCTAAGCCAAATCCTATGATTGTGAGAGGTATTTGGGGGCCAAGACAAATCTAAGGGTTGTGAGAGATTTTTATTATCTATAAATAGAGGGGTAGAGTGAGTGTTTGAGGGTGTGAAAAATTTTTGTAAACTCCTTTTTGGAGAGGAGGACCTTTAATTAGGTCTTTCAATTTGTAAACTTTTAAAGTTTGCAATAAATAAAGTTTTTTCCTCCTTTTAAGTTTTTTTTCTTCTTTGTTGATAAAGATAAAGATGAATATTTGCTTTCAAGGGGCTAGCCCCTTGCAATGTAAGTTTTTTTCTTTTCTTATTTTAAAAATTCATGTTTTATGATTTTATTTTATTTTTATTTTTATTTTGGCAGATTAGATTTATTTTATGCATTGTAGTGTAGATATACTTTTATGCTCTTTTATTATTTTGTTGCTTTGTATAATTTATTTTCTTCCATTTATTTTGGAACATAGATTTGATTTTATGCTCTTTTATTTCTGTTAGTTAGATTTCTTTTATGCTCATAGTTTAGATTATTATTTTCTTATTCTTGTTATTATTTTTATAGTTAGTTTTATTTTTCTTGTAATTTAGATATCCTTCTTTTATGCTTTCTAGTCTAGATTTTATTACCCTATTTTTGTTTTATAAAATGAGTAACTAAATATTGTAGGAATTATAGAATTGTATGAAACTAGTTTGATTTCCTTTATGATTTACGTATTGCTCTCTTTATACCCAAAATGATCATGCTTAGGATAATCAACTAGAGAATTAATTGGTAGAAAAGGAATTTGATAATCAATGCTTATCTTAAGTGATTGGATAGATTCGCTTATAAATTCTAGAATTACTATCTAGTTATTTGTTCTTTTCATGAATGAGAATTTTGCTTGGATGATAAGACAGGTTATGCTTTTCTTAAGTAATTTGATAGTCTATGCTTAGTAAATCTAAAGTGAAATATGATAAAAGAGAGTAGTTCATAAATCCTAAATGAAATTAGCTAGCGGATTTAATTCTAGATTCCTATCTTCTACTTAATTTCTTTCATCTTTTACTTGTTTTGATTTTTCTCTTTTGATTACTTTATTTTTCTCTTTTGATTACTTTTCTCTTCTTGATTTTTTCTTTTCTATTTTTATTTCTCCTCCTTGTTTATTCTTTATTTTCTTTTATTTTTCACTCTCTTTCTCCCATCTTGTTCCAGTTTTCTTTTATTTACGAATAATCACACACTCTCTATATATTTATACTTTCACTCCTCTTTGCCACACACATTTCTAGGACTCAATTTAGAATTTTTTTCTACACACCTTCCTCGTGGGATCGATATTGTAACTATACTATAACTTGATAGATGTCATCTTGCTAGTTTAGTGCATGTTTATTATGCCCCTATCAAGTTTTTGGGGCCGTTGTCGGAGAATGTGCTTATAATTATGATTTTTTTTTCTATTTTAGTTCTTTGATTTGTGTGTTTAATTATGAAGGAACAAATTTGGAAAAAAGATTGAGGATTGAAGATTAAAGATTGAAGATTTGCTTGAAAATGCGAGTCATCTTTCTAGTATTTTAATTTTACCCTTTAGTTAGTTTCTCTCAATTAGATACAATTAAGAACTAATAAAAAATAAAAATTTTCTCTTGTCGATCCTAATAAAATTCACCCTCCACTTGAATAACTACTAACAAGAAAATAAATTCAAATAAGAGCTCTCTTTCTCACATTTATTTGATTGTTGACCCTAATTAAAAAATAAAAGATTTTCTTTTTGTATCCTTTTATAGTTGCTTTTAATTCTTAGGCTTGTCTTGCATATTGTTAGTAGGAATTCGCCTAAGTGATTTGAGCATTTTGATTTGAGCACTCACTTGAAAATACTTTTAAGGGCAAAAACCTCCTAATCAAGATAAGGTGAGGGATTTTATCACCATTTTCTTAACTCACAAATCACCAATTCCTCACTACACAAACCCAAGTTTTCTAAAATTTATTAGACATTGGTCCCTAAGGACTTGAGCTTATTAAGGAACAACAAATTCTTAAGTGAATCGGTTTAAGTTTACTTGAATCCGTATGTGTCTAAGGCAAGGTTTAGGGGTTGCGTAAAGCACTCCGCAAGAAAAGATGTACTTAATTGTACTTTGACCTCCCTCTAGTATTATCCTTACTTATCTAACTGACTGAGTAAACTTTAATCTTTTCACTCAAGAAGTTTTTGGGTAGGAGCTGGTCTAGTTGAGTCTAGGCTTAACCCTAGAATTAAAGGTGATTGTTTCAAAGTGGTTGCTTTTGATTTGTTTAGTTAGGTTTTTCTTTTTATCCTTCTTCTTTTCTCTCACTAATTTTTAGGTCTTTTAGTTTTTCCTTTAAAAAAATAATACCTTTTGTGTTTCTTAGATCTTTTTCCTAATTTGTTTTTAGATATTAAAATAAATCCAAAAGAATTTATGCTATCAGATGCAAGTTTGGATTAGGGGTAATACCAATCGTTTAATCCATGCTGAAATAATTTTTATGACTAAACAAATGATAAATTCTAATCCACCTGTTCTTCAAGACATGTGTTATCCCGAAGAAGAGAGTGACTCAGACCCGAGTTTTGCAGAGATCTTTGCTGATGAACTCAAGATACTAGAGCAGTTAGAATCAGAACTAGTCTTTAATAAGGAAAGCACTAAGTCAGATAGAAGTTTCAGTGATCTCAACTTTGAAGAACTTTTTGATGATGAGCTTAGGTTCCTAGAAGATATATAACAACCAGCTTATCATACCTCAATCATGAATCTTGAGTTCGAGGAAATTTTTAAAGAAAAATTGGTTGTATTAGGATAAACTTTCATTCATATTGAATCTGAATTCAAATCTGAGACTTGCTTTCTGTTTGACCAATACCGAATATGTAAAATGCGTAGCCTCCATTTTACCTACTTTCAAATGCTGCAGAAAACTTTGACAACCTTAGAATGTATAGAACATAAGCATATCATTGAGTTTATCATTCTAGACTTATTTAAAATTCGGTAGAATTTTCAACATAAGGTAGGATTTGATGTAGGACTTGAGCTTTTTATCTTAAAACTTTTATTCTACATCTTTACTTTTTATCTCATAATAATAAAAAATAAAAAGAATTTATTCTTTTCTCCTTTGAGAGTTTCTTGTTCTTTTGAAGAAAAAAAAAAAAAAGAAAAAAAGAAAAAGAAAAAGATTTGAAATAAAAATGGTAAAAAAGTGAAAAGGAAAATTTTGACTACATCCTCCTCATACCAAAGGTAATTGTAGTTTTTATCATTTTATCATAGTTCAAGGTCAATCGAACAAATGTAAGTGTATCATTTCCTATCTGCTTTACCTTGTGCATCATTTAGTTTGCATTTAGGATAATACAAAATTTAGGTATTGGGGTGGGGACTAGTCATCTTTTCTCTTTAGTTTCATCTTCTCTCTTCATTTCATCCTTTCTTTTATCTTCTTTTCTTTCAAAAAAATTATCACTTGCCAACTTGATAAAGTCAATTAGTAATTGATTTGCTTGATGAATTTTTTAAAACTTTCTAATTCTTAGTTAGTTTTGTACTCAAGTTAACCTTTTACGATAACTCTAAATAATATTCTTAAGAAATAGTTTTAAAGTAGTATACTTCACTAAAGTCCTAACTTAGACTTTTAATTAAAAGTAATGAAATTTTTGCATGTTTAGTTTAGAGTAGAAATCAATCTTTCAAAGTTCTCTTGATCCAAATATTCCCCCAACACACACGTAGATATGTATATATACTTAATTTGAACGTGACTGGCCGACAACGCAACCATTCGGTCACATTCACGCCTCTAGATCATCTGTGTGCATATATATATATATATATATATATATATATATATATATATATATATATATATATATATATATATATATATATATATATATATATATATATATATATATATATATATATATATATATATATATATATATATATATATATATATATATATATATATATATATATTTGTAAAAGAAGAGTCGTAAAATGGGCACTAATAAAAGCTTCTTAAACTCGAATGTGATTTTGTCTTACTAAGCCTAAGTTGACCGAGTGATTAAGCCCGAGGAGTATTTCTATACTTAATGACCTAAGCCCAATTAGGTTGGGATCTACTGGCCCAAAACTCGCTACATGATCACTTAGAAAGCTCGATAAAATTTAATGAAATCACCAAGGAATAAAGAAAGATATAAAAAGTAAAAAATAAACAGAGTTATATATATATATATATATATATATATATATATATATATATATATATATATATATATATATATATATATATATATATATATATATATATATATATATATATATATATATATATATATATATATATATATATATATATATATATATATATATATATATATATATATATATAATAATTTGATCAAGAGGCTTGTAAGTTGTTTGAAATGTATAGTTAGCATGTTCTTTTCAAAGCATTAATTAAATTTCTAAGTTGGACTTGGTTTTGTATAACTATAATGAAAAGATTTTCTAAAACATTACTTTGGAGTTATGCATAAACATATTTTCTTAAGTATAAACTAAGCGTAATTAGATTTTTAAATATATCAAGTGAATTAATTATTTATTGACTTTCTCAAATTGGCATGTTGACCGAATTTTGTGGGTATATTCAGTGCAAACCCTCACAAGACTACAACTCGTTCACTAGGATAACCTAGGGGTTTAAAGTATTGTTGTATATGCTAAATACAACCAC
This sequence comes from Asparagus setaceus, assembly GCA_012295165.1. Lineage (NCBI taxonomy): Eukaryota > Viridiplantae > Streptophyta > Magnoliopsida > Asparagales > Asparagaceae > Asparagus > Asparagus setaceus. The sequence continues at coordinate 42,778,823 of CM022707.1, read as the reverse complement.
GATTCCTGCGAAAGTGAGTTAGAATTTTTTTTCTTTCCTTTTTATTTTTTTCTTTGCTAGAGGACTGGCAAAAGTTTAGGTATAGGGGTATTTGATCATTATATTTTATTGCACTTTTATATCCTTATTATCTATTTTATTTAAATAAGTATATATGCTAATAATATTCTTTTATCTTAATTTGTAAGTAATAAAGAATTATTGAATAAGATCTCAAATAAAGATTATTTTGAGCCCAAAAGATCTCTAATGAAGCCTAGAATGCCTAAATCCAAAGCCCATGACTAAGTCTAGAAGTAAAATCTCAGCACTCATCACTTTCTTGGTCAGTAATTATTAATAACTTGTCCTGCAATTAAGAATCAAATCAAATCTGGAAAGAAATAAAGTTAAATTCGTGCTCAGGATGGTCAACCGCAAAGAAAATGCGATATCTCCCAATCCGAAAAGTAGAATTTAACATATTATATATGAAAATCGCCTATCTCAACAAGACAAAGCCATCCACATTGGCATATTCTAGAAATTTCATTAGTAGTATTAGGTTATGATAGAAATTTGAATTTAACTAATATATCTATATATTCAATTATTTAAAAACCGAGCTAAATTCTATGAAGCCGAAGAGGATTCAAGAGAAGTCTAAGTGTCTTAAATAAATTAAATATAAGAGAAATGAATCCCACAAAGTCTATCTCTCAACTATTGAATCAATCGTGAAGATTATTTTGTGAGATCTTATGGTTATGAGACTTACGTGGGGCCTAAGTCAAATCCTATGGTTGTGAGAGGTATCTGGGGGCCAAGAAAGATCTTATGGTTGGGAGACCTACCTTGGTATCAATTTTCATGTGTAAAACCAAGGCACTAACCTCGCGACTCAGTCTTCATCGACTCATTCAAGGTGGTCAAAAGCCCTTGGTATCAGTCTTCAATAGTAAACCCAAGGCACAATGAAGAATCCTTGCGACTCGGTCTTCATCGACTCGTCCAAGATCCTCAAAGACCTTGGTATCGGTTTTCATATGAAAACAAGGTACTAATCTTGTGACTTGGTCTTCACCGACTCGTCCAAGGCACTCAAAGACCTTGGTACTGACTTTCAAAGGTGAACCCAAGGTATTGCAAAAATCCCTTGGGGCTTGGTCTTCACCGACTCGTCCAAGGAACTCAAAGACCTTGGTATTAGTTTTCAAGAGTAAACCCAAGGCACACAATGAGGAATAACTCAAAACAATCCCGAAAAAAATTCGAGTCATGCAAAATTAGACTTTTTCATTAATTTGCAAAAATTTACAAGACTTTTTACAATGACTCAACTAGCGAAAAAAAATCATCTCGGAGCAGGAGCAGGAGATGACGTCCTCAGTCGGTCAGATTGAGAAGGCAAGCCAACTTCTTCACTGGAGCCCTCCTCAGTCGACCCCTCATCTAATTTGTCACCCACCTCCTCATCTTGTTCGACCTTTTCCATTCCGTCATCCACCTAGAGCGTCTTAAGGACATCAAGGCAAAGCCTCACTCTAGAAGGGTACTTGAATCAGTCGGGATTGACTTTAACCTTGTGAGGGAGCTGCTTCATTAAATGATCGAAACCCACCTTACAAGCAAGAGCGACCTCTACTTTACCAAGAGCACCAGTGTAGTACTTCTTGATTACTTGATTTTTGAAGGCACTCAATTCCCGGAATGCCAGCCGTTCTTGGAGATCTTGGACTTGGTTTAAGAGGGAATTGTACTGTTGCTCAGCCCTTTGGGTGACCTTGCAGCATCATTTCAGAGAGACGCCTCCTCCTGCAATCTCACCTTCAAGTCCTCTATCTCGATCCGCACCACTCGGGCCCAGTCATAAGCATACTCTCTCTCCCTCTTCTCCACCTTAACTTCTGACTCGAGATACTTAGCCCAGTCATCGGTGTAGGCATAAAAAATTGCTTATCAGTACCCGATCAAAACTCGTGACGGTGGGTTGACAACCGACGATCCATTCAACAAACCGACGTCGCAAAACGCATCACGCCGCCAAAAGCAGCGTGAAGCGGTCGGCGAGCACATGAAGTAAGTCGGCAAGGCGTGCGAGCCAATGAAGCGGCGTGCGAGTTGGCTAAACTCAAGCATTGGCGAGGCGGAATCAACCGTGCTTAGTCCGTCGATGCAAGCGAGCCGTTTGAGCTCACGAAAGTTGATCGGACACGACTCAAACCCAACGGCGACATCACCGAGCAAAACTAAGCCGGAAGACCGAAAGAATCGGCGGAGAAAGCGGCGGAAAAAGCGGCGAGGCGACACCTCGGCCAAATGGCCAAGGTGGCTCGGCCACTTTGGTAGAGCCACCTCGGCAACAGGCGAGGTGCCTGGCAGTGCAGGAGGCTCGACCACTTTGGCCAGAGCCTCCTCGACGACAACAGAGGCACCGACAGCGGTGCCTCGACCAGTGGCCGAGGTGGCTCGGCCACCATGGCGAGCCACCTCGACCAACTGGCCGAGGTGCCTCGGCCAAGTGGCCGAGCCACTTGGTCACAGACATCCCCCTCTTTTTGTATAAATAGGGGGTCTGGAGGTCGGATTTTGGAAGGTCTTGGATTTGGGGAATTTCAAGGCTTAGGAGGCTTGGATTTTGGTGATTTGGAAGAGCTGGGACTTGAAGAATTCTTGCGAGATCTCAGAATGTCGGTAGCGGATTCAGAACGCCGTGACTCAAGTCGATCGGCGTCGGATCTATAAGCAAAGGTAACGAATTGGTCGAACTCTGAGATACCCTCTAGATTAAGCTTCGTCTTAATCTCGGGGATATGTGATTTCTCCTAGTAGATCTCACCCGCCAGCGATCCTCTCCTTCGTGAGTGTGATCCCCTCGGTAACCGTTTCCTTCGTGAAGCGAGCCCCTTACATCTGTAGTTCGAACCGGGTCTCTACTTGGATCGAATTGCGGTGGTCCACGGACACAAAAGTCCGACACGGGCAAAGAACCCATAGCGGGACCTCGACATAACAGATCCTCGTGTTTGTTTAGGAAGAAGTCGCAATCTTTTTTGATTTTCATTATGCGCCTTAAAATAAAAGGCAATTTCTTTTGAATTTTGTTGTAGGCAAAAGAAGCTGTAAACAAATTCAAATCAATGACAATCATCCGACTTTTACCTTGAACAAGGCTGGCGACCACGATGGGAGCCACCGGCCTCGAATCGGAGGTCGTCGTGCAACAGCGGATCCCTATCCGGTGGAAGAAGAGGTCGAAGTTCGAGTTTGACCAGAGAAGTTCGAGGAGTACTGTCCTCACCCTCCTCGGATCAGTTCCCCGCGCTCCAAGAAGGTCTCGGCGCAAGGAGAACCCGATGGGCCTCCGATGTAGAGCCCGGGGCGAGTCCAACCCATACCGCGGGCAGCGAAAATCGCCTGAAGTCGGATGGTGCGAGATGAACGCCGACGATGCGCCGGCTCTCAAGCGAGCTTCGCCAAAGCGGCGACAAAGCATGGCGCAAGCTTGCCAAGGCCATGCAATCCGTAGATGGGGTCCTTCTGGCGGATCTAAGATCTAGGCTTACTCGGAGGCTTGCCTCAAGCGATCGGCAGTCCATCAAGCCGTCAACCAGCGAGTGGATCCGTGTCAAGCGGAACCGCTCCACACTTCGAGGCGCATCCGGAGCGCCCGCGCACTCGCGCGAGCCGCGAGCTTTGGTGCGGCGGGCTCGTCGTTGAAGAAGGAGGTGGTAAAGAAGCCACCAGCGTGCGCCCGGTTTGGAGGCCCAAGTCTAATGGTGCCCCAACCTCGGTTGTCCACACTCTGTCTCGGCACCTAAACCGAAGGATCGGCGTTGCGGCTCCACGCCAAGGCCCAGATAAACGGCGCCTCAAAGTCAAAGCGTCGCATCACGAATGGAGTGGTGGAGCCAACTCTCGTCACCACTACCAAACCGACTATCAAGGATCGCCTTGGTCCTCGGAGAGAATCACGGGTCACTCCTCATGCGGAGAGTGGCACCCGTTCCAACATGGTCGAGCCACCTCGCCAACCCTCGAGGTAGCTGTGGCCGGGCGGCTTGTCACTTGGTCAGACATCCCCTTTTGTATAAATAGGGGGTCTGAGGTCGGATTTTGGAAGGTCTTGGATTTGGGGGATTTCAAGGCTTCCTGAGGCTTGGATTTTGGTGATTTGGAAGAGCTCGGACTTGAAGAATTCTTGCGAGATCTACGAGTAACCCAAGACGGTTCGAAAGCACCCATGAGCTCAAGTCCGCCGACGCCGATCTATAAGCAAAGGTAACCGATTGGTCGAACTACAGATACCCTCTAGATTAAGCTTCGCCTTAATCTCGTGGATAGCCAGGATTTCTCCTAGTAGATCTCACCCGCTCAGGCGATCCTCTCCCGTGAGTGTGATCCCTCAGCGCCTTCTTCGTGAAACGAGCCCCTTACATCCAGTAGTTCCGTAACCCGGTCTCTACTTGGATCGAATTGCGGTGGTCCACGGACACAAAAGTCCCGACACGGGCAAAGAACCCATGGCGAGGACCTCGACATAACAGATCCTCGTGTTTGTTTAGGAAGAAGTCGCAATCTTTTTGATTTTCATTGTACTTTTAAAATAAAAGGCAATTTCTTTTTGAATTTTGTTGTAGGCAAAAGAAGCAGAAACAAATTCAAATCAATGACAATCATCCCGACTTTTACCGCAACAAGCCGGGCGACCATTGAGCCACCTACCAGATCGGAGGTCGCTGTACGCAAACCAGGATCCCTATCCCTGGAAGAAGAGGTCGAGTTCGAGTTTGACCAGAGAAGTTCGAGGAGTACCTGCCCTCACCCTCCTCCGCATTCCTCGCCGCCCAAGAAGGTTCTCGCCGCAAGGAGAACCCGATGGGCCTCCGATGTAGAGCCCCAGACGGCGAAGTCCAACCTCAAGGCCAGGCAAAGAAATCCCCTACCAAGTCCGTGATGGTGCCCGAGATGAACGCCGACGATGCGCCGGGCGCCTAAGCGAAGCTCAAAGGCGACGACAAAGCATGGCGCAAGCTTGCCAAGGCCATGCAATCCGTAGATGGGGTCCGCTACGGCGGATCTAAGATCTAGGCTTACTCAGAGGCTTCACCAAGTGATCGACGGTCCATCCAAGCCGCCAACCAACGAGTGGATCCGGTCAAACGGAACCGCTTCCACACTTCAGAGCGATCCGGCCACAAGACTTAGCGCAGCACGAAGCTTTGGTGCAAGCAGTGCTCGCGGCGTGAAGAAGGAGGTGGTAAAGAAGCCACCAACGCCGCCGTGTTTGGAGGCCCAAGTCTAATGGTGCCCCAACCTCGGTTGTCCACACTCTGTCTCGGCACCTAAACCGAAGGATACAGCGCAGTATCCAACGCCAAGGCTCAAGATAGACGACGCCAAAGTCAGCGCGCTCAGATCCAATCGCTGGTGGAGCCAACTCGCCACCACTACCAAACCGACTATCAAGGATCGTCTTGGTCCTCGGAGAGAATCACGGGTCACTCCTCATGCGTGAGGTCGCACCTGCTCCAACAAGGACAAGAAGATTCCTACAGCCTCTATCGGACTGAAAATCAAGTCCGAGAGTCCGCCGAGACTTCGCGACTCACATCGGCGAAAGTCTAGGCGAGTCACTTTCGGAAGTTTCGATGGGTTGATCCGCCCTGAAGGAGACGCTTCATCCGATGATGAGGATGTTATACCCGAGATCAAACCGACATACGGCAGTCCCTCCCATAACACACCGATGAGTCAGACTACCGCGGTAAGGGTATGAGAAAATCTCGAAAGAATTCCCCAAATTGACACAGCCATGCTTGTGCTCCAAGCTCATTAAGACGATGCTCTCGAATGCAATTGCCATCAAGAAGCTCCGAAGGGTGTCGGCCTTGAGACTCACCACGAGATGCCGAGACCTAGGTCAAGGCGATTCCGAAAAGGATGACCTTCCGAAGGGTGAGCTGCCGAGGTCACTAATAATATGACCAGAAAGAATCATCGCCACGGCTATTCCCAACAAGACGCAACGCTAACTCGCTTATGTCCGACTATCCGACGGTCCGATAACGATAAGCTTCAAGGGTTACCCGAGGATGATGCGCCGATATTGGCTCAAGAATCGATCCGATCATACCGTATCTAGCTAAGGAGCCCCAAGAAACGCTTATGATCGCATGCATCAAGTGGCCAAAATGTTAGACGGCGCTGAATAAACAACGGAAAACTTCAAATTAGAGATGGAGTTGGCCATGCACGATGAGAGAAATGCACGACCAACAGATCCAAGCCCCGACAAAACATCAAGGTGAATCGAAATGGCCAACGCCGATGAAGATGATAGCGATTGGATCGGGAGGAAGCACCGAAGATGATAACCCCGAACCACGACTGCTGCTCGTGAGAGCGAAGATCAAAGACTTGGAGAGCAAAATCAACTCATTGATTTCCGCCAAGAAGTAAAGAAGACGGTATTCCTTGCCCATACCCGAGGGAGTGGGAATCAATCCTGCACTGGCCAAAGTTTAACTTAATAAACTTCACACCATTTGACGGAAGGGTTCCCCGACGCAAAGACTTGATTTATTTCAAGTCACACTCTGAGTTATTTCGCAACGAACCCCGATGGTTCGGTCATTCGTCACCCTTCGTGCCGCCGAATGGTACCGCCGCCTCGCCGTGGAGCATTCACAACCGGGACGACATGGAGTCTAGCTTCCTTACCAATTTCTTTGATGACGATACCGAGGTATCGACGACGCTGTTCGACGAGAAGCGTAAAGACGAGAAACCGTGGACATCTTTGTTAAACGATTCTAACAAGGCAATGAACCACGGATCCAATAATGAGGAGTTCATCCTCCAAACCGCCACAAAGAACTTATCAATAGATGTGCTTGAAGCAATGGGTACAGCACCATCGATAACGTGGAAGGACTTGAAGGTTCGTGGAGAGCAAGCCGAGAGATTCCTCAAAGGAAAAAGGCGAGAGGGTCACCGACAACGGAAGTTCTGCCGCAACTTTGTCCCACGTGGCAAAGGGAAAGAGCAAGCCAAGACGGCGGTTATAACCAAACGCTCTAACTCCAACCCCAAAGAAGAAGAAGAAGAAGAAGAAGAAGAATAAATGGCGCAACAGTACGCCAACGGCAACCTCACAAAACATAAGGTCTTAGAGCCAGATTCCAAGTCCTATTCCTTTAGGGGCGGCGAGATTCCGGTCTCTTCAAATATCTTGTGGAAAATAACAAGATCAAGCTCCCTCGATCGAATCAAGAGGCGATGAACCTGAATGACCCAAGATCTGTGCGTACCATAGGCGGTTCATCACCCACTAAATCTGTTTGACCTTAAGGACAAAATCGAGGCTTTAATTGATGTAGGGTCATTACTATGAAGCCGTCAAAGAAAAGAAGGTCAGGCGAATCACGGTATCCATAAGTTTGGTCGGTGCCGTTGACATGGTTTGAACTGAACCGGTGGTCAAAGTTGCGGTGAAGGCGGTGAATGGCGACCCGCTTTACAACGCCGAAAAGGACTTGTATCATTATCTGACCCGAATGGCGAAGTCTTGTCGTCCACGAACTTCTGGGAAGGGCGAGCAATGGGTAGCCTCTTCTTGAAGAAAAGCGAGCGAAGGGAAAGGCATGTCATGCTACTTCCGCAATTCCGGAGGAGGCGATGAGCAGTGGTAACATTCCGGTGTCAGAAGAGGAACTGATGCCACGCCACCGGTGGACCGAGTACAAATACAAGTATCAGGAAGTCCCCGACCCTAATGCCAAGGCGGCTCAGTGGGGTACCAACAAATCCCTCACTCGCCGAGAGAAAGCGGCGGTGGCGCGAAGCTTCTGACAAGCGGCCGCATGAAATTCAACTCGGCGGTCGATTCGGTCGCTGGGTGGAAGAGATAGGGAACCGAACTCTCATACGGCTTTGATGTAATAGCACAATTGGCCAATATCCTGCAAGGATCACTCTCTATGAGCTGCTGCGCTTATCAAAAGAGCGAAGCTCTTCAAAGCCCTGCGATTGAAGTCTTCCTCACCAGTTAGGCGAGTCGGAAGAGTTGACAATCCCAACCTTGCGACTAAGCACTTCCCATCGCATCACCACAAGGAGGATATGCGGTGAGAATTCAAAGCACGATGGCGCTATACTTCACGGGTATATTGGCTCTAGTGAAGTTAGCAGGATCCAAGTCGATCCGGGTTCGTTAATGAGCATCATGCCCCTAAGCCTCATGTCACCTTGGAATCCACGCGGTGGTGGCGTCCAGAGCCTGATAATCTACGGGTTTAACACCCGGTAGTCTCCGACGCTTGGTAAAATCCGGATAAAGTGCCAAATGGGAACTTAAAGTCGAAGTCACACGCTATGTGATTGATCTGAGACTTCCTAACTACTTGTTGGATTAGACCTTGGATCCACGGTAATGTTATAGTCCCATCTACTCTTCATGGTGTCTCAAATGTAGACACGAATAATGAGTCAAAGGCGGTGGTGCGGACAAACAACGTTTAAGGGGATGGAGAATTATTTCGATTCTCTCCTCTACGGTAATGAGTCGGCCCGAATCATCGGCCCAAAGTGCGGACGGTGATTGAAGAAGGCGTCGAAGAAACTTGGTTATAGTGGAGGTTTTGTTTTAAATGACATTGTACCCCTTGTAATCAATCTTGGCGATGAAGAATCGTCGGATGAACATTATAATTGGCAAATTGCCGATGAATCAATAAATGGCGATTTAGAGTATCCTTTATCTTTGAATGATGTGATAGCGAGTTATACAATGATCGAGTTGCACACCCAACTTCGATCATCTTACTTCACACAAAAGCGATTCGGGATTCCTTTGGGACAACACTTGTCATCCCGAAGATCAAGTAGTGAAAAAGACTTGGTTTGGAAAAAGGGTTCCAGCCCGAATCGTTTCTTTGAAGAAGGTGAAGATGACAATGGGCCTATCCTCCATACATTCGGATATAGTCGAAACAGGTATCATGAAAAGATGGGGGTATGACTTGACGAGGGAAGGTCTATATTTGGACGAGGCCCTCGAACCCCTCCTAAGCGGCATATGTCCCAAGAGGAAAGCGGATAATTACTATGCATTTAGAAGGGATTGGGATCGAATCCTCCTCGGAAGATGAATGCTCGTGGTGATTGATAATAATCCACCCGGTGAGAGGCGGACATTCGTCGACTCTTGACTTGGGATTGACACCGGCCTGGGAGAAGCTTTCAAGGCTTTGATGTCGAATATGGCCACGATCGATCCTGCTACTATTGAGGGTGATGAAGATATGCCAACATGGGAAGACCCATGGATCCATCAACTCGAAGGCGGTTTGGGGATAGGTTGAACAAAGAACCCCCACTAAGGATGAGGTAGTCGAGGTTAATATGGGTGATGAAGAGCATCCCAAACTCATAAACATCGGCAATACTCTCCCTTGGAAGAAAGGAAGAGTTGATTGCCCTAATCGGGGAGTATATCGATGTATTAGCACGGAGTTACGAGGACATGCGGGGACTCGACCCTAATGTAGCGACACATCGCCTCAACATCAAAGCGGATGTCAAACTGTCAAGCAACGGCAAAGGCGGTTTAGTCCACAAATATTGGAGGCAATTGTTGTGAAGTGAAGAAACTCATAGAATCGGGATTAGTGAGGAAATTCAACATCGGATTGGGTGGCGAATATAGTCCGGTCATGAAGAAGAATGGTTCGATTAGGATGCGTAGCCGCTCTGAGACCTAAGCGCTGCTTGCCCAAAGGATGATTTCCCTCTGCCAATCACCGGCGTCATAGTTGACAATACATGTGGATTGAGAGGATGTCCTTTATGGATGGCTTTTGAGGTATAATCGGATCAAGATGTACCCGATGGCGTAAACACCGCGTTGAGCAGCCCATCGGCATATATTGCTACGGTCATGCCGTTCGGCCTCAAAATCTTGGCGCAACATACGAGAGCAATGGCGGAGATTTTCGGGATCATCTTGGAAAAAGGTCGAATGCTCGTCGGCGATTTGGTCGTGAAAAGCGTGACAAAGGAGATCACATCAAAATCTTAGAGCGGTATTGAACTCATGCGAACTCATCGGCTAAAGATGAATCTGCCAAGTCCTTCCTTGGGATGTCCGATGGCAAGTTCCTTGGCCGTCGTCACCAACAAAGGAATCCACGTCGATCGACAAAGTGAAGGCGATTCAAAATTGCAACCTCAGAAATCGAGAGAACTTCGGGGGTTACAGGGCGATTGGTACATCCGGCGGTTCATATCGAACCTATCAGGAAGTGCGGCCGTTCTCCAAGTTGAACAAGAAGTCATGTCATATTTTGGGGCGGCCTTTTGACATTGAAGATCAAGTCGTATCTCGCTAAACCTCTGTTCTTGTTGCACGGTGGAAAACCATTTTGATCACGTCAAAGCGGATCACTTTCGTTAAAGCTTTTCGCGCCAGAAGGCGGCGGCGATCCGCGAAGCGGTGATGTATTACAGGCGAACATTAGTGGTCTTTGAGTCTCGATATCCAATGGTGAAAGCGTGCCTTGCATTAGTGTTCGCGATTGAAAAATCGGCACTATTTAGTCGGACGGGCGATTTATGTTATCTCTAATGTAAATCCGTCAGAATATTTATGACCGTGGTAGGCCTCAATGAGTTGGCTGGCGAAATGGGCCTTACTCTTGTCCCAATATGACTTGCACTTCAAACAACGAAGTCGGTCAAAGGATGACGATTGTGATCTCTTGGCGCCCGCCCGACAACGGATGCGGTTGAGCTATATGATGATCTTAGGATGAAGTTCAAGAAGTCAACACTACATACCAACAAATATGGCGATTGTATTTTGGCCAGCCTCGAGCTACCAATGTGGCAAGTGCCCCGGATGTTCTAAGATTTCCGCGGTCGGGGGGTTGTCTTAGTTTCCCGAAATCATGTCATGCCGTCGTTACTCACTCGAACCTTGCTCTAATAATGTGAATACAATCGCTACTTATTGGACTTAGCCGCCAAGGGCTGGGGTCGAATATCTCGAAATATGGCGATTGCAATTGATAGTTAAGCGGGTTAAGTGGTGACTCTGAAGTCGAGGAATCGGATCTAATCCCCACCGGATAGGCTGTTGAAATAGCGGACTCATTGAAGAGTTTTTCATCGAATATATCCAGCCCCAAAAGCGGCTACGCGGATCTTTGGCGGCATTAGGCGTGTCGTTAGCACAACCTTAGAGACCGAGCAACTAGTCGCGGTCGGGACTCACCAACTCTTCGTACCATTATACGATGAGGCACAAGAAGATAAGGGGTAGTTACCAAGAAGTGTATACAACCCAAACCAAGTTGGAGCCGAGATTGGCTTTCCTATCATCGATTCGTCTTACATGGTATTCTACGGAAGGCGTAAGGAGAAGTCAGTCGGCGAAGAGCTCCAAGATTCTTTACGACCGAGAGACCCGGCGTTATATGGCCGGTGCGATGGTCTTTACTCCGATGCCTTTCAAACAAGGAAGCGAAGAGGTCCCGGGGAAGCACGCGAGGGTGAATGTGGTGCACACCGGCTGGTCCCAAACTCTGATCGAATCGGGAGAATGGGCTACTTTTGGCCAACAATGGTTAATGGCCAGCGATCGATGCATTTCGGAAATGCCAGCGGCGTGTCAAATTCCGCGAATTATATGCATCGGCCGCGGAACGCTGCATCGCCGGCCACATCGGCCATTGAGACATGGGAATGGACATTGTAGGTCCCATTTTCCTCCGTCATCAAAGCGTCGGTTTATTCTAGCGATCACCGACTACTTCTCCAAGTGAAATGAAGCAATCCGCTAAAAGAAGTAAAGGCGAGAATCAGTCATCAAGTTTATCAAACACCATGTCATCTATCGACATGGTGTCCCAAACGGATCGTGCATGACAGCGGTCCCGTTCATCGCAATTCCTTCATCGGGTTTTGCGAGAAATTCAAGATACAAGGCGTCGTCGGCTGACCTATAATCGGTTTGCAAATGGATTAGCGAGGCATTCAACAAGGCGATTATCAAAGTTACTGTCAAAGCTTGTGAAAAGTAACAAGCGGTGGGATGATAAACTTCGGAGAAGCACTCTGGCGTGTCGCTGTGATGCATACGCCAAGCTGGAAGCGACCCGTACTCTGGTCTACGGGTGTGAAGCGGTTCTCATTGAAATTGAATCCGTCACTTGCGCCAGCCCTTTCAGCGAGATGGCGGCCAGAAGAACAACATCAGCGTCTCGAAGAGCTTGAGATGTTAGATGGCGCTGGAGGCTCAACAATGCATTGAGTTCTACCAAGCTAGGATGTCGAAGGCTTTCAACAAGAAAGTTCGACGAGAGAACCTAGAGAAGGAGATTTGGTCCTCTTGCTTTCGACGGTAGATAATCCTCACTTCCAAAAGAAAGGTAAATTGAACCTAAATGGGAGGGCCGTTTGTAATAGAAGCGGTTTACTCAATGGTGCATATCGCCTAATTACCCAAAATGGCGGCCAGGCAATTAATCTAGATAAATGGGAAGTTCTGAAGAAATACTACCCATAGTATCTTGGGATAACCGTTCGACGGGAAGTTCCTCGTGGGATGTCTCACCGCCTTTTGAGGATAACCCTAGATTTATCCTCCATCACAATTTCCCCACCGATCAAATTCCTTGGCGGTGGGTCTACAAATTACGGTACATTACCAAAATCCCCTCTTGATTCCGTCTATGAGCAGGCCCAATCAAAATCCCTTTTACGGGAGATAGAATATAAAATTCTTCCTCTCCAAGCGTAAGATCCTTTCGTGATAAGCGGAAGGGTTCCTTCCATCTTCATCTTAGGTAGCGCCGGTGAAGGTATCTTGTAGGGATTTTCAGACCGGGTTGTCCGTGAAGGTCACGAGTCTTTTAGGTTCTCGGTGGAGATCCCACTCTTAGTTCCATCTTCATCTTAGGTAGCGCCGGTGAAGGTATCTTGTAGGGATTTTCAGACCGGGTTGTCCGTGAAGGTCGCTGAGTCTTTCGGTTCTCGGTGGAGATCCCACTCTTAGTTCCATCTTCATCTTAGGTAGCGCCGGTGAAGGTATCTTGTAGGGATTTTCGGACCGGGTTGTCCGTGAAGGTCGCTGAGTCTCTTCGGTTCTCGGTGGAGATCCCACTCTTAGTTCCATCTTCATCTTAGGTAGCGCCGGTGAAGGTATCTTGTAGGGATTTTCAGACCGGGTTGTCCGTGAAGGTCGCTGAGTCTCTTCGGTTCTCGGTGGAGATCCCACTCTTAGTTCCATCTTCATCTTAGGTAGCGCCGGTGAAGGTATCTTGTAGGGATTTTCGGACCGGGTTGTCCGTGAAGGTCGCTGAGTCTTTCGGTTCTCGGTGGAGATCCCACTCTTAGTTCCATCTTCATCTTAGGTAGCGCCGGTGAAGGTATCTTGTAGGGATTTTCGGACCAGTTGTCCGTGAAGGTCGCTGAGTCTTTCGGTTCTCGGTGGAGATCCCTCTTAGTTCCATCTTCATCTTAGGTAGCGCCGGTGAAGGTATCTTGTAGGGATTTTCGGACCAGTTGTCCGTGAAGGTCACGAGTCTTTTAGGTTCTCGGTGGAGATCCCTCTTAGTTCCATCTTCATCTTAGGTAGCGCCGGTGAAGGTATCTTGTAGGGATTTTCGGACCAGTTGTCCGTGAAGGTCACGAGTCTCTTCGGTTCTCGGTGGAGATCCACTCTTAGTTCCATCTTCATCTTAGGTAGCGCCGGTGAAGGTATCTTGTAGGGATTTTCGGACCAGTTGTCCGTGAAGGTCACGAGTCTTTTAGGTTCTCGGTGGAGATCCACTCTTAGTTCCCCTCTTATCTTAGGTAGCGCCGGTGAAGGTATCTTGTAGGGATTTTCAGACCGGGTTGTCCGTGAAGGTCACGAGTCTTTCGATTCCTCTGACAAGGAATCTGCTTGTTAGCCTCATCAGGAAATAGAACACATTCTTCCTTTCCCACCTCAATCAATCTTCTTAGGTTCAGTCATTCTCCGGTCAAAGACACCAAGGTTCATCTTGGGGCATTTTATCCGAAGCCTAAGAAGGGATAAAGCCAGCGCCTCCCGCAGCGTTGCGGTTTAGTCTTTCTCGATTGAAGAAGACACCAAGGTTAGATCTTGGGGTATTTTATCCGAAGCCTAAGAAGGGATAAAGCCAGCGCTGCACTGCAGCGTTGCGGGTTAGTCTTCGTGAAAAGAGCGAAGCTCGTATTCAACATCGTAGCATTAAGTGCGAGAGAGTTTCATTCTTTTAGCACAGCGTTGTGTGTAGAGCGGATTTAGATAATCTACATGCTAGCCCAATTCAAGCGGTAGTTGGTAAAGGCCCATCAAACCCGTTGAGGGTGGGGTTGGATAACCCTAAAGTCAGCGCCTCACCGCAGCGTTGCGGTTTAGTCTTTCTCCGATTGAAGAAGACACGAGTTGATTACGGGGTATTTTATCCGAAGCCTAAGAAGGGATAAAGCCAGCGCCTCATCTGGCGTTGCGGTTTAGTCTTTCTCCGATTGAAGAAGACACGAGTTGATTACGGGGTATTTTATCCGAAGCCTAAGAAGGGATAAAGCCAGCGCCTCTGCAGCGTTGCGGTTTAGTCTTTCTCCGATTGAAGAAGACACGAGTTGATTACGGGGTATTTTATCCGAAGCCTAAGAAGGGATAAAGCCAGCGCCTCACCGCAGTGTTGCGGTTTAGTCTTTCTCGATTGAAGAAGACACGAGTTGATTACGGGGTATTTTATCCGAAGCCTAAGAAGGGGCGAGTCTCGTGTAACAGCGTTGTAGGGTGGTCTCTTGCCCGTAAAGAGTCTGAAGCCTATGTATTCAATATCATAGCAACAAGTCTAGAAGAGTTTCATTCTTTTAGCACAGCGTCACGTCGCGGAGCGGATCACGATAATCCGCCGCTAGCCAACTCAAGCGGTGGTTGGTAAAGGCTAATCAAACCCGTTGATGGTGAGGGTTTGCCAAAAATCCTATAAGTATTATGGTTAATTATTTATGACGAAGTAAAAGAATCATAATAAACAATGAAAGGAATGGATCTTATTCATTTGAAGCAAATATAAAAGGAGCTACAATTGTCGAGACAATCAATTCAAGCAAAATTGTGATGATCACAACGACGCGGCCGAACAAAGAAAGCGAGAGAAATCTGAAACCAAAGCAACACATCGGACTTCATTGGCGCAATCTAGTCTTGTGAAGGAAGCGAGGTCGCTTTACGGCTATTTTTCCTTACGCCCGGCAGACACGAGCTTTGGCTTCCTTCGAGTTCCTCTTGAATTAGCGGCAATTGCGGCTACATGTTCCCGACGCATCACCTCGAGGACTTGTTTCACCGTTCAATGGCGTCACGGACTGCAGCACTCCGCAGCGAAACTCTTCAACGTCTTCTCCCCTTGAGCAGTCCGATTCTGTCGCGTTCGACATAGGCGTGGTGCGCATTTATCTTCTTGTACCAGCAGGCAATCGCTCATATGAGTTCGAAAATATGATCTCTTGCTCGATATTTTCCTCTGCAGCGTTCACGAAGCCTTGATCAGAGCTTGATGGATGAGTCGTATCACCTCATCGCATGATTCAAAAGGCTAAATCCTCCACCGCGTGCGCAAGAGTTAGCCCGGCTAGTGAGCTTTGCTCTAGCGATTAACTAGGCGAGGGCCACCAACATTTGAATTTCCTCCAAGATACTCAATATGAATGGAGAAGACCATAGAGTTAAGCCATCTAACCTCGATAATAGAGATCGCTGTTTCAAACCATTCTCCAACGGTGAAGGAGACCCATCACAGGCTGAGTCGGGGAGCGATTTTTGGCGGGGCAATCTCGGCAATAGGTTGAATTCGTGGAAGTGGTCCGTCAAGATTAACACAGGGCCTCCACCAGCCCTATACTCGAAGGGTCGGAAATCCCGATTCGGCCAAGGCGCAAGGGAGGTGGGGCGGATGATGGAAGCGATCCCTCAAACTTCGTCATCGAAATTATGATAGTAGGCTCGAGGCCAGCGGGTTTCTTCTGCGGTGTTAGCCTCGCTGCGGTTCGCTTCCTCGGTGGAAAGAGGTCTTCTCCCGGATGACCTTAAGAATCGAGACTTGACATTTGGAGCCTTCGAAATAGACGAATAGTCATCGGAGCATCCGCCTACCACAAGAGAACAAAGGGTTAACGAGATCATTTAGGAGGAATATCTTGAAAAGATTATAAAGGCGTAGAACTCTTCGAAACCCATGAGATCGAGTCACGACCTTATAACGGGTATGACGATTTCATCCGTATTAAACACGCGGAGAACGGTAAATATAGCCGCATAATCCAAGTGGCAATATATTCCGTTCTACAAAGCGGAAATCTGATGTAAAATCGCTCCGTTAAAACATCGAGGCGGGTGATCTTCAAAGCGTCAATCCCCACAAAGGAGGATTCGGCTCTTCCCAATCGCCTCACAAAGGAGGCGGGACATGGCGATATATCGCGAAGATAATAAGTTGGCGCACCACGAAAGAAGGAGGCGTGCATTCCGCCTGGTCTTGATCGGCCGGCTCCTCGGGCGTGATCTCCCGGCGACATCGAGCTGCAAAGAAGACAAATAAAGTCGGATATCGCGGTCAAAAATTAACAAAAAGGCATCAAAGATGATCGATTACAACAACAACAGCGTAGAACACGACCGAACACGACCAGTGCGCCGAGGCCGTGCTGGCAGCGGCCAGTCGCGGCTTTGTAGCGCCCAGCGTGCCAGTAGGCAGGCCGGCGCGCCAGGCCGTGCCAGCGGCGGCAGCCTGAACTACCAGTAGCGGCCTAAGCCTAGGCGTGCCGTACGGCCGAGGGGGCCCCACCGGCCGTAGCGCCAGCGGCGCCAGCGCCGCCACCACCGTCACGCGTGGCGTGGCGCTCCCGGCCTTCATCAGCGCCGCCGTCCGTGATCGCCCTCGGTCCTTTCCCTCGTGGTCGCGTCACTGCGCACAAAAAAGAAAGAAAGAAGAAAAATTTACAAAACCCTCGTATGCATACCTTGTTGATCGAAGATGAAAAGGAGAAGCAAGATGAAAACAAGAGCAAACCACGAGAAGGCCTAGGTCATCAAGGAGGAGGAGTATGGGTATTTATAACAATCCCATATGAACCCAATCCTCTTTGAACAAGGACTCTTATTTGGCAAGAAGTAGGAATTCTAATTGGGGCCCAAATCAATTCCAATTAGGACTCTAATCAGCCCTAATTAGGAGTCCTAATTAGAACCCTAATTGGATGCCAAAATAATGCCAAATCAGTCGTTGATTGACCCTACTCCCTCCGCTATATTTGGAAAAATTAGAATTTATTATTGAGGATAACACCCGGATTGCATCGACGCCGATCAGCGTCGCCTAATCCTACTCCAACTAGGATTACAGTATAAAGCTGTTTCCTAATTTATCGAGAAGTTCGGAAGAATATTTTCACAAAAATATTCTTAGGGATAACTCGATCGGCGGATTGCATCGACGCCAATCAACGCGTCGCCTAATCCTACTCAACTAGGATTACAGTATAAGCTGTTTCCTAATTTATCGAGAAGTTCGGAAGAATATTTTCACAAAAATATTCTTAGGGATAACTCGATCGGCGGATTGCATCGACGCCAATCAACGCGTCGCCTAATCCTACTCCAACTAGGATTACAGTATAAGCTGTTTCCTAATTTATCGAGAAGTTCGGAAGAATATTTTCACAAAAATATTCTTAGGGATAACTCGATCGGCGGATTGCATCGACGCCAATCAACGCGTCGCCTAATCCTACTCAACTAGGATTACAGTATAAGCTGTTTCCTAATTTATCGAGAAGTTCGGAAGAATATTTTCACAAAAATATTCTTAGGGATAACTCGATCGGCGGATTGCATCGACGCCAATCAACGCGTCGCCTAATCCTACTCAACTAGGATTACAGTATAAGCTGTTTCCTAATTTATCGAGAAGTTCGGAAGAATATTTTCACAAAAATATTCTTAGGGATAACTCGATCGGCGGATTGCATCGACGCCAATCAACGCGTCGCCTAATCCTACTCCAACTAGGATTACAGTATAAGCTGTTTCCTAATTTATCGAGAAGTTCGGAAGAATATTTTCACAAAAATATTCTTAGGGATAACTCGATCGGCGGATTGCATCGACGCCAATCAACGCGTCGCCTAATCCTACTCCAACTAGGATTACAGTATAAGCTGTTTCCTAATTTATCGAGAAGTTCGGAAGAATATTTTCACAAAAATATTCTTAGGGATAACTCGATCGGCGGATTGCATCGACGCCAATCAACGCGTCGCCTAATCCTACTCAACTAGGATTACAGTATAAGCTGTTTCCTAATTTATCGAGAAGTTCGGAAGAATATTTTCACAAAAATATTCTTAGGATAACTCGATCGGCGGATTGCATCGACGCCAATCAACGCGTCGCCTAATCCTACTCAACTAGGATTACGGTATAAACTGTTTCCTAATTTATCGAGAAGTTCGGAAGAATATTTTCACAAAAATATTCTTAGGGATAACTTCGATCGGCGGATTGCATCGACGCCAATCAACGCGTCGCCTAATCCTACTCAACTAGGATTACAGTATAAAGCTGTTTCCTA
The DNA here is from genome assembly GCA_012295165.1 of Asparagus setaceus. Classification (NCBI taxonomy): domain Eukaryota; kingdom Viridiplantae; phylum Streptophyta; class Magnoliopsida; order Asparagales; family Asparagaceae; genus Asparagus; species Asparagus setaceus. The sequence goes on along the minus strand of CM022707.1, from coordinate 42,760,191 downwards.
ATTTATCGAAGTTCAGGAAGAATATTTTCACAAAAATATTCTTAGGGATAACTTCGATCGGCGGATGCATCGGCGCCAATCAGCGTCGCCTAATCCTACTCAACTAGGATTACAGTATAAAGCTGTTTCCTAATTTATCGAGAAGTTCAGGAAGAATATTTTCACAAAAATATTCTTAGGGATAACTTCGATCGGCGGATTGCATCGACGCCAATCAACGCGTCGCCTAATCCTACTCAACTAGGATTACAGTATAAGCTGTTTCCTAATTTATCGAGAAGTTCGGAAGAATATTTTCACAAAAATATTCTTAGGGATAACTTCGATCGGCGGATTGCATCGACGCCAATCAACGCGTCGCCTAATCCTACTCCAACTAGGATTACGGTATAAAGCTGTTTCCTAATTTATCGAGAAGTTCGGAAGAATATTTTCACAAAAATATTCTTAGGGATAACTTCGATCGGCGGATTGCATCGACGCCAATCAACGCGTCGCCTAATCCTACTCCAACTAGGATTACGGTATAAACTGTTTCCTAATTTATCGAGAAGTTCAGGAAGAATATTTTCACAAAAATATTCTTAGGGATAACTTCGATCGGCGGATTGCATCGACGCCAATCAACGCGTCGCCTAATCCTACTCCAACTAGGATTACAGTATAAGCTGTTTCCTAATTTATCGAGAAGTTCGGAAGAATATTTTCACAAAAATATTCTTAGGGATAACTCGATCGGCGGATGCATCGGCGCCAATCAGCGTCGCCTAATCCTACTCAACTAGGATTACGGTATAAACTATTTCCAAAATTTCAACGAGGAGTTCACGGAGAATAAATCCATATTCTTAAGGATAACTTCGGCAACCCTTAATGTCCTCCACCATAATCTCCAAGAGAGGGATAATCGATGAAGAGTGAAAGTCATGTTGACATCGGATAATCATATCCTCCGCTGTAGTTAAACCAACAACACACGTCATGATGGAGGAATTAGCAGAGTGATGGTTATGAAGTTCCATGTATTCGACACGACCAACGCGTTGCCAACAAGGAGTTAGCCGACATACGGAGAAGTCAAAAATCGATGGTTAGTCAAACAACGACCAACCGACACGAGTTACAAACAAAACTCACCCGGCGAGTCAAGATAACAAGCGGTCGGACAATAAATGCGGCACCGTGATCTTATCGGGAATCCTACAAAGAACTGGATGATCGAAAGAATCGAAGATTTGAAGCTATCTTTGGGATCCTCACCGGTGAAGGCACGGAACCATCATGTCCAAAGCATCCCGGACTCATCAAGAATCGAGGCCGAGGCGCTTTGGAGGGTATCTGTAGGCATAAAAATTGCTTATCGATGCCGATCAAAACTTCGTGGCGGTGGGTTGACAACCGGCGATCCATTCAACAAACCGGCGTCGCAAAACGCATCACGCCGCAAAACGCGTAGAAGCGAGTCGGCGAGCACATGAAGTAAGTCGGCAAGGCGTGCGAGCCAATGAAACGGCGTGCGAGTTGGCTAAACTCAAGCATTGGCGAGGCGGAATCAACCGTACTTAGTCCGTCGATGCAAGCGAGCGTTTGAGCTCGAAAGTTGATCGGACACGGACTCAAACCCAACGGCGACATCACCGGAACAAAAAGCCCGGAAGACCGAAAGAATCCACGAGAAACCTGATGGAAAAGCGACGCTGGCTATTAATTCTGCCAATGGTTAGCGTGGTTTACTTTGTCGTGAAAGCCACCGAATCCTAACGATGCGCTCCACCAGTGGAAGCGAGGAGGCTCGCCACTTTCGTCGAGCCTCGCGCCACTTTGCCGGCACCTCGGCGGCATGGCCGAGGTGCTCTACCGGTGGAGGTGCTCGCCACCGGTCGCCACCCCGCCAACCGTGCCGGTGTTTTACCATGCCGTCAGCCACTTGGTACACATCCTCCTTTTGTATAAATAGGGGGGGGGGGTCTTGGAGGTCGGATTTTGGAAGGTCTTGGATTTGGGGGAATTTCAAGGCTTCCGGAGGCTTGGATTTTGGTGATTTGGAAGAGCTCGGACTTCGAAGAATTCTTGCGAGATCTACAGTGTCGGTATACGGTTCAGAACCGGCGAGCTCAAGTCGATCGGCGTCGGATCTATAAGCAAAGGTAACCGAATTGGTCGAACTCTGAGATACCCTCTAGATTAAGCCGTCTTAATCTCGGGGATATTTGTGATTTCTCCTAGTAGATCTCACCGCTCGGCGATCCTCTCCTTCGTGAGTGTGATCCCTCGAACCGTTTCGCCGTGAAGCGAGCCCCTTATCTGTAGTTCGAACCGGGTCTCTACTTGGATCGAATTGCGGTGGTCCACGGACACAAAAGTCCCGACACGGGCAAAGAACCCATAGCGAGGACCTCGACATATGAGATCCTCGTGTTTGTTTAGGAAGAAGTCGCAATCTTTTTTGATTTTCATTTATGCGCCTTAAAATAAAAGGCAATTTCTTTTTGAATTTTGTTGTAGGCAAAAGAAGCTGTAAACAAATTCAAATCAATGACAATCATCCCGACTTTTACCGCGAACAATCGGCAATGCTTAAGTCATGATGGGCCAGTTCGAGCTCCTACTACATGTTTTGCATCTCTATTCAAGCTTGAGAAAGGAGAAAAGCTCGATGTCAAGAGAGATCAATAGTAGCATTGATCTTCCTAGCTTGCAGGGCCAACTCGTGTTCTATCTTCACCCCAACTTTCTTAAGTTAACATCTCTTATTCGGAAGGAGAGAGTTCGCCAATGCGATGGGGGGAAAAGGCCACTTGAACCTACCTCCTTGAGGGGCCCTTAGACGAGCTGACTCCTCCGCAACAACCAGCTCCTCTCTAGCGACTGGTTCCCTAGTAACCAGCTCCTTCCTAACCCTCCTCAAAGACTCAGGGCCTCATTCGCTTTGGCCTGGCAGCAGTACTAGCTCCACCTTTGGTCGGGATCCCAACTCTTGCCGACTCCAAAGCAAGGGGATTGGCTGGCACAGCAGTGTCAGCTTCATCTCCGATCGGAATCTCAACTCCCGCCGACTCCAAAGTAGGGTGAACTCCCTCGACAATGTCCTCCCACTCGGCAACCAACCACCAGGATTCACCACCCAAGTAGATGACCACAGGTGGGGGAGCCTCCAAAGTCGGAAACCCACTAGTTGACTCGGGCACAAGCTCAACCGCCTTATCCTCGAGCTCAAGGTGATGGCCCTTAGTGACGGTCTTCTTCCTCATCCTCTTCTTAGATCTCTTAGCTCGGGTAGTGGATGTAGCTGAACCCAAGCCAAGTCAGGCCACAAGCTCAGCCAAATCCTGAACCTCCTTTTCTGCCAGCTTGACACGTGGGCGCTTTTGAGGTCCCATAGATTGGCCTGCGTGAGGGACTTCCTCCGACTGCACTTCAGGAGCTAAAAGTGTAGCACGAGCAAGATCCTCCTTCATAGCAAGCCTATGGGATATATCGCTAGCCCGAAGCATAGCATTATCAAACAGGTTCTCGCATTGATGAGATCCCTTGTTGGCTCGAATCTTCTCCAAACATTGTCTCTCCACTTCAGAGAGCGTCTCTACCTTCAAGCCCTCCTTCTTGATCTTCGGTCATGTAGGACAGGCCAGAATGGGGCAAATACCAAAGATAAATAAAAACTTTTCTCTCCATCCTTTTTTCTTGTTGGGGATATTCGAGACCAACGGTAAACTATTGACTGATTGAAGATAAAAATGCCCCTCGCCCATGCCAGCCTTCCCACACAATAAGTGAGATAGGATCCCTAGGGTTGGCCAGACATTCACCAGGTGACAGATGATGAGGAAGGTGATCAAGTAAGCCACCGAATTGGACTTTAACTACACAGGCATATTCAAAGTGCTCAAAATACCCGTTGCAAAATCGAGATGGTGCCAATACATTGGAACCAAGTCACCTCATGGTGGTAGACGACATAGTCAGGTGCCAGACTTTCACCCATTGCATGAGGAGAACCTAAAGCACCGACGATTTATACTAGCGGAGCAGCAAAATTAGATCCTCATTGCGGGCCGAAGAAGGTAGCAAACTGGAAGCCATCGAACCAAGATGAGCAGAGTTGATGATCTGAGCAGACGATTGAAGTTCTAAAAAGACAAAAGCACGGAAATTTCTAGGGGTAAGGATTGAGAAAGTACATCAAAGAAGAAGAGAGGATGGGGTATTTTTGTAGGCGCTAGATAGACAACACATGGCCAAATCCTAGCGGTGAACTCGAATCCCAAAAAACTGCTAGTGGTTCTCGCCAACCAAAGCACCGTTCTCATCAACCGAAGTGTCCTGTCATGAAAACCAAGTGCACGTTCTGCGCTGACGTAAGAGCATCAAACCACAACTATCGTCCAAGATCGATTCGAATCCCTGAGTCGGCGAAAAGATAAAACGGTTCGGTTTCTTTCGAACTCGGCAAAATGGTTTGGTTTCTTTCGAACTCGGCTTCCCCCAGTCTGAGTTAAAGGGCCCAATGTTATATCTTGTAAACCACCAAGTTTAATGAGCCCTTAAGAGTTGGCCAAGTATCATATTAACGGGTCGAGTCATATAATCTGAAAGTCCTGCCCAAGTGTGAGCATCACCAATCTCTCTAATGGTCCTAGTATGAGACAAAAGATGTCTTCAAGTCAGGATCTATTAAAGATATCCGAGTTTGAGACTTAAAACGTCTTTTGATTGGACCCCACTAGAGAATGTCTCGAAAAACGGAATGACCTATCAGTCTCACCAATACCATTCGCATTTGATCTAACGAGTGTTACCTGTGTAGCGATCTGCTTCCCTCAGATTAATCAGTCATCAGAGAAGATTAAGGAACCCTAAACTTGTCTAAATATCCTCCTACTCATACAATTAACTTTTTGATATAAACAGAAGGTATATATAAGGGGGATATGTGCAATGCAGCAAGTGAAAAACAAGTAGTGTAAACTCATTTAATCATCAACATCTTTCCGACAGAACTTGCATATCAATTGCACATTATAAAGTAAAATTGAAATTACGTTTTCTTAAATACACGTATTCGTTGCCTTTGTAAGTTTAGTTGTCCTATTGCCATAATGTTGATGTTAACTATTTTCTATTATGAATTAAATATGAAAATAAATTTTATTGCAAAATCACGGTACTTTACTATAGATACTATAGATCTAGATTCTGCCAGTCACAGTAGCATTAGATCCATTTAAATTATGGTTATAATTTATTTTCAGTAAGAGGTAAAAATACAAGTAATTCAGGAGGAAGGGTAGTTATGTTTAGAATATGAATCATACCGTATTATTACACAATTATGATTGAAAAAAGGATCTATTTTATGATTAACAGGTGATTCCTTAGAGTGGTAGTTGAGAGAGAGGAGGAAAAATTCTTAGATGTTCATTGAGTACCATTAATGTATGCTTCAATTCAATCAAATTATGACATGTGGTACTCACTATTCTTAATCAACTATATCACTTTAAGCCATCAAAATTTTCATAAGATACCAAATCTCCGACCATGATTAATTTATAAAAACCTCTAAAAATTTTAGATTGCAATTTACCCCAACAATTTTGAAAATGCCCTAAAAGTTTCATACTTTGCAGTTTACCATGAAAAATTGCAAAAAACCCTAGAAAGTTTCAAAATTTGCAGTTTACCCCTAAAAGTTGTAGAGAACCATCCAAAAGTTGTAGAAAACCCACTAAAAGTTTTAGAATTTGTAGTTACCCCCAAAAATTATAGAAATCACCCTAAAAGTTTTAGAATTTGTAGTTACCCCTAAAAGGGGTAAACTGCAAATTATAACTTTTAGGATGAATTGTGCAATTTTGGGGTAACTAAATTCTAAAATTTTAGGGTTTTAAATAATTTTCAAGGGGTAAAGTTCAAAAATTGAAACTTTCTAGTGGTTTTTTAATAATTTTTGGGGGGTAAACTGCAAAGTACGAAACTTTTACGGGCTTTTTTGCATTTTTTGGGCAGTAAATTTCAATCTGAAATTTTAGAGGTTTTATAAATTAATCATGGTTAGGAGGTTTGTTATTTTATGAAAATTTTGATGGCATTAATTTGATATAGTTGATTAAGAATAGTGATTACCACATCAATTAAACAAAAGTAAATTGAGCATAAAATGAGGATGAAAATACATGAGATTGATTTAAAACATTAGACGTGTAATATTTCAGAGAGGAAGTAGGGTATGATTAGATGTGGAGATGGGAAAGAAGAAATAATCGTTCGAGTTTTGATTTAGATATGGAATCTGGAACATAGGTGGATGAGGTTGGTTTATGTTTTACGATATTAGTTAAGATTTGCAATTGAATTTTCTTTTGGATTTTCAAATTTATGCAACAAAATTAGATAGTCTAAATTTAGTAATTAAGTAATTAGGTATCAAAGATTTGAAATTTGTTGCCTTATATTGTTAGTTTTGATTCTAAATTTGAAATAGATTTGTGCTTGATTTAAGCATAGAAATATTGAAATCTATGTAAATCATTAAGTTAAAAGTATTTTACCAAATTCATTCTAAAAATAATTCTTCAACGGAAATATTTTACCTATTTATTGAAGTAACTACTTAATTAGAACCTAATCAGATCACGTTACAAATTTATTTTTGAATTTCAAATTGATTATACGTGATTTAAGGAGTTAGTGGTTCTGTTACATTTTGGTTTATCATGCTAATTATGATTTTTAACGATTTTGTATAGTAACAAATCTAAATTTCTTTTTGACCATATAAATTGGTTATTTTAATATTCATTTTAATTTTGAAATTAATTTGGTTAATCAAATAAAGATGATTATCAGAGGGATACATGTGTCATCTATACAATAATTTAGATTTTGGTGAGCAGCTAGATGTTGATTGCTGCGTATTATTTTTATTTGTAATGAGAATTCCTACATTGCATCGTGTAATGTGTTTGCGGTCATTTGGTCATAGCAATTTCAACGAGTTGAGGGACTACTTTCAAAATATGAAATAGTTAACGGACTTATGCACAAAAAGAACTTTAAAAGAGTTTTTGTTCTGTTAGACACCCAAATGTTTGTTAATTCTATATTAGACCATAAAATCTTTATGTTTGTAAATTAGAACCCCCCCCCCCCCCCCACCAAAAAAAAATCCATTAAGTTCATTTAATAAGACCCCATATCTATCTATAAGGTTGCTGTAAATTAGGACCCGAAATCTATAAAATTGCTATAAGACCCCCATATTGATAGAAAATAAATAGAATCTAAGTTGCAAGTGCACAACTATCAAGTTATAGTATAAAAAGTTATCGATCCCACGAGGAAGGTGTTGTAGGAATTAATCAAAATTAGTTCTTTTGTTGTGTGTGTGACAATTAGGAGTGTGATAAATGTGATCGTGGAGAGAATAAGAGTGGTTGTGAATATCGTAACTAAAAGCAAAATGAGATTGAGAGGGAGAAAGAAATAAAGGAAAATAAAATCAAGAAATAAATAAAGAAAAATCAAGAATAAAGAGGAAAATTAAAAAGTAAAAGATGGAGGATTCAATTAGAGATATGAGGAATCTAGAATTGAATCCACTAGCCAATTCACTTATAAAATATGAACTACTCTCTTATTATCACATTTTACTTTAGATTTATTAAGCATAGACTATCAAACCACTTAAGAAAAGCATAATCTATCAAATTATCATCCAAGTAAAATTAATACTCATGAAAAGAACAACAAGTAAATAGTAATTCAAGAATTTATAAGTATAACCTATCAAACCACTCAAGATAAGCATAGATTATCAAATTCTTCTTCCACCAATTAGTTCTCTAGTTGATTATCCTAATCATGATCATTTTAAGCTCAAGAAAATAATCCACAAATTATAAAAGGAATCAAACTAGGTTCATACAATTCTAGAATTCCTACAAGATTTTAGTTCAGATTATTGAATTAAAAACAAAATAAAACCTAGAGAGTATGAAAGAAAAATTAATTACAGAAAGAAAAATAAAAATAAAGAAGTAAAAATCTAAACTATGAACATAAAAATAAATCTAAATTATAAAGTAAAAGAACATAAAAGTAAATCTAATTATGCAAAAAATAAATTTATACTACAAAATAAAAATGCAAGAAAGTAAAGCAAGAAAATAAAGACATGAAAGTAAATCTACTCTACAAGGCATCAAAATAAATCTAATCTACTAAAAGAAAAAAATACTACAAGAAAATAAAAGATAAAGAAAACTTATATTCCAAGAGGGTTCTAGCCTCTTGATGAAGGCAAATCTTCATCTTGATCTTCATCTTCCTCTCATCTTCATTTTCATGATCAAATAAAGAGAAGAAAAGAAAAATATGAAGAGGTGAAAAATTCTTTCATTAATTGTAACAAAAAGTTATAAATTTGGAAGGTTTTCTCAATTAAGAGTAACCCTCCTCTCCAAATAGAGTTTTTATAAAATTTTTCATACTCAAACCCCTCACTATCTACACATATTTATAGCCTACATCAATGAAGGAGAACCTTTGGATAAAACTTGGCAATCAATGAATTAAATCTCAGCCATTAAACCATTCTGTTGCGTATCAATAGGTTGGCCAATCGGTTGGCCGATCGATTGGCTGACCGATTGGTTTGCGCAGAATTTAATTTTTTTATGATTTTCTTGACCCGATTTCTTCATGGATCCTTGAGTTTTCTTGGGCCTTCTTTTGTCTTCATATTTAAGCTTCAATAAATGATAGAAAATCAGGGAGTTTGAGTCTTTTGGGCTTTTATTCATTATTTCTTCATTAACCTGTAAATTAAGATAAAACACGTTTATTAGTGATATTTTTATTTAAATGAAATAGATAATGAGGGTATAAAATACAATAAAAATGTGATTATCAAATACTCCCATACCTAAATTTTTGCTAGTCCTCTAGCAAAGAGAGAAATTGAAAGGAAAAGAAAGAAAAATCCTAACTCACTTTTGCAGGAATCGCGGTTGTATTTAGTACATACAACAACCCTTTAAACCCCTAGGTTACCCTAGAGGACGAGTTGTAGTCTCGTGAGGATTTGTAATGAATATACCCACAAAATTCGATTAGTTTGCCAATTCAAAGAAGTTAGTGAATAATTAATTTACTTGATATATTTAAACATTCTAATTGAAGCTAGTTTTTACTCAAGAAAACATTTTTAAGTATAACTCCAAAGTAAATCTCTTACAAAATCTTTTCATTATAGTTATACAAAACTAAGTCTAAATTAGAGTGGTGAGGTCCACACTTTTTGATGTGACTAGCAAGGTGGGCCTCCACATGGCTATCTCTTGGTAGCTCATTTAATAAAATGAACCGTCACCTCATATACATTATTTCCTATATACATATATATAATATTTTTATATATATTTTTATGAATATATGTATATATATCTTGAAAAGAAAATTTTAGATTAAGAGGACTTCAAATACTATTTTCCACTCTAAGCTAAGCATGCAAAAGTTTATTATTTTAATTATAATTCTAAGTTGGACTTTAATGAAGTATACTACTTTAAAAATCATTTCTTAATAAATTTATTTAGAGTTATCATAAAAGTTAAACTTGAGTCTCAAACTAACTAAGACTTAGAAAATTTAAAGTTTATCAAATAGATCAATTATGCATTAACTCGATCAAATTGGCAATTAAAATTCTTTTCAATACTAACTAAAAACTAAGGAAAACAAAAGGAAAATTCTAACTAAAAAATGAAAAGCTAGTAAAAACTAAGAAAAACGAAGGGAAAATTCTAATTATAAAAAATATGAAAAAATAAAGCAAAATAAAAGCTACTAGATCCCACCCCCATAACTAGACTTTTCATTGTACTCAAGGCAAATAATAGCTATAATATCCAAAACATCATAGTATATAGGTACATGCCAAAATAAAAGTCAAATACTGGGTGAAAGAAAATGAAAACATCCCTCACTGCTCATCACCGGAGTGATCGTCATCTTCATCATCCTCATCATCCTCATCATCAGTCCCTATAACATCCACGTCCTCATCCTCTCCAGCATCTATCTCTGTATCACTACTGCTTATCTCCTCCCCCTCCTCTATACGTGTCGTAGGCTGACGATGTGGTGGTGGTGGTGGTGGGTCCAGCTGTGGTGGAGGAGGGGATGGTGGCTGATAAAATGGAGGAGACGCAGATCTTGGTCGCATCTCATGAAGGGCTAAAGCCATGTAATCTTTGATGCTTGTTGGCTGGTCCATCCCAGTGCGAGGCAGACAAGCTTCGGATCTGTCTTGAGTATGAAATAGGTGGCCGGTCCATCGGTACGTGAGGCGGTCTGATTGAATCTGTACTGAGTATGAAACAGGTGAAACCCCATCTCAAGGGCATAGAGATGATCACTAAATATCTGGGGTGTCCACTCTGTCGGTGCATCACTAGGTGGAAGAGGTAGTGTAGGTAGGGTCAGCTGAACAGGTACTAGCGCATGTGAAGAAGTGGACGCATCTGGCCCTTTACCCTGAGCGACAATACTCTTCTGCATTGAATCAGAGGTCAATGGTGCTCTCCCTGCCTCAAGATTATCCATAGGATATACCGGTACACCTAGCGACTCACAAATCGGAGTGATGAGAAATGGATAGACTAGCTGGACCTTTTGCCTGTACTGCGGACTCAGATACTCTCTAGCGCTGGTCGTCGTACCCGCTAGCGTTCTAAAGATAACATCAGCTACATTAAAGCGCTGGCTGGTGGCGATCCAATACAGTAGGACGAGGTCGCGGGTGGTGATCACGGAGTAGAAAGAGCTAGGATACAAGTCAAACTGAAGAGAGAGGTTCAGGAGAATGAACTCTTTCTTAATTAAGCTGGAGTTTAGGATCCCACCCCTCGGTACTATCATAAAAAGATACTCCGCCATCTCATTATATCTATCAGAGGCAATCCCTAATTCTGCAGAAACTCGGAAAAAATCTAGACAACCTCTAGGTGGCCTGGGAAGTCCTAAACTTTTCTGAATAAGTTTAGGTGTGACAGTAATTGGAATCCCTCTGATAGCAATAGTGGCTAAATCCTTTCCTGATCTGTCCCAAGTGGCATAAAACTCTCGGACTAGTGTAGTGTTGGCCAGCTCGGGTTTTCGAACCATCATAGACTCGATTCCAGCTGTTGTGAACAATGTGACAATGGACTGGTATTCAAAAAGCTTGTCCAAGTTGAATCCGCTCTCGAAGTGGACCGGTAGAGAAGCAAAAGAGAGAGAGGATTCTACAATTCTTTATCGTTTATCAGAAGCCATTATCTTGAATGACAAGAGATGATATTAATTTAGGCAATGAGGGTTTAAATTTGCAAGAATTACAAAAACTTGATAGGAAATAAATATGTTCCTAAAGTTGCAAGTATACAACTATCAAGTTATAGTATAAAAAGTTATTGATCCCACGAGAAAGGCGTTGTAAGAATTAATCAAAATCGGTTCTTATGTTGTGTGTGTGACAATTAGGAGTGTGATAAAACAAAATGTGTTTGTGGAGAGAATAGGAGTGTGGTTGTGATTGAGTGCAAAATAAAAATAAAATGAGAATAAAAGTGAGTATGAAGGGATTAAGAGTGTGGAAGTGATAAAGTGCAAAATAAAAACAAAATGAGATTGAGAGTGGAAAGATAAAGAGTGATTGTGAATATGTGTAAATAAAACGAAACAAGTTTGAGAGAGGAGAAAGAATGATGAATAAAATGAAGGAAAATAAAGAAGGTAATAAAGGAAAATAAAACAAGCGAATAAAAGCAAGAACAAAGAGGAAGATCAAGAAAGTAAAATATGGAGAATTAATTAAAGATATGGGGAATCTAGAATAGATCCACTTAGCTAATCTCAATCTTATGTGAATAAGTAGGATATAAAGCTAGTTTCAAATAATTTCTAGAATTTCCACAAATACTAGCTCCACATTTAGAAAAGGGAAATTGCCTAGAGGGTTCTAGCCTCAAGGTGAATCAAAGAAAAAAAAATAAAGAAATTAAAAACTAATCCAAAGAGGGTTCTAGCCTCAAGGTGAATAGTGTAAGAAAGGAAAATCTAAGCTACAAAATAAATGCAAAAGCAAGAAAGTAAAGACATGAAAGTAAATCTACTCTACAAGTATGAAAATAAATCTAATTCAAGAGGGTTCTAGCCTCATGAATATTTAACAATAAGAAAAGAAAGCAAAAAAAAATTTATTAGCAAAAGAGAAAATTTGCATCCCAAGAGAGTTCTAGCCTCAAGGCGAAAGCAAACCTTCATCTCGATCTTCATCTTCATCTCATCTTCATCTTCATGATCAAACAAAGACAAGAAAAGAAAATATGAAGAGGTGAAAATATTTTTTTATTAATTGTAATAAAAGTTACAAATTTGGAAGGTCTTCTCAATTAAGAGTAACCCTCCTCTCTAAATAGAGTGTTTACAAAATATTTCACCCTCAAACGCCTCACTCTACCCCTCTATTTATAGCCTACATCAATGAATGAGAATCCTTGGATGAAACTTGGTAACAAAAGAATCAAATCTGGCCACAAATCTGAATCTGCTGCTCACCAATCGGTTGACCAATTAGTTGACCCATCGGTTGGCCGACCGATTGGCCAATCAGTTAGCCGACCGATTAGAATTCTAAAATTCTAAAAATATAGTAAGCTCCATCTCGTCGAGATAGGCGATTTTCATACATTATATTTGAATTCCTTCTTCTGGATTGGGAGATATCGCCGTTTCTTTGTGGCTAATCATCTTCAACATGATTTTCACTTGATTTCTTTTCATATTGGATCCTTATTTCTTCGGCTTCTCTAGATTGCTTAGCTTAATCCCGGGCTTCAGTAAAAGGTTAGAAAATGAGTAAATTTGAGTTCTTTTTGAGCTTTTATTCATTAATCTTCATTAACCTGCACAATAAGATAAAATATATTATTAGTGGTATATTTATTTGTATAAAATAGATGATGAGGGTATAAAAATATAATAAAAATGTGATTATTAAATACCCCCACACCTAAACTTTTGCTAGTCCTCTAACAAAGAAAGAAATTAAAAGAGAAAGAAAAAAAATCCTAACTTACTTTCGCACGAATCGCGATTGTATTTAGCGCATACAACAAGCCTTTAAACCCCTAGGTTACCCTAGTGGACGAGTTGTAGTCTCGTGATGGTTTACAGCGAATATACCCACAAAATTCAGTCAACTTGCTAATTTAAAGAATTTTATGAATAATTAATTTACTTGATATATTTAAACATTCTAATTGAAGCTAGTTATTACTCAAGAAAATATTTTATATGTAACTCCAAGGTAAATATCTTAGAAAATCTTTTCATCATAAGTATACAAAACCAAGTTTAACATTAGAAATTTAATTTAAAAGTTTTGAAAAGAACATGCTAACTCTTTATTTTAATAATTTTCAAGTCTTTTAATCAATTTATTTTTCAAGGACATATATACAAATATAACTATATATATATAAACATTATTAGTGTATATAAATATATTTATTTATTTTTAACTCTTTCTTCTTTAGTGATTTTGTTCTTCTTGATCGGGCTTTCTAAGTGACCATTTAACGAGTTTTGGGCCAATGGATCCCAACCCAATTGGGCTTAGGTCATTAAGCATAGAAAAACTCCTTGGGCTTAATTACTCGGTCAACTTAGGCTTAGTAAGATAGAACCACCTTGGATTTTAAGAGAATTTTAATTGGTGCCCATTTTCGCACTCTTCTTTTGTAAAGTTAGTTTTCTTTTTTTTTATAATACATATATATATATATATATATATATATATATATATATATATATATATATATATATATATATATATATATGTATATGTATATATATCTGAAAAGTATTTAAATCAAGACAACTTGAAATTTTATTTTTAACTCTAAGCTAAGCATGCAAAAATTTTATTACTTTAATTAAAAGTCTAAGTTAAGACTTAAGTTAAATATGCTACTTTGAAAATTATTTCTTAAAAATTTATTTAGAGTTATCATAAAAGGTGAACTTGAGTATAAAACTGACTAAGGATTAGAAAATTTAAAATTTATCAAATAGATCAATTACTAATCAACTCTATTAAGTTGGCAAGTGACAATATTTTTATGAAAAAAATAACATAAAAAGAAAAAAATGGTAAGAAAATAAGTAAAATGACTAATATAAAGAGGAAAAATGACTAATCCCCACCACCACACCTAAATTTTGCATTGTCCTCAATGCAAACTCTATAATGTACAAAGTAGAGCAGATAAGAATTGAAGTACTTATATTTGTTTGGTCGACTTCGAACAATGAAAAAAAATTCTGCAATTACCTTTGGTATGAGGAGGATGAAATCAAAATTTCTTCTTCTTTTTTCATTTCTTTTTTCATTTTTTTTCAAGCACTCTTTTTTCAAAAGAACAAGAAACTCTCAAATGAGAGAAGAATAAATTCTTTTTATTATTATTATGAAACAAAAGATAAAGATGTAGAATGAAGGATTAAACATGAAAAGCTCATATTCTACATCAAATCCTACCTTATTCTTTGAAAATTCTACCGGATTTTAAAGAAATCTAAAATGATATAATCAATGATGTGTTTAAATTGAACATTCCAAGATTTTCAATGATTTTTGCAGCAATAAAAGGTAGATATTGATGGTGTTATGCATTTTGAATTTCTAATTGAACTTAGATTCCTTATTAATCACAACCGGTTCTTCTTTAAAACTTTTCTCAAACCAAAATTCATGGTTGAGGTTTGAAAATTTAGCTATTGTTTATTTTCCAAGAATCTGAGTTCATCAGCAAAGAGTTCTTCAAAGCAAGGAATTTGTTCAATTACATCTAAGAGAAGAATATTGACCTTAACCTGCTTGAAAGTTTCTAGGATCTACTCCTCCTGAGGGGAGTATTTCCTAGGCCTGAGTCTATCCGGAAAGAGAGCAACTGGTTCAAACCTATCAAAATTAGACTCAGGTTCGGGTTCAGGCTCTTGGTCATTGACAGGGGGTGATTGTTGAATAGAGTCATCAGAAGGAGAGAGAATTTATTCTGGTTCAAGGGTTTCATTTGGAGGCATTCTAACTTGATTATCAACTTATTTTCCTGACCGTAGTGAATGGATTGCATTCACTTGAGCTTGGTAGGTTGAACTTGATCCCGTGTCCTTAGGATTGGTCACGGGTTGACTCGGAAATGTTCCTTTCTCTCTCTCACTTACAGCACTAGCTAGTTGACCAAGTTGGGTTTCTAATCTAGCTATGGCTTGAGTGTTGGAATTGAGAATTTATCCGGTTGATTGCATAAAGGAATTCAAAGTGTTAGATGTTTGAGTCAACACGTTGGTAGTTTGTGTAGAAGCCTTAATTATGGTTTCTAAACTCTTTTCCAAAACATTGAGACGTTTGTTATGATCAGAATTCGAAGGAGTATGATTTACAAATTGATGATGAGGAGACTGATTTGGATATGGCAAATTTCGTTGTTGGAAATTAGTTTGAGAACTGAAAGGAACTGTGTTTCTCCTAGGAAATTGTTGGGTTGAAGAGGGAGTAAAATTTTAATTTTCAGAGAGTTTCCCTGATCCCATGCAAAGTTCGGGTGATATTGTAGACAATCAAAAAATCCTCTAGGCGAGGGTCACGAGCACCCTAGTTGTTAAAGCTTCAAGGCGAGGCTCGCTGGTAGGGCGAGGCTGGACCATATAAACTTCAAAACAAAACTCGTTCAAAGTGAGGCTCGGCTGTCTGAGGTTCGCACGAGGCCGGAGTTCAATGCATGTAGCGAGGCTCACACAGCGAAGCTCAGCAGTCATATGATGAGATTCACCCACAACACTTAAGTTTGTGAGGCTGCGCCCTCTGATATCAAAGTTTGGCGAGGCTCGTCCACAACATCAAAGTTGTGAAGTTCTCCATTGAGGGCAAGTCGTAAGCGGTGAAACCCTCTTGTCGGGCGAGGTTCGCCTACGCAGCGAACCTCGACATTCAGCGAGGTTGGCGTGCGGCGATGAACCTCGACATTCAGCAGGGTTGGCGTGCGGCGATGAACCTCGCCATTCAACCGAGGTTGGCGTACGGCGATGAACCTCGACATTCAGCGAGGTTGGCGTGCGGCGATGAACCTGCGCCATTCAGCAGAGGTTGGCGTACGGCGATGAACCTCGACATTCAGCGAGGTTGGCGTGCGGCGATGAACCTCGACATTCAGCGAGGTTGGCGTGCAGCGATGAACCTCGCCATTCAGCGAGGTTGGCGTGCGGCGATGAACCTCGCCATTCAGCAGGGTTGGCGTGCGGCGATGAACCTCGCCATTCAGCAGGGTTAGCCTACGGCGATGAACCTGCGCCATTCAGCAGAGGTTGGCGTGCGGCGATGAACCTCGACATTTAGCAGAGGTTCTCCTACGATAGTGAGCCTCGACATTCAGCGAGATTCGTCAGCGTGAAGCTTAAAACCCAACCATTTCATCACGAGGTTCACCTCTGGTGAAACTTCGTTATCAACCAAAATGCATAAATGCATCGGTAGAGGTTAAGCCTTGTGGCTTCGTTATCAAACCGGTTCACTCGAGTAGCGAACCTCGGTTCGGCCGATCAATGAAGAGCGGCTTCGTCATTTAAGGCTTCGGCTTCGCCATAACAGCAAAGCCAGCGACCACGAAGGCCACTAAAGCCACGATAACCACGTGGGTTAAATGGTGGGCATCGATTATACCCACTAACCCGCGTTTCCACAATTTTAGCATGATGGTTACATGCTTAAAGCCCAATAAATAGCCGTGGCGGCTATTAGGAAGGGACTTTTGGGAACTTTTGGAAAACCAGGTACTGCGGAGGAGATTGAGTTCCTCATCAATCATCAACAACCTTGTGCCGATCGTCAACGAAAGCGGATCTCTACGTGAGCATTGAGTGAAGCCTTCTTTCGCCACCAAGAACCCATACAAAGAGGAGTCAAATCAACCTCCTCTTCCTCACATGTCGAGAGTGTGATTGTAATCTTTTCTCAAAGTCAATCAAACAAAACTTTTCGACTCTGAGAAGATGGCGACCATAGTGGGAGCAACCGTTCATTAAACAGTGGTGGTGGCATGAATCGGACAAGGTTGCGGTGGGAACCGAGGTTCAAACCTTGGTCATCGAATTTGATCAAAGTAAGTGCAATTTCTTTCCTGCAGGGCATCTAGCCCGGTGAAGACTTGCAAGTGTCGCCGAGTCTCGTATGAGACTTCAGCCCCCGTGGCTTCTGCTGAATCCTCTCGAGTGAACCTCGACAATCAGCCTCTGTCTCTCAAAGACAAGGCTTCAAAAGTCAACCAGCGGGCTAAGAAATGGGTTGTTAAGCAATCCAAGTCCACTTCGGATGATGTTAGCCAAGTTTTGGCTTCTGGCGAGCCTAAGCTGCGCACATGAGAACCGGACCTTCTAATGGTCCACTCTCGAGCGTGCCGGATAGCGTCGGCCGACAAACAAGCTACGCCCGGCGTGCCGAGCTTTGGTCTCGTTGGGCGGATTCCACTATCGTCGAAGAAAATAAGCGAACCTCGTCATCATCGGGGGTTCATTCAAAACAAGGCGAAGGTCGCCCCTATGCGAACCTCGTCTTCCTAGTCCAAGTGGCGAACCTCGTCTGCCTAGCCCAAGTGGCGAACCTCGTCTGCCTAGTCCAAGTGGCGAACCTCGTCTGCCTAGTCCAAGTGGCGAACCTCGTCTGCCTAGTCCAAGTGGCGAACCTCGTCTGCCTCGCCCAAGCGGCGAACCTCGCCTACAACGCGAGGTCCCCTCAAGGAGCGAGCCTCGTCCAAGTGGCGAACCTCGCCCGACAACATGAGGTCCCCTTGGTGGCGAACCTCGTCTTCCCTAGTCCAAGTGGCGAACCTCGTCTGCCTAGTCCAAGTGGCGAACCTCGTCTGCCTCGCCCAAGCGGCGAACCTCGCCTACAACGCGAGGTCCCCTCAAAAAGGAACGAGCCTCGTCCAAGTGGCGAACCTCGCCTACATCGTGAGGTCCCCTTGAGTGACGAACCTCGTTTGAATGGCGAACCTCGCCAGCAACATGAGGTCCCCTTTAAAAGGGATGAACCTCGTCCAAACAATGAGCTTCGCCAACATGAGGTCTCCTCTAGACAGGACGGACCCTCGGCGAACAGCGGAACCTCGCCGTCAAAATCAAAGGAAATGGCAACCTCGCCGGGCTCGCCAAACTCAATCCAGAAGCCTCTCTCATATGAGGCTCGTCTTCCAGAATCAATTGGGGGTACACCCACTATTGATCTCGTGATACCTCACTGCATAAGCGTGATGCTAGTCATATGCAATCTCATTGTTCTTTGTGAGAAGCTTATTTCGTGATGTGTTGATGTTCATCGGCGCATCGGCTTCGGTTTTGGCGGTTGTACGATCGTCAACGGGGCGGCGATTCCACCATAAAAGCGGGCAACCCGATGGTCATGGGTGACTATCAACATGGTTGGGAGAGGCAGAGCAAGACCCCAACAGAAGTCCGAGTCGCCGGACCTCAATATTCCCCGTGGTTACGAGGTGCGTTAATCAATAGCCAAAGCCTATAAAGCACCGTCTTAATGCCGGGCGTCAATCCCGTTTGACTATAGCCAATTGGCTGGGGGTACCTCTGAAGAACATGAGAACTCTCGGCATTGCTACGTCTCAACCTTGAACAATTTCATTATTGAGCCGATGTCCTCATGGCGAGCGAGGAAAGATGACGAAGAATAGAAGAGCAACAAGCTACTATTCTTGCACAACAAGAATCTATCAGGCGTTTAGAGATGATGATGGAGAAACTTGTGGGCAAGAAGAAAATGGACGAAGGAGGATCCAAATCGAAGCAAGAAGACTACGAGAGGAATCACGATGTCCATTCGATGTCATCTGAAGAAGAATCGAACCCGCGTACAAAAGAGCAAGATCATGTATTGCGGGATTTCCAAAAGCAACTGGATGCTCTGAAACTCCAAGGACAATCTAAGGAGCTGGGGGTGGCGAGGCCATATCCTATAGAATGGGGCGATGTCCCATATCCTCGAAATTCAAGCCGCTTAATGCAGTGCGGTTCGGCGGAAAAAGTTCTCCGTCACAAAGACATCTACTACTTCAAAAAGCCGGGCATATAGCGGGTAATGATCCTATTATGACCCGATTATTCATTAGCACTCTTAAAGAATTAAGCCTTGAGTGGTTCAGAAGGTTAGAGCACAGTTCTATCAACTCTTGGAAAGATCGCAAAGACTCTTTATGGCCCGATTTTTCGATGATGACGAGGTGTCTATGGCCACTGGCGGTGAAAAGCAAAAAGGCGGTCTGTCGGCCGTTCGTCAGCGATTCGAATCTGTCTTTGCACTCCGGGACCGGGCCTCGAGGCGACATTCATCGGGATGTGCGAGAGCCAACCTCTCGATCAACATACTTTCTAAGATGGAGTGCGGTTGAGGCATACTCTTGGAAAGAATTGGTGAGCAAAGGCGAACAAGTTGAAAATATGATTAAGAGGATCGGCGAGAGGAACCTCGGGACTCTCGTCCTAAAAGGGGTAGAATAATTTTACTCCCCAAAAGCAATGAAGGGAAGGAGACTCTAGGTGTGGAAGCCCAACCTACTTCAAGATCCTTCAGCGAAATCAAGCGTTTACGGCTGACCATCCTCGAAGAAGTATGATTTTAAGGATGACCAGTTATCCCAATCCTCAAAACTTTACTTAAAATGAACAAGATCACGCTTAGAAATAAAGAAGCCGGAGGAAGCTTCAGGGCGGATGATCAAAATCTGCATGTACCATCGAATGGTACACCATCAAACGAGGTCATGTTATATATTGAAGGACAAGATCCGTGTCTTGCTAGAAAGCAGATGTTATGACTCTGGGGAGGATCAAAAGAAGGTGTCTGCAAACATGGTAAGCCCTCAATTTGGCGATTTTGCGAATTCCAAGTGCGGGGCGGTGTAAAACCGATCCATCAGCGAAGCCAAAGTTGTGAACTTTGATCTCCAGCGGGAAGCACAAGGTATGGTCCCTTACACTACCGAAGGCGAATTATGTGGGTTCATCGACTTGTTATCGGATGAACAATGGACTTCTTCAAAGTCGAAGGGAAGTCGTGTAGCGCCACCTCTGCTGCCGAGGAAAAGGGCGAGTCAATGACTCTACCGGCAACAAACCGCCCGGTCGCCCGTCTGTACCGGCGTTGGCCACTCGAGGCGAAAAGAGTTCCTAAGGGAGTACCGAGTAGCGCCGATGTAGTAGCAAAGGAGCGGTTGGTGGGTCCAAGACAAGGGAGATCCGCTACAACAAAGCACTTCGGGAAAGACATGCACGAAGCGAAGGCTCCTTTCGATTCGGCGTGTTAGCCCAACTCTCCAACATCCGTGAGAATTACTTTATTTGAGCTCTTGCGTCTCTCTCAATCTACCGAGCTACGCAAGCTGCTGGCGGATAATGAAGCGTTCCTCGCTCATTTCCCGAAAGGACAGTTTGTGCCCAATGTCATCGAGGTCTTCAAAGGGCCAATACCTTGCATTACTTTTCATCGGAGGACATGCAAGTGAAGAACCCAAAGCACGATAGGCGTTGTACTTCAGCGGCTATATCGGATCTGTCCGAATCAACCGAGCTCAAGTTGACGGGATGCATTGAGTATCATCCCATTGAGAATTATACAACATCTTGGGATACCATTGCGCAGGTTAGCAACAGGGACTACCATCTATGGCTTCAATGCTACAAATTCGTCCCTTGGGCAAGATCAAACTCAAATGCCAAATAGGAGACTTGAAGACGATGTTACCGCTATGTCATCGGCGGATACATCTTACAATTTGCTCTTGGAGTGACCACGGATCCATGAAAATTTGATCGTCCCATCTACGTTGCATCAATGCATGAAGTATGTAGATGAAGAAGGGATGGTTAAAACATTGGTCGCGAAAGGCAACCATTCAAAGGTGTGGAGAATTATTTTACGGATTACGTCCACTACCTTGAGGAAGGCCAAACCGATGAACCACGGTCGAGGACTATGGCGGTGAAATGAAGGCGACATAGAGTCCGAACAAGGTGTTGTTTTCAATGATGTAAAACCCTTTGTAATCGATCTGAATGATCACGATGGCGACATAGTCGATTTTAATGAAAATTATGATTTAGCTTACGACCGGTGTTAAAAGTCATCTTGACCGATGTCGAGAAATTCTTCCACGGTTGTATCTTTGTTACGTACACATGCCCATTCGGTCGTCATTTATGACAACTCAAAGGCACTTTAATTCTTCTGGCGGTTTTGTGATACCGCCCTAATAATGGTCGAAAGACATTATCTTTGGGCAGGTCAACAAACCATTACAAGGCGAGGTGGAACAACCCCAAGCAAAGAAAAAGAACCCCAATTTTCATATTTCTGGCGGTAACATCGATGAAGAAAATGGGATATGACTTCCTTCACAAAGAAGGGCTAAACTACGGAAAAGGTATCAAAACGCCGATCCGATCTGCTTATGTCCCGGAAGGCCAGCCTAATGATTACTATCATAAAACTCGTAAAGGGTTGGGATATGAGTCGCCGCCGGACTCATGGCATGTTATGACTGAGGGTGAGTCAGATCACTCATCTTCTGAAGCAACTTCCTGGGATTCTGACGTCAGTATAGGACATGAATTTAAGTCCTTGATGGTCAATATGACCTCAGCTGATCCAATAGAGATCCAAGAAGATGATCTCTTACCGCTATTGGAAGATCCAATGAGTCAACAGCTGGGAATGCAATGGGAACATCGTTTTGAACAACGGGAACCACCCACTGATGACAAAATAATCCAAATAAATATGGGGGACGAATCTAATCCAAAACCCATATTCATAGCGATAGTTTGTGGTGAAGAAAGGAGAGCCTTATCGCTTTGGTACGTAAATATATCGATGTCTTAGCATGGAGTTATGAAGATATCTTGGGTTTAGACCCTCAAGTGGCCATGCATCGCCTTAACATTAAGCCGGAGCTAAACACGTTAAACAACAACAACGACGATTTTCCCCTCAGGTCATGAAAGCCATCGAGAAATCGAAGGCGATCAAAGGCGGGGTTCATCAGGAAGTCGCGACATCCGTGGGTAGCAAATATAGTACCGTGGTAAAAGCAGACCGATCCAGGGAGCCGTCGTTGATTACAGAGGCGTAAATCGGCATTTCAGAGCGATTTCCCTCTACCAATTACGGACATTATCATCGACAACACATGTGGATTTGAGAGAATGTCTTTTATGGATGGCTTCTCGTGGTACAATCGATCAAAATACATCGATGGCGAAAAGCACACGCTTCAGAACACCGTCACGGAATATCTTGTTATCTGATTATGCCTTCGGCTTGAAGAGCGGGGGCTACATACCAGCGATGCCATGACCACTATTTTCGAAAACATTTACAGCGATTGGAATGCTACGTAGACGATTTAGTAGTTAAGAGTCGTCACAAAGGTGATCACTTGCATGACTTGAAGACAACATTCGAGATAATGCGGGCACATCAGTTGAAGATGAACCCAACCAAGTCTTTTCTGGGGATGTCTAGTGGCAAGTTTCTAGGGTTCGTGGTCCGGCGAGATGGTATCGTCTCGACCGGACAAGATCAAAGCTATCCAGGAACTTCCACCTCCTAGGAGCCTTAGGGAGCTTCGTGGTCTCCAAGGACGTTTGGCTTACATTCGCAGATTCATTTCCAATTTATCGGGGAAATGTCAACCATTCTCGAAGCTCATGAAGAAAGGTGTATCGTTCGTTTGGGATGAAGATTGCTTGGGAAGGCATTGAAGAGATCAAGACATATCTTTCTAATCCCCGTGTTAGTTGCACCTAAATCGGAAAGCCCTTTCGATTTACATCCGCTTCTGAGTATCGTTGGCGAGTCTTTGCTACGGGGCGATGACAATGGCCCGCGAGCGGTCTATTACCTCGATGGGGCGGAGGGGGCGAATATCGATATCCTCCCATTGAAGGAATTTGGCTTTGGTCTTCGCCATCCAAAAGATGCGGCACTATCTCGTGGGGCGGACTATACATGTCATATCCAAAATTGACCCTATCACGGGTATTCATGACCCGATCGTACGTTGAATGGTCGAATGGCTAGATGGGCATTGTTATTATCTCGATCACGACATTCACTTCAAACCTCGAGAGCTGATGAAGGGTCAAGGCGTGTGTGATCTTATGGCTAACCACCCATTAAAAGGAAAGTCGAATTATATCAAGACATGCCCGATGAACCTTATGAAGCTAATCTGGTCTCTAAGGAGCAGTATGGCGGTTTTTCTTTATTGAACCGGCGAGACCGACCGTATTGCGTTAGCTGGGAGGTGGGGGTAAATCTGATATCTCCCCAAAACCACGGATACCACGAAATGGTCGCTATCGAACCATGTACCAATAGCGTAGCGGTACAATGCGTTATTGATTGGTCTCGACATAGCCAAACATATAGGTGTGAAACATCTTGAAGCATTTGGGGATTCCTGACTAATCGTTAAGCAACTAAGAGGAGAGTATGA
The DNA here is from genome assembly GCA_012295165.1 of Asparagus setaceus. Taxonomy (NCBI): domain Eukaryota; kingdom Viridiplantae; phylum Streptophyta; class Magnoliopsida; order Asparagales; family Asparagaceae; genus Asparagus; species Asparagus setaceus. The sequence continues at coordinate 42,736,582 of CM022707.1, read as the reverse complement.
AGTCGCACGAGGACCTTATCCCTCATCATGCGGCTGCCATAGCTTTAGTGACTCCTTTGAAAGCTTTTACATTGATCATGTACCCGTTTGCAAAATACTTATCACCAGTCTTTGGCGTCTCTTGCATTCATATACGCAGAAATGCTACTCGGCGGGTTAGTGTGTCTAGTCGGCAACTATTTCGACCGAAATATGCGTTGCGATTCAAGCGGTCGAAGCGAACCTAAGTCATTTGAAGCCGAGGCTGGCGGTTCCGATCATCGATTATGTCTTGCATGGGATATTGCGAAGACATAAAAGAAAGAGAGTCAATTCGTCGGCGAGCATCAAGATTTTACTATGATTCCCAATTACGGACTTTGTATAGAAGGTCATATGATGGGTTCTTGCCCGATGTGTCAACTAAGGAAGCGAGCAAGTCTTGAAAGAAGCTCATGGCGGTGTTTGTGGAGCACACCGGCCGGACCTAAATTATGGGATCGGTGCGTGGGCTTCGGTTATTATTGGCCGACAATGGTAAAGGATGCCGTGGCTCACGCTAAGCGATGCCATGCATGCCAAATACATGCTAATTACCTTCACCAACCAGGAACACTTGCATCCTACCGCGTCACGGCCATTTGAAGCGTGGGGAATGGATATTGTTGGTCCCATCTCTCCACCTTCTTCAAAGGACCTTTGTTTCATATTGGCGATAACCGACTATTTCTCAAAATGGGCGGAAGCTATTCCATTGAGAATGGTCAAGACTCTTGATGTGATCAAATTTGTCAAACATCCGTCATATACCGATATGGTGTGCCAAGACAGATTGTCCACGACAATGGTCCACAATTTGTCGATCATGCTTTCCGCGATTACGTGATAAATTCGAATCGAATTTAGCATCAACGACTTATTATCTGCGGCAAGCGGACAAGCTGAAGCTTTTAATAAGGCGATCATCAAGATCCTCACCAAGATGGTCTCTTCAAATAAGAAGGATTGGGATGATAAGTTGGGACAAAGCTTGTGGGCTTACCGCATAACGGTTCGCGACACCAACGGGTACCACCCCATATGCTTTAGTTTATGGTTGTGAAGCTATTTTAGATGGAGATTCAAATTCCGTCACTAAGTGCTTAAACGCTTTGGAATGGCGGTGAAGAAAATCATCGTCGGCCTTGAAGAACTTGAAATCTTTGGATGAAAAGCGACTCTGAGGCTCAACAACATATCGAGTTGTACGGACCGGTTCTAAAGCATTTGACAAAGTCCGTTAATGAATTATTCAAGAAGGCGACCTATTTTCGTCATCCGGCCCAATGATTTTGAATTCCAAAAGAAAGGGAAATTCGAACCAAAATGGGAAGGACCATTAAGTAGTGGAGTCGGTCTACTCGAATGGAGCGTACCGCCTAACCAATCAAGAAGGCGACAAAATCATGATGCCTATCAATGGTAAGTTTCTGAAGAAATATTACCCCTAGTCAATTATCTTATCGTTTCTAAGTATTGACTTACCAAGTCAATATTTTATCTTTACGATATCCACCTTTGGCCTACCAAGTGATGCGCCAATATTCTAATTCTCCGACGTTTGTTATTCATACCGAATGATGTTCGTCATCCCTTATGGGCTTACTCAACGATGAGCCAATGTTTCAATTCCCCGTGAACAACGGCTGTCACCTAATTTTGATTTATCGAATGATGTGTCTTCATGTTGATCACAGTGGTCATACTTTCACACCATTGAACAATGTGATTGTTTTCGATCCGCGGTCGTTATACTTCGTCCTTGAGCGACACGATCATTTCCATATCGCCTCTTGTCCGAGTGACTTTATGTTAGATAGTGGTTAACCAAGTGATACACCTATCAACTCCCTCACCGAATAGTGGCCTACTATACGATGTGCTCCTATTCCAATTATAGTCGTTATACTCTTATGTCGAGCATTCGGTTAACTACGAGTCATTTCCTTGAATGACTTTGTTCATAATCATTGTTGTTATACTTTCATGTCCTTGAACAACGGTGCTTACGATCCGCGATCGTTATACTTTTATGTCAATGAACGATTCGATCACAACTTTCACACTATCTTATTCACGGTAGTAGCCTACCATGCAATTTACCTTTATTCCAATCATAGTGGTTATACTCTCATGTCAATGAGCGACTTGACTACTCCCATGATCATTCCTTTAAATGATTCTGTTTGTAATCCCTGTTGTTATACTTTCATGTCACTGAACAACTCGGTTACTCTTTGATCACAATCGTTATACTTTTATGTCACTGAACGATTCGATCATCCTCATATGATTTTATTCCTATTAATGACCTACTGGGCAATTTGCCTTTATCTTTTAATCCAACGCCTTGAACGGCTAAGGATAGAGGGGAGATTTTAGCATTAAGCCTAAAAGAACCTCCTCGAAAACTCATCATACTGAGGGGAAAAGTATGGCTAGTCAGTTCAAGCGGCAAGCTGGTAAAGACATATCAAGTCCGCTGATAGTCGGGAGTTTGCTAAAAATTCCAGATTGCAAATGCAAAGTCTTAACAAAATTTTGAGTGAACACAAAAGTGGAATTTTATTCATCATGTAGTTAAAGATGTACATGAATTACAAGTTCCCAAGAGTTTGGCGGATCTGGAAGCAATCTTGACCATAGTTTCCTTGTGGCGACTTTGATCTCCTCCGTCGCTGTTTATGAAGATGTCGGCCAGTCTGGGGCATTTGGCTCCATTTAGCCCTTCGGATCATTAGATTCGGCTTCCACCACGGCCTCGTGTGCGCACATTGGGCTATCACGGTTTGATGTTTCTCGATAGCGGCCGCTAGCCCACTTTACGCCTCGCCAATTTTGCACGAATGTCAATGAGTGCAGCCCTCAGGAGTCAACCAGAGTTGTTGATTACGCTCGGTGCTAGCAACCCTTTTCTTTTTCAGTGGCGGCCGTCTCAAAAGCGATCAATACTCTGCTTCTTTTAAGTACTTGGCGTTGGAGCTCAAATTGAGTATCATCTCTTATTCTTCTAAGCCGCATGGCACGATCCTCAATCATAGAATGAAGAGGCGGTCATTTGTCTCGCCATTTGTTGATAAGGGTCTGCGCCTTTACCAAATAGGTTCGGTAAGCTGCGTAGGCTGCAGCGTTAGTCGAGCTCGCATCACATCGGGAGGGTTCCAAAACGCCTTGATTCCAAAGAAAGTCCCCACCACGCCCAACACTTGAGCAGAGATTCTCTTAGGATGGTGAGGAAATTATGACGAATCATAGATACCGTAGTCTTCGACAAGTCAAAAGAAGAGGGGTACCAGAGAAGGATTTGAGCCCGACGGACAAGCCGAGGACGGATTGGCGTGACATCAATTGAAGGAGTGGTGGCGGCAGTCAAAGCAGTGGTCTCGAACTGCCATGGCGGGGATGCTTGTATCGTCTTGGGTCACGGTTTCGACTTCGAAGCGGCGGCAGCCGGAGACTCTTGGCATCATCAAGCATACTCGGCGGCATCGGGGAGGGCCTTGATAATGGGGCTCGGTGGCGGCTTCAATCAAGGCTTCTCTCCTCACCCGCTGACTACACGCTTGGGCCAGGGGCCACAGTCTTTAGATCCTTGATCTGTGGCACCAAAGCTTGGCTTCCTCCAGGGCTCTAAAGTGTGGGTGGCTTCTGGGAGCCACGACTCATGAGGCTGAGGTAGAGCTTTCAAGAGGATCTTGGAATATATTCGATGGTTCTCCAAAAGGAGCGAAATCTCTAGGTGCCTCGTCTGGGTTCAACCAGGGAGTTGCTTCAACACCGCCAGAAGAAGGCATGTTGCTACCGTACTCATCTAGAGCCTCATCTATATCCGCCTGGGTCTCATGTGGGCTGGGTTGACGTGATGGCTCCTGGGTCCCATGAGGGCTGGATTGGCGTGAGGGCTCCACACCAGCTTGGGGTTTAGCAGTTCCAGCATCCGTCTCGGCGTGCAAATACTCCTTTAGTCCCGGAATGAGGCTCCTCGTTCAAGTCTGGCCTTCCCTATAACGGCCCCGAATCAATCGTAGCCCAGAAGAGTTGATGTTGAAGCCTGGAATTTTGGCGTTTGCCCTGCAATGCCACTTGCAATACGCGAGCGTCGTCCGGGATTGAGGGTCTCGCTATGAAGAGAAAACGATCACCGGCCGCCAAAGAACGGTCCAAGCATCAAGCCCCGCTCCCACGACTAAGCCACAGCCGTCGGACTGTAATTGAGAACTGGGATTACCAACGTACAGTTGATCATACCCAAACTGGCGAGCAAAGCGACAGGGTAGATAAGGCTCCAATACACATATAGGACCGAAACGGAAGATAAAATACCCCGGCCGGATGCTCATGAGCCATAGGAAGCAGCCAAGTGACAAAGTGGTATAACCCTGAGCATTAGGTTCATCCACCAAAGCTTGTCCATAGCTGACTCCAGGAAAATGAGGGAGGCACCGGTTAAAAGAATAACTCTTATAGTCCGGTATGCCCCGAAGCCATGTAATGTTTGGTCAATCGGCGTTCTCTAGCCTCGGATGAAAGGAGTGATTTGTCCTTCTATAGGAGCGTAAGGTGTACCCATGAGAGTAGGCGGTGCATGGCGAACCACGCCATAAGATAGGCGTCACGGTAATTCCACCCTTGGGTTCAGTATATGGCGAAGGTATAGCAAAGACGCCGCAATCCGTAGTGAATCTGGGCAATCATGGTAGGAAGAAGTGCATCTTGGCGCCGGGTGTGCTAAGCAAGCGACAAGGAAAATCACCTCAGGTCCTAATGAATCAAAGGCTGCCGTGAGGCGGCGATATGTTTAAGCCACAACATGAGGTAGCCTGCTAGCACCGCTTTGGAAGAAATCGGCTCCCCGCTCTGATAAATATAAGTGTCAAACGTCGTCCTTGCCGGGAAGCCATGCTCGTCTGTGGAAGTCACATAAGAAAGTGGAAGGTTGTCAAGCACAAGCCGTGACAATTTACCCGCCTCAAGAGGACCCAGGGGCACCACAATACCTTCCTTATCATCCAGCCCTTCAAAGAGGTAGTGGGCCCAAATATTATGACTAATGAACTTTTCCCCTTCTTATCCCAGTGGGTGCCTACATGTGCAAATATAATAGTGGCACATCACTTCCCAATAGGTCTCCACTACTTGGGGTGATCTTTTCCAAATCCGTCGACTCTTTATACCGGGATGTACTCCTCAGACGGATACCGCCATGAGGTAGCCGAAACCTCGGCCATCTCGTGCAAGGCAATCCCGATTAGCGTCACGGGTGAAGAAGGTATGAGTATCGGGATTATACAATTCCAAAATCCCAAGAGCTGTTGAGAATTGTTCCTCAAGCCCGGTTGAGTTGCCACGATAGGAGCCCTAAGGCCAAACCTCTCCAATTCATCACGATACTCTTCTAGAATGTATTGGTGATGCGAGGCCACCATTGCGAAGAACCCCATCGAGACCAACGAGTCAGGAAATCCTTGGCGGGAATTGCCCCTCCGCCTTATGGAAAGCACGACCAAAGGTGTTGGCCTTGTGTTGGTCATGTGAGAGCTCCCTACAGGAAAAGCCGCAGTTGTAGACCGGTTACATGATGACCATGGCGGTCCACTGTGCACCACCGAGAGAAGTGACCGCACATCACTCCATCTTGAGTAGGGTTTGATCCCAATTCATCTTCGAGGATTAGAAGCGCTCTTAAGGAGGTCGGTGAGCAATCCCGTTCCATTGCGGGCAAGAACATGTAGCGTGAGTTTACCACTCTGAGCCACTTGTACGAACCCAAGTCCAACAGATCACGGATCTTGATATCATCTCCAAGCGAAGAGCGAGGCTTTGCGATTTGGTCGGTTAACAGACTCCAAAGGGGCATCCGTAATCCAACGCCTGAAGGTGGATGTTGAAGGTTCAGAAAGAAGTCTCAACTCCTCTTCAGTTCTGTCCACAAATGCAGGAACGTTCACAAGAGGGGAGAGGAAATCGAGGTTACGCCTCTTGAGCACCATTTGCTCCAAAAGAACCCGTTGAGGAAGGGGGTAGAAGGATGCTCAACTACACAAAAGAGAAGAAGAAGTTAGTCTCGAGAGGTTTAAATCGCCACTTCAAAAGGACAAAGTCACTCAGAAGGCGAACCTCGTCAAGCAGAGCGAACCGTCATCAATGGGGAGGCACAGCGGACAAGCGAACCTCGCCAAACGAGGCTCACCTCTCCAGAAAACGAGCCTCGCCAAAGCGAGACTCACCTCTCGAGCGAGCCTGCAAGCGAGACTCACCTCTCCAGAAAACGAGCCTCGCCAAAGCGAGACTCACCAAACAAAGCGAGCCTCGCCAAGCGAGACTCACCTCTCGAGCGAGCCTGCAAGCGAGACTCACCTCTCCAGAAAACGAGCCTCGCCAAGCGAGACTCACCTCTCGAGCGAGCCTCGCCAAGCGAGACTCACCAAACAAAGCGAGCCTGCAAGCGAGACTCACCTCTCGAGCGAGCCTGCAAACGAGACCCATCCCATTAAGAAGACGAGCCTCGCTAAACAAGGCTCATCATTCAAAAGGCGAGACTTCGTAGAAGCGAGCTTCATCTAAAATAATCAAACCTCGCCAAACAGCGAAGTTTCAAAACAGAGACCCTATGGGGATCCGAGATCAAGAACCTCGATGAGGTTTATCAAGCCAAACGAGGCAAGCCTCATCAAAACCATTTGTGGTCGAAAGATATGATCTTGGAGAGCAATCTCATCTCGAGTGAAAATCAAGTCGTAAAATTAACTCTGGCAGATCTTAAAAGTCATGTTTTGGCGGCGATGCTCTTCGCCTTTACACAATGGCCGGTTGATTAGGTGAGGCAGGAAGTCCCATGGGCTTTGCCTTTACCCGGCGATTTTGGGGCCATTGCTTGGCGTCAAGGAAGGTTTGGCGATCTAGATTGGTGGCAAGGAAGATGGCGGTGGGGAGTTTTCTGCGGCCTTTATTGTCATATACGGCCTCGAAGAACCAGTAGAGAGATACGGCCCGAATCTCTCGTGATCATCAATGCGAGATCCGCGACGAGATCCGGGATGTGACAAGTCACTCGAAAGGGGTCTAATCCCTAATTTGCCACGTGGATGCGGATCTAAAGAGAAATCGAAACGAAACGCCAAGGGTCGGTGAGTCGCGAGTTCGATGGCCTTGCCCTCATATCACGAACTCTGAGGTTGAGTCTGAGATTCGTAATAGGCGTTAGAAAAATTCAAAGTATTCCGGACCCACACAACTGATTCAAGTCGAAAACTTTGAAGGGGTCTTAATAGGCAGTCAAAAATCCTCTAGGCGAGGGTCACGAGCACCCTAGTTGTTAAAGCTTCAAAGGCGAGGCTGTTGGTAGAGGCGGTGGACCATATAAACTTCAAAACAAAACTTCGTTCAAAGGCGAGGCTCGACCGCAATACGAGGTTCGCACGAGGCGGAGTTCAATGCTCGTGCGAGGCTCACTACAGCGAAGCTCAGCGGTCATATGATGAGATTCGTCCACAACACTTAAGTTTGGCGAGGCTCGTCCACGATATCAAAGTTTGGCGAGGCTCGTCCACAACATCAAAGTTGTGAAGTTCTCCATTCGGGCGAGTCCGTCAAGCCGCGAAACCCTCTTGTCGGGCGAGGTTAAGCCCAAGCAAGCTCTCCCTTGAGGCGAGGTTAGCCTACGATAGTGAACCTCGACATTCAGCAGGGTTGGCGTGCGGCGATGAACCTCGCCATTCAACCGAGGTTGGCGTGCAGTGATGAACCTCGACATTCAGCGAGGTTGGCGTGCAGCGATGAACCTGCGCCATTCAGCAGGGTTGGCGTGCGGCGATGAACCTCGACATTCAGCAGGGTTGGCGTGCGGCGATGAACCTCGACATTCAGCAGAGGTTGGCGTGCAGTGATGAACCTCGACATTCAGCAGAGGTTGGCGTGCAGCGATGAACCTGCCATTCAGCAGGGTTGGCGTGCGGCGATGAACCTGCGCCATTCAGAGGTTGCGCTACGATAGTGAACCTCGACATTTAACCGAGGTTCGCCACGAGTGAGCCTCGACATTCAGCGAGATTAGTCAGCGTGACTTAAAACCCAACCATTTCATATGAGGTTCACTACTGGCGTGAAACTTCGTTATCTAACCAAAATGCATAAATGCATCCGGTAGAGGTTAAGCCCTTGTGGCTTCGTTATCAAACCGAAGTTCACTCGAGTAGCGAACCTCGGTTCAGCCAGTCAATGAAGAGTGAAGCTCGTCATTTAACGAAGCTCGAAGCTCGCCATAACAGCAAAGCCAACGACCACGAAGGCCACTAAAGCCATGATAACCACGTGGGTTAAATGGTGGGCATCAGTTATACCCACTAACCCATGTTTCCACAATTTTAGCATGATGGTTACATGCTTAAAGCCCAATAAATAGCCGTGAGCAGCTATTAGGAAGGGACTTTGGGAACTTTTGGAAAACCCAGCACTTGCGCGCAGGAGAGATTGAGTTCCTCATCAATCATCAACAACCTTGTGCTGATCGTCAACGGAAAGCGGATCTCTACGTGAGCATTGAGTGAAGCCTTCTTTCGCCACCAAGAACCCATACAAAAGAGGAGTCAAATCAACCTCCTCTTCCTCTGTAATCGAGAGAGTGTGATTGTAATCTTTTTCTCAAAGTCAATCAAACAAAACTTTTTCGACTCTACAGATATCTCCAACCTGAATTGTAAGTTGGAGAAAATGGATCATTCTCGGGATGCTGGAATGCAACGTTTATCTGTCCTAGCGATTGATTATTTTCTAAGAGAGGACATTCCTCTGAAACATGAGATGGAGAAAGACAGTTGTGACAACCTGAGGCAGAAACTTGATTGATTTGAGTTGGAGCTCGTTCTTTGATTTCTAAACCTTCTAACCTACGCATGATTGTAGCCATCTTTGCTTCAGAGGCTATGTTTGTCTCTAAGGAAAGACCACTGGATTTGGGTTGGGGAACTAATGAAATTCTGTCATCACAGTGTTCCCACTGCATGGTTTTCTCAGATAAACTCTCTAAAAATTTTCAGGCTTCATTGGCATTTTTCTTCATGAAATCCCCTTGATACATTGATTCTAAAGAAGTTTTTGAAGAATAATCCAATCATTCATAGATGATTTGGCATAATCGCCATTTCTCAAGACCTTGGTGAGGACATTGGATAAGAAGGTCTTTAAATTTATCAAAATACTTCCAGAATGGCTCTCCCGGGACAATCTTAAAATTTTCAATGCTGTTTCTAAGCTTAACCGTTTTATGGATAGGAAAGAATTTCTTCAGAAAAACGGTAACAAATTCGCCCCAAGTTGAGATAGAATTTGTGGGTAAGCTATACAGCCATTTCTTGGCTTTGTCCTTAAGAGCAAATAGAATGAATCTAAGCTTAATCGCATCTTTAGATAAGTCCCTCATCTTAATCATGAGACAAACTTCTTCAAATTCGGAGAAAAATATATGCGTCTTCAGATTCTACTCCTAAGAATTTTGGAAGCATGTTTATGAAATGAGGTCTAAGCTCAAAATTAGTTCCATTGACATCGGGGAGTTTAATGCAAGAAGGGATTATGTTCCTAGTTGGATAACAAATATCTTGAAGAACGGGTGGATTAGGATTAGTCATTTCTTCGAAAATTGGTTCAAAACGGATTAAACGATTGGTATTATCCCTAATCCAACCTTGCATACACCCAAGCAAATTTGTTTTTTTTAATTCTAAGAAAAACAAAAGTTAGTTTTTTTAAGAGGGAAAAAAACTAAAAGATTAAAAAGATGATGAGAAAAAGGAAAAGGAAAAAAAACTAATTAAAGCAATCAATGCAATCACTTTTGAATCACTTTAAATTCTAGGGTTAAGCCTAGACTCAACTAGACCAGCTCCTAACCAAAAACTCCTTTGGTGAAAAGATCAAAGTTAACTCGGTCAGTTAGCCAGATAAGGATAGTACTAGAGGGAGATCAAAGATCAATTAAGTATCTCATTCCTTACGGAGCGCTTTACGCAACCCCTAAACCTTGCCTTAGACACCAACTAATTCAAGTAAACTTGAACCGGTTTACTTAAGGATTTTTTATTCCTTAATGAGCTTGAATCCTTAGGGGCCAACATCTAATGAGTTTTTAATAAGGCTTGGGTTTGTGTAGTGAGGAATTAGTGATTTGTGGGCTAAGGAAAAGATGATGAAATCCCTCACCTTATCTTGATTAATGGGTTTTGCCCTTAAAAATATTTTCAAGTGAGTGTCAAATCAAGATGCTCAAATCACTTGGTTGAATTCCTACTATTATATGCAATGCAACCCTAGAAATTAAAAGCAACCTTATCTTATTTATTTTTTAATTAAGGTTAGCAATCAAACAAATGTGAGAAGGGGTGATATTGTTTGAATTTATTATATTGTTAGTAAATGTCCAAGTGGAGGGTGAATTTTATTATGGTCGACAAAAATAAAATTTATTTTTTTATTTTTTTAAAATCCTAATTGTCTCTAATTGTGAGAAACTAACTAAAAGGTGGAATTGAAAATACTAGAAAGAAGAGTTACCCGCGCAAAAGCAATCCTAGCCTCCTTGAAGGCAATTCTTTAATCTTCAATCTTCAATCCTTGATCTTCAAGCTCCAAGTGGTTACTTCACAAGAAAACACACAAGTTAAAGAACCAAAATAGAAAAATTCTAATACAAGCACCTTCCCCGGCAACGACGCCAAAAACTTGATAGGTAAATTAATGTGTAATCCTAAAGTTGTAAGTATACAACCATCAAGTTATAGCATAAAAAGTTATCGATCCCGCGAGGAAGGTGTTATAAGAGTTAATCAAAATCGGTTCTTATGTTGTGTGTGTGACAATTAGGAGTGTGATAAAACAAAATGTGTTTGTGGAGAGAATAGGAGTGTGGTTGTGATTGAGTGCAAAATAAAAATAAAATGAGAATAAAAGTGAGTATGAAGGGATTAAGAGTGTGGAAGTGATAAAGTGAAAATTAAAAAAACAAAATGAGATTGAGAGTGGAAAGATAAAGAGTGGTTGTGAATTTGTGCAAAATAAAACAAAACAAGTTTGAGAGAGGAGAAAGAATGATGAATAAAATGAAGGAAAATAAAGAAGGTAATAAAGGAAAATAAAACAAACAAATAAAAAGTAAGAATAAAGAGAAAGATCAAGAAAGTAAAATATGGAGAATTAATTAAAATATAGGGACTCTAGAATAGATCCACTTAGCTAATCTCAATCTTATGTGAATAAGTAGGATATAAAGCTAGTTTCAAATAATTTCTAGAATTCCCACAAATATTTTCTCCACATTTAGAAAAGGGCAATTCCTAGAGGGTTCTAGCCTCAAGGTGAATCAAAGAAAAGAAAAATAAAGAAATTAAAACTAATTCCCAGAGGGTTCTAGCCTCAAGGTGAATAGTATAAGAAAGGAAAATCTAAGCTACAAAATAAATGCAAAAGCAAGAAAGTAAAGACATGAAAGTAATTGCAGGAATTTAAAGTAAGAAAGTAAAGACATGAAAGTAAATCTACTCTACAAGCATAAAATAAATCTAATTCAAGATGGTTCTAGCCTCATGAATATTTAACAGTAAGAAAAGAAAGAAAAAAAAATTTATTAGCAAAAGAGAAAATTTACATCCTAAGAGGGTTCTAGCCTCAAGGCGAAAGCAAACATTCATCTTGATCTTCATCATCATCTCATCTTCATCTTCATGATCAAACAAAGAGAAGAAAAGAAAATATAAAGAGGTGAAAATATTTTTTTATTAATTATAACAAAAAATTATAAATATGGAAGGTCTTCTCAATTAACAGTAACCCTCCTCTCCAAATAGAGTTTTTACAAAATATTTCACACTCAAACCCCTCACACTACCCCTCTATTTATAGCCTACAGCAATGAAGGAGAACCCTTGGATGAAACTTGGCAACAAAGGAATCAAATTTGGCCACAAATCTGAATCTGGCGCTCACCAATCGGTTGAGCAATTGGTTGGCCGACCGATTTGAATTCTAAAATTTTAAAAATGCAGTTAGCTCCGTCTCGTCGAGATAGGTGATTTTCATATATTATATGTTGAATTCCGCCTTTCGGATTGGGAGATATTGTCGTTTCTTTGTGGCTAAGCATCTTGAACATGATTTTCACTTGATTTCTTTTCATATCGGATCCTTGTTTCTTCGGCTTCTATAGATTCCTTAGCTTGATCCCGAGCTTCAATGAAAGGTTAGAAAATGAGTAAATTTGAGTTCTTTTTGAGCTTTTATTCATTAATCTTCATTAACCTGCACATTAAGATAAAACATATTATTAGTGGTATATTTATTTGTATAAAATAGATGATGAGGGTATAAAAATGTGATTATCAAATACCAAGTTTTAGGGTTCAAATTATAAATTCTAGTTTTCTAGCCACCAATCGGTTGGCCAACTAATTGGTTTGTCGTTGAGGCGAGCCAATCGGTGGAATTTCACACTGATTCTTGTACAAGTTATTTCAATTGGTTATAAACATCATTTACTGCAATTTCCAGCAAGTTCTCACAACCAATTACACCACAAAAAGAAGAAAATTATAGAAAATTGATAAGTTAGGGTTTCGGGTTTATACCTTCAATTTGGTCAGATTTGAATGCAAAATCGTTGCAAGGATGTGTTCGATCTAACCCTTATCCCCTTAGCTTCACTTGAGAGATGAAAATCGACGAAGAAAATGGGGTTTTTTGGAGAGAATTGGAGAGGAGAAGAGAAAACTGGGTTTTTTCTTTTTTTTCTTTTGCTCCAACCGGTTGGCCAATCGGTTGGCCAACCGGTTAGGGGTTTTTGATTCTTTTTTTCTGGGCTGGGCCTGAATGGGTCGCGAAAATTGTTTTTTCTTTTTTTTACAAAAGGCCTTAGCCTAGTGGGCTTTGGCTGAAATTTGTATTTATTTATTTAGAGGGCCTCTTTTAGTGGGCCAAGAGAGAAATATGTATAAATGTATGTTACATAGGCCCTTTAACAAAATATATATATACTTCTTCTTTTCTATATATATATATATATATATATATATATATATATATATATATATATATATATATATATATATATATATATATATATATATATATATATATATATATATATAACTATTCTTTTATTATATGGGCTAACAAAATGAGGATATATTTTTTTCTTTTTTTACAAGTAGTGTGGTTCATGAAGAACCAACACCTTCTCTTCTCCGAGCGTAGAAAATTCTAAAAATAGTTTTAAATGTTGACCATTAACCTTGAGAATATGACCATTTTTAGGATTTTCTATCTCGATAACCCCATGTGAGAAAACTTGATTAACAAAATACGGACCCATCCATCTTGATCTCAATTTTTCGGTAAAAAGATGCAATTTTGAGTTGTAGAGTAAAACTTTTTGTCTCGGTGTGAAATTCTTCCATAAAATTGAATTATCATGAAAAATCTTGGTTTTCTCTTTGTAAATTTTTAAGTTTATATATACATCATTTCGAACTTCTTCTAACTCATTCAATTGGAGCATTCTTGTTTTTCCTGCCGAGTCTAAATCAAGATTCAATTATTTAGTAGCCCACATCACTCGGTGTTCCAGCTCAACTGGTAAATGACAAGCTTTTCCAAATACAAGCCTGTACGGTGACATCTCCAAATTGGTTTTGAAAGCTATACGATATGCCCATAGAGCATCACACAATTATCTTTTCTGTTATGATTAACGGTTTTTTCTAAGATTTGTTTGATCGGTCTATTCGTGACCTCTACTTGACCACTAGTTTGGGGGTGATAAGGAGTCGATAATTTGTGTGTGATCGAATATTTCCTCATCAAAGCCTCAAAAGAATGGTTACAAAAATGTGTACCGTTATCACTAATGATTGCTCGGGGCACTCCAAATCGGGCAAAAATATTCTCCTTCAAAAACCTGACAACAACCTTGCTATCATAAGTCTTGCAAGCAACCACTTCAACCCATTTCGACATGTACTCTACGACTACTAGAATGTAGATATTTCCAAAGGAATTTGAAAATGGTCCCATGAAATCTATACCCCACAAATCAAAAAGCTTTTGCAAAACTCATAGGAATCTTGCAAAACTCATAGGAATCTTTCCTAAGAGCTGACAACGGTTACAGATTTTGCAAAAACTCATAGGAATCTTTGAACAGAGTGGGCCAATATAGCCCACACAGGAGAATTTTCTCAGCTATTTTTCTTGGGCCGAAGTGGCCCCCACATGCTTGCTCGTGACAAAAAGATAGAACACTCCTAGTTTCTTCACTTGGAATACACCTCCTAAAGATCTGATCAGGACAATACTTAAACAGATATGGATCATCCTAGTAGAAGTATTTCACCTGGGAGAGGAAACGGGATCTATCCTGTTTAGACCAATGAGAAGGGATCTGTTTCGTGACTAAGTAATTTACAATATCTGTAAACCACAGAACAGATTGGATTTGTAGTAGTTGTTCATCTAGAAAATTTTCATTGATTGGGATATTTGATGTTGGTGCATTTGGAAGTCTAGAAAGATGATCTGCTACGGGGTTTTCTACTCCTTTTCTATCAAGAATTTGGATGTCAAACTCTTGAAGCAGAAGGATCCATCTAATGAGCCGTGCTTTAGCATCTTTCTTGGTCAAAAGATACTTAAATGCGGCGTGATCCGTGAAAACATTGGTCAAAGACCCGATAAGATAGGACCTAAATTTTTCTAAGACAAAGACTACAGCTAAAAACTCTTTCTCAGTGACAGAGTTATTTTGCTGGGCATCATTCAGTGTCCTACTGGCATAGTAGATCACATGCGGTTTTCCTTTAATCCGTTATCCTCGGACAGCACCAATTGCAAAATCGGATGCATCACACATTAATTCGAAGGGTAAGGTCCAATCTGGTGCATGAATGATAGGGGCTGTGCTTAGCTCCTTTTTCAGATAATCAAAGGCTTTAAGGCATTCAGGGGAGAAATCAAATGACGTATCCTTGGCTAAGAGGTTGGTCAAAGATCTAGCAATTTTGCTAAAATCTTTGATGAAGCATCTATAAAAACTAGCATGATCAAGAAATGATCTGACATCCTTGACATTTTTTGGAGGAGGAAGGTTAGAAGTGAGATCTACCTTAGCTTTGTCAACTTCGATATCCCGATTGAAAACTACATGCCCTAAGACAATGCCTTGTTTGACCATGAAGTAACATTTCTCCCAATTAAGAATTAGATTTTTCTCCCTACACCGTGGCAGGACCAGTTGAAGATGATGCAAACACTCAGAGAATGTGTCACCAAAAATGGAAAAATCGTCCATAAAATTTCTAGAAAACGTTCTACCATGTAAGAGAAAATACTGATCATGCATCGTTGGAACGTGACGGGTGCATTACACAGCCCAAAAGGCATGCGTCGGTAGGCAAAGGTTCCATACGGGCCCGTGAAAGTGGTTTTCTCCTGATCTTCCGGAGTAATGGGAATCTGATTGTAACCTGAATATCCATCCAAGAAACAATAAAACTTGTGTCTTGCTAAGCGCTCTAACATTTGATCTATAAATGGAAGCGGGAAGTGATCTTTCCCGGTGGCTAAGTTGAGTTTTCTATAGTCAATGCAGACTCGTCATCTAGTTTGAATTCGAGTGGGAATCAGCTCATTAGCATCATTTTGGATCACGGTGATTCCAGATTTCTTTGAAACTACTTCGACCGGACTTACCCAAGAACTATCTGAAATGGGATAAATAATTCCATTATCAAGACATTTCAGAATGTCATTCCTAATAGCTTCTTTTAATACCGGGTTTAACCTACGTTGAGGATCTCTAGTAGGTTTGGCATCATCTATCAAATGGATTCGGTGTTGAATGGTTGGACTAATCCATTTGATATCAGCCATGGTCCATTCAATGGCTTTCCTATTTTCTCTTAAAACATCTAAGAGAGCTTCCTCTTGACCGGGTGTCAAATCAGAAGAAATGATGACTAGTAGAGTCTCATTTTCCCCTAAGTAGGCATACTCTAGAGTTTCGAGTAAAGGTTTGAGTTCTAACTTAGGGGGTTCTTCTATGGATGGGCGAAGTTGGACTCGAGGCTCTATATCCAAGGGTTCACGTTGCCAGCTAATTGCAGATACATGATCGATCGGCGGATCTAACCTAATTTAGTCATCGAAAGTCTCCTCGAGAATTAAGTCAGATAAACAGAGATCTGACTCACACTCTCCCTCTTGTTGTTCACTAGAAATGCTCTGAATAAAGTTCACCTCTATGGGTTGATCAGATGGATCACTGGGTTGTTTTCCTAAGTTAAAAATATTGATATCAACAGTCATATTCTCAAAAGACAGTTTCATTTGACCAATTCTAATATTGATCAAAGTATTTGAGGTTGCTAAGAACGGTCTACCTAGGATAACTAGAAATTGACCTTTGAGATTGGAAACGGGTTGCGTTTCCAAGACAATAAAATTAACAGGAAAAATAAATTCTCCAACCTTGATCAAAACATCCTCTACCTCTCCCATGGGAATTTTCAAGGATCTATCGGCTAATTGTAGGGTACATCTTATCGATTTAAGTTCTCCTATACCTAGCAGTTGATAGTCTGAATAGGGAAGAATGTTTACACTGGCTCCTAAGTCCAGGAGTGCCTTATCAATGACGGTATTTCCTATAATACATGAAATAGTGGGACAACCAGGGTCCTTATATTTCAGGGGCATGGACTTTGAGAATATGTCACTGAGGTTGGCAGCTAAAAAGACTTTCTTGGGAACATTGGTGGTTCTAATCTTAGTGCATAACTCTTTAAGAATTTTGCATAAGAGGGAGTTTGTTCAATTGCATCTAAGAGAGGGAAGTTGACCTTGACCTGTTTGAAAGTTTCTAGGATTTTCTCTACTTGGGGAGAATTTTTCCTATGTCTGAGTCTATCTGGAAAGGGAGCAAGGGGTGTATATCTTTCTAGATTAGGTTCAATTTTGGTTCAACTTTTTGGTCATCAAAAGGAGTGTATTGGATGGGAGAAGGAGTTTGATCCAGAGGCATTCTAACTTGGTTATTTATCTGTTTTTCGGATCGCAACGTATGGACTGCATTCACTTGAGATGGTTGGTTTGGACTTGATCTGGTGTTATTAGGGTTGACAACAGGTTGACTTGGAACTTTTCCTTTCTCTCTTTCACTCACGGCATTGGCTAGTTGCCCAAGTTGGGTTTCTAACCTAGCGATGGCTTGAGCGTTCGAGTTGAGCACTTGGCCGGTTGTTTGCATGAAGGAATTTAGAGTATTGGATGATTGGGTCAACATGTTGGTGGTTTGTGTAGAAACTTTAATCATAGCCTCTAAACCCTTTTCTAAGACACTAAGACGTTTATCATGATTAGAATTTAGAGGATTTACTGTTTGATGAGTAGGAGGATGCTGGTTTGGAAAAGGCAGATTAAATTGTTGAAAATTGTTTGGTGAGTTGAATGGAGCTGTGTTTCCTCTAGGAAATTGTTGATTTGAGGTGGGAGTGAAGTTTTGATTTCCGGAGTAATTACCCTGGTTCCATGCAAAATTAGGATGATTTCTCCATCCCGGATTGTAGGTTGGAGAAAACGGATCATTTCTAGGACGTTGGAATGCAGCGTTCATCTGCTCTAGTGGTTGAGTGTTTCCTAAGAGAGGACATTCCTCTGAAACATGGGTTGGAGAAAGACAGTTATGATAACCTGAGGCAGAAACTTGATTGATTTGAGATGGAGCTCGTTCTTTGATTTCTAAGGCTTCTAACTTATGCAGAATTGTAGCCATCTTTATTTCAGAGGCTATGTTTGACTCTAAGGAAAGACCACTAGGTTTGGGTTGGGGAACTGATGAAACTCTTTCATCACAGTGTTCCCACTGCATGGTTTTCTCGAATAAACTCTCTAAAAAATCTCAGGCTTCATCGGTATTTTTCTTCATAAAATCCCCTTGACACATTAATTCTAAGAAAATTTTTAAAAAATAATCTAATCCTTCATAGATAATTTGGCATAATCGCCATTTTTCAAGACCATGGTGAGGACATTGGATAAGAAGATCCTTAAATTTATCAAAATACTTCCAAAATGGCTCCCCCGGGACAATTTTAAAATTCATGATGCTGTTTCTAAGCTTATCCGTTTTGTGGATAGGAAAAAAAATATTCAAAAAAACGGTGATAAATTCACCCCAAGTTGAGATAAAATCTATGGGTAAGCTATACAGCCATTTCTTGGCTTTGTCCTTAAGAGAAAAAGGAAAAAATCGAAGGTTGATCGCATCCTCAGATAAGTCCCTCATTTTAATCATAAGACAAACTTTTTCAAATTCGGAGATAAAAATATCTGCGTCTTCAGATTCTACTCCTAAGAATTTTGGAAGCATGCTTATGAAATGTGGTCTAAGCTCAAAATTGGTTCCATTGACATCGGGGAGCTTAATGTAAGAAGGGATTGCATTCCTAGTTGGATAACACACATCTTGGAGAATGGGTAGATTAGGATTAGCCATTTCTTCAAATGGTTCAAAATGGATTAAATGATTGGTATTATCCCTAATCCAAATTTGCATACACCAAAATAAATTCTTTTTATAATAATTTTTTTTGTAAAAATTCTAAGAAAAACAAAAGTTAGTTTTTTAAGAGGGAAAAAATCTAAAAGATTAAAAAGATGATGAGAAAAAGGAGAAAGATAAAGGAAAAATCTAACTAAAATAAATTAATGAAATCACTTGTATCAATCACTTTAAATTCTAGGGTTAAGCCTAGACTCAACTAGACCAGCTCCTAACAAAAAACTTCTTTAGTGAAAAGATTGAAGTTTACTCGGTCAAATAGCCAGGTAAGGATAGTACTAGAGGGAGATCAAAGATCAATTAAGTACCTCGTTCCTTGTGAAGTGCTTTACGCAACCCCTAAACCTTGCCTTAGATACCAACTAATTCAAGTAAACTTGAACCGGTTCACTTAAGGATTTCTTATTCCTTAATGAGCCAGAGTCCTAAGGGGCCAACGTCTAATGAGTTTTAAAAGGCTTGGGTTTGTGTTGTGAAGAATTAGTGATTTGTGGGCTAAGAAAAGGGTGATGAAATCCCTCACATTTTCTTGATTAATGGGTTTTGCCCTTAAGAATATTTTCAAGTGGTGTCAAATCAAGATGCGCAAATCATTTTGGTGAAGTCCTACTGTTATATGCAATGCAACCCTAGAAATTAAAAGCAACTACAAAATGATATAAAAATAAATTTTTTTTAATTAAGGTCAACAATCAAACAAATGTGAGAAAGAGAGCTCTTGTTTGAATTTATTATCTTGTTAGTAAATATTCAAGTGGAGGGTGAATTTTATTATGATCAACAAAAAATAAAATATTTTTTATATTTTTTTAAATCCTAATTGCCTTTTATTGTGAGAAACTAACTACATGGTGGAATTGAAAATACTAGAAAGAGGAGTTACCCACACAAAAGCATCCTAGCCTCTTTGACGGCAATTCTTCAATCTTCAATCTTCAACCCTTAACCTTCAAGCTCCAAGTGGTTCCTTCACAAGAAAACACACAAATTAAAGAACCAAAATAAAAAAATCCTACTTATAAACACCGTTCCTCGGCAACGATGCCAAAAACTTGATAGCAAATAAATAGAACCTAAGTTGTAAGTGCACAACTATCAAGTTATAGTATAAAAAGTTATCGATCCCACGAGAAAGGTGTTGTAGGAATTAATCAAAATTAGTTCTTTTGTTGTGTGTGTGACAATTAGGAGTGTGATAAATGTGATTGTGGAGAGAATAAGAGTGGTTGTGAATATACGTAACTAAAAGCAAAATGAGATTGAGAGGGAGAAAGAAATAAAGGAAAATAAAATCAAGAAAATAAATAAAGAAAAATCAAGAATAAAGAGGAAAATTAAAAAAGTAAAAGATGGAGGATTCAATTAGAGATATGAGGAATCTAGAATTGAATCCACTAGCCAATTTCACTTATAAAATATGAACTACTCTCTTATTATCACATTTTACTTTAGATTTATTAAGCATAGACTATCAAACCACTTAAGAAAAGCATAATCTATCAAATTATCATCCAAGTAAAATTAATACTCATGAAAAGAACAACAAGTAAATAGTAATTCAAGAATTTATAAGCATAACCTATCAAACCACTCAAGATAAGCATAGATTATCAAATTCTTCTTCTACCAATTAGCTCTCTAGTTAATTATTCTAATCATGATCATTTTAAGCTCAAGAGAATAATCCACAAATTATAAAAGGAATCAAACTAGTTTCATACAATTCTAGAATTCCTACAAGATTTTAGTTTCACATTATTGAATTAAAAACAAAATAAAAACTAGAGAGTATGAAAGAAAATTTAATTACAAAAATAAAAATAAAAATAAAAAGTAAAAATCTAAACTATGAACATGAAAATAAATCTAAATTACAAAAGTAAAAGAACATAAAAGTAAATCTAACTATGCAAGAAAATAAATCTATACTATAAAATAAAAATGCAAAAAGTATTGTAAGAAAATAAAGACATGAAAGTAAATCTACTCTACAAGATATCAAAATAAATCTAATCTACTAAAAGAAAAAATAAAAGAAAATACTATAAGAAAATAAAAGATAAAAGAGAAAACTTACATTCCATGAGGGTTCTAGCCTCTTGATGAAGGCAAATCTTCATCTTCCTCTCATCTTCATCTTCATGATCAAATAAAGAGAAGAAAAGAAAAATATGAAGAAGTGAAAAAATTCTTTTATTAATTGCAATAAAAAATTACAAATTTGGAAGGTCTTCTTAATTAAGAGTAACCCTCCTCTCCAAATGGAGTTTTTATAAAAATTTTCACACTCAAACCCCTCACTATCTACCCCTATTTATAACCTACAACAATGAAGGAGAACTTTTGAATGAAACTTGGCAATTAAGGAATTAAATCTCAGCCATTAAACCATTCTGTTGCGAATCAATCGGTTGGCCAATCGGTTGGCCGACCGATTGGTTTGTCCAGATTTGATTTTTTTGTGATTTTCTTGACCCGATTTCTTCATGGATCCTTTAGCTTTCTTGGGCCTTCTTTTGTCTTCATATTTGAGCTTCAATAAATGGTAGAAAATCAGGGAGTTTGAGTCTTTTGGATTTTTATTCATTATTTTTTATTAACCTGCAAATTAAGATAAAACACGCTTATTAGTAATATTTTTATTTAAATGAAATAGACAATGAGGGTATAAAATGCAATAAAAATGTGATTATCACATATCTATGAATTTGATTTAAATTAAAATCCCAAATCTACTATGTTGTTTTACATGAGACACTATTTCAAACAATATGAATATCTAGAGTCAAATTTAGAAATATGAAGGCTTGAGGGTCTAAATCGAAATTAACAAAGATTTGGGGTTTGATATTACAAAAGAGCCTTTTAAAAACTAAATACTATCAATTTTTATACAAAAGTCAACCAGCTCAGTATCTAGGTGATTCGCAAGGAAATTTCAATGGAAGAAAAGAAAGTAAACTCTTCTATAAATTTAGATATTTGCAATTTTATTAATTGAATCTATTATCTTCTTTGGAAGAAATTGTGAAATTGATCAAAACTTCTTTTTCTATCATGTCCACACAAAAAATTCAGATCATAAAATTGGTAAGTCTGTGATAATTGCGGTGTGGAAAAGCATTTTGGAAGATCTACACAATTTTATGGATCCTTTTGGAGATTAACGGGTAAGATTTAATCTAAATATTTAATATAAAATTAAGATCTAGATGAACGTGTAGCATGTAGCAAAAATATTTGTGAATGAAAAGTTGATGTGACACCTTGTGGAGATTTTGTAGTCTTTTGGTTCTCATTTAGAGTATACACTAACAAAGATTCCCCCATGCAAAGCCCTTGGTCTAAATGGATTGTCTTATGGCTTCTACAGGGCAGCTTGGCAGGTCGTGGGTGAGGATGAAATTGCAACAGTCAATGAAATCTTTCTCACTAGCAAGCTTGTGGGATGTATAAATGCTACTACTATTATATTAGTTCCTAAAGTGCAAACCCCACTAAAGTTGAAGATTTTAGGCTAATATCTTGTTGCAATACTATCTACAAAATTATTTCTAAGGTTCTTACCTTTAGGGTGCAACCTCTTATGCCTTATTTAGTTAGTGATAACCAACTAGCCTTTGTTAAAGGTAGATCTGTTATGAGCAACACTTTTTTAAGCCATGAACTAGTTAAACATTATGGTAGGAAACGTATTTCCCCTAGAGGGTTGGCTTAAATTGATATAAAGAAAAAGAAGGTTTATGACTCAATTGATTGGAGATTCTTGAAGGGGGTTTATTTGAAATTTCCTCTTTAGTTTATTGAGTGGGTTATAGAATGTGTGAGCACTCTTATGTTCTTTGTTTTGTTGAATGAAGTTATGAATGGGTACTTTCAAGGTAAGAGAGGGTTAAGGCAGGAAGATCCTTTTTCCCCTACCTCTTTATCATTTGTATGGAATACCTTAGCAGGAACTTGCAAGACTTGGAGAGGGATAAGAAATTTACTTTTCATTCAAAATGCAATAGGGGGGAAATATCACATATTATTTTTTACTGATGACCCATTATTATTTGCCAAGACTATAAATATTCTCTAATTCCTTTGAAGAGAAAGGTGGATGAGGTTTTCGTAGCTTGTAGCCTCATGGTGAAATACAAGCAAAAGCAATATTTTCCTTACTGGAGTCACTAATTCTTGGATATGAAGTGGGGACAATACAAGTTAAGTATCTTGGGATGCCTTTGTCAAATGTTAGTTTCTCTCATTCTCAGTGCCATGAACTTATTTCTAAGATTGAAGCCAAGGTTAAAGCATGGGGGTCTCATACTCTCTCTTATGCTGGTAGAATAGAACTTGTGAAATCAGTTCTGTTGAGTCCCTACATCTATTGGTCAGGTATTTTTTTGCTTCCTAAGAGGACTGTGCAGCAAATTGATAGTATCTGTAGCTCCTTTATTTGGGGTAAATGTGAAGGATCCCATAAATTACATTTGATCTCATGTGAGAAAATCTGTGTGCCTAAATGCTTTTGGTGGTCTGGGTCTGATTAGAGCTGAGGACTGGAATATAGATGCACCGGTTAAGCTTTTGTGAGCTATACATATGAAACAAGATGTCTTATGGATCAAACGGTTGCATGAACACTATTTAGAGACGTTCTATTTGGGATGTGCAGGTTAGATCTATTGTTTCTTGATTTTGAAAGAAATTATTACAAATTACAGATTGGTTGATTGCTTCTTGTGGGTCTATTGATTTTGTGCTTTTGAAATTTGCTAGTTGGGTGAATGCTGATAAAGTGTGTATGGCAAGCATTCCACATGATCTATACTTAGGGCCTGTTTGTTTGCATGGAAGTAGCTATGAAGTAGGTGAAGTAGATGAAATAGGCGTCATTTCTGCTACTTCCGAGAAGAAAAGTATGTTTGTTTCTCTAAAAAAGCTATTTCCGGTACTTTCTTAGAAGCTAACGTGACGCCTACATGTCATCTCTACTTCTTGAATCGTTTTCCTCCCCTCAAGGCTCGGAAGTATCTCGAAAGTAGATGAAATTAAGTCAATTTAGGAATAAAATCATTTTTGTTATTGTAGACAGTCAAAAAATCCTCTAGGCGAGGGTCACGAGCACCCTAGTTGTTAAAGCTTCAAGGCGAGGCTCGCTGGTAGGGCGAGGCTAGACCATATAAACTTCAAAACAAGACTTCGTTCAAAGAGGCTGTTTACTATCTGAGGTTCGCACGAGGCGGAGTTCAATCGTAGCGAGGCTCACCGGGTAGGCAGGCTAGACCATATAAACTTCAAAACAAGACTCGCTCAAAGGCGCAGGCTCACGGTAGGGCGAGGCTAGACCATATAAACTTCAAAACAAGACTCGCTCAAAGGCGCAGGCTCGACCGCAATACGAGGTTCGCACGAGGCGGAGTTCAATCGTAACGCGAGGCTCACACGAAACGGCTCAACAAATATATGATGAGATTCGCCCACAACACTTAACTTTGGCGAGGCTCGTCCACAACATCAAAGTTTGGCGAAGTTCTCCATTCGTGACGAGGTTCGCCTACAGCAATGAACCTCGCCATTCAACCGAGGTTCGCGTACAGCAGTGAACCTCGCCATTCAACCGAGGTTCGCGTACAGCAGTGAACCTCGCCATTCAACCGAGGTTCGCCTACAGCAGTGAACCTCGCCATTCAACCGAGGTTCGCCTACAGCAGTGAACCTCGACATTTAACCGAGGTTCGCCTACAGTAGTGAGCCTCGACATTCAACTGAGATTCGTCAACGCAGCGAAGCTTAAAACCCAACCATTTCATACGAGGTTCACCTACAAAGAAATAAACTCGTTATCCGACCAAAATGCATAAATGCATCCAGCCGAGGTTCGCCACGCAGCGAAGCTCGTTATCAAACCGAAGTTCACTCGAGTAGCGAACCTCGGTTCAAATACCAATGAAGAGCTAAGCTCGCCATTTAACGGCTCAAGCTCGCCATAACAAAGAAAGCCAACGACCACGAAGGCCACTAAAGCCACGATAACCACGTGGGTTAAATGGTGGGCATCAGTTATACCCACTAACCCACGTTTCCACAATTTTAGCATGATGGTTACATGCTTAAAGCCCAATAAATAGCCGTGAGCAGCTATTAGGAGGGGACTTTTGGAACTTTTGGAAAATTCAGCACTTGCGCGCAAGAGAGATTGAGTTCTTCATCAATCATCAACAACTTTGTTCTGATCGTCAACGGAAAGCGGATCTCTACGTGAGCATTGAGTGAAGTCTTCTTTCGCCACCAAGAACCCATATAAAAGAGAAGTCAAATCAACCTTCTCTTCCTCTGTAACCGAGAGAGTGTGATTGTAATTCTTCTTCAAATTCAATCAATACAAAACTTTTTCGACTCTACAGAAGATGGCGACCACAGTGGGAGCAACCGTTCATTCCGACGAACTGGTGGTGGCGCAATCAGACAAGGTTGCGGTTGGAACCGAGGTTCCAACCTTGGTCATCGAATTTGACCAGAGTAAGTACGAGGAATTTCTTTCCTCTGGGGCATCTAGCCCAGTGAAGACACGCAAGTGTCGCCGAGTCTCATATGAGACTTCAGCCCCCGTGGCTTCTGCTGAATCCTCTCGAGCGAACCTCGACGAGCAGCCTTTGTCTCTCAAAGACAAGGCTCCAAAAGTCAACCAGCGGGCTAAGAAATGGGTTGTTAAGCAGCCCAAGTCCACTTCGGATGTTTTTAGCCAAGTTTTGGCTTCTGGCGAGCCTCGCTCTGCCTATGAGAAGACTGGACCTTCTAATGGTCCACTTTCGAGACGTGCTAGACAACGTCAGCGACAGAACCAAGCTCGCCGACGTGCTCGAGCTTTGGTCTCGTTGGACGGATTCCACTATCGTCCGAAGAAAATCAACGAACCTCGTCATCATCAGGGGGTTCATTCAAAACAAGACGAAAGTCGCCCCAACTGCGAACCTCGTCTACAAGACGAACGTCGCTCCTGCTGCGAGCCTAGTCCAAATGACGAACCTCGTCTGCCTCGTCCAAATCGCAGCCTGTCACCGGGCTTGCCGGGCTAACTCGCTTACAACGCGAGGTCCCCTCAAAAAGGAACGAGCCTCGCCCTAGCAGCGAACCTCGCCTACAACGCGAGGTCCCCTTGAAGGACGAACTTCGTCTGAATGGCGAACCTCGCCAGCAACATGAGGTCCCCTTTAAAAGGGTTGAACCTCGTCCAAGCAATGAACTTCGCCAACATGAGGTCTCCTCTAAACAGGACGAACCTCGGCAGAACGGCGAACCTCGCCGTCAAAATCAAAGAAAATGGCAACCTCGCCAGGTTCGCCAAACTCGATCTAGGAAGCCTCTCTCATATGAGGCTCGTTTTTCAGAGTCAACAGGGGGAACACCCACTTCTGATCTCCGTGATTATCTCACTCGCAAGCGTGATGCTAGTCAAATGCAGTCTCATTGCTGCTGTGAGAAGCTTATTTCGGCGATGCGCGCCCAATGTTCATCGACGCATCAGCCTTCAGTTTTTGAGCGATTGTCTGACCCGTCAACCAGACGAAGGCGGTTCCACCATAAAAAGCGAGCAGCCCGCAATGGTCATGGAGTGACTATCAATATGGTGGGGAGAAGCGGAAGCAGGACCCCAGCAGGTAGTCCAGAATCATCTGACCCTGAATATTCCCCAGGGTTACGAGGCGCATTAGTTAATAGCCAGGGCGCCTATCGAGGTACCCGTCTTCGTTCCGGAGCTACAATTCCATTCGATTATAGACAATTGACTGGGGGTACTTCCGAAGAACATGAGAACTCTGGCATTGCTACGTCTCAGCCCTCGAACACTGATTTCAGTGATCAGGCCAGTGTCCTCATGGCCGAACGAGAGGAAGAGATGACACGAAGAATTGAGGAGCAACAAGCTACTATTCTTGCGCAACAAGAATCCATCAGGCGCTTAGAAATGATGATGGAGAAACTTGTGGGCAAGAAGAAGATGGACGAAGGAGGATCCAAATCGAAGCAAGAAGGCTACGACGGGGATCAGGATGTCCACTCGATGTCATCGGAAGCGGAATCAAATCCACGTACAAAAGAGCAAGATCATGTCTTTGCGGGATTTCCAAAAGCGCTTGGATGCTCAAACCCAAGGGCAATCTAAGGAGTGGGGTGGCGAGGCCATATCCTATAGAATGGGATGATGTCCCATATCCTCCGAAATTCAAGCCACTTAACTTAGTGCAGTTCGACGGAAAAAGTTCTCCGTCACAACACATCTACTACTTCAAAGCACAAACTGGGCATATAACGGGTAATGATCCTATCATGACCCGATTATTCATTAGCACTCTTAAGGGAGTCGCCTTCGAGTGGTTTCGAAGGTTAGAGCCTGGTTCTGTCAACTCTTGGAAAGATCTGCAAAGGCTCTTTATGGCCCGATTTTTCGATGATGACACTGAGGTGTCTATGGCCACTTTGTTGGCCGAAAAGCAAAAGAAGACGGAATCTGTCAGCACTTTCGTCAAGAGATTCCGAAACCAATCTTTGCACTCCCAAGACCAAGTCTCGGAAAAGACGTTCATCGCGATGTGCAGAGCCAACCTCTTGATCGACATACTTTCGAAGATGGGTGCAGTTGAAGCACACTCTTGGAAGGAGTTGGTGAGGCAAGGCGAACAAATTGAAAACATGCTTAAGAGGATTGAGGCGGAAGAACCTCAGGATTATCGTTCTAAAAAGGGGGGTAATCAGAGCAATTTCACGCCTCAAAAACAATCAAAGGGGAAGGAGACTCTAGCTGTGGAGACTCAACCTACTGCAAAACCTTTTAAGCAGAAACCAAATGCCTCCGATAACCGTCCTATGAAGAAGTATGATTTCAAGGAAGATCAGGTTGTCCCTATCTTCAAGACTTTACTCAAGATGAACAAGATCACGCTTCCGGAAATAAAGAAGCCGGAGGAAGCTTCAAGGACGGATGATCCAAAATATTGCATGTACCATCGAATGGTACACCATCCGACAGGGTCGTGCTACATCTTGAAAGACAAGATCCAAGTCTTGTTAGAAGCGGGTGTTATGACTTTGCGAGAGGATCAAAAGAAGGTGTCTGCAAACATGGTCGCTCTCCAGTTTGGCGATTTTGCGGAGTTTCAAGTGCAGGATGGTGTAAAGCCAATCCCTCAAGCAGAGGCCAGAGTTGTGAACTTTGACCTCCAACGGCGGGAAGCGCAAGGTATGGTCCCTTACACCACGCCGAAAGGCGAAATTATGTGGGTTCACCCTGACTTGTTATCAGATGAACAATGGACTTCTTCAAAGTCCAAAGGAAGACTTATGCGCCACCTCATTTGTCTTGGGAAAAGGAGCAAGTCAATGACTCCACCGAGCAACAAAGCGCCCGGCCGTACAACACATACCCGGTGTACTGAAGCGGAAAAGAGTTCTCAAAGGAGTATCCCGAGGCAACACCGATGTACCAAAGAAAGGCCGGCCGGTGAGCCCAAAATAAGGGAGATCCGCTACAACAAAGCGCTTAGGAAGGACACGCCCGAAACTTCGAAGGCCCCTTTCCAGTTTGACGTTTTAGCCCAGCTCTCCAACATCCCGGCGAGGATCACCTTATTCGAACTCTTGCGACTTTCTCAATCTACCAGAGAAGCTCTGCGGCGTTGGCGGAATATGGCGTTCCTCACTTACTTCGGGCTTCGGCGAAGTTTGTGCCCAATGTCATCAGGTTTTCAAAGGGCCGATACCTTGCATTACTTTTTCATCAGAGGATATGCAAGTGAAGAACCCGAAGCATGACAGGCCATTATACTTTACCGGTTACATTGGCTCTGTCCGAATCAACCGAGCTCAAGTTGACCCGGGATCCGCATTGAGCATCATCCCATTGAGAATCATACAACATCTTGGGATACCGCTGCATCGGTTAGCGACAACCGGGACTACCATCTACGGTTTCAATGCTACCAATTCTCGTCCCTTAGGCAAGATCAAACTCAAATGCCAAATAGGAGACTTGAAGACCGACGTTACCTGCTACGTCATTGATGCAGATACATCTTATAATCTGCTATTGGGTCGCCCTTGGATCCATGAAAATCTGATCGTCCCTTCTACGTTACATCAATGCATGAAGTATGTAGATGAGGAAGGGGTGGTTAAAACATTGGTCGCGGAAAGGCAACCATTCAAAGGTGTGGAGAATTATTTTACTGATTCTGTCCACTACCTTGAGGAAGGCCAAACCGACGAACCACAGATCGAGGACTATGACAGCGGAAATGAAGCTGACATAGAGCCCGAACAAGGAGTTGTTTTCAATGATGTAAAACCCTTTGTAATCGATCTGAATGATCCTGATGACGACATAGTCGTTTTTAATGAAAATTATGATTTAGCTTACGTATCGGGTGTTAAAAGTCATACTGACTTAACGTCAGAAATTCTTCCACGGTTGTATGCTGAACCGACATTGCACATGCCCATTCAGTCGTCATTCATGACGATCCAAAGGCACTCCAACTCTTCGCAAGCAGTTTTTGTGATACCGGCCCGGAATGATGATCAGAAAGACATTATCTTTGGGCAAGTTAACAAACCATTGCAAGCTGAGGTGGAACAACCCCAAGCAAAGGAAAGAACCCCAATTCTCATATTTCGCCAACAAGCAAAAATTTGATGAAGAAAATGGGGTATGACTTCTTCCACAAAGAAGGACTAAACTTCGGAAAAGGCATCAGGACACCAATCCAATCTGCTTATGTCCCGGAAGGCCAGCCTGATGATTACTATCATAAAACTCGTAAAGGGTTAGGATACGAGTCGCCACCGTACTCATGGCATGTCATGACTGAGGGTGAATCAGATCATTCATCTTCTGAAGCAGATTCCTGGGATTCTGACGTCAGTATAGGACGCGAATTTAAGTCCTTGATGGCTAATATGACCTCAGCTGATCCAATAGAGATCCAAGAAGATGATCTCTTACCGCTATTGGAGGATCCAATGAGTCAACAGCTTGGAATGCAATGGGAACATCGTTTTGAACAACGAGAGCCGCCCACCGATGACAAAGTAGTCCAAGTAAATATGGGGGACGAAGCTAATCCAAAACCCATATTCATAAGCGATAGTTTGACAGCTGAAGAAAAGGGGAGCCTTATTGCTTTGGTACGAGAATATATCGATGTCTTCGCATGGAATTACGAAGATATGCCTGGTTTAGACCCTCAAGTGGCTATGCACTGCCTTAATATCAAACCAGGTGCTAAGCCTGTTAAACAGCAGCAACGACGATTCTCCCCTCAGGTCATGAAGGCCATCGAGAAAGAAATCGAGAAGCTGATCAAAGCAGGGTTCATCCGGGAAGTGCAGCATCCTGACTGGGTAGCAAATATTGTGCCCGTGGTAAAGAAAAACGGACAGATCCGACCGTGTGTTGATTACCGAGACGTAAATGCGGCATGTCCGAAAGACGAGTTCCCTCTACCAATTACGGACATTATCATCGACAACACATGTGGATTTGAGAGGATGTCTTTTATGGATGGCTTCTCAGGGTACAATCAGATCAAAATGCATCCTGATGACGAAAAGCACACCGCTCAACACCGTCGGAATATCTTGTTATCTGATTATGCCTTTCGGCTTGAAAAACGCAGGGGCTACATACCAGCGTGCCATGACCACCATTTTCCGAAAACATTTGCGGAAAACAGTGGAATGCTACGTAGACGATTTAGTAGTTAAGAGTCGTCACAAAGGTGATCACTTGCATGATTTGAAGACAACATTTGAGATAATGCGGGCACATCAGTTGAAGATGAACCCAACCAAGTCTTTTCTGGGGATGTCAAGTGGTAAATTCTTAGGGTTCGTGGTCACGGCCGGATGGTATCGTCTCGATCGGACAAGATCAAAGCTATCCGGGAACTTCCACCTCCTAGAAGCCTTAGGGAGCTTCGTGGTCTCCAAGGGCGTTTGGCTTATATTCGCAGATTCATTTCCAATTTATCGGGGAAATGTCAACCCTTCTCGAAGCTCATGAAGAAAGGTGTATCGTTCGTTTGGGATGAAGATTGCCGGAAGGCATTCGAAGAGATTAAAACATATCTTTCTAATCCCCACGTGCTGTTGCACCTAAATCGGGAAAGCCCTTCTGATTTACATCCGTCTCTGAGTATCGTTAGCGTGTCTTTAGCACAGACGATGACAATGGCCCGGCGGTGATCTATTACCTTAGTAGGACGCCGTCGGGGTCAATATCGATATCCTCCCATTGAAGGAATGTTTGGCTTTGGTCTTTGCCATCCAAAAGATGCGGCATTACAGTGGGGCGGACTATACCGTCATCTCGAATCGACCCCATAAGGGTATTTATGACCCACCGCACGCTGAATGGCCGAATGGCTAGATGGGCATTGTTATTATCTCGATCACGATATTCACTTCAAACCTCGGCGTGAAGGGTCAAGGCGTGTGTGATCTTATGGCTAACCATCCTTTGAAAGGAAAAGTCGAATTGTATCAAGACATGCCTGATGAACCTTATGAAGCCAATTTAGCCTCTAAGGATTAGGTGTGGCAATTGTTCTTTGATGGAGCCGCGAGAGCAACTCCTGACGGCCCTGTTGTAGCCGGAGTGGGGGTAGTGTTGATATCTCCACAAAACCACGGATACCGCTGAATGGTCGTTGTCGTAACCATGCACCAATAGCGTAGCGGTATAGCGTTATTGATTGGTCTCGACATAGCCAAACATTTAGGCGTGAAACACCTTGAAGCATTTGGGGATTCACGCCTAATCGTGAAACAACTAAGAGGAGAGTACAAGTCGCACGAAGACCTTATCCCTCATCATGCGTGGCCGTGACTTTAGTGACTCCTTTGGAAGCTTTTACATTGATCATGTGCCCGTTTGCGAGAACACTTATCGCGTCGTTAGCATCTCTTGCGGCCATGGCCTGCTGAGAATGCCACTCGCCAGGTTATTGTGTCTAGTCGGCTATTTCGACCAAAATATGTATTACAAATCCAGCGTCGAAGGCGAACCTAAGTCACTTGAAGCACGAGGCTGGCGGTTCCGATCATCGACTATGTCTTGCATGGGATATTGCGAAGACATAAAAGAAAGGGAGTCAATTCGCCGACGAGCATCAAGATTTTACTATGATTCCCGATTCTGAGACTTTATATAGAAGGTCATATGATGGGTTCTTGCCCGATGTTTGTCAACTAAGGAAGCAGAGCAGGTCTTGAAAGAAGCTCATGACGGTGTTTGCGGAGCGCACCAACCTGGACCCAAGTTATGGGACCGGTTGCGTAGACTTGGGTATTATTGGCCAACAATGGTGAAAGACGCCGTGGCTTACGCTAAACGGTGCCATGCATGCCAGATACATGCTAATTACCTTCACCAACCGCCGGAACACTTGCACCCTACTGCCACGTCCTGGCCGTTTGAAACATGGGGAATGGACATTGTTGGTCCAATTTCTCCGCCTTCTTCAAAAGGACATCGCTTCATATTGGCAATAACTGATTATTTCTCAAAGTGGGCTGAAGCCATCCCATTGAGATTGGTCAAGACAAGTGATGTGATTAAATTTGTTAAACATCATGTCATATACCGATATGGTGTGCCCAGGCAGATTGTCCACGACAATGGTCCGCAATTTGTCAGTCATGCTTTCACGCGGTTCTGCGATAAATTCCGAATCCGGAATTTAGCATCAACAGCTTACTACCCCGCTGCGAACGGACAAGCTGAAGCTTTTAATAAGACGATCGTCAAGATCCTTACTAAGATGGTCTCGTCAAATAAGAAGGATTGGGATGATAAGTTGGGACAAAGTTTGTGGGCTTACCGCACAACGGTTCGCACACCAACGGGTACCACCCCATATTCTTTAGTTTATGGTTGCGAAGCTATTTTACCGATGGAGATTCAAATTCCGTCACTACGAATGGCATTAACCACAGGAATGACGACTGAAGAAAATCATCGTCGACGCCTAGAGGAACTTGAAATGCTGGATGAGAAGCGACTACAGGCTCAACAGCATATCGAGTTGTACCAGACCCGGATTTCTAAAGCATTTGACAAGAAAGTCCGAGGTCGTATTTTCAAGGAAGGCGACCTTGTGCTCATTGTCCGACTCGATGATCCTCAATTCTAAGAAGAAGGGGAAATTCGAACCAAAATGGGAAGGACCGTTCGTAGTGGAGTCTGTTTACTCGAATGGAGCGTACCGCCTAACCAATCAAGAAGGCGACAAAATCATGATGCCTATCAACGGTAAATTTCTGAAGAAATATTACCCCTAATTAATTATCTTATTACTTCTAGGTATTGGCTTACCAAGTAATATTCCAATATTTTATATTCACAATATTATTTGTTTCTTACAAATGGCGATTATTGTCCAATATTGGCCTACCAAGTGATGTGTCAATATTCTTACAATGTCCACCATTTCCCATAAATGATGTTCATTATTGGCCTACCAAGTGATGCGCCAATGTTCTAATTTCACCTCTATCAGTTCTTTCATCGAATAGCGGTCTACCATGCGAGGTGCCTCTATTTCAACCATAGTCGTTATACTCTATGTCCTTTGAGCGACTTCGACCACTCCCATGGTCATTTTCTTGAATGACTTTGTTCATAATCATTGTTGTTATACTTTCACGTCACTGAACAACTTGATTACTTTCTGATCACGATCGTTATACTTTTATGTCACTGAACGATTCGATCACAACTTTCACACTATCTTGTTCCTGGTAGTAGCCTACCATGCAATTTACCTTTATTCCAATCATAGTCGTTATACTCTCATGTCAATGAACGACTTGACTACTCCCACATGATCATTCCTTTAAATGATTCTGTTTGTAATCCTTATTGTTATACTTTCACGTCCTTTGAACAATTCGATTACTTTTTGATCACAATCGTTATACTTTTATGTCACTGAATGATTCAATCATCCTCATATGATTTTATTCCTATTAATGACCTACTAGGCAATTTGCCTTTATCTTTTAATCCAACGCCTTGAACGGCTAAGGATAGAGGGGAGATTTTAGCATTAAGCCTAAAAGAACCTCCTCGAAAACTCATCATACTGAGGGGAAAAGTATGGCTAGTCCAGTTCAAACGGCAACTGGTAAAGACATACCAAGTCCGTTGATAGCTGGGAGTTTGCTAAAAATTCCAAATTGCAAATGCAAATTGCACAAGAAAACATTAAATGGACACCAAAGACGAAATTTTATATAACAAAATCAAGGGTACATAGATTACAAGTTCTCAAGGGTTTGGCGGATTTCGGTAGCAATCTTGACCATAGTTTCCTTGTGAGCGACCTTGACCTCCTCCGTCGCCTGCTTATAAAGATCGTCGTCAGAAAGTACAGGCATCTGGCTCACAGCAGCGCTTAGCCCATCCAGGTCATTAGATTCAGCTTGCACTGCGGCCTCGTGCTCCGCGCATTGAGCCATCAGAGTTTGATGTTTCTCAGTAGCAGCTGCTAGCCCACTCTCTGCCTCGGCCAATTTTGCTTGAATATCGACGAGTGCAGCCTTATAGGAGTCAACCAGGAGTTGTTGGTTACGCTCGACGCCAGCAACCCTTTTCTTTTCATCATAAAGAGGCACGGCCTTTTCAAAGAGCTGGCCAATAGTCTGCTTCTTCTCGAGTAGTTGACGTTGGAGCTCAAACTGAGTATCGTCTCTTATTCTTCTAAGCTGCATAACACGGTCCTCAATCACGGAGCGAAGGGAGTCCGCATTTGTCTCGCCATTTACGAAAAGGGTCTGCACATACGGATAAGTTCGATAAGGCAGCGTAGCTGCAGCGTTGGTCAAGCTTTGCATCACGTCCAAGAGAGGTTCCAATACAGCCTTGATCCCAGCAAAGTCCCCACCACGCTCTAACACTTGAGCAGGAGATTCTTTTAAGATGGTGAGGAAATTATGGCGAATCATAGATACCCCGTATTCTTTTGACAAATCAAAAGAAGAGGGGGTACCAGCAGAAGGATTTGAACCCGACGGACAAGCCGAGGACGGGATTGGCGGGACTTCAATCGAAGGAGTGGTAGTGACAGTCAAAGCCAGTGAGGTCTCAGGCACAACCGCGGCAGGGATCGCCAAATCATCATCACGGGTCCTGGGTTCTGACTCAGAAACAACAGCGACCACCGGAGACTCTTCAGCATCACCAGGCATACTCTTGGCAGCATCAGGGGGGCCTTCAGTAATGGGGCTTAAACTGGTGGCAGCTTCAATCAAGGCTTCTCTCCTTACCCGCTTGACTACACGCTTGGTCCGAGGAGGCCCTGGTCTCTTAGATCCTTGAGTTGTTGGCACCAAAGCTTGGCTTCCTCCGGGCTCCGAAGTGGGGGTGGCTTCTTGGGGCACAGCTCCAACAGACTGACTGGGCGAGGTAGAACTTTCAAGAGGATCTTCTGGAATATATTCCGATGGTTCTCCAAAAGGAGCGAAATCTCCAGGTATCTCTGATACAGGTTCAGCCCCGGGAGTTTCTTCAAAACCAGCAGAAGAAGAGATGTTGCTACCGTACTCATCTAGAGCCTCATCTATATCCGCCTGGGTCTCATGTGGGCTGGATTGACGTGATGGCTCTTGAGTCCCATGAGGGCTGGATTGGCGTGAGGGCTCCACATCGGCAGGGTTTAGCGGTCCGGCATCCGTTTGGTGCAAATACTCCTTTAGTCCCTAATGCGCTCCTCGCTGAAGTCCGGCCTTCCTATAACGCCCCGAATCAATCGTAGCCCGTAAGAGTTGATGTTGAAACACGGAATTTCGGCGTTTGCCATGCAATGCCACTTGCGATCTGTGACGTCGTCGGGATTGAGGGTCGTTGCGGAAGAGAAAACGAGCACCCGTGCCGCCGACGGTCCAATACCAAGCCACGGCTCCCACAACTAAGCCGCACCGCCGGATTGTAATTGAGGATTGGGATTACCGACATCTGATTGGTCATACCCGAACCGACGAGCAAAGCGGCAAGGTAGATAAGGCTCAGATTCGCATATAGGACGAAGCGGCATACAAAATACCACAGTGGGATGCTCATGAGCCATAAGAAGCGACCAAGTGATAGAGTGGTATAACCACGAGCATTGGGTTCATCCACTAAAGCTTGTCCATAGTGACCCCAGGAAAATGAGGGAGGCACCGGTTAAAAGAATAACTCTTATAGTCCCGGAGAGCGCTGAAGCCATGTAATGCTTGGTCCAATCGACGTTCTCTAGCCTCTGGATGAAAGGAGTAACTTGTCCCTCCACATGTGCAGAAGGTGTACCCATAAGAGTAGGGCAATGCATGACGAACCACGCCATAAGATAGGCGTATGGTAATTCTACCCTTGGGTTCTCAGCACCATGGCAGAAGGCATAGCAAAGACGCCGCAACCCGCAGTGAATACGGGCAATCATGGCAGGAAGAAGTGCATATTGACGCCCGTGCGCTAAGCAGACAGCAGGGAAAATCACCTCAGATGCCAGTAGGTCAAAGCTGCCGGCAGGGATGACGATGTGTTTGAGCCATAACATGAGGTAGCCTGCTAGCACAGCCTTCGAAGAAATCGGCTCCCCGCTCTGGTAAAGATAAGTGTCAAATGTCGTCCCTTCCGGGAAGCCATGCTCGTCTGTGTCAGTCACATAGGACATTGGAAGGTTACCGAGCACAAGCCGTGACAAAGCACCCGCCTCAAGAGGACCTAGGGGCACCACTGTACCTTTTTTATCATCTAGCCCTTCAAAGAGGTAGTGAGCCCAAATGCTGTGACTAATGGACTTCTCCCCCTTCTTATCGGCGCGGCCGTGCCTACATGTGCAAATATGATAATGGCACATCACTTCCCAATAGGTCTCCACTACTTGGGGGTGATCTCTTTCCAAATCCGTCAGTTCTTTATACCCCGGGATGTACTCCTCATACGGATACCTCCCATGAGGTAGTCCAGAAATCTCGGCCATCTCATGCAAAGCAATCCCCAACTCGCCATCTGGGGTGAAGAAAGTGTGAGTATCAGGATTATACAACTCCAAGATTCCAAGGAACTGTTGAGAATTGTTCCTCAAACCCAGTTGAGTTGCCCTGATAGGAGCCCTAAGGCCAAACCTCTCCAACTTCGTCCACGATACTCTTCTAGAATGTATTGGTGATGCGAGGCCACCATTCGAAGGACCCCATCGAGACCAACCAGAGTCCGAAATCCTTGGCGGGAATTGCCCTTCCGCTTTATGGAAAGCACGACCAAAGGTGTTGGCATGACGGTGATTCACCAACAGAAGCTCCCTTTGGAAAAGTCCGGTTGTAGACCGGTTACATGATGACCATGGCGGTCCACTTGTGCACCATCTCGAAAACGACCACACATTACTCCGTCTTGAGTGGGAGTTAGATCCCAATTCATCTTCCTAGGAGTAGAAGCAGACCCTTAGCGAAGTGAGTGAACAGTCCACGTTCCATTGCGGGCAAGAACATGTAGCGTGAGTTCACCACCCTGAGCCACTTGTATGAACCCAAGTCCAATAGATCTGGATCCTCAGCATCATCGCCAAACAAGAAGACAGGCTTTATAATCGGTCGGTTGGCATTCGAGAGGGCATCGTAATCCAACGCCTAAATGTGGGTGTCGAGGGTTCAGAGAGCAGTTTCAATTCTTCTTCATTCCTATCCACAAATGCAGGAACGTTCATGAGAGGGGAGAGAAAGTCAGGTTCTGCCTCTTGAGCACCATTTGCTCCGAAAGCACCCCGTTGAGGGATGGGGGTAGAGGGATGCTCAACTACACAAAAGAAGAAGAAGTTAATCTCAGAGGCTTAAACCGCCACTTCAAAAAGACAAAGTCACTCCGAAGAGCGAACCTCGTCAAACAGACGAACTTCGTCATCAATGGGCGAACTTCGCCAGACAAACGAACCTCGTCAAACTAGGCTCATCCAACAAGAAAGCAAGCCTCGTCGAACGAGACTCATCTTCCCAGAAAACGAGCCTCGCCAAACGAGACTCGTCTCTCCAGACAAACGAGCCTCACCAAACGAGACCCATCCCACAAGAAGACGAGCCTCGCTAAACAAGACTCATCATTCAAAGAGACGAGACTCGCCGAAACGAGCTTCATCTAAGATAATCAAACCTCGCCAAACAGGCGAGTTTCAAAACAAAGACCCTATGGGGATCTGGAAAATCAAGAACCTCGCTGAGGTTTATCAAGCCAAACGAGGCAAGCCTCGTTAAAACCGCTGGTGCAGTTAGAAAGTTACGATCTTTGAGATCGATCTCTTCTCCAGAGTGAAAATTATGTCACGAAATCAACTCTGGCAGATTATAAAGTCATGTCTTGGCGGCGATGCTCTTCGCCTTTACGTGGCGGACGGCGGTGGAGCAGAGCCAGAAGTCCCAACGGGCTTTTTGCCTTTGCCAGTAGCGGTTTTGGGGGCCATTTGCTTCGAGCGTCAAGGAGGATTTCGGTGATCTAAATTTGTGGCTTGAGGAAGATGGCGGTGGGGAACTTTCTGCTGACCTTTATTTGTCATATATAGGGTCTCAAGAACCCAACCGACGGCCGAAGATATACGCCCGCATCTCTCACGGATCATCGGCGCGAGATCCGCGGACGAGATCCGGGATATGACAAGTCACTTTCGAAAGGGTCTAATCCCTAATTTGCCACGTGGATGCGGATTTAAAGAGAAATCGGAAACGAAACGCCAAGGGTCAGTGAGTGCGAGGTTCATGGCCTTGCCCTCATACCCGAACTCCTGGCAAGGTTGGAGTGCGAAGTTCGCCAATAGCTATTAGAAAAATTCAAAGTATTCCAGACCCACAATCTGATTCAAGTCTGAAAACTTTGAAGGGGGTCTTGTAGGCAGTCAAAAATCCTCTAGGCGAGGTCACGAGCACCCTAGTTGTTAAAGCTTCAAGGCGAGGCTCACGGTAGGGCGAGGCTAGACCATATAAACTTCAAAACAAGACTTCGTTCAAAGGCGAGGCTCGACTGCAATACGAGGTTCGCACGAGGAGCGGAGTTCAATCGTAACGCGAGGCTCACACGAG
Source organism: Asparagus setaceus (assembly GCA_012295165.1). NCBI lineage: Eukaryota > Viridiplantae > Streptophyta > Magnoliopsida > Asparagales > Asparagaceae > Asparagus > Asparagus setaceus. The sequence goes on along the minus strand of CM022707.1, from coordinate 42,697,869 downwards.
AAACGAAGCTCAACAGTCATATGATGAGATTCGCCCACAACACTTAACTTTGGCGAGGCTCGTCCACAACATCAAAGTTTGGCGAAGTTCTCCATTGAGGCGAGGTCCGCCAGCGTGAAACCCTCTTGTCGGGCGAGGTTCGCCTACGGCGGTGAACCTCGCCATTCAGCGAGGTTGGCGTGCAGCGATGAACCTCGCCATTCAGCGAGGTTGGCGTGCAGCGATGAACCTCGCCATTCAACCGAGGTTCGCCTACGGCGATGAACCTCGCCATTCAACCGAGGTTCGCCTACGGCGGTGAACCTCGACATTTAACCGAGGTTCGCCACGTAGTGAGCCTCGACATTCAACCGAGATTCGCCAACGCAATGGGCTTAAAACCCAACCATTTCATACGAGGTTCACCTACAAGAACGAAACTCGTTATCCGACCAAAATGCATAAATGCATCCGGTAGAGGTTAAGCCCGCGTGGCTTCGTTATCAAACCGAAGTTCACTCGGTAGCGAACCTCGGTTCGGCCGATCAATGAAGAGGCTTCGTCATTTAACGGCTCAAGCTCGCCATAACAAAGAAAGCCAACGACCACGAAGGCCACTAAAGCCACGATAACCACGTGGGTTAAATGGTGGGCATCGGTTATACCCACTAACCCACGCTTCCACAATTTTAGCATGATGGTTACATGCTTAAAGCCCAATAAATAGCCGTGGCGGCTATTAGGAGGGACTTTGGAACTTTTGAAAATTCAAAGACTTGCGCGCAAGAGAGATTGAGTTCTTCATCAATCATCAACAACTTTGTTCGATCACAACTAAAGCGGATCTCTACGTGAGCATTGAGTGAAGTCTTCTTTCGCCACCAAGAACCCATATAAAGAGAAGTCAAATCAACCTTCTCTTCCTCTGTAACCGAGAGAGTGTGATTGTAATTCTTCTTCAAATTCAATCAATACAAAACTTTTTCGACTCTACAGTTATTATATGGATATTCTCATGCTCTAAATAAAATCCCGAAAGATCATCTTTCTCTCTTCCTAACAATATTTATAATTTCTACCAAACAAAAAAAATTAATGAAGTGGAAGAAACATTATTTCCTGTACTTTCAAATTAAAAATTTATGAAACAAAAAAAATAGTACTTCCGCTACTTCCTACTTCATAATTTCAGAAGTAATAGATTTGAATTACTGCTTACTTCTAATACTTCCTATCAACCAAACAGACCCTTACATTCTCTGCAGGAAGTCTTCTGACATCATATTGTGTGGAATAATGTTTCAGTTCCTCAACATTGGTATTGTGATGTGGCTTGTTATGTGGGATCAGTTGGATACTCAGAGCAGATTGTTTCATTTGTGCATGATACTCAGAGCAGATTGTTTCATTTGTGCATCTTACAGGACAGAAAACATATCCTTTATAACCAAGCTCAGGATTGTATTAAGCACTTATTTTTTTCTCTGCCTATCTCTGCTCTTATTTTGAAGAAAATTTGTGTTGGCTGGAAACTAATTGTGACCCTATGTGTAGGGAGGGATGAAATCCAGTGGTTCTGGTTAAGGGTGAGGAGAAATCCATCAGGAAGAGAATTCTCAGAGCTGCCCCTGCTGCAATAGTCTATTTTGTTTGGAAAGAGATGAATTTTAGGCGGTTTCAAAATGTTGTTAAAAGTGCTGTTGATGTCGTTAAGATGATTAAAGTAGATCTTATTGCTCTTGTACTTAGTGTTCCAGCTCCTCCTCAAGTGAATTTCAGATTGAACACTTTTCATTGAGGAGAAAACTGTTGTAGACCCCCAGGTATGTCTGAATTTTTTGTTTGTATTTTCACATTCATTTGGTTAATGAAAAGATTTCATTTACCAAAAAAATGTTCGGTATAGTGACAAGGTAATTGTTAAAAACATGTCTTAATTGTTTAATTTTGCTTTTAATTAGAGTTATAAACGTATATCAAGGTGTGCCCTAACTCAAAGAAGATTTAATTTCTCCTCCAAAAACAGATTAATCGGATGCGTGCAAGCAAATAAGTTTATTCAAGACTTTATCCCAAGACTAGTTAAAGGTGTTTTCAAACTAATTTTTATTCATCTTGTTGACTTAATTTGCACTCACATGGTCAAATTTTAGAAAGAAATAACTAGTTTGCTACGTCTACATTGCTACATTGTACGGGAAGTTGGGAGATAACTAGGTGGTTGTGAATTGGAAAAGTAAAATGAGCCAGAGCTGATGAATTGATAAATTAACCGAAAATTAATGAAATGTTAACATGATTGATGCAGAGATGATAATTCATAATATAGGGAAATTGGAAAACTTGCAAAATAGTAGATAAGATAATATTGTTTTGAAAATCAAATTAAAAATAAAAAAAATAAAAAAAGAGGACAAAAACATATGTCACTTTCACTTACCATTCCTTCTTAAGAATCAGGTTGGATCCGGGTCAATCCGTACCCGCTAAGAAGGGTAGCACCCTAACCAAGGCCGAGACAGTCGCCAACAACCAAATGGAAACAGGTAGTCGACGTGGCGGTCCATCTACCTAGTCGTGTACCAACCCATCCACCAGTCCACGTGGCACCCCATCTAACCGTGAATCGGACCTACCCTGTTCTTTATATAAACTCCCCTCGTCTCTTCTTTTACTGTAACAACTCCTACTTAGCAAATACTACTACAACTCGTAGGAGTACTAAGTACTTGAGCTCTTTGATTCTTCATCTTCTTATTCTTCTTCTTCTTCAATTTTGTGTTTATTTTAGTTAAGATTCCAATGACCCAGAACATTGATGGCATTAGAAGAGCTCAGAGGGCTGAGGGCCCGGCGACTGTGCTCGCCATTGGAACCGCCACGCCTAAGAATGTGTTGTATCAAGATGAGTACCCTGATTACTACTTTAGGATAACAAAGAGTGAGCACATGACTGAGCTTAAGGAGAAGTTCAAGAGAATGTGTAAGTTTTTCTACTTTGCAATTTTTTGAGTGTTATTGAAATTTAATCCATGTTCTTATGCTAGGAAAGTGCTCTAGAAGAGGAGTGGATTTTAGATAGAACTGAGTGGGTTTTTTGAAATAAAATTGGGATTAATTCGTCTCTTTTTTTTCTTTTTTTTTATTAATTTATAGAATTCATCTTTTTTCTTAATTGTAGAGTATATGTTTTTTAGTTTTCAAAATGAATTGTGTAAGGTGACTGACAAATATAACGTAAATTTTGAACAATTTTTTCCCTGAATACCGTTGTGAATTAGAAAAAGGACACCCTTTTCTGTGCTTTAAGTTTGGTTCTGGATCCTCTTTTTCTCTTATATTATAAAAGGAAAGATAATTTTTAATTAATACTATTTGATAATTTTATACAACCAAATAGTTGTGAATTAGAAAAAGGATACCCTTTCCTGTACTTTAAGTTTGGTTCTGGATCCCCTTTTCTCTTATATTAGAAATGGAAAGATAATTTTTAATTTGTACTATTTGATAAATTTATACAACCAAATAGTTATTCATCGTATTATCTCCAAATTGTATTCATTTTAACGTTTTATTCCCTAAAATAATGATTAAATAATAAAATATTCTTATTTAAAAGTTATTTCTTTTCCAATATAGGATACCTAAATTATTTAAATATTTACTTAAAATATTTATGAATATAAGCAATTACACCATTCCCATAAAATTGTTCCTTTATTTTATTACATTTGTTGTATGAGGACCGAAACGATGGGATTAGAATATTAGTTTGCTAGTTGTTACCTATGCGATGCACGAGAATAAATTTATATTCTTACATGCATATTAGACTTTTGGGTGAAGAAACAGGAGAAAAATAGGATTTTTTTTTTGGAAAGAAAGAACAAGTTGAATGATTTATAGGAAATGAAAAGACAAAGCATAGGGATTTCCAACGTGTGGAGTGTAGTAGATTAAGATAGATGAGATAGTGAAAAAAAAAGAATTATTAGTTATTAAATGTTAGAGCCCTTAGAATTTGTCAAATGGCAAAATATGCCATCAGATTTTTATTTTATTAATATAGTATAATTCAATTCTTATAAAAATAAATAAATATTAGTTTATTCTTTTACCCAAATTTTCTCTCAACACAAATCAACTATTATGGCACTCTCAAATACTGATAAGTTAGTATTCCAATAACAAGACCTCCAAGTTTAGAGTTAGTTGTACGCTAAAGCAAACGGTTCATGCAAATGGTGCAGGCGACAAATCCATGATCCGCAAGCGCTACATGCACCTAAACGAAGATATCCTGAGCCAAAACCCCGACATGTGCGCCTACATGTCCCCCTCCCTCGACGCCCGCCAGGACATCGTGGTGGTCGAGGTCCCGAAGCTCGGCAAGACGGCCGCGGCCGCCGCCATCAAGCAGTGGGGCCGCCCCAAATCCCACATCACTCACCTCATCTTCTGTACTACCAGCGGAGTCGACATGCCCGGCGCCGACTACCAGCTCACCAAGCTCCTCGGCCTCCGACCGTCAGTTAACCGATTCATGATGTACCAGCAGGGATGCTTTGCTGGTGGTACTGTGCTGAGAATGGCTAAGGACCTTGCCGAGAATAACAAAGGTGCGAGGGTGCTTGTTGTTTGTTCGGAGATTACCGCGGTGACGTTCCGCGGCCCGTCAGACACCCACCTTGATAGTATGGTTGGGCAGGCACTCTTCGGCGATGGAGCAGCTGCGGTGATCGTTGGTGCTGACCCAGATTTGTCGGTTGAGCGGCCGATTTTTCAGCTGGTGTCGGCGTCACAGACAATACTGCCCGACTCTGAGGGAGCCATCGACGGACATCTACGAGAAGTCGGACTAACGTTTCATTTATTGAAGGTAAATAGAGGCTGGGAACCAAATTAACCAACCCCAAATTTCCATAACAAATTGATTCTAGCTTTTTTATTTTGGGTTAATTAATGCGGATAGATCCTCTCTCTCTAGTGTTCATTTTGTCTAAAATTTACTACCTATATATCTAGTTAAACTATACTCATACACGAATTTTCCATCAGGATGTACCTGGACTAATATCAAAGAACATAGAGAAGAGCTTGACGGAGGCGTTTTCGCCGTTGGGGATCGAAGACTGGAACTCGATATTTTGGATAGCACACCCGGGTGGACCGGCGATACTGGACCAGGTGGAGGAGAAGGTGGGGTTGAAGAAGGAGAAAATGAGAGCAACAAGGGAGGTGTTGAGGGAGTACGGGAACATGTCGAGTGCTTGCGTGTTGTTTATAATGGACGAGATGAGGAGGAAGTCAGCGGAGGAGGGGATGGCGACGACCGGAGAGGGGTTGGAGTGGGGGGTTCTGTTTGGGTTCGGGCCTGGGCTCACGGTGGAGACGGTGGTGCTCAGGAGTGTACCCATTGTGAACTGATCATAGCCAGTGGTGAGTTTCGGTAATTGGGTCTGAGCATGGTGATTTGCTTTGTGGGCTGTGGGGTTAATGGGAGTTGTGTGGTGAAGAGAACATGTGATTGTAATGTTACGTGTTCAATTTCAATAAGGTTGTGTTTGGATGCGAGGAATTGATTTGAAATTCTATAAATGAATTGTTTATCTGTTTGTTTCATGATACGGCCGTTTCGTGTGCGTTTGGCCTAACAGAAATGTAGGAAGGGGAGAAAAAGTATCTCTAAATGAAATTATTTTCTTTTCAGTTTCTATTTGTAAGTTTTATTGGGAACATATAAAGTGGCAATGGCATAATTGAGATGGTAGATGACGTGGCAGATGATGTAAATTTACTTATATGAAAAGTAAAATTTTTAAATACAGTATATTTATATTTTGGGGTTTTTCTCTTTTAACCCAAAGTTTTACCCCCACTTATTTAAAAACCCACTAGCTTTTATAAACACTCATAAACCCAAAGTATTCCAAACCACTTATTTTTAAACCCAATCTGTACAGTACCGTCAATCTTTGTACTGTATTCCCCCAAAAAAATACAAAATTTCGAAATTACCCTTCTTCCCCAAATATACCCAGCTCTCTCTTCTTTCCTTCCTTGGTTTCTCAATCCTCAAAACCCTCTCTTCCTCCTCTCCCCCTCCTCCTCTCCCTCTCCCTGAGAGCGATATCGAACCTCCTCCTCTACGTCGTCATCGGCATCGTCACCGGCGCCTTCATCGTCCTCCTCCTCTTCCTCTGCCTCACTTCACGCCGCTTCATCGGCATCGGCATCGTCGCGGGCTTGGCCGGTGACCAGGTACCGGCGGCGGAGGCTGTGCGAGGGAATGGCGATGGGGTCCATAACCCTCGACCTCCACCCTGGTCTCGGGATCGGTCCCTTCACTCTCGGTATCTCCTCTAACCCTAACTTTTGCTCCTCTAATGCTCGCGATTCTATTACAATCACCCAAAATTTCCCTTTTTTTTGGGACTTAAATCACTTTTGGATTGATAAGAAGGGATTTAGGTCGAGGATTTCAGTAATTTACTCAGTTTTCATAGTTCAAATTGTTTGATTAATTAATTGTGGTAAACTATTAAGAGGATTATAAGTTTCTGGTGTATATATTCTCACCTCTGCGATGGACGTTTATTTAAAGATCATGCTAATTTCATCTTTTGTGAACTTATGTTGTATGCCATATGTTTAAGATAATGGCTTGAGCAGATTAAGTCATAATGTTTGCATCTCTAGATTGTGCTTAAATTGCTTGGGGATATAGGAGGGCAATGTTTCTTTACAAGAGTGAAAATTTGGTTAAAAAGGAGTTATTTGAATTTAAATAGAACACAGTTTACCTCATTTTTTACTTGGATACCCCAAAGATTTTTCTTTGCTCAAAATATACCCCAAAGTTCAACAAAACTTGACTTTGATTCCCCAAAGTTCTACAAAAATGTTAACTTTGATACTTCAAAGTTCTACAAAATCGAACTTTGGTAGCCCAAAGTTCAAAAAAAATTAACTGATACCGAAACTTAAATTTTTTGTTAAAGTTTGGGGTATCAATATTAAGTTTTATTGAAATTTGTTTGGGTATCAAAGTTAAATTTCATTGAATTTGGGGGTACTTTTGTTAAAGTTTGGGGTATCAAAATTAAGTTTTATTGAAATTTGTTTGGGTATCAAAGTTAAATTTCATTGAATTTGGGGTTACTTTTGGGCAAAAAGAAACTTTGAGTATCAAAGGTAAAAATGAGGTAAACTTTAGGGTACTTTTTGGGGCTAAAGAATACTTTTGGGTATCAAAGTTAAATATAGAGTAAACTTTCAGGTTTTTATGTGCAAATAACCCAAAAACAAAGATATGTTGTCCATTCTAATTTTTAAACCAACCGAAATCAAAGCTAATTATAGAAGAAGAAAAAAGCATAGTATTGGTTGTTGTGATGTTATCGAAAGTTACTTTGCTGAGTTCCTAGCAGTTGGTTGGTTCATAACTGGATATACAGTGCCTTTTCATTTATTTTTTGTCTTTGTAGCCATTATCTTCGTTTTAAGACTTTCCATATGCGAGATAGTACATCAAGCAAGGAAGTTAAATGTTGAAACTCTAGGCTTTTCAAAATGCAATCTTCATCCTTGGCAGCTCATGTAGAAATGGTGATAGGCCTATCTAGGCTCCATGGACAAAACTCATGAGACTTCTACTAATAAGGGTGAACTAGAACTGCGAACCGTACCAAGATTTCAAAACTTGCTTATTTGATTTTTCTTCATTTTTCTAGGATGGGGACGGCCTCATTTTCATGGTGATATGATCAAACCTGCACTTTAAAGCTTTTACAAATCACATAATAATTAGTTTAGAGTTTTTTCCCCATCAAATTAAGCAACTTAATGTTATCGAGTACATGGATGTCACAAAGAGCATGTTTTGAGTGCTCTATGTATTGTGGAAATATGTTGATTTTACAGGCTGTATAATTGCCTTCTGGATTCAACTTTTGAGATGCATGGAAAGCTATTTTGGGTCTTAAGAAATAGCTAGTAAACTTTGAGTGATCTGTTCTTGTAGGTTTCTTCTTTGTCGCTTCGATCCTGTTAGTCCTTTACGGAGGAATGCACGCTCTGTTCGTCAGTTAATGATCCACGGTAGGGGCTATTGCGGGCATGGACAGTAGAGCTGCTGCATCTGATAGTGTGAGGCGTGAACCACCTCTTCTGGCGATGTAAGCGGTAGATCGATTATAGCGCAATATGATGAACCAAGTAGTATCAATGTATCGTGTTGTATGAAATTTTCTATATTATGTATGTATAGATGATTACGTGTGTGTATTGTATCAAATGCACCAAGTAGTATTTAATGTATCGTCTTTGTATCAAATTGATTGTAATTATTGTACACGGTTTAATGCTATGTGCTTGATTGCTTAGTACTAGATGTGTGATTATGTGCACAATGAGCTTTTGGTCTATTGTTTATGTTGAGGAGAGGTTGGCTCACAATTTTCCAGTTAAAATGGGAAAATTGTGAGGCAACCTCTCCTCAACATAAACAATAGACCTTCAATTCACATAATCACTAAGATATATTCGAGAAAAAAGTAAAGCGATATATTCGACGTAGCTTTAAAAGTCCAGAGGCCATAAAGTACTATACTTTTGTGATAGCGACTATACTTTGGCCATAGCGTGCTATACTTTAGAATAAAGGGCTATACTTTGATCATAAGATGCTATTCTTTTCCATAAAGTGTTATACGTTTTAAAAATCTGGAAAATTGTGAGGCAACCTCTCCTCAACATAAACAATAGACCAAAAAGCACATTGTGATTTTCCAGATTTTTAAAAAATATAGCACTTTATGGAAAAGAATAGCACATTATGACCAAAGTATAGCACTTTATTCTAAAGTATAGCACGTTATAACCAAAGTATAGCTACTTATCACAAAAGTATAGCACTTTATGGTCTCTGGACTTTTTGAAGCTACGTCAAATATATCGGTTTACTTTTTACGAGCAATATATCTTAGTGATTATGTGCACAATGTGAGCTTTTGGTCTATTGTTTATATTGAAAGGTTAGCTCACAATTTTCTCATTTTTAAAGCGTATAGCACTTTATGCGATAGTATAGCACCTTATGACTAAAGTATAGCACTTTAATCTAAAGTATAGCGTTATGGCCAAAGTATAGCTACTTATCACAAAAGTATAGCACTTTATGGTCTCTCGACTTTTGAAGCTACGTCAAATATATCAATTCAATTTTTTAGGCAATATATCTTAGTGATTATGTGCACAATGTGCTTTTGGTCTATTATTTATGTTGAGGAGAGGTTGCCTCACAATTTTCAGTTTTTAAAGCGTATAGCACTTTATGGAAAAGAATAGCATCTTATGATCAAAGTATAGCACTTTATTCTAAAGTATAGCGCGTTATGGCCAAAGTATAGCTACTTATCACAAAAGTATAGCACTTTATGGCCTCTGGACTTTTGAAGCTACGTCAAATATATCGGTTTACTTTTTTCGAGCAATATATCTTAGTGATTATGTGCACAATGTGAGCTTTTGGTCTATTGTTTATATTGACGAAAGGTTCGCTCACAATTTTCTCATTTTTAAAACGTATAGCACTTTATGCGATAGTATAGCACCTTATGACTAAAGTATAGCACTTTAATCTAAAGTATAGCACGTTATGGCCAAAGTATAGCTACTTATCACAAAAGTATAGCACTTTATGGCCTCTCGACTTTCTGAAGTTACGTCAAATATATCAATTCAATTTTTTCTGAGCAATATATCTTAGTGATTATGTGCACAATGTGCTTTTTGGTCTATTATTTATGTTGAGGAGAGGTTGCCTCACAATTTTCCAGATTTTTAAAACGTATAGCACTTTATGGAAAAGAATAGCATCTTATGATCAAAGTATAGCACTTTATTCTAAAGTATAGCACGTTATGGCCAAAGTATAGCTACTTATCACAAAAGTATAGCACTTTATGGCCTCTGGACTTTTTGAAGCTACGTCAAATATATCAGTTTACTTTTTTCTGAGCAATATATCTTAGTGATTATGTGCACAATGTGAGCTTTTTGGTCTATTGTTTATGTTGACGAAAGGTTCGCTCACAATTTTCCCATTTTTAAAACGTATAGCACTTTATGCGATAGTATAGCACCTTATGACTAAAGTATAGCACTTTAATCTAAAGTATAGCACGTTATGGCCAAAGTATAGCTACTTATCACAAAAGTATAGCACTTTATGGCCTCTCGACTTTCTGAAGTTACGTCAAATATATCAATTCAATTTTTTCTGAGCAATATATCTTAGTGATTATGTGCACAATGTGCTTTTGGTCTATTATTTATGTTGAGGAGAGGTTGCCTCACAATTTTCAGTTTTTAAAGCGTATAGCACTTTATGGAAAAGAATAGCATCTTATGATCAAAGTATAGCACTTTATTCTAAAGTATAGCGTTATGGCCAAAGTATAGCTACTTATCACAAAAGTATAGCACTTTATGGCCTCTGGACTTTTGAAGCTACGTCAAATATATCGGTTTACTTTTTACGAGCAATATATCTTAGTGATTATGTGCACAATGTGAGCTTTTGGTCTATTGTTTATGTTGAGGAGAGGTTGGCTCACAATTTTCTCATTTTTAAAGCGTATAGCACTTTAATCTAAAGTATAGCACTTTATGCGATAGTATAGCACCTTATGACTAAAGTATAGTACATTATGGCATAAGTATAGCTACTTATCGTAAAAGTATAGCACTTTATGGCCTCTGGACTTTTGAAGCTACGTCGAATATATCAATTCAGTTTTTTCTGGGTAATATATATTAGTGATTATGTGTATAATGTGTGCTTTTGCGATAAATTAGCCCAGAAAAAACTGAATTGACATATTCGACGTAGCTTCAGAAAGTCCAGAGGTCATAAAGTGCTATACTTTTATGATAAGTAGCTATACTTTGGCCATAACGTGCTATAGTTTAGAGTAAAGTGCTATACTTTGGTCCTAAGGTGATATTCTTTTCCATAAAGTGCTATACTTTTTAAAAATCTGGAAAATTATGAGCCAACCTCTCCTCAAAGCTCATTTTGCACATATTCACACATCTACTACTAAGCAATTAAGCGCATAGCATTAAACTGGTGTACAATAATTACAATCTGAATTTGATACAGCACGATACATTAAATACTACTTGGTGCATTTGATACAATACACACACGAATCATCTATACATACATAATATAGAAAATTTCATACAACACGATACATTGGATACTACTTGGTTCATCATATTGCAGGCTGTAGTCGATCTGCCGTTTGGCGCATCAGCAGGAAGAGGTGGTTCACGTCTCACACTATCAGATGCGCAGCTTGGTCGCCCATGCCCGCAATAGCCCCTAGTGGATCATCAACTGACTAACAGAGCGTGCATTCCTCCGTAAAGGACTAACAGGATCGAAGCGACAAAGAAGAAACCTACAAGAACAGATTACTCAAATTTTACTAGCTATTTCTTTATTTTTGGGTTATTTGCACATAAAAACCTAAAAGTTTACTCTATATTTAACTTTGATACCCCAAAGTATTCTTTAGCCCAAAAAAGTACCCTAAAGTTTACCTCATTTTTACCTTTGATACTCAAAGTTTCTTTTTGCCCAAAAAGTACCCCCAAATTCAATGAAATTTAACTTTGATACCCAAACAAATCTCAATAAAACTTAATTTTGATACCCCAAACTTTAACAATAAGTACCCCCAAATTCAATGAAATTTAACTTTGATACCCAAACAAATTTCAATAAAACTTAATTTTGATACCCCAAACTTTAACAAAAATTTAAGTTTGGTATCAGTTAATTTTTTGAACTTTGGGCTACCAAAGTTCGATTTTGTAGAACTTTGAAGTATCAAAGTTAACATTTTTGTAGAACTTTGGGGAATCAAAGTCAAGTTTTGTTGAACTTTGGGGTATATTTTGAGCAAAGAAAAATCTTTGGGGTATCCAAGTAAAAATGAGGTAAACTGTGTTCTATTTAAATTCAAATAACTCCTTTTAACCAAATTTTCACTCTTGTAAAGAAACATTGCCCTCCTATATCCCCAAGAAATTTAAGCACAATCTAGAGATGCAAACATTATGACTTAATCTGCTCAAGCCATTATCTTAAACATATGGCATACAACATAAGTTCACAAAGATGAAATTAGCATGACCTTTATACTAAACGTCCATCGCAGAGGTGAGAATATATACACCAGAAACTTATAATCCTCTTAATAGTTTACCACAATTAATTAATCAAACAATTTGAACTATGAAAACTGAGTAAATTACTGAAATCCTCGACTTAAATCCCTTCTTATCAATCCAAAAGTGATTTAAGTCCCAAAAAAAAGGGAAATTTTGGGTGATTGTAATAGAATCGCGAGCATTAGAGGAGCAAAAGTTAGGGTTAGAGGAGATACCGAGAGTGAAGGGACCGATCCCGAGACCAGGGTGGAGGTCGAGGGTTATGGACCCCATCGGCGCTCTCGCGACCCTTCGCCGCTGGTACCTAGGGTCAGCAGCGTGCCTCCAGTGACGATGCCGATGCCGATGTCGATGAAGCGGCGTGAAGTGAGGCAGAGGAAGAGGAGGAAGAGGAGGAGGACGATGAAGGCGCCGGTGACGATGCCGATGACGACGTAGAGGCGGAGGTTCGATATCGCTCTTAGGGAGAGGGAGAGGAGGAGAGGGGAGGGAGAGGAGGAAGAGAGGGATTTGAGGATTGAGAAATGAAGGAAGGAAAGAAGAGAGAGCTGGGTATATTTGGGGAAGAAGGGTAATTTCAGAATTTTGTATTTTTTTGGGGGAATACGGTACAAAGATTGACGGTACTGTACAGATTGGGTTTAAAAATAAGTGGTTTGGATACTTTGGATTTATGAGTGTTTATAAAAGCTAGTGGGTTTTTAAATAAGTGGGGGTAAAACTTTGGGTTAAAAGAGAAAAACTCCTTATATTTTCTCTTATGACGTAAATATTAATTTCTTAGGATGCTACACCTTCTAAAGAAAATAAATTATAAATATTTTATGAGAAAACATTTTCATACAAAACTCTTAAACCTTTCATCCAAAACAATTTGGCTTAAATGATTCTATATTTAATGTTCATTACAATAGTGTACTTAGCAATATTGCTACATCTGCAATGTAATTGTATTGCTATGCTCATGTTGATGAGGGATTCAGGTCCTCTGTAACCAAAAAAAATAGTGGAGAGACCAATACTCTATCAAAATAATTAATTATCTATGTGATAGTTAAGACTATTTCTTTGAGTTTTGATGGGAAATAAATGATTACCTCCTAGAGTTGCAAGTATACAACCTTGATCAAGTTATAGTATAAAAGATTATCGATCCCACGAGGAACGGAAGTAGGAAGAGTTTTGTTCAAGTTTTGGTTCTCAAATTATGCATGACAATTAGGAGTTATTCAAATAAAATGAAAGTGAGAAAATGATGAAAGTGGTTCGTGAGAGATAAGAGAGTGGTTGTGGATTATGCTAATAAAACGAGGAAAAAATGAGAGTGGAGAGATTAGAAAATGTGTGACAAAAACGAGGAAGAAAGTGAGTGTGGAGGGATTTAAAGATGGAAGTGGTAAAGTGAAAATAAAAGAAAATGAGTTTGAGAGATGGAGAGTGATTGTGATTTGTACAAATAAAAAGAAAAAGAAATCAAGAGAGGAGAAAGAAAATTGAAGGAAAATAAACAAATGAAAAGTAAGGATAAGAGGAAAATAAAGAAGGTAAAGTATGGAGGATTAATTAAAGATATGAGGAATTTAGAGTAGATCCACTTAGCTTATCTCAATCTTATGGGAATAAGTTGGATTTGTTAGCTAGTTTCAAATAATCTCTAGGGATCCCACAAATATTAGCTCCACACTTAGAAAATGGTAATTCCCTAGAGGGTTCTAGTCTCTAGGTGAATTAAAGAAAAGAAAAATCTATTCTAAAAAGTAAATACAAGAATTAAATATATTGCATGAAAGTAAATTGTATGAAAGTAAATTGCATGAAAGTAAATCTAAACTACAAAGCATATAAATGAACAAGAAATGAAAAAGAAATAAACGAAAACCAACAACTCTCGATCTTAATCTAATCCTCCTTTTGGTCCTTGGATTAGAAGAAGAGAAAGAAAATTGAAGGTGAAAATTTTCATTTATTGTGTAACAAAAGTTATAATTTTTGGAAGGTCTTCTCAATTAAGAGTAACCCTCCTCTCTAAATAGAGTTTTTATAAAATATTTCACAATCTCAAGCCCTCACTCTACCCCTCTATTTATAGATAACAAGAATCTCTCACAACGTTTGGATTTGCCTTGGCCCCTAAGTAACACTCACAACCATAGGATTTAGGTTAGCCCCTAAACAACCCTCATAGCCATAGGATCTCTCCAAATAATCTAGACCATTGATTTAATCCTTGAGAGATGGGCTTTGTGGGCTTTATTTCTTTTGTATTTAATTTCCTTAAGACTCTTGGGCTTCTCTTAAATGCTCTTGGGCTTCTTAGAATTTAACTTGGCCTTCAAATAATTAAATATATATCACTTAAATTCGAATTTCTATCAAAATCTGCTACTACTGATGAAATTTTGAGAATCTGGTAATTTGGATGGCTCCGTCTCATCGAGATAGGTGATTTTTATATATAATATGTTGAATTCTGCTTCCCGGATTGAGAGATATCGTCTTTTCTTTACGGTTGACCATCCTGAGCACGAATTTGACTTTATTTTTTCCATATTTGATTTGATTCTCAATTGTAAGCCAAGTTATTAATAATTCTGACCAAGAAAGTGATGTGTGTTGAGATTTTACTTCTAAACTTAGTCGTGGGCTTTGGATTTAGGCATTCTCGGCTTCATTAGAGATCTTTTGGCCTTGAAATAATCTTCATTTGGGCTCTTATTCAATAATACTCCATTAGCCTGCAAATTAAGATAAAAACAGTTATTAGCAGAATATTTATTCATATAAAATAGGTAATGAGGGTATAAAATTATAATTAAATTGTGATTATCAAATACCACACCTAAACTTTTGCTAGTCCTCTAGCAAAGAAAGAAAATGAAAGAAAATTCTAACTCACTTTCACAGAATCGCGGTTGTATTTAGCGATACAACAAGCCTTTAAACCACAGGTTACCCGATGGATAAGTTGTAGTCTCGTGAGGGTTTGCGGTGAATATACCCTCAAAATTGATCAACTTGCCAATTTAAATAAGTTAATGAAATAATTAATTCATTTGATATATTCAAACATTCTAATTGAAGTTAGTTAATACTCAAGAAAATATTTTTATCATAACTCCAATGTAATTTTCTTAAGAAAATCCTTCCATTATAGTTATACAAAATCAAGTTTAACTCAAAATTTAATTTAAAAGTTTTGAAAAGAACATGCTAACTCTTTGTTTTAAACAAACTTCAAGTCTTTTAATCCATTTAATTCTTCAAGAACATATACAAATATAACTATATATAAAAACATGGTTAGTATGCTTTTTGTTTAAAATTTTTTAAATTTTTTATTTACTCTTTATTCCTTGGTGGTTTTGTTCTTTTAATCGGGCTTTCTAAGTGACCATTTAGCAAGTTTTGGGCCAATGAATCCCAACCTAATTGGGTTTAGGTCATTAAGCATAGATATACTCCTCGAGGCTTAATTACTCAGTCAACTTAGGCTTAGTAAAATAGAACCACCAATGATTTTAAGAGAAATTTTTCTTCTTTTGTTAAGTTAGTATAATATATATATGTGTATATGTATATATATTCTGAACAATATTTGGATCAAGACAACCTAAAAATTATTTTCAACTCTAAGTTAGGCATGCAAGAATTTCATTACTTTAATTAAAAATCTAAGTTAAAACTTAAGTAAAGTATACTACTTTGAAAATTATTTCTTAAAAATTTATTTGGAGTTATCATAAAAGGTAAACTTGAGTATAGAACTAACTAAGGATTAGAAGACTTAAATTCTATCAAATAGATCAATTATTAATCAACTCTATTAAGTTGGCAAGTGACTATTTATATTTTTTAATTTTTCTTTTGTTTTTTTCTTCTTTTTTATATTTATATAAAAAGAAGAAAAATGACTAAGATAAAGATAAAATTACTAATCCCCATCCCCACACCTAAATTTTTCATTGTCCTCAATGCAAACTCTATAATGTACAAAGTAAAAGCAGATAAGAATGAAAGCACTTACATTTGTTCGATTCGACCTAGAATAATAAAAATCTGCAATTACCTTTGGTATGAGGAGGATGAAGTCAAAAAAATTTATTCTTTTTTTCATATATCTTTTTTTTTTCTTCTTTTTTATATTTATATAAAAAGAAGAAAAATGACTAAGATAAAGATAAAATTACTAATCCCCATCCCCACACCTAAATTTTTCATTGTCCTCAATGCAAACTCTATAATGTACAAAGTAAAACAGATAAGAATGAAAGCACTTACATTTGTTCGATTCGACCTAGAATAATAAAAATCTGCAATTACCTTTGGTATGAGGAGGATGAAGTCAAAAAAATTTATTCTTTTTTTCATATATCTCTTTTTTTTCTTTTATATATATATATATATATTTTTAATAAAGAAGAATAAGAAACTCTCACATGAGAGAAGAATAAATTCTTTTATTATTATGAGACAAAAAATAAAAATGTAGAATAAAAGATAAAACATGAGAAGCTCACATTCTACATTAAATCCTACCTTATTGCTAAAAATTCTGTCTAAAATTTAAAGAATACCAAAATGATATAATCAGCGATGTGCTTAAATTCTAAAAATTTCGTGGTTTTAGTGATGTTTGCAAAGAATGCAAGGTAGGTATTAATGGTTGTATGCTTTTGAACTTAGATTCGTTATTAACAAAATTATGTGCAACCAAGTCTTCTTTAAAATTTCCTCAAATATAAAATTTAAGGTTTGACATTTTGGTTGGTTATTTTCAAAAATCTAAGTTCATCGAAAATAGTTCTTCAACAGTTTCCTCATTCTCAGCAAAATTTTTCAGTTCCTCAGCAAAAATTTCCTCAAAACTGAGGTCTATCTCATTCTCTTTTTCTATCTCCTGAATGTAATTTATTTCAAAAGGTTGATTAGTTGGCTGATTCTCTATATTGAAAATATTGATATCGTGATCATATTCCCAAAGGACAGCTTCATTTGACCAGTTCTACAGTTAATAAGAGCATTAGACGTGGCTAAGAACGGTCTTCCTAAGATGACAGGTATTTGTCCTTTTGGATTGGAAACAGGCTGCGTTTCCAGGATGATGAAATCCACAGGAAAAATAAACTCTCCAACCTTAATCAAAACATCTGTTATCTCACCCTTGGGGACTTTGACTGATCTATCAGCTAACTGTATGGTGCATTTGGTAGGTTTGAGTTCTCCTACACCTAGTTATTGATAGACCGAGTATGGAAGCAAATTAACACTGGCCCCTAAGTCTAAAAGTGCCTTATCAATATGACTATTACTAATGATACAATGGATGGTAGGGCAACCTGGATCCTTATGTTTCAGAGGCATGGACTTTGAGATTGTATCAGTGATATTGGCAGCAAGAAAGACTTTCTTCGGAACATTTATTCTTCACTTTTTAGTGCAAAAATCTTTCAAAAATTTGGCATAAGTCGGGATTTGTTTAATTATATCTAAGAGAGGAATGTTGACCTTAACCTGCTTGAAGGTTTCTAGGATCTTTTCCTCCTGAGGGGAGTGATTCCTAGGCCTGAGTCTATCTGGGTATGGAGCAACTGGTTTAAACCGATCAAAATTAGGCTCAGGTTCGGGTTCAGGCTCTTGGTTATCAGAATTGGGTGATTTATTAGAAGGAGAACTAACTTGTTCGGGTTCATGCGTTGGGCTTGGAGGCATTCTAACCTGATTATCGATTTCTCTACCTGATCGGAGTGAATGGATTGCATTCACTTGAGCCTCATAGGCTGAACTTGTACCCGTGTCCTTTGGGTTGGTCACAGATTAACTCGAAAAAGTTCCTTTCTCTCTCTCACTCATGACATTAGCTAGTTGACCAAGTTGGGTTTCTAACCTAGCTATGGCTTGAGTGTTGGAAGTAAGGATTTGCTCGGTTGATTGCATGAAGGAATTCAACGTGTTTGATGTTTGAGTCAACAAGTTCGTGGTCTGTGTAGAGGTTTTAATCAAAGTTTCTAGACCCTTTTCTAAAACATTAAGACGTTTATCATGATCAGCAATTTGAGGAGTGTGATTTGCAGATTGGTGATGAGGAGACTGATTTTGAAATGATAGATTCGGTTGTTGAAAATTGAGAGGGACTGTGTTTCCCCTAGGAAATTGTTGGTTTAAAGAGGGAGTGAAATTTTAATTCCCGGAGTAATTTCCCTGATTCCATACAAAATTCGGATGATTTCTCCAACCTGGATTATAGGTTGGAGAAAATGGATCATTCACCGGATGCTGGAATGCAGCGTTTATCTGACCTAGTGGCTGACCGGATCTTAAAAGAGGACATTCCTTTGAAACATGAGATGGAGACAGACAGTTATGACAACCTGAGGTAGAAACTTGGTTGATTTGAGCTGCAGCTCGTTCTTTGACTTCTAAAGCTTCTAACCTACGCATGATTGTAGCCATCTTTGCTTCAGAGGCTATGTTCGTTTCTAAGGAAAGACCACAGGTTTTGGGTTGGGAAACTGATGAAACACGGTCATCACAATATTCACACTACATGGTTTTCTCGGATAAACTCTCTAAAAAAATCCCAAGCTTCATCGGCATTTTTCTTCATGAAATCCCCTTAACACATTGACTCTAAGAAAGTTTTTGAAGAATAATCCAATCCTTCATAAATGATTTGGCATAATCGCAACTTTTCAAGACCATGGTGAGGACATTGGATAAGAAGATCTTTGAATTTGTCAAAATACTTTCAAAAAGGTTCTCCTGGGACAAT
The DNA here is from genome assembly GCA_012295165.1 of Asparagus setaceus. Classification (NCBI taxonomy): domain Eukaryota; kingdom Viridiplantae; phylum Streptophyta; class Magnoliopsida; order Asparagales; family Asparagaceae; genus Asparagus; species Asparagus setaceus. Next base: position 42,678,875 of record CM022707.1, on the reverse strand, counting down.
TTTAAAATTTTGAATGTTGTTTCTAAGCTTGACCGTTTTATGGATAGGAAAGAATTTTTTCAGGAAAACTTTTATAAATTTACCCCAAGTTGAGATGGAATCTGTGGGCAAACTATACAGCCATTTTTTGGCTTTGTCCTTAAGGGCAAATGGAATAAAGCGGAGTTTGATCGCATCTTCAGTTAAGTCCCTCATCTTGATCATGAGGCAAACTTCTTTAAATTCGGAGATGAAAATATAAGCGTCTTCGGTTTCTACTCCTAGGAATTTGGGAAGCATGTTAATAAAATGCGGTCTAAGTTTGAAATTTGCTCCATTGACCTTGGGGAGTTTTATGCAAGAGCGGATTGCATTTCTAGTGGGGTAACAAACATCTTAAAGAACAGGTGGGTTGGTATTGGCCATTTCGTTTGGTTCAAGAGATGGATCAAAATGAATTAAACGATTGGTATTATCCCTAACCCAAGTTTGCATACACCAAAATCAAATTTTTTTTATGAAAAAGGACAAGAGAAAAAGTTAAGAAGATGATGAGAAAAAAAAGAAAAAGGAAAAACTAACTAAAAGCAAATCAAGGCAACCACTTTTCAATCACCCTAACTCTAAGGTTAAGCCTAAACTTGACTTAGACCAGCTCCTAACCAAAAATTCCCTTAATGAAAAGATCAAAGTTTACTTGGATAATTAGCCAGGTAAGGATAGTACTAGAGGGAGATCAAAGATCAATTAAGTACCTCTTTCCTTGCGGAGCGCCTTACGCAACTCCTAAACCTTGCCTTAGACACCAATTAATCCAAATAAACTTGGACCGGTTCACTTAAGGAATTCTTGTTTCTTAATGAGCTCGAATCCTTAAGGGCCAACGTCTAATCAAATTTTAAGAGGCTTGGGTAACTGTAGTGAGGAATTAGTGATTTTTGGGCTAAGGAAAGGGTGATGAAATCCCTCATCTTATCTTGATTAGAGGGTTTTACCCTTAAGATATTTTTAAGTGAGTGCCAAATCAAGATGTTCAAATCACTTTGGTGAATTCCTACTATTATATGAAATGCAACCCTAGAAATTAACAGCAACTAAAATTATGCAAAAATAAAAAATCTTTTTCTTTTTTATTATGGTTGACAATCAAAGAAATAAAGTTTATTAGGGTCGACAAAGGTAAAAGTTTTATTTATTTATTTATTTATTTTTTTTTTATCCTAATTGTCTCTAATGTGAATGAACTATCTAAAGGGTGGAATTGAGAATACTAGAAAGAAGAGTTACCCACGCAATCGCTATCCAAAGCCTCGTTGGAGGCAAATCTTCAATCTTGATTCTTCAACTCTTGATCTTCAAGTTCCAAATTCCTTCACAAAAGAAAAACACACAACTTAAGAAATCAAAATTAATCAAGATCCTACTTATGCACCGTTCCCCGGCAACGGCGCCAAAAACTTGATGAAAAATAAATGATTACCTCCTAGAGTTGCAAATATACAACCTTGATCAAGTTATAGTATAAAAGATTATCGATCCCACGAGGAACGTGAAGTAAGAAGAATTTTGTTCAAGTTTTGGTTCTCAAATTATGCGCATGACAATTAGGAGTTATTCAAATAAAATGAAAGTGAGAAAATGATGAAAGTGGTTCGTGAGAGATAAGAGAGAGTGGTTGTGGATTATGCGCAATAAAACGAGGAAAAAAATGAGAGTGGAGAGATTAGAAAATGTGTGTGACAAAAACGAGGAAGAAAGTGAGTGTGGAGGGATTTAAAGATGGAAGTGGTAAAGTGAAAATAAAAGAAAATGAGTTTGAGAGATGGAGAGTGATTGTGATTTGTACAAATAAAAAGAAAAAAAAATCAAGAGAGGAGAAAGAAAATTGAAGGAAAATAAACAAATGAAAAGTAAGGATAAGAGGAAAATAAAGAATGTAAAGTATGGAGGATTAATTAAAGATATGAGGAATCTAGAGTAGATCCACTTAGCTTATCTCAATCTTATGGGAATAAGTTGGATTTGTTAGCTAGTTTCAAACAATCTCTAGGGATCCCATAAATATTAGTTCCACACTTAGAAAAGGGTAATTCCCTAGAGGGTTCTAGTCTCTAGGTGAATTAAAGAAAAGAAAAATCTATTCTAGAAAGTAAATACAAGAATTAAATATATTGCATGAAAGTAAATTGTATGAAAGTAAATTGCATGAAAGTAAATCTAAACTACAAAGCATATAAATGAACAAGAAATGAAAAAGAAATAAACGAAAAACCAACAACTCCTGATCTTAATCCAATCCTCCTTTTGATCCTTGGATTAGAAGAAGAGAAAGGAAATTGAAGGGGTGAAAATTTTCATTTATTGTGTAACAAAAGTTATAATTTTTGGAAGGTCTTCTCAATTAAGAGTAACCCTCCTCTCTAAATAGAGTTTTTATAAAATATTTCACAATCTCAAGCCCTCACTCTACCCCTCTATTTATAGATAACAAGAATCTCTCACAACGTTTGGACTTGCCTTGGCCCCCAAGTAACACTCACAACCATAGGATTTAGGTTAGCCCCTAAACAACCCTCATAGCCATAGGATCTCTCCAAATAATCTAGACCATTAATTTAATCCTTGAGAGATGGGCTTTGTGGGCTTTATTTCTTTTGTATTTAATTTCCTTAAGACTCTTGGGCTTCTCTTAAATGCTCTTGGGCTTCTTAGAATTTAACTTGGCCTTCAAATAATTAAATATATGTCACTTAAATTCGAATTTCTATCAAAATCCGCTGCTACTGATGAAATTTTAAGAATCTGGTAATTTGGATGGCTCTGTCTCGTCGAGATAGGTGATTTTCATATATAATATGTTGAATTCTGCTTCCCGGATTGAGAGATATCGTCTTTTCTTTGCGGTTGACCATCCTGAGCACGAATTTGACTTTATTTTTTCCATATTTGATTTGATTTTCAATTGTAAGCCAAATTATTAATAATTCTGACCAAGAAAGTGATGTGTGTTGAGATTTTACTTCTAAACTTAGTCGTGAGCTTTGAATTTAGGCATTCTGGGCTTCATTAGAGATCTTTTGGGCTTGAAATAATCTTCATTTGGGCTCTTATTCAATAATACTCCATTAGCATACAAATTAAGATAAAAACAGTTATTAGCAGGATATTTATTCATATAAAATAGGTAATGAGGGTATAAAATTTGTGATTATCAAGTTTAAATTAGGAATGGGTGCAATTCATGAGCTGTGGTGAGTGTTAGATTTAGAAAGAATCTTAAGCATCCACTAGATAGTCAATGGTTATTATCAAAAGTAAGGGGCACTCCATTACTTTTTAAAAGTGGAGAGGATATAAATCTGTTAATAAGCACTTTAATTTTGTTGATGAGGATTTTAAACCTGCCTAAGACAGGCCGCTGCAAATTGTTGGCAGAAGAAATAAGAAGCCATGACTACATCAAAATTGACAGGAAATAAAAAACACACTTTGGAAAGTGAATAAGATTAAAAAAAAAAAAGTACTAAAATTTATTTCTTTTTTCTTCCTCTCTCACGTTTTATTCACTTTCTCCAATTTCTTGAGATAGTGAAAGGCTAAAAACCTGACATTGTAGCCTTCACCTTTCAAATATTTTCCAATCACTTTTAACGTGCCAAATAACAACAAAATAAATAACGAGTTCACTTTCCAATTTTCCATGCACTTTTTATTTATTTTCCAATTGCCAAACAAATGTCTTAAGTAAAAGTATATTATTAAAAAAATATTATACTAAATCTTATAGTAGGCTACATCCGTGGAGTGTGTGTCGATTGTGGCTGAAAATTGGATTGAAAATAGCAATGGATTATGGAGGGACAGAAAAATTAATAAGTAATATTAAGTTTTGTAGTAGAGTGTGCGTGGATTGTGGCTAAAAATAGGCATGACAATGGCAATGGAGGTATAAAAAAATCAATAGGTATTACAAAGTTTTGTAGTAGATTGTCGAACAAAATTAGTTTTGGCCATGTCCAAAAGAGATGTACGTAGTTGAAAAGAGAGTTGAACATAATCAATGCCTCTATTAAAATCGATGCAACTTTGAGTCGCGAAAGAGCTGAATGAAGTTCTTGATAGGAAGGACATATTATGGAGGTAAAGATCACGAGTGTTGTGGCTAGAAGATTGCGATAGAAATACAAAGTTCTTTCACCAAAAAGCGACGGATCGACATAGACGGGAGCAACATTTATATATTGTGAGAGGTGTTTGAAGTGTTAGGATTTTATGGAGTTTATTTGTGGAATTAAATACAACAAAACAAAAATAACAGCACCAGTGAAAGCAACAAACAAGTGGTATTAGAGCTTCGATTTGGGGCAGGTCTTGGGATAGATAAGATAGAGAGTTTCCACACAATGATAAAATTGAATGGTTCCAGTTAGCAAGTTTGAAAGTGTAAGATAGAAGATATTCTCTATTGCAAGGATTTACATGACTCTATTGAGGGTGATGAAGCTAAGCCAAAAAAGATTTCTATTAAAAGAATGAGGAAAATAACACAGGAAGGCAATCAAGTACATTTGAATAGGGATCAGTTGTGAGTGTGTTTCACCATATATTAAGTAAGGCCAATGTGAAGTTTCTATGAAAGAAGCTTGAGAATCTCGACGAGCTGAAGACCACGGGGAATAAGGCGTTCATTATGAGGCGGTTGGTGAACTTGAAGTTCGAAGAAGAGAGCAGCACAGCAAAGCACTTGAATGACTTCAAGAGTTTGATTAATCAATTGGCTACAACGAAGATACTCTCGATTATAAGTTACAGGCTTTATTGCTATTGGGTTCTTTGCTAGACAGTTGGAATATATTGGTAGTGACAATCAGCAACGCAACTCTAGATGGTGTGTTATCGATGAGTACGGTCACAAACAATTTGTTTAATGAGGAGACTCAGAGGAAGTGTGCAGGCACAGATAATACACAGACACTTGTCATGGAGAATAGCGAGAGGAGCAAGTACAGGGACTAGTCCAGAAATCGTGGCGCATCTAACGGCAGATTAAAGTCTAAAGGTAAAGATTTCTATAGCGGGAAGCCAGGTCATATCAAGAAGAATTGTTGCATGCTATGAACAATGATGAGAAGAAGAATGTAGACTATGATACTACAGCTCCTTGTCTAACTCCACAGAAGAGTCTCAAGGCAACGTGACACCAAATCTAGCATAACGCTTGAACTACTCACTTTGACTTTGGTAGTCGCAGCAAAGGGGATTGATTAGACAGTGACAATGATAACGGCGACTTCCTGCTGGCTACGTAGGGATGGGAGGCCACGCAGCATTAAATACGAAGTGACTGAAGAGCTACCGCCCATAATGATGAATAGGATCCATGGAATTTCATGCCCGCAATGCATTTAATGCAAATCTAGTGAAGTGATTGATGTGACAGTTGGTAGCATGGCTGTCGTACGGACATGACCCAGCTGTGTGCAGATCAACTCCGCACGCAGTCCAACACAAGTCATAAATAACCACCTTCACTAATTTTTGAGAAAGTATTTTATAGAGCATTTATTGCGCTATTACTAACCTCCTCCTATTCATCAACTAGCCGAGGCTCGAACCACATGGGGAAGAAGTTTACCTTGCAAACCTTGTTCATCTCTAGCCCTTAACACTAATCGTTTGTTGGCATAGCCACATAACAATCGATATTCGATCATTGTTGACACTCTTCTCACTTGTTCAATGAGGCAAGCCCTCCATAATAAGTTCATTCTTCATCTCAAAGACCCCGTAGTGGCCCAGTTCAATCTCACTTGGTTGTACAAAGAATGGTGCTATTTTATTCATACAATCAACGGAGTCGACGCCTAGTCTCTTCTAGCACAGCTTCCTAGAATCAAAATTGTAACTAAAGGAAATATAATATTTTCTTATTTTTAAAGAGATTAAAAAAAGAGAATGGCTATTTCTTTGTCTCGAATCTTTGTAAATCTTTTTACCGAAAATAAATGGTGACTCCTTTGGGGAGCAGCTTCTCCTCTAACGAGTAGTATGATAACATAGCACCTGAGACAACTATCAAAACCATCACTATTGATATTGACTATACCACTTATGAGGCTTACTTAAAAAGCACTCAAGGAACCCTAAGCGAGCGCAAAAGACCTCCATGGTGCCAATTGACTGCTCACGCTCAGTTGTGGTCAAGGATCCTGTTGTCCCTGAGACCACCAGGTCTCCATCCAAGGCTAACTGGAGATCTTCCTAAAGGGTTGAGGACTTGGCCTCCAAGTATGACAAAACTGTGTGTCGTTCATCCTAGTGCTCGAAGCAAAAGTTGATACCCGTAGACTCTAACCATCCCATAGACGTCTAACTCAACGGAGACATGACATTAGGCCTCGCAGAGTTTCAGGTTAAACTAGAAAGTAGTTCAACTCAGATTACCGTCAAAACTAGTGCAACATAGGTCTATAAATCTCATGGAGATGCGTAGTTGTCACAAACAATCCCATCCTTATTTCAAAATGAAGACTGATATATCATAACTTCATGACCTGTGAGAAGAAGGGCCCGTCAGAGGGCTAGAACGAATGAACAACCCAAGATGACCCCAATGCTATCTGGAATCAAAATCCACGTGCGATTGAAGCCAAGAACAGGAAGATCACCCAACTTGTAGGGCAGTGTAAGCCCAGAATTAGTTATCGATCTTCAAAACTATCTGAAAAAAATGTCCACATTCTCCTATTGACAAAACAGAAGTCGATCAGCCTTCGACCATTGAGGCTATGATGACTATAATTCCTCAACACTACCTATGCCATGTCATAACAATTAGGCATGCTCACTATTGCACCATGTGCTCCCATGCTAAGGGTTCGATTGAGTCTCATGCACCATACCCCGTGGAAAATCAGTCGCCTAAAGCATCAATTTTCGAATGATTATCTGGGGGTCTCACATGAACCCAACACTAAAGCAGGTGATACCAGAGAAAATGTGCCACCAAAATCGCTAATGAAGATGGGCCTAGATGTATCCATATCTACATGATGGATCGATAGGGTGGAACCGACTGTTCCAAAGGTGAACATCGAGATGAGGACTCTTATGAATTCTCGGAGTATTATTGGGGACCCACACACAGGACACGCTTGAAGACAACCAAGTCATCGTTATAGCCTCGGGCCCTTCATATAACTAATCCAATGTATGAAGAGGCTTTTGAAGATAAAAACTCGGCTTGTGCCTCGGATAGTACAAAGAGTTCATGACGAGCATGGAGACCGGAGGTCAGCATGGCATCGCTTTAGGAAGGGATGCATTTGAAGTGCAAAGAGCCTGTGATGGGTGATGCAAGTGAAGACTTTGAACCAACATACGAACCTCAAGAGAAAGTTGATCTTCGAGAATTGATGAAGAAAATCTTAAGTCAGAGGAATATGATGGAACGGATGCAAGAATAGATGCAAATATTGGCGGATGCCCAAAAGTAGATAGATCGCTCCTTAATAGATCATAATATCCATATTAGAGAGTAGGTTGCCAACTTCTAGCAAGACTCATGACTTGCCCGAGAAACCATTAATTTGGAAGAGGCGACTGATCCAATGGAGGATAATCCCAACACTACTCTTGAAACCCTGCTTTCAAACCTAGAAAAAACTAGGGTGCCCAATCGACCTGTCACTAGGACGGCACATGCCACACTTGCTCGGATAGTGCCTCCACCCTATATTTGATAACTTAGCCATAAAAAATAACAGTCAAAATGATCTATCGGTGCAGGTCATCATGAATCAGCCATGATCGCAGACCCTACCGTTGTTGTGATCATGACTTGATTAACAGCTAAAATGGACGCATTCGTAAAGAACCAAGAAGAAGAGAATGATGGGACCTCTAGGCCTTATCTAGCTTTTTAGAATAACACACCATATCTCGAGAAGTTTAAACTTATCATGTTACATAGTTTTAATGGCACCGGGTCATCTCGACAACACCTTTACCATTTTAAAGCTCAATCCGGATAATGGTTGGGTTGGGAAATGACATCATTATGGTGAGAATGTTCTCCGGCTCGCTCAAAGGTCCCACCTTTCATTAGTTCAAGATCCTACCATCAGATTTTGTGAATTTGTGGAAGGACTTGAAGAGGAAGTTCATCAAGAGATATCATGAAATTGACTCTAAGATAACTTATCAAAGAGTGCGGAACAAAGTCTTCAAGCCAGACGAGAAGATTCAAACCTACATTGAGAGATTCCACCAACTCATCCTTGAGTTAAAGGGCGCAATGTACGAGAAGTTCATCATTATTGCTTGTCATGATGGCCTACTGGATCACATCCTTAAACAGTTAGGTATTGTCGAGTCCAAAATCTAGAAGAAACTAATCAAGAACACCGAGAAGGCTAAAGCCACCGCCATTCGGCTCGGCAATATCCTAGATAAGATAGACAATGGTGGAGGCAAGGGTAAACCTAACGCTACCAAATCGCGCAATGACGGGAAGGCTAAGGTGGTGATGGTAGTCGATGTACCGTAGCCACACACACCACAACCTTAGTCAAAACCACTACGATGGTAGAACAACAATCAAATTGGTAATCGGAATGCAAACAACAACTACCATCTCGATGCCAACCCTAGCTACAACCTACTACCTCTTCCCGGGCAGTAGTATCAAGGGCAAGGTTCTTCACAGCGGGAAAATTAGTTCCAGCTACATTCTAATAGAGTTTATGTCTGCAAGTAAGAAGCAATCTAGGAAGTAGCTAAAGCCCTTATCAAGGGAGGATTCATCAATCTCGAGAGACCTAAGAGACTAAATAAGGAGGGTGCACTAATGACCTAAACTATTACATCTTTCACCGCTTTAAAGGACATCCTTCGAAGGACTACATCATGTTGAGAGAAAAGATTCAAACCTTGCATGAATTCAGATCTTTGGAATTAAGAGAATATCAGAAGCAAGTTTCGGCGAACAAGATCTCGGTCAAATTTAGAGATTTACTAAGTGTGAATGTCACAAACGGGGTAATCCCAATACCGAAGGTAGAGCTGAAGATTATCAATTATGACCAACACGGTTAGTAGACCAAGGGATTTACCCCATGACTCTCGCCCAAGGAGAACTCATGTAGGTGCACTCCGACCTTGTAAGCGACAAGCAATGGACCTCTGTTAAGCTGAGCCAAAAAGGTATAAAAGGTAAGGGAAAGATATGCAATACGGTGATAGTTCTCTACAGTGATAATGAGGGGCCAGTACCTGAACTCACTGGTTCAGAGCATGAGGCCATTGCAGCAATCATCGCATCTGAAGAGGAAGGAGTAGTAGCCAAGGCACTCCAAGAAGCTGAAGAGCTAGTAGCTATCATGGCTCAGAATGTGAAGGAAGGACTTAGGAGTGGGAGATTATTTCACCGACAATATGACTAGATAAATTAGGAGGAACACTAAGCCCCACCGATTGACCAGACAACCAACCCGGCAATGATACCACCTCCTATGGCCCTAAGGGAAAATAACAATAGGTCTGGACATAGCATACCATGCCCGTTTGACATCTTAACACAACTTGTGAATATCTTTGCAAGGGTGATGCTCTGGGAGTTGCTTCAACTAGCCCCAGAGGTTAAAGTAGTATTATAGGAGGCTCCAAGTGACCCAGCAGCTTACCTCACTCAGATCCAACCATCATAGGAAAAGACCAAAGACCACTTATGTGCATGTTGTCACTGTGTAGAGAGGGGCCTTCCTATGGTGATATTCTCTAAAAGAGACATGCTCATACCATCTATCAAACACACAAGGCCACTTTACTTCACATGGTATTTGGGTTGATAGAAGATAGAACGTATGCAAGTTGACCTCGGGTCTGCTATTAGTATCATCATGAGAAGGATGTTACACTTCATTTAGATTCTGTTGCGACAACTTTGTCGCACCAGCACTAAAATCTCTGGCTTTAATGCTAACAATAGCGATCTACTGGGAAAGATAAAGCTCGAACTTCAGACCGGTGAACTCAAGTTTGATGTAACATGTTATATCATTGATTCTAAACCATCGTACAACATCATTTTATTGCTTGTAATTTCTAGTATGAGTAGCTAATCTCTTGTAGGAATTCTAGAATTAGATGAAACTAGTTTAATTTCCTTTTGGTTTTGAATTGCTCACTTTTATGCTTAAAATGATCATGTTTAGGATAATTAAATAGAGAACTAATTGATAAAAATAATTTGATAGGCTATGCTAATCTTAAATGTTTTGATAGTTTATACTTTTTCAATTCTAGGGTTACTATGTAGTTGTTTATTTCCTTTCATAAGTAGTAATATTGCTTGCATGTGTTTTGACAAATTATGCTTATTTTAGTAAGTTGATAGTCTATGCTTAATAATTCTAAGTAATATGAGAATAAAAGAGAGTAATTGTTAAATTCAATTTGAAATTAACTAGTGGATTCAATCGTAGATTCCTAGTCTTCTCATTTGATTTCCTCCATCTTTTTATTTACTTCTTATTTTGATTTGATTTCCTTTTGAGTTTCTTGTATTTTATTTTTCTCTTTCTCTCATTCTTTTCTCTTATTTTAGCCTTTTATTCTGTGACAACCCTCAACCAACCTTTACTCTCATTCTCTCCTACACATTTCAAGAACCCAAATAGAAATTTCTTTCTACGACACTCCTTCTCCGTGGATCGATATCTTTAAATATTATAACTTAATTATTGTGTACTTGCAACATTTGCATTTTTATTAGTATCAATGAGGCAAATCCTCCATAACAAGTTCATTTTTCATCTCAAGGACTCTCTAAACGGCCCAATTCAATCTCACGAACGGTGCTATTTTATTCATAGGGTCAATGGAGCCAATGCCTAGTCTCTTCTGGCATGGCTTCCTAGAATCAAAATTGTAACTAAAAACACTGCAATATTTTTATTGTTTTCCAAGAGATTAATAAAAGAGAATAACTATTTCATTGTCTTGAATCTTTGTGAATCTTTTGACCAAAAACAGTGGGATGAGTGATACCTCTTGTATCATTCTCCTTGTATATAGTGAATTTCTTGTATTGTTACTCCGTAGATGTAGGTCAAACTTGGTCAATTGAACTATATAAATCTCGGTGTTCTTTCTTCTTTGCTTATTACTTTTTCTATCTTGTAAAACTTGTTGTTTGATCTCTGAGATGCAGAGATTGGAATATGGAATCATCAATTCTCTTACAAGTGGTATCAAAGCCCATGATGATGGATCCAGCATTGAGTTTGCAACATACATGAAACATCATGCGAACTCGAGGATCAATGGATATGTAATGATCAAGAGGAAGGAAAAGAAGAAAAAGGAAGGCTCTTTATGTCCATCTGATTGAGATATGAGAGTTCTCAGATCAAATCTGGATGATAACGAATTTGGACATCTGGTGGTTGAGTCAATGAGTTAGCAACCGCTAAGGTGCAATGGTTGGGCCAACAAAGTGAGACTGGTCAGAGGTATCTGGCAGCAGCAATCAGCCGGGGCAATACCAAAGTTGAGAAGCGAAGAAGCAAAAAAAAGGAGTTTTTTTTTAGCAACGATATTGTCCAGACATGGAGGGTGCTAGAAGTTATCGGTGGGCAGGGTCTATGGATATCAGCCTGGTGACGACAAGCTATGGAGACCATAGAGCTGGTGGCAATAGCAGCGAGGCTTAGATCACTTAGAAGCTCAAAGATTATGTGAAGCCAAAGTGGATGGCACTCACTAGCGTTAGGATCTCTAAAGACCGTCCATGAGGTGGCATGAGCTAGAAGGTTATGGCGGCGATAAGGGCTAGCTGCGAGTGTCGACAGAATACAAGAAGAGCTGGGGTTTTCTCATGATGGTGTTCGGTTGCCTGGAGGCATGAAACACCAGGAGAAGCAAGGGCTTTGGGATCTAGTGTTCAAATTGGTATTTGAAGTTTGGTGTTTCATGTTCTAGCTCTCATATTACTTGTTCATAGAAAAAGAATATAAAGGGAGAAAGTTCACATGGATTGCAATGATCCAATGTGCAGCTATCTTGTGTTTGGTATGTTGGGTGTTTGGCATTTGGCCAAATCTAGTGGACGAGATTATTTTCGTCAGTTGATCAGTGAATCATAGGCTGATTGGGTTGCTCTAGGAGTCAAACATTATGTTTTTCAATGTTCCAGACACAATGGTAGAAGCAAATGAGGCTAATTCCACTTTTTAGACTAGTTTTGGATGACCAAACATCAATTAGATGTCTGAATGATCGATGAATGGTGTCGATTGTTTGTATGAGTTATAGTTATATATCTCATGGTTGCTAGATGCTAGTTTCTTCTAGAGATGGTCTGGCACATTGCATGGACCATTGAGGGTCTTCAGACTTGGCCATGATGTTTAGATCAAGGTGGAGCACGATACTCAAAATGATCGAGCAATTTTGATCAAGATGGAGCACTGGGTGATCACGATAATTCAGGTGTGACATGTTGAGTGATCAAAAGTGCTTGTTTGGAAGGCGATAATGATGATATTTATTTACTCTCGAAAGGTGGAGCATTTGCCTAAGAAGTTGATGATGAGAGTAGAGTATCTCTTGCTGTGTGAAGTTTGCAAACCAATTTATCTATGGAGGGTGCATGGTGGCTGGGGTTGTGGCCCATGGTTTCCCGTAGAGAGATTGAGCTATATTCATATAGGTATGGCTTATATACGAGACCAAGGTGGAGATTGTTAGCAAGGATATGTCTAATATCTATTTCAGTGTCTAATGGGCTCTAGGCCCGGTGGGCCTTTAGGCCAAGTTAATGCTAAGCTTTCTCTTTTTAGCGCTACATAAGTCTTTTATAAGAGAGAGGTGGAGTTGAGAGATTATGGGCTTTGGAGAGAATATAAGATGGTGGTTATGTGTGTATGTGAGGTTACGAGATAGCAAGATGAGTGATTTCTGTTGTATTATCCTCCGTCGTACATAATGGATATCTCATATTATTGTCCATTGGATGGAGGCCAAACTTGGTCAACCGAACTACATAAATCTCAGTGTTCTTCTTCTTTGTTTGTATTTTTTTTCTACCTTGTGAACTTGTGGTTTGACCTCCAAGTTGTAGAGATTAGAATCGGGGATCATCGATTCCCCAACATAAAGACCCAACAACAAATTATTAGTGAAGTGCTATGTGATTTCCATGATATATTCCTTTTTAAGGGTAGTCTTGTTATGGAGAGGTGCTTGGATTTGATTAGTTTGATGGTCTCAGACAGCATGAACTTGAAGTTCACTACTTCAATATCTGTTCAGAAAGTTAGAGAGACTTTCTTTTCCATGCATCCTTCAAAGGATCTAGGACAATATGGCATAAATCTATTATTTTTCTAAAACTACTGTGATATGGTGGCAAGTCTCTTTTCAATGTTGTTCAAGATTATATAAATAATGATGCTTCTCTTATATGGTTACACCGTACTCATATTGTGTTGATTGCAAAGAAGAATAATGTGTATAAAATCACCGGCTTTAGTCCAAAGAGTCTATGTGATGTGGCATATAAGATGATAGCGACAACTCTTGAAAATAAATTGAAAAAATATTTTTTCACGAATAATATTTCTCACAATTAGAGTGCTTTTCTCCTGGGAAGATTGATCTCTGACAATGTTCTTGTAGCTAGTAAAGTGTTGAATTACTTAAAAAATAAGAGGGGAGGTCAAACAAGTTTTCTCGCGACAAAGCTTGATATGAGTAAGACATACTATTGGGTGGAATAGGTGTTCTTGCAAGAAATATTGTTGAAATTGGGATTTTCTAGCAAGTGGGTGGATTGGATTTTTTTATGGCCTTCATTGGTTACATATTATGTTCTTTTGAATGGTGAACCACAGGGTTTAATTCTTCCATCGAATGGTCTTCATTGGTGGGGACCTATTATCGCCATATTTATATTTGCTTTGTGGAGATGGTTTATTAGCAATGATGAGTAGAATTCAATACATCAAGTATCAATTTGTCAAAATGGTATTTTGATTTCCCATCTATTTTTTACAGATGACTTTTTTCTTTTAAAGCATCAAGAGTGGAATGCAATAACATGAAACAAATATTGAAGGTGTATAAGGAGGTATCAAGGTAACAAATTAATTTTGAAAAATCATCACACTATTTTAGTCACAATGAACCAAATGATGGAAGGGATTTGGTGAGAAATAAATTTGGTATTCGAACTACTCTTGGTGATGAGAAGTATTTTGGCTCCCTATTCTATTTGGTAACTCAAAAGGTCAAATCTTTTATTTATATTCATGAATAGGTATGGAAAAATCTAAATGGATGAAAGGAAAATTTTATTTTGATAGCGGGTGTGGGTGACCAAAGATGTAAACAAGATCAGCCAAATACGAGTGTATGCCCCACGAAGGCCATTTTAGTCATTCAACATCACCAATGGACTCAACAAAATTAAAAGAATCTACAAATTATCTTAAGATACAAGGCTATAGAACGTTCTAAGTCAAAATAGGCTAAAATCAACTCAAAAGGGTAGAAGTGGTGTGCACCCATAACCTTACATAGCTATAGTACCCTGCTCCAACTCAAGCCTACAACATAGTTAACCATGCCTCGCTCATACCCGCAGGACTCATTAGGATGACAACTTGATTTGGTAATGACTTCTGTTAAACATCAGATCACCAAATTCTTACATTAAATGGTGAAGATTTGTCACACCCCGACACCTTGATGGCACGTGACTACGCCGACAACACACCACCTAGATGATAACAACCTCCAAATGATATGCTTAAGCCTCTTATCTACTTAAGGGCTGTTTGGTTCACCCTTTTTTGGGAAAATTAATGGGAAATCTTCTGACAATGGCAACTTGGTAATTAAAAGATTTCCTTGGATTTCCTAAAACTATGCTTGGTTCACAAAAAAGTTATAGAAATATTTTCTATAAAGTTGAAGAAAGTACATTATTTTATAGAAATCAATTTCCTCTCAATATAGGTGGAAATTGCCCAGAAATCTGACGCATTGATTTAAATAATAGTTTTTGTACAAACTTATCCATTTCTACTTCTCAACTCATTTTCTATAAAGTTGATTTTTCCTCTTTTCGTATTTTGAACCAAACAAAGAAAAAGTAAAAAAAGAAAACACAACTTTTAGAATTTCTATAAACTTCTCCTATAATTTTTTTTTTATAGAAATACATGAAAATCAATTTTGTGGTACTATTTCTTTTCCTTTCTTTTATAGAAATTGAACCAAACAGCCCCTTATCTTAAATGAAATATTTTGAGAAATATGTCACAAAAATTTAATATCAAGAAATCTGCAAGAACACAACTTATGGTAAGTTTATTTCCACAACTAAAATCAAATGCCAACATATACTGTGAAACTATTATTCCCAACTCAACCAACTTTCTATTCCAAAATGCATCAACCTCTTGAAAAAGATAGGAAAAAGAATAGAAACAACAAAGCAAATCCATCATAGTGGTAAATAGCAAGCACTGCCAAATGATAGGATCCAAAGGACGGAATAGTGAAAAATACAATTCACTAAACAAATAAAATCAAATGCATGATATGCTAAAAAAGGGTATAATATTCAACAATGATCCAAAAAGAGAAAATGCAAAAGACTAAATAAGAGTATAGAAAGTTAATACATTGAGTAGATATGAAAAAAAAATAAACTCTCAATCTATGCAAAAATATTCCCACTCGATGTATTTCTCAAATTCACAATTCATAGCTCAAGGCTCAAGGTTTCTCTATATCATAATTCACAATTCATAGCTCAAGGCTCAAGGTTGATAGGAGTTTTCCTCAATGCATAACCAATCGAGACAATGTTCAGATTTTCGTCGGGTGCCTTAGGCTTATTTGGTACCAAGGACTTGTCGGCAAGGACGACCTTGGGGTCCAGTGCCTTGGGCTTATTTGGTGCTAAGGACTTGTCGGCAAGGACGACCTTGGGGTCGGGTGCCTTGGGCTTATTTGTGCTAAGGACTTGTCGTCAAGGACGACCTTGGAGTCTGGTGCCTTGGGCATATTTGGTGCTAAGGACTTATCGGCAAGGACGACCTTGGGGTCGAGTGTCTTGGGCTTATTTGGTGCCAAGGACTTGTCGGCAAGGATGACCTTGGGGTCACGTGCCTTGGGCTTTTTTGGTGCTAAGGACTTGTCAGCAAGGACGACCTTGGGGTCGAGTGCCTTGGGCTTATTTGGTGCCAAGGACTTGTAGGCAAGGACGACCTTAGGGTCGTGTGCGTTGGGCTTATTTGGTGCCAAGGACTTGTCGGCAAGGACGACCTTGGGGTTGAGTGCCTTGGGCTTATTTGGTGCCAAGGACTTATCGGCAAGGATGACCTTGGGGTCGAGTGCCTTGGGCTTATTTGGAGCCAAGGACTTGTCGGCAAGGATGACCTTGGGGTCGAGTGCCTTGGGCTTATTTGGTGCTACGGACTTATTGGCAAGGACGACCCCGACCGAAAGGTATCGTGGGATTCGGTCGCAGGGGTCCGGTGACACAGATCCTGTTTGCTGTATCCGAACACTACGATAGTAACACAAAGGTTAGATTCACACAAAAGGGACTTCATTTAAGAGAAATTTGTGTACAATATTATTGACAGTATTTTTTGAGGTGTTCTATATTCCAGGGGTGCTCTAGGCACCCCCCATCAGGGGCCCTAAGGGGCCCTAAGCCGATACATCCCTGGTCTCAGCTCCTCAAGGATGGTGTAGGGTCCTTCCCAGTTAGGGGCTAATTTACCTCGCTTGGTGTCCTTGTCGAACGCTGCCTTCCTCAAAACTAGGTCCCCAACACGGAATCTTCTGGGCCGAACCTTGCTGTTGTAGTGTCGCCCGACCCGTTGCCGGTTGGTGACTTGGGACCTCAGTGCTTTCGTTTGGACTTCTTCAAGGAGGTCGAGTCCGAGGCACAATCCTTCGGTGTTCGCATCTTCATCAAAGTGTTGCAGGCGAATGGTTGGCATGCCGATCTCTACAGGCGTGATAGCCTCGGCTCCATATGTCAACATAAACAGGGTCTCTCCTGTGGAGCTCTTACGGGTCGTGCGGTAGGACCATAAGATGTTGGGCAGTTCTTCCACCCAATTCCTGACCGCGTCGTCTACTTTCTTCTTCAGGGCTTGCAGTATGCATTTGTCCGTGAGTCCGTTACACTTAGGATGGGCGGCCGAAGCGAATTTGAGACGGATGTTGTATTCTTCACAAAAGTTGTGGAATCCGCTGCAATCGAATTGGGTTCCATTGTCCGTCATGAGAGAGAGAGGCACACCAATTCTGCAGACGATGGATCTCCATACAAAACTGGTGACGTTACTCTCGCCAATCTTAGC
This sequence comes from Asparagus setaceus, assembly GCA_012295165.1. NCBI lineage: Eukaryota > Viridiplantae > Streptophyta > Magnoliopsida > Asparagales > Asparagaceae > Asparagus > Asparagus setaceus. The sequence continues at coordinate 42,661,506 of CM022707.1, read as the reverse complement.
CAGGGGTTCAGCTTCTATCCACTTGGTGAAATAGTCGATCGCCACTATCAGGAACTTACTTTGCTCGGAGGCAATGGGCAAAGGACCTAACAAATCCAACCCCCATTAGGCGAAAGGGATGGGACTTAGGATAGAGGTGAGCTCAGTAGCCATTGCTCACGGGATGGCCGAGAAGAATTGACACTTCCGACATGAGGAATCAAGCTTTTTGGAGTCGGCTTGTATAGTGGGCCAATAATACCCTTAGCGAATGATCTTTTGGGCAAGGGTTCTGGTCCCGGGGTGATTTCCGCAAGTTCCCTCATGGATTTCCTTAAGAACATATATGGCTTCTAGAGGACGGAGGCATCAGAGGTAAGGTCCCATGCCTGTACAAACATGAGACATTCGGTACAATTGACTGTCAATTAATAGATAGCGTCGAGCATTCCTCTGCATACTCTTGTAGGCATAAAAAATTGCTTATCAGTACCCGAACGAAACTCGTGACGGTGGGTTGGCAACTAACGATCCATTCGACAAACCGACGTCGCAAAACGCATCACGCCACAAAACGCCGAGAGCGAAGTCGACGAAGATAAAGCGAAGTCGGCGCACGAGCCAATGAAACGACGTGCCGAGTTGACTAAACTCAAACGTTGACGAGACGGAATCAACCGTGCTTAGTCCGTCAATGCAAACGGGCCGCTTAAGCTCTGAAAGTTGATCAGGCACGGACTCAAACACAACGGCAACCTTACCGGAGCAAAACTAAGCCCGGAAGACCGAAAGAATCGACGAAGAATCGACGGAGAAACGACGCGAAACGAGGGAAAACGCCGCAAGACGGCGCCGCGGCCAAACCTCGGCCAATGGCCAAGGTGGTTCTCGCCACTTTGTCGAGCCACCGCCAACTTGTCGAGGTACTCCTACCAGTGGCCGAGGAGGCTCGCCACTCTTGGTCGGGTGGCTCGGCCACCATGGCGAGCCACCTCGACCACCATGGCCGAGCCACCCGGCCAATCCGCCGAGGTGGCTCGGCCACTTTGGCCGAGCCACCAATGTGGTCGGCCAAGACCCTCCATTGTATAAATAGGGGGGGTGTTGTCTACTTCGGTCGGGGTCTAGGATTTCGAGGCTTCCGGAGGTTGGATTTTTGAGGATTTGGAAGAGCTCGGACTTCTGAAGAATTCTTGCGAGATCTACGAGTAATCGCGACGGTCCCGAGCAAGCAATGAAAGTAAGCGCGATCGACGCCAAATCTACAAGTTTAAAGGTAACCAATTCGGTCGAACTCTGAGATACCCCTAGGTTAAGCTTCGCCTTAACCTCGTGGATAGCGCCAGGATTTCTCCTAGTAGATCTCACCCGCCCGGCCATCCTCTCCTTCGTGAGTGTGATCCGGCGATCCTCTCCTTCGTGAGTGTGATCCCTCAGCGCTTCGCTTTCGCGGAAACGAGCCCCTTTACATCTGTAGTTCCGAACGGTCTCTACGGATTGGAATTGCGGTGGTCCACGGACACAAAAGTCCCGGCACGAGGCAAAGAACCCGCATGGCGAGGACCTCGATATAACAGATCCTCGTGTTTGTTCAAAAGGATAAAAGTTGTAATCTTTTGATTTTCATTGTAAGCCTTAAAATAAAAGGAGATATTTCTTTTGAATTTTGTTGTAGGCCAAAGAAGCCGTAAGCAAGTTCAAATCAATGACAATCAAACCAACTTTTACCGCAACAAGCCGGGCGATCACAGTGGAGCCACCGCCTCGATCGGAGGTCGCTGTACGCAACCGCGATCCCTATCCCTGGAAGAAGAGGTCGAAGTTCGAAGTTCGACCAGAGAAGTTCGAGGAGTACCTATCCTCACCCTCCTCCAGATCCGAGCTCCCGCCTCCAAGAAGGTCTCCGCCGCAAGGAGAACCCGATGGGCCTCCTCGAGAGCCCCGTGACGGCGGGTCCAACCTCCGCCGCAGTAGCGAAATCCCTTCGGCCCGAAGTCCGGATGGCGCCGAGATGAACGCCGACGAGCGCGCCGGCGCCTAAGCGAAGCTCGCCAAAGGCGACGACAAAGCATGGCGCGCAAGCTTGCCAAGGCCATGCAATCCATGGATGGGGTCCGCTACGAAGCGGATCTAAGATCCAAACTCACGCAGAGGCTTCAGCCTCAAGTGATCGACGGTTTATCCAAGCCGTCAACCGACGAGTGGGTCCGTGTCAAACGGAACCGCCCACACTTCGTGAGCGCGATCCGAAGCGCCGCGACTCTTTACAAGCGAGCTTTGTGCAGCGAGCTCGTGAGTTAAAGAAGGAAGTGGCAAAGAAGCCACCAACGTACCGCCAGGTTTGGAGGCCCAAGTCTAATGGTGCCCCAACCTCAGTTGCCCACACTCCTGTCTCGGCACCTAAACCAAAGGATACAGCGCTGTGCATCCAACGCCAAGGTCCAAGATTGACGACACCTCAAAGTCAAAGGCGTCAGATTCAATCGCGTGAAGCCAACTCCGTCACCACCACCAAACCGACTATCAAGGATCGTCTCGGTCCTCGGAGAGAATCACGGTCACTCCTTATGCGTGAGGTCGCACTGCTCCAACAAGGACAAGAAGATTCCTGCGGCCTCTCCTATCGGATTGAAAATCGAAGTCAGAGTCTGCCGAGACTTCGCGCCCACATCGGCGAAAGTCTAGGCGAGTCACTTTCGGAAGTTTCGATGGATTGAAGGAGACGTTTTCATCGGCGATGAGGGCGTTATACCGAGAGATCACGCCGACATACGGCGGAGTTGCTCCGGTACACACACGATGGTACTACCGTGCAAAGTGCGAAAATCTCGAAGGATTCCCCAAATTGACGCAGCCATGCTTGTGCTCCAAGCTCATTAAGACGATGCTCTCGGAGTGCAATTGCCATCAAGAAGCTCCGTAAAGGGTGTCGGCCTTCCAGACTCACCACGGAGATGCCGAGACCTAGGTCAAGGCGATTATAAAGGATGACCTCGAGAGGGTGAGTTGCCGAGGTCACTAATAATATGACCAAAGAAGAACCATCGCCACGGCTATTCCTACCGCGACGCAACGGCTAACTCGCTTATGTCCGACTATCCGACGGTCGAATCGATAAACTTCGAAGGGATACCCGGAGGATGATCGTCGGCTATTGGCTCCTGTCGCATCGATCATCTTGTATCTAGTGAAGGAGCCCCAAGAAACGCTTTATGATCGCATGCATCAAGTGGCCAAAATGCTAGACGGCGCTGAATAAACAACGGAAAACTTCGTTAGAAATGGAGTTGGCCATGCGAGGCGATGAGAGAAATGCACGACCAACAGATCCAAGCCCCGACAAAACATCAAGGTGAATCGAGTCGGTAGCGTCAGCGTCGATGAAGATGATAGCGATTCGGATCGAGGAGGAAGCATAAGAAGATGATAACCCTCCTGAACCCTCGAACGCCGGGCAAAACATAGATGTTGTTGCTTTCGGAAGCGAGAAGATCAAAGACTTGGAGAGCAAAATCAACTCATTGATTTCCGCCAAGAAGTAAAGAAGACAGTATTCCTTGCCCATACCCGAGGGAGTGGGAATCAACTCAGACTGGCCGGTTTAACTTAATAAACTTCACACCATTTGTGGGAAGGGTTCCCCGACGCAAAGACTTGATTTATTTCAAGTCACACCTGGAGTTATTTCGGCAACGAACCCACGATGGTTCGGTCATTCGCTGGCACCTTCGTGGGTCGCTTCGACGGTATACCGCCTCGCCGGGAGCATTCACAGCTGGGACGACATGGAGTCTAGCTTCCTTACCAATTTCTTTGATGACGATACCGAGGTATCGATCGGGACATTGCTCGACGAGAAGCAGAAAGACGGAGAAACCGTGGACATCTTTGTTAAACGATTCCGGAACAAGGCAATGAACTGTCGGGATCCAATAACAGAGGAGTTCATCCTCCAAACATCCTGATAACTTATCGATAGATGTGCTTGAAGCAATGGGTACAAAGACCATCGATAACGTGGAAGGACTTGAAGGTTCGTGGAGAAAGGGTTCCTGGAAAGCGATGAAAGAGGCCACCGACGCCGAAGCTCCCGGTTCATTTGAATCCCACGCTGTTGGAAAGAGCATAGACATGCTAACCAAACATTTTCTCAACTCCAACAAGAAGAAGCACAGCCGAAGAATCAGCCACGCCACAATCAACGCAGCAACGGACACCTCAAAGTCAAAGGCGTGCGCATCCGATGGTGGTGAAGCCAACTCCGTCACCACCACCAAAGCCGACTATCAAGGATCGTCTCGGTCCTCGGAGAGAATCACGGGTCACTCCTTATGCGAGGTCGCACCCGTTCCAACAAGGACAAGAAGATTCCTGCGGCCTCTCTATCGGATTGAAGAAGTCAGAATGAGAACTTCGCGCCCACATCGGCGAAAGTCTAGGCGAGTCACTTCGGAAGTTTCGATGGATTGAAGGCGTTTTCATCGGCGATGAGGGCGTTATACCCGAAGATCCGCCGACATACGGAGTTGCTCGGTACACGATGAGAACTGCCTACCGTGCAAGGGTGCGAAAATCTCGAAGGATTCCCCAAATTAGCGATCATGCTTGTGCTCAAGCTCATTAAGGCGATGCTCGGAGTGCAATTGCCATCAAGCTCGAAAGGGTGTCGGTCTTCGAGAGACTCACCGCGGAGATCCGAGACCTAGGTCAAGGCGATTCATAAAGGATGACCTCAGAGAGGTGAGTTGCGAGAGGTCACTAATAATATGACCAGCAAAGAACCATCGTCACGGGCTATTCAGCGCGCTCATAGCGGCTAACTTCGTTTGCGGTCGGGACTATCCGGCGGTCGAATCGATAAACTTCGAAGGGATACGCGGAGGATGATCGTCGGCTATTGGCTCCTGTCGCATCGATCATCGTATCTAGTGAAGGAGCCCCAAGAAACGCTTTATGATCGCATGCATCAAGTGGCCAAAATGCTAGGCGGCGTTGAATAAACAACGGAAAACTTCAAGTTAGAAATGGAGTTGGCCATGCAGGCGATGAGAGAAATGCACGACCAACAGATCCAAGCCACGACAAAACATCAAGGTGAATCGAGTCGGTAGCGTCAGCGTCGATGAAGATGATAGCGATTCGGATCGGGAGGAAGCATAAGAAGATGATAACCCTCACGAACCCGCGCTGGGCAAAACATAGATGTTGTTGCTTTCGGAAGCGAGAAGATCAAAGACTTGGAGAGCAAAATCAACTCATTGATTTCGCTCAAGAAGTAAAGAAGACAGTATTCCTTGCCCATACCCGAGGGAGTGGGAATCAATCCGTACCGTCGAAGTTTAACTTAATAAACTTCACACCATTTGATCGGAAGGGTTCCCCGACGCAAAGACTTGATTTATTTCAAGTCACACCTCGGAGTTATTTACGGCGAACCCACGATGGTTCGGTCATTCGTTGGCACCCGCCGTGGGTGCCGCCGAATGGTACCGCCGTCAGCCGGGAGCATTCACGGTGGGGCGACATGGAGTCTAGCTTCCTTACCAATTTCTTTGATGGCGATACCGAGGTATCGATCGGGATATTGCTCGACGAGAAGCGTAAAGACGGAGAAACCGTGGACATCTTTGTTAAGCGATTCGGAACAAGGCAATGAGCTGTCGGGATCAATAACGGAGGAGTTCATCCTCCAAACATCCTGATAACTTATCGATAGATGTGCTTGAAGCAATGGGTACAGCACCATCGATAGCGTGGAAGGACTTGAAGGTTCGTGGAGAACAAGGCGAAAGGTTCCTCAAGAGGAAAAAGCGAGGAAAAGGCGGTAGGCAGTGAAGCTCGAAGCGTAATTTTGTCCCAGCGGCAAAGGAAAGAAGCGACCTAAGAGCGGTTCGCGAACCAAACATTTCAACTCAACCCGGCGGCCGGCCAGCAGCGGCAGAGCGCCGCCGCGCCACAATCAAGCGTGGCAACACGGGCCACGAAGCGAAGGCCTCAGGCCCGGTTTCAAGTCCTATTCCTTTAGGGGCGGCGAGATTCCGGTCTTTTCAAATATCTTGTGGAAAATAACAAGATCAAGCTCCCTCCGATTCGAATCAAGAGGAGGCAATGAAGACGAATGACCCAATCTTGTGCGTACCATAGGCGGTTCATCACCCACTAAATCTGTTTGACCTTAAGGACAAAATCGGGCTTTAATTGGCGTAGGGTCATCACTATGAAGCCGTCAAAGAAAAGAAGGTCGGGCGAATCACGGTGTCCATAAGCCGGTCGGTGCCGTTGACATGGTTTGAACTGAACCGATGGTCAAAGTCGCGATGAAGGCGGTAAATGGCGACCCACACAAAAAGCGAGAAAGGACTTGTATCGTATACAACCCGAATGGCGAAGTCTTGTGGGTCCACCGAACCTACTTGAAGATGAGCAATGGGTAGCCTCTTCTTCGTCGAAGAAAAAGCGGCGAAGGGAAAGGCATGCCATGCTACTTGCAAGTGCGGAGAGCGATGAGCAGTGGTAGATCCAGTATCCGAAGGAACGAAGCCAGCCACCGAGGTGGACCGAGTACAAATACAAGTACCGAAGTCCCGACCCTAATGCCAAGGCGGCTCTCGGCTGGGGTACCAACAAATCCCCTCACTCGCCTGAGCGGCAAGTGTTTGCCAAAGAAGCTACAACAAAGCGGCCGCATGAAGTTCAACTCTGGCGATCTCGATTCGGTCGCCCGATTGGAAGAGATAAACCGGGAACCGAACTCTCCATACAGCCGGCGTCATGGCCCAATTAGCCAATATCCCCGCAAGGATCACTCTCTATGAGTTCTTTGCGCTTATCAAAAGAGGCGAGAAGCTCTTCAAAGCCCTCGCCGATTCGAAGTCTTCCTCACCCAGTTAGGCGAGTCGGAAAAGTCGGCCCGGCAATCAACCTGCGACTAAACACTTCCCTGCATCACTTTTACAAAGGAGGATATGCAGGCGAGGAATTCAAACACGATAGGCGCTATACTTCACGGGTATATTGGCTCTAGTGAAGTTAGCAGGATCCAAGTCGATCCGGGTTCATTATGAGCATCATGCCCTGCGCCTCATGTATCATCTTGGAATTCACGCGATGGCGGCATCGGCGAGCACAATGATTTATGGATTTAACACCGGGTCTCGGCGCTTGGTAAGATCGGATAAAGTGCCAAATAGGGACTTAAAGTCGAAGTCACTGCTATGTGATTGTGAGAGACTTCCTATAACTTATTGTTGGAGTGGACCTTGGATCCATAATAGCGTTATAGTCCGTCTACTCTTCATCGGTGTCTCAAATATGTAGACACGAATAATGAGTCAAGGCGGTGGTCGCGGACAAACAACCGTTTAAGGGGATGGAGAATTATTTCGATTCTCTCCTCTACGGTAATGAGTCGGCGAATCATCGGCCCAATGTACGGACAGCGGTGAAGAAGGCGTCACGAAACGGGCTTGGTTATAGTGGTGGTTTTGTTTTAAATGACATTGTACCCTTGTAATCAATCTTGGCGATGAAGAATCGTCGGATGAACATTGTAATTGGCAAATTGCCGATGAATCAATAAATGGCGATTTAGAGTACCCTTTATCTTTGAATGATGTGATAACAGGTTTATACAATGATCCAGAGTTGCACCTGCCAACTCGGTCATCTTGCTTTACACAAAAGCAGTTCCGAGACTCCTTTGGGACAGCACTCGTCATCCCACGAAGATCAAGTAGTGAAAAAGACTTGGTTTACGGAAAAGGAGATCACGGTTCAGTAGCCGAATCACTTCTTGGCAGCGAAGGCGACAATGGACCTATCCTCCACACATTCGGATATAGTCGAAACACCGGGTATCATGAAGAGATGGGGTACAACTTGGTACAAGGAGAAGGTCTATGTTTTGGGCGAGGTCCTCAAGTCCCTCGAGGCGGCATATGTCCCAAAGGCGGGATAATTACTATGCATTTAGAAGGATTGGGATCACGAATCCTCCTCAGAAGATGAATGCTCGTGGCTGATTGATAATAATCCACCCGGTGAGGGAGACGGACATTCGTCTGACTCTTCGGCTTGGGATTCTGACACCAGCCTCGGAGAAGCTTTCAAGGCTTTAATGTCAAATATGGCTACGGTCGATCCTGCTACTGTTGAGAGTGATGAAGACATGCCAACATGGGAAGACCCATGGATCCATCAACTCCAAGAGCAGTTTGGGGATAGGTTCGAACAAAGAGAACCCCCCACTAAGGATGAGGTAGTCCAGGTTAATATGGGGGATGAAGAGCATCCTAAACTCATAAACATCAGCAATACTCTCCCCTTGGAAGAAAAGGAAGAGTTGATTGCCCTAATCAGGGAGTATATCGATGTATTCGCCTGGAGTTACGAGGACATGCCAGGACTCGACCCTAATGTGGCAACACATCGCCTCAACATCAAGGCGGATGTCAAACCTGTCAAGCAACAGCAAAGACGGTTTCGTCCACAAATATTGGAGGCAATTGTTGACGAAGTGAAGAAACTCATAGAATCGGGATTCATCGAGGAAATTCAACATCCGGATTGGGTGGCGAATATAGTCGGTCATGAAAAAGACTTGGTTTACGGAAAAGGAGATGCGGTTCAGTAGCGAATCACTTCTTGAAAGCAGCGAAGGCGACAATGGACCTATCCTCCACACATTGAGATATAGTCGAAACAGGGTATCATGAAGAGATGGGGTACAACTTGGTACAAGGAGAAGGTCTATGTTTTGGGCGCAGGTCCTCAAGTCCCTCCCAGAGCATATGTCCCAAAAGGGAAGCCGGATAATTACTATGCATTTAGAAGGATTGGGATACGAATCCTCCTCGAAGATGAATGCTCGTGGTCGATTGATAATAATCCACCGGTGAGAGCGGACATTTGTCGACTCTTGGCTTGGGATTGACACCCGACCTGGGAGAAGCTTTCAAGGCTTTAATGTCAAATATGGCTACGGTCGATCACGCTCTTGTTGAGAGTGATGAAGACATGCCAACATGGGAAGACCCATGGATCCATCAACTCCAAGAGCAGCTTTGGGGATAGGTTCGAACAAAGAGAACCCCCACTAAGGATGAGGTAGTCCAGTTAATATGGGGATGAAGAGCATCCTAAACTCATAAACATCGCAATACTCTCCCTTGGAAGAAAAGGAAGAGTTGATTGCCCTAATCGGGGAGTATATCGATGTATTCGCCGAGTTACGAGGACATGCCAGACTCGACCCTAATGTGGCAACACATCACCAACATCAAGGCGGATGTCAAACCCGCCAAGCAACAAAGAAGACGGTTTCGTCCACAAATATTGGAGGCAATTGTTGACGAAGTGAAGAAACTCATAGAATCGGGATTCATCGAGGAAATTCAACATCCGGATTGGGTGGCGAATATAGTCCCGGTCATGAAGAAGAATGGGTCGATTAGGACTGTGGTTTTATCAGAGACCTCAACGCGGCTTGCCCGAAAGATGACTTTCCTCTTCCAATCACTGATGTCATAGTTGACAACACGTGTGGATTTGAAAGAATGTCCTTTATGGATGGCTTTTCGGGGTATAATCAAATCAAGATGCACCCCGATGACGCCAAACACACAGCGTTCAGAACGCCCATCGGCATATATTGCTACACGGTCATGCCGTTCGGCCTCAAAATCTTGGTATAACATACCGAGAGCAATGACGAGATTTTCCAGATCATCTTCGAAAACGGTCGAATGCTACGTCGGCGATTTGGTGCGTGAAAAGCGTGACAAAGGAGATCACATCAAAGATCTTAGAACGGTATTCGAACTCATGCGACTCATCGCCTAAAGATGAACCCGCCAAATCCTTCCTTGGGATGTCGGTGGCAAGTTCCTCGGTTTTGTCGCCACCGACAAAGGAATCCACGCCGATCCCGACAAAGTGAAGGCGATTCAAGAGTTGCAACCTCCGAAATCCGAGAGAACTCGGGTTACAAGGGCGATTGGCGACATCCGGCGGTTCATATCGAACCTATCGGGGAAGTGCCAACCGCTCTCAAAGTTGAACAAGAAGGGCGGTCATATGTTTGGGACGACGCCGTAAGGCATTCAAGAGATCAAGTCTTATCTCGCTAAACCTCCCGTTTTGTTGCACCGCTGTCGAAAACCGCTTTTGATCTACGCCAAGGCAACGGATCACTCGTTAAGCGCTTTACTCGCGCAAGGCGGCGATAGCGGTCATGAGCGAGCGGTGTATTATCGGCGAACATTAGTCGGTCTTTGAGTCTCGATATCCAATGGTCGGCGGTGCCTTGCATTGGTGTTAGCGATTGAAGATGCGACACTATTTAGTCGGACAAACGATTTATGTTATCTCTAACGTAAATCCGGTCCGAATATTTATATTGACCGGCCTCAATGAGTTGGCGTTTGGCGAAATGGGCCTTGCTCTTGTCCCAATATGACTTGTATTTCAAACAACGTAGTCACCAAAGGACAAGCGATTTAGATCTCTTGGTCGCCACCGACGGACGCAGCTTGAGCTATATGATGATCTTCCTGATGAAGTCCACGGTTAACACTACATCGCACCAACAAATATGGCGATTGTATTTTGATGGATCATCTTGGGAAAGCGGTCGAATGCTACGTCGGCGATTTGGTGCGTGAAAAGCGTGACAAAGGAGATCACATCAAAGATCTTAGAGCGGTATTGAACTCATGCGGACTCATCGGCTAAAGATGAACCACGCCAAATCCTTCCTTGGGATGTCGGTGGCAAGTTCCTCGGTTTTGTCGCCACCGACAAAGGAATCCACGTCGATCGACAAAGTGAAGGCGATTCAAGAGTTGCAACCTCAGAAATCGAGAGAACTTCGGGGGTTACAAGAGGCGATTGGCGTACATCCGGCGGTTCATATCGAACCTATCGGGGAAGTGCCAACCGTTCTCAAAGTTGAACAAGAAGGCGTGTCATATGTTTGGGGCGGCCTGCCGAAGGCATTGAAGAGATCAAGTCTTATCTCGCTAAACCTCTGTTCTTGTTGCAGCGATGGAAAACCGTTTTGATCTACGTCAAGGCAGCGGATCACTCGTTAAAGCTTTACTCGCGCAAGGCGGCGATAGCGGTCATGAGCGAGCGGTGTATTATCGGCGAACATTAGTGGTCTTTGAGTCTCGATATCCAATGGTCGGCGGTGCCTTGCATTGGTGTTAGCGATTGAAGATGCGACACTATTTAGTCGGACAAGCGATTTATGTTATCTCTAACGTAAATCCGGTCCGAATATTTATGACCCAGCCGGCCTCAATGAGTTGGCGTTTGGCGAAATGGGCCTTGCTCTTGTCCCAATATGACTTGTATTTCAAACAACGAAGTCGGTCAAAGGACAAGCGATTTGTGATCTCTTGGTACTGGCCCGACGACGGGCCGGTTGAGCTATATGATGATCTTCGGATGAAGTCCACGAAGTTAACACTACATCGCACCAACAAATATGGCGATTGTATTTTGATGGAGCTTCTCGGGCCACCAATGTGGCGAGTACCCGGATGTTCTAAAATCTCATTTGAGTCGGAGTTGTCTTGATTTCCGGGAATCATGTCATGCCCGTGCATATTCACTCACGAACCTGTTCCAATAGCGTGGCGAATACAGCGCTACTTATTGGACTTAGTTCGCCAAGGCTGGGGTCGAATATCTCGAAGCGTCTGGCGATTCGCAATTGATAGTTAAGCGGGTTCGTGGTGACTACGAAGTCGAGAATCGGATCTAATCCCCTATCATCAGATAGCTGTTGAAATAGCAGACTCATTCGAAGAGTTTTTCATAGAATATATCCCGCGCCTCCAAAACGCTTATGCGGATGCACTGGCGGCGTTAGCTGTGTCGTTAGCACAACCTTCCGAGACCGAGCAACTAGTTACGGTCAGGACTCACCAACTCTTCGTACCATTATACGATGAGGCACAAGAAGATAAAGGGCTAGTTACCAAAGAAGTACATGCAACCCAAACCAAGTTGGAGCCCCGAGATTGGCGCTTTCCTATCATCGACTATGTCTTACATGGCATTCTGCCGGAAGACGTGAGGGAGAGAGAGTCAATCCGGCGAAGAGCTCCAAGATTCTTTTATGACACTCAAACCCAGACGCTATATCGCCGAGGGTACGATGGTCTTTTGCTCCGATGCCTCTCAAACAAAGAGGCAGAGAGGTCCTTTGGGAAGCACACGAAGGTGAATGTGGTGCACACCACCGGTCCCAAGCTCTACGATCGAATCAGAGAATGGGCTACTTCGCCAACAATGATTAATGACGCGTCGAGTATGCTCGAAATGCCACGCTGTTAAATTCACGCTAATTATATGCACACCTCCCGAAGTATCCTTCGCCACATCCTCGCCATTCGAGACATGGGGAATGGACGCCGAGGTCCCATTTTTCCTCCGCCGGTCAAAGGCGATCGGTTTATTCTAGTGATCACCGATTACTTCTCCAAGTGGGCGAAGCAATCCCGCTAAAAGAAGTCAAGGCGAAAATTGCCGCCAATTTATCAAACACCATGTCATTTATCGACATGGTGTCATGAGACGGATCGTGCATGATAATGGTCCCCAATTTATCGGCAATTCCTTCATCGGGTTTTGCGAGAAATTCAAGATACAAGATGTCTCACAATGTTTTATAATCCAAAGAAGAAATGGATTAGCCAAGCATTCAACAAGGCGATTATCAAAATGCAGCCGAGCTTGTGAAGAGTAACAAGCGAGGCTGGGATGATAAACTTCGGAGAAGCACTACGGGTATCATACGGTATGCATACGCCAAGCTGGAGACCCCGTACTCCACGGTTTCACGGGTGCGGCGATTCTCCGTTAAATTCAGTTCGTCGCCGCGCCAGCCCTTTCAGCGAGATGGCGGTAGAAGAACAACATTAAAACGCCTCAAGAGCTTGAGATGTTAGATGAGAAGCTCGAGGCTCAACAATGCATTGAGTTCTACCAAGCTAGGATGTCGAGGGCTTTCAACAAGAAAGTTCGACAGAGAACCTTTAGAGAAGGAGATTTGGTCCTCGCTGCTCGACGACCGATAATCCTCACTTCCAAAAAGAAAGGTAAATTCGAACCTAAATGGGAGGGTCCGTTTGTAATAGAAACGGTTTACTCCAATGGTGCGTATCGCCTAATTACCCAAAGTGGCGACCGGCAATTAATGCCGATAAATGGGAAGTTCCTGAAGAAATACTACCCTTAGTATCTTCAGGATAACCCGTTTCGACGGGAAGTTCCTCGTGGGACATTTTACCCACTTTTCTTGAGGATAACCCTAGATTTGTCCTCCATCATAATTTCCCCCGCCGATCAAATTCCTTGACGGTAGGTCTACAAATTTTCTGGTACATTACCAAAATCCCCTCTTGATTCCTTCTATGAACAAGAGGCCCAATCAAAATCCCTTTTACGCCGGAGATAGAATATAAAATTCTTCCTCTCCAAGCGTAAGATCCTTTTCGTGATAAACGGAAGGGTTCTTTCCATCTTCATCTTAGGTAGCCGATCAAGGTATGCGCCAGATTTTCGCACTGTGTTGTCCGATCAAGGTCGCCTCGAAGTCTTTTCGGTTCTTGAAGTGGAGATCCCACTTTTAGTTCCATCTTTATCTTAGGTAGCCGATCAAGGTATGCGCCAGATTTTCGCACTGTGTTGTCCGATCAAGGTCACCCGAGTCTCTTCGGTTCTGAGTGGAGATCCCACTCTTAGTTCCATCTTCATCTTAGGTAGCCGATCAAGGTATGCGCCAGATTTTCGCACTGTGTTGTCCGATCAAGGTCACCCGAGTCTCTTCGGTTCTCGAGTGGAGATCCCACTCTTAGTTCCATCTTCATCTTAGGTAGCCGATCAAGGTATGCGCCAGATTTTCGCATCGTGTTGTCCGATCAAGGTCACCCGAGTCTCTTCGGTTCTGAGTGGAGATCCCACTCTTAGTTCCATCTTCATCTTAGGTAGCCGATCAAGGTATGCGCCAGATTTTCGCACTGTGTTGTCCGATCAAGGTCGCCTCGAAGTCTTTTCGGTTCTTGAAGTGGAGATCCCACTTTTAGTTCCATCTTTATCTTAGGTAGCTACCGATCAAGGTATGCGCCAGATTTTCGCATCGTGTTGTCCGATCAAGGTCACCCGAGTCTCTTCGGTTCTCGAGTGGAGATCCCACTCTTAGTTCCATCTTCATCTTAGGTAGCGCCGATGAAGGTATGCGCCAGATTTTCGCACCAGGTTGTCCGATCAAGGTCACCCGAGTCTCTTCGGTTCTCGAGTGGAGATCCCACTCTTAGTTCCATCTTCATCTTAGGTAGCCGATCGAAGGTATGCGCCAGATTTTCGCATCAGTTGTCCGATCAAGGTCGCCTCGAGTCTCTTCGGTTCTGAGTGGAGATCCCACTCTTAGTTCCATCTTCATCTTAGGTAGCCGACCGAAGGTATGCGCCAGATTTTCGCATCAGTTGTCCGATCAAGGTCGCCTCGAAGTCTTTTCGGTTCTTGAAGTGGAGATCCCACTTTTAGTTCCATCTTTATCTTAGGTAGCTACCGATCAAGGTATGCGCCAGATTTTCGCATCGTGTTGTCCGATCAAGGTCACCCGAGTCTCTTCGGTTCTGAGTGGAGATCCCACTCTTAGTTCCATCTTCATCCTAGGTAGCGCCGATGAAGGTATGCGCCAGATTTTCGCACCAGGTTGTCCGATCAAGGTCGCCTCGAAGTCTTTTCGGTTCTTGAAGTGGAGATCCCACTCTTAGTTCCATCTTCATCCTAGGTAGCCGATCAAGGTATGCGCCAGATTTTCGCACTGTGTTGTCCGATCAAGGTCACCCGAGTCTCTTCGGTTCTGAGTGGAGATCCCACTCTTAGTTCCACCCTTCCGTGGCTCGCATCAAGGTAAGCACGGAACTTTCATCTTAGGTAGCCGATCAAGGTATGCGCCAGATTTTCGCACTGTGTTGTCCGATCAAGGTCACCCGAGTCTCTTCGGTTCTGAGTGGAGATCCCACTCTTAGTCCCGCTCTCCTAGGTAGCCGATCGAAGGTATGCGCCAGATTTTCGCACCAGTTGTCCGACCGAAGGTCGCCTCGAAGTCTTTTCGATTCCTACGGTAAGGAATCTGGCTGTTAGCCTCATCCCGGAAATAGAACACACTCTTCCTTTCCCACCTCAATCAATCTTCCTTCGGTTCAGTCATTCTCCGTCAAAGAAGACACCAAGATTCATCTTGGGGCATTTTATCCCGGCCTAAGAAGGATAAAGCCAACGCCACACGCTGTCGGTTTAGTCTTTCTCCCATTGAAGAAGACACCGAGTTCGATTCGGGGCATTTTATCCCAGCCTAAGAAGGGATAAAGCCAACGCCACACGCTGCTGCCGGTTTAGTCTTTCCCCGATTGAAGAAGACACCAGAGTTCGATTCTGGGGCATTTTATCCCGAAGCCTAAGAAGGGATAAAGCCAACGCCTCACACGCGTTGCCGGTTTAGTCTTTCTCCGATTGAAGAAGACACCAGAGTTTGATTCTGGGGTATTTCATCCCGAAGCCTAAGAAGGGATAAAGCCAACGCCTAACACGCGTCGCCGGGTTAGTCTTCCCGTGAAAAAGACGAAGCCTACGTATTCAACATCGTAGCATTAAGTCTAAGAGAGTCTCATTCTTTTAGCACAACGTCATGTGCGGAACGGATCCAGATAATCCGCACGCTAGCCCAACTCAAACGGTAGTTGGTAAAGGCTCATCAAACCCGTTGAGGGTCGGGTTGGCTAATAACCCTAAAGCCAACGCCTCACACGCTGCCGGTTTAGTCTTTTTCCATTGAAGAAGACACCGAGATCGATTCGGGGTATTTCATCCCGGCCTAAGAAGGATAAAGCCAACGCCACACGCTGCCGGTTTAGTCTTTTTCCGATTGAAGAAGACACCGAGTTTGATTCGGGGTATTTCATCCCAAGCCTAAGAAGGATGAGTCTACGCTGCAACACGCGCTGTCGGGTGGTCTCTTGCCCGTAAAGAGTAAAGCCTTACGTATTCAACATCGTAGCATTAAGTCTAAGAGAGTCTCATTCTTTTAGCACAACGCCATGTGCGAACGGATCCGTGATAATCCGCACGCTAGCCCAACTCAAACGGTAGTTGGTAAAGGCTCATCAAACCCGTTGAGGGTCGGGTTGGCTAATAACCCTAAAGCCAACGCCACACGCTGTCGGTTTAGTCTTTTTCCGATTGAAGAAGACACCGAGATCGATTCGGGGTATTTCATCCCGGCCTAAGAAGGGATAAAGCCAACGCCTCACACGCTGTCGGTTTAGTCTTTTTCCGATTGAAGAAGACACCGAGTTTGATTCGGGGTATTTCATCCCAAGCCTAAGAAGGATGAGTCTACGCTGCAACACGCGCTGTCGGGTGGTCTCTTGCGGTAAAGTCTGAAACCTACGTATTCAACATCGTAGCATTAAGTCTAAGAGAGTCTCATTCTTTTAGCACAACGTCATGTGCGGAACGGATCCAGATAATCCGCACGCTAGCCCAACTCAAACGGTAGTTGGTAAAGGCTCATCAAACCCGTTGAGGGCTGGGGGTTGGCCAATAACCCTAAAGTCAACGCCACACGCTGTCGGTTTAGTCTTTTTCCGATTGAAGAAGACACCGAGTTTGATTCGGGGTATTTCATCCCAAGCCTAAGAAGGATAAAGCCAACGCCACACGCTGCTGCCGGTTTAGTCTTTTTCCGATTGAAGAAGACACCGAGTTTGATTCGGGGTATTTCATCCCGGCCTAAGAAGGATGAGTCTACGCAACACGCTGTCGGGTGGTCTCTTGCCCGTAAAGAGTACGGCTTCTACGTATTCAACATCGTAGCATTAAGTCTAAGAGAGTCTCATTCTTTTAGCACAACGTCATGTGCGGAACGGATCCAGATAATCCGCACGCTAGCCCAACTCAAACGGTAGTTGGTAAAGGCTCATCAAACCCGTTGAGGGCTGGGGGTTGGCCAATAACCCTAAAGCCAACGCCTCACACGCGTTGCCGGTTTAGTCTTTTTCCGATTGAAGAAGACACCAGAGTTTGATTCTGGGGTATTTCATCCCGAAGCCTAAGAAGGGATAAAGCCAACGCCACACGCTGCTGCCGGTTTAGTCTTTTTCCATTGAAGAAGACACCGAGTTTGATTCGGGGTATTTCATCCCAAGCCTAAGAAGGATGAGTCTACGCAACACGCTGCCGGGTGGTCTCTTGCCCGTAAAGAGTAATGGCCTATGTATTCAATATCATAGCAACGAAGTCTAGAAGAGTTTCATTCTTTAGCACAACGCCACGCGCGAACGGATCCGGATAATCCGCGACGCTAGCCCAACTCAAACGGTAGTTGGTAAAGGCTAATCAAACCCGCTGACTACCGAGGATTTGCCAAAATCCTATAAGTATTATGGTTAATTATTTCGCGAAATAAAAGAATCATAATAAATAATGAAAGGAATAAACCTTATTCATTTGAAGCAAATATAGAAGGAGCTACAATTGTCGAGACAATTGATTCAAGCAAAGTTATGATAATACATCTAAATAAAAATCGTGAACGACTGGCCAACAAAGAGAACGAAAAGTCTCGCAAAGACATCGACTTCATTGGCGCAATCCAAGAATGTGAAGGAAGCAAGGTCACCTTGACGGCGCTAATTTTTCCTCCGGATCGCTCGAACCCGAGCCTTGGCTTCCTTCTCAAGTTCCTCTTGAGTTAGCGGCAATAGCGGCCGCATGTTCCCGACGACGCCGAGGACTTGCTTCTCACGCTCGCGACATCCCGACTCGTGCACTCACGCTGCGAAATCCTTCAACGCTTCTCCCCTTGAACAGCCCCGATTCTCAGACGCTCGACATGGGTGTGGTACAAGTTTATCTTACGCCGCAGCGACTGCCGCCATATGAGTTTGAAAAATGATCTCTTGCTCGATATTTTAAAAGCGCGTTCACGAGAAGCCTTGATCCGAGCTTCGTCGATGAGTCGTATCACCTCATCGCATGATTCAAAAAAGGCTAAATCCTCCACACGGTACGCAAGAGTTAGCCAGCTAGTGAGCTTTTGCTCACAACGATTAGCTAGCTGAGGGCCACCAACACGCTGAATTTCCTCCAAGATACTCAATATGAATGGGCAGAAGACCATAAAAGTCGCCCATCTAACCTCGATAATAGAGATCGCCTGCTTCAAACCATTCTCCAACAGCTGAAGGAGACCCATCACAGAACCGGAGTCAGGAACGGCAGATTTTTGGCCCGGGGCAATCTCGGCAATAGGTTGAATCCGTGGAAGTGGTCCGCCAAGATTAACTCGGGCCTCCACCGCCCTATACTGCTAAGGGTCGAAATCCTCGGTTTCACCAAGGCCGTAGGGAGGCGGTGGAGCGGATGATGGAAGCGATCCTCAAACTCGCCATCCGAAATTCGATTGAAGAAGACACCGAGTTTGATTCGGGTATTTCATCCGAAGCCTAAGAAGGGATAAAGCCAACGCCTCACACGCGTTGCGGTTTAGTCTTTCTCCGATTGAAGAAGACACCGAGTTTGATTCGGGTATTTCATCCGAAGCCTAAGAAGGGATAAAGCCAACGCCACACGCTGTCGGGTGGTCTCTTGCCCGTAAAGAGTCTGAAGCCTATGTATTCAATATCATAGCAACAAGTCTAGAAGAGTTTCATTCTTTTAGCACAACGTCACGTGCGGAACGGATCCAGATAATCCGCACGCTAGCCCAACTCAAACGGTAGTTGGTAAAGGCTCATCAAACCCGTTGAGGGCTGGGGGTTGGCCAATAACCCTAAAGCCAACGCCTCACACGCGTTGCCGGTTTAGTCTTTCTCCGATTGAAGAAGACACCAGAGTTCGATTCTGGGGTATTTCATCCGAAGCCTAAGAAGGATAAAGCCAACGCCTCACAGCGTTGCGGTTTAGTCTTTTTCCGATTGAAGAAGACACCGAGTTTGATTCGGGTATTTCATCCGAAGCCTAAGAAGGGATGAGTCTGCGTTGCCGGGTGGTCTCTTGCCCGTAAAAGAGTACGAAGCCTATGTATTCAATATCATAGCAACGAGTCTAGAAGAGTTTCATTCTTTTAGCACAACGTCACGTGCGGAACGGATCCAGATAATCCGCACGCTAGCCCAACTCAAACGGTAGTTGGTAAAGGCTAATCAAACCCGTTGACGGCTGAGGATTTGCCAAAAATCCTATAAGTATTATGGTTAATTATTTCTGACGAAATAAAAGAATCATAATAAATAATGAAAGGAATAAATCTTATTCATTTGAAGCAAATATAGAAGGAGCTACAATTGTCGAGACAATTGATTCAAGCAAAGTTATGATAATACATCTAAATAAAAATCGTAACGACCTGGCTGAACAAAGAGAACAGAAAAGTCTCGCAAAGACATCGACTTCATTGGCGCAATCCAAGAATGTGAAGGAAGCAAGGTCACCTTGGCGGCTAATTTTTCCTCTGGATCGTTCGAACCCGAGCCTTGGCTTCCTTCTCAAGTTCCTCTTCGAGTTAGCGGCAATAGCGGCCGCATGTTCCCGACGACGCCGAGGACTTGCTTCTCACGCTCGCGACATCCCGACTCGTGCACTCACGCGTGAAATCCTTCAACGTCTTCTCCCCTTGAACAGTCACGATTCACATGCGTTCGACATGGGTGTGGTACAAGTTTATCTTACGCCGCAGCGACTGCCGCCATATGAGTTTGAAAATGATCTCTTGCTCGATATTTTCCTCTCGCGGCGTTCACGAAGCCTTGATCCGAGCTTCGTCGATGAGTCGTATCACCTCATCGCATGATTCAAAAAAGGCTAAATCCTCCACACGGTACGCAAGAGTTAGCCAGCTAGTGAGCTTTTGCTCACAACGATTAGCTAGCTGAGGGCCACCAACACGCTGAATTTCCTCCAAGATACTCAATATGAATGGGCAGAAGACCATAAAAGTCGCCCATCTAACCTCGATAATAGAGATCGCCTGTTTCAAACCATTCTCCAACAGCTGAAGGAGACCCATCACGGAACCGGAGTCAGGAACGGCAGATTTTTGGCCCGGGGCAATCTCGGCGATAGGTTGAATCCGTGGAAGTGGTCCGTCAAGATTAACCTGGGGCCTCCACCCGCGCCCTATACTCGAAGGGTCGGGAAATCCTGGTTTCGGCCAAGGCTGTAAGGGAGGCGGTGGAGCGGATGATGGAAGCGATCCCTCAAACTCGTCATCCGAAATTATGATAGTAGGCTCAGGCTTCGCGGGTTTCTTCATGCGAGTGTTCGCCTCGCTGCGGTTCGCTTCCTCGGTGGAAAAAGGCCTTCTCCCGGATGACCTTGAGAATCGAGACTTGACATTGGGAGCCTTCGAAGTAGACGAATAATCATCGGAGCATCCGCCTACCACAAGAGAACAAAGGGTTAACAGATCATTTAGGAGGAATATCTTGAAAAAGGAAACAGTATAAGGCGTAGAACTCTTCTTAGAAACCCATGAGATTGAGTCACGACCTTATAACGGGTACGACGATTTCACCCGTACCGAATACCCGGAGAACGATAAATATAGTCGCATAAACAAAGCGACAATATATATCCCGTTCTATGAAATAAGGGTACGGTATGAAATCGCTCCCGTTAAAGACGGGTGAGCTTTGAAGCCTCAGTCCTCACGAAGGAGAATCTCGGCTCTTCCCAATCGCCTCACAAAGGAGAACGAAGCGGGGTCGTAACGAGAGTACACAATCTGAAGCGTCGGTCCCCACAAAGGAGGAATTCGGCTCTTCCCAATCGCCTCACAAAGGAGAACGAAGCGGGGATATAACGTATATACACGAGAAGGTTATAAGTTGGCGCACCACCGAAAGAAGGAGGCGTGCATTCACGCGGTGTGCGAGTCGACCGGCTCCTCGGAGCGCGTGATCTCCCCGACGACATCGGAAGCTGCAAAAATACAACAAAAAGTCAGATTCATGGCTAAAAAAATCAGCAAATAAAGTGTCAAAAAGGCTACACAATCCGATGCCGAGAACCCGACGAGCGCCCGGTACGGCTACTGCCAATAAGATCAGCTTCAATGACCGAAGGCCAGGCACCTGTGGCGCTGCCCAGCGCCTAGCCGACCGAGCGCCAGCGCCAGTAGCGCTTCCAGCGCTTACGACCGAAGGCCAGTCCGCTCAGCCACGCCGCCTGCCGCTTAGCGCCGCTGCTCGTCTTCGCTTCTCCTCCGCGGCTACTCGTGACGCACAAAAAAAAAGGGGGAAAAGGAGAAAAAGAAGAAAAAGAATTTGCAAAACTCTCGTGCGCGTACCTTGTTGTTCGAAAGAGACGAAACGGCGCGAAGCGAGATGAAAACGAGAGGAAAGCACAGAGGGGGGCCGGCCTAGGTCAAAGAGAAGGAGGATTTATGGGTATTTATAACAACCCCATATGGACCCAATCCTCTTTGAATAAGGAGTCCTATTTGGCAACAAGTAGGAATTCTAATTGGAGCCCAATTGGATATCCTAAAAGGAATCAAATCAGTCCCTAATTAGAAGTCCTAATTGGAACCTTATCCGGATGTCAAGATAGTGCCAAATCAGTCCGTTGGTTGGGCCCTATTCTCTCCGCTATATTTGGAAAGATTCTGAAGATTTATTCGACGGGATAACACCTTGCGAAAGCCCACATCGACGCCGATCAACGCGTCGCCTAATCCTACTCCAACTAGGATTACGAGTATAAACTGTTCCTAATTTGTCGAGAAGTTCCCGGAAGAATATTCTCACAAGAAATATTCTTAGGGATAACTCGATCGTGCGGATTGCATCGACGCGAATCAACGCGTCGCCTAATCCTACTCCAACTAGGATTACGAGTATAAACTGTTTCCTAATTTATCGAGAAGTTCCCGGAAGAATATTCTCACAAGAAATATTCTTAGGGATAACTCGATCGTGCGGATTGCATCGACGCGAATCAACGCGTCGCCTAATCCTACTCCAACTAGGATTACGAGTATAAACTGTTCCTAATTTGTCGAGAAGTTCCCGGAAGAATATTCTCACAAGAAATATTCTTAGGGATAACTCGATCGTGCGGATTGCATCGACGCGAATCAACGCGTCGCCTAATCCTACTCCAACTAGGATTACGAGTATAAACTGTTTCCTAATTCTTAACGAGAAGTTCCTGGAGAATATTACCATATTCTTAAGGACGACTCGATAACCCTTAATTTCCTCCCACTGTGGATAAATTGATGAATTCTGACAAGGCTTATATTGACGCCGAACAACGCGTTCTACCTTGAAAGAACTACTCCCACTGTATCAATGCCGATTCGTGCGTCGACGCCGGAAGGCCCATCGGTCAACAGTTTGGAACTGGAATAAATCCCAGGAAGAGTTCCTCCCACTGTGGATAATTGTACTACAACAAGGAGTAATACGGTAGCGACGCCAACCAACGCGTCGTCGCCGAAGGATTCACTGATCAACGGTTCGGATCCACATAAGATCGCACGCTGGTCAACGCGTTGCACTCGCCGATTGAAGGCTAAAATCTATATAATTTGGCGCTAATTAACGCGTCGCAACAAAGGATTTCCCCGATCAACGGAGGAATCTCGATGGTCAATTGGACGACAATTCACCAACACGAGTTGACAGCTACAGTTTGAAATTCCAACAACGGTCAAGCAATAAATGCAGCACCGTAACACCCCTGGGTATCCTACAAAGCACTGGAGAACTTGAGGGGATTGGAGGAATTAAATACTGGAGCTAATTCATCTATCGACTTCTGGTCAAGATCTCGACAACGGTCAGACAAAAAATGCAGTACCGTAATACCTTCAGCAATCCTACAAAGCACTGGAAAGACCGAAGGAAATGGAGAGATCAAACGCCGAGGTCACTCACAAGCCCTATCATGCTAACTAAAGAGCGAAGGGCTCATCATGTCCAAAGCATCCCAGACTCATCAAGAATCGAGACTGAGACGCTTTGGAGGGGGTATCTGTAGGCGTTAAAAATTGCTTATCAGTACCCGAACAAGACTCATGACGGTGGGCTGATAACCGACAACCCATCCGACAACGCGACCCAGAACTGTTGACGACGTGATTACGCCGCAAAACGCATAAAGCGAGTCGACGAACGCATGAAGTGAATCGACAAGGCGTACGAGTCAACAAAATGACGTATCGTGAAATAAACCCGATGACGAAGTTCGACGAGGCGAGTTGACTAAACTCGAACGCCGACGAGACGGAATCGACCGTACTTAGTCCGTCAATGCAAACGAGTTGTTTGAGCTCTGAAAGTTGATCGGATACGGACTCAAACACAACGCCGACATCACCAGAGGAAAAAAGCCCGGAAGATCGAGAAAGCCGTCGGAAAGTCGACGGAAGACGACGCAAAACGACGCAAGACGGCGAAAAAAAAAACGGGACCTCGGCCAACTTGGCCGAGGTGGCTCGGCCAAGTGGCCGAGCCACTTGGCCCGGCCTACCCCCCCCCCCATCCTATAAATAGGGGGGGTTTTTCTCAGTTAGGGGGGATTTTCGGAGATAGGATTTCGGGGATTTTCAAAGGCTTGGACTCCAGCTGGATTTTCTAATTTTCTGAAGAATTATTGTGAGATTTACGAGCCGTCGACGCACAGTTCCGAGCACCGGCGAGCACGAGTTCGATCGACGTCAGATCTTCAACAGCCAGGTGTTTAATTCGGTCGGCTACGTAATAGCCAGGATTTCTCCTAGTAGATCTCACCCGCTCCGGCGATCCTCTCCTTCGTGAGTGTGATCCCCGAAGGCGATCCTCTCCTTCGTGAGTGTGATCCCCTTAGGCGCTTCGTTTCCTTCGTGAAACGAGCCCCTTCACGTCTGTAGTTCCAGAACCCGGGTCTCTACCTGGATCGGAATTGCGCGGTGGTCCACGGACGATTCAAGTCCCCGGCACAGGCAAAGAACCCACGCAAGCGAGGATCCCGATATAACAGAGATCCGAGCGTTTGTTCATACAGGAAAAAGTTGTAATTTTCGTTTTCATTGTACGCCTTAAAATAAAAGGCAATTTCTTTTGAATTTTGTTGTAGGCCCAAGAAGCTGTAAACGAGTTCAAGCAACAATGAATAACAAAACGACTTTCCCCGCGAACACTGCATTTTAAGGAGGTGGACAAGACATGCAATGGTAGGTGAGACCTCCAATGTTCAAGGTGAAATAATGATAGATAATCCTAGTGTTCCCATGGCCATGAGATATAATAATATTTGTTGGGAAGCAAATGCTTTTGCTGAGAAGGCATCATCGTGCAAAGAAACATATGATTTTGCAATCAGTGCTCATAGAGAACTCTCAAATAAAGTAGAAACCATTATAAAAAGCAAAGAGGTATCTATACAAGATAATGAGGCTAACAACAGAGATGCAAACCTACCAATGCAAAATCGAGAATCTGATGCTATGTTAAATCAAGTGACAGTGAAAGATCCAAGACAAACAAATGTTAGAGGTAGAACTCCAAATAATAGATTAAGATCAGTCATGGAGAAGAAGACCACTGGAAACCTTCGAAATTGTTGATGTTGCAAGGAACTAACCGATCATGACAGTCGAACTTGTCAATTAAATCCAAACAAGTCATGGGTTAGTATATTTGATACATTAAAAATGTTCTTCAATTTAATTTATTATGGTTTCTATATTTTTTCTCTTTTTTAAGTGAATTTTTCTATGTTTTATGTTTATATGTCTTTTAAGTGTTCTATTATGACCGAAATATTAGAAGAGTGAAGAAAGCTTCTGATGCAAGTGATGGTTGCAACATTTGCAACATCCAAGAAATTTTTCATCCCTTATGGTTTGTCAACATGAAAACCATATATTCAGTATACTTTATTTTCATTTTATATTGATTCTCATACACTCTTATTTACAGGTTGGTTACAATTACTTGGTTAAAGGAGGAACTCTTATGTTGCAGGTTGATTCAATTATGCAAAAGTTGGTTGTGGGGTATGTTGGAATGAGGTTAATTTACATGTTGCAATCCCCTCGCTATAGGAAAATCTGAAAGTACCTATAGGCAAAATCACATAGGGGAGCTAACCATGTTGAAAATCTCAACAAAAAAAAGTGACACCTGGTTAGAAAAAAAAAACACCAAACCACCCCCCGAGTCCAATGATGAGTCACTATCAATAATATATCTTTTTGATACTTCGAATTGGTGACGAGCTGAGGACTCAACCCCAATTTTCCTTTTTTTTGTTTTTTTATTTTTATTTATTTATTTTTCTTTCTTCTTTTTTCTTTCTTTTATTTATTTTTCTTCCTTTCGTTTTTTTTTCTTTGTCCTATAAAGAGCTTGCTCCTGGTATCACGCAAATGATATTTCGGTACCACGACAACTGAGGGATGAAGGGAGCAATATGAAGCTTCATGAAAATTGCTACTAATTCTAATGATCACATGATAGTATATTCAAAGCAACAATAATCAAGAAGAGACACAGTCGTAGTAAACAAGATGGAAGTGCCAACAAATACCAAATGAGCCTGCAAACAATATGTGTAGTAGGCTTTGATGGTGTCAAGTATCACATGAACGGAATCTCAAATCATGCGACAACCTTACAAAAAGAATTTCAGCTCAAATTAAATAATTGAGTTCAAAATAAGACCTAGATAATTGCCACATTAATCCAACAGTATAAAAAGAGTGATTTGAAGATTATCTATGAAAGTCCAAAATAATGAAAGGAGGACATTTTTGCAATTCTGGACAGAAACAAGGACTTCTCTGCAATTCTGCAAAGAAACAGGGACTTATTTGCAATTCTGGACAGAAACAGGGACTTCTCTGCAATTCTGGACAGAAACAGGGTCATTTCTGCAATTTTGAACAGAAACAGGGTCATTTCTGCAATTCTAGACATTCAGGGAATTTTCCGTGATTTCTTTGATGGGAACCTTTGCAGGAGAATTATACTAACCGCAGCAAACCTTTTTGAGTACTGTTACCAATCAATATAGAGCTGCGACATGCATACGAAGCATTGTTTATCTAATACATCTACTATAACTTTATTCAAAGTAGTTCGCAATAAAGGCAAAACAAGCAAATTGTTCAAAAAAAAAAAAAACAGAGATAGAGTTTCTCAATAATAATCTCCTAAAAGAAAAAGAGAGAAAAAAAACAAATAAACTAAAATCTAAAAGAAAGTCTAGGGAGTATCGATTGATCGAATCTTGTCCCTGATTGTATCTTCTAGACATGCTTGATCTTGTGCCAGTTTTGCTTCTTCTTCTGAAATCACGTCCAGTGCAGCTTTTGCCCCCTCCCTAGTCTTTTGAAAACTCTCTTGTTGACAAAGTAATTCTCTGACAGTCTCTTGCTTCTTGCTAAGTTCATCCTTGATAGCAGATAATAACTCAATTTCAGACATGTGCTTTTGTCTCTTAGCTTTCAAAGCCTCCTCCAGTTCACAAATTTTCTTCATGGTTTCCTCACTATTATGCGCCAATTTGTCGACTTCAGCCACCGTACTTTCCACCTCCTTCTGGGAGTTATCTAGCTTTTGTGTGCGATCGAGAAGTGTTGAGTCACATATTTCTATGTCTTTGAGTTTCGCTTCTCTTGCAGCTTGAAAATGTGAAGAGGCGCACATTCTATCATTTTGAAAAATGAGTTTTTCCACCTCTCGGCATTGTGAAATCCATCCACTTGGAGGTATGCCCAATTGAACAACGACTTCACTAAAGCATTAACCTCGAGTGCAAAATCCATTGCCGTAACCATCTCCCCACAAGAAGCTTCTTGAAAGAAACCTGCCAAAAGAGACCTCCCTGCTTTCTCCAAATTTTTGCTCCTCATAATACTCGGGTCAAATAAAGGTTCAGGTTCAATAGAGGATGAAAATTCGCATTGAGCAGGTCCTGCAATTAAAAGAAGAACGATTAGCATGATAACACCAAATAATAGATAAATGCTTAAATTCCTATGATGCTAATACCAAATAATCGTGAATTAGCATACCTTGACTGGCAATACCTGTAATTGGGGCAACTTCACAAACAAGAGATGCATCAGCAGTTGATGGACACAAAGATACCACTTTATCTTCTTGTGTTTGAACTAGCTCTGTGAATATGATTAAAGAAAAATTATTATCAAATGATAAGCCCGCTAGGAATGCTTAAGTTGCTGCACCAACACTTTTTGTTGATAAACACATGCATTTTTGAAATAAGAAGACTCAATGTGTTTTTGACATTGCTGGACGAATGAAGGAATAAATTATGCCCTTGTATCAAACATATAAATCTATTGCTAATGTAAGAGCTAGTGCTAAACACGTGACTAGAGCTTGATGATTTTAGAGCATAATGAAATATTGTTCTATAATAATTCTAAGCAAGTATGTTGGTGTAGCTCTTTGAGCTTGCGGGGACGCTGATGTCAAAACCTTAGAATTTGCACCCACTAATAGATTTTGGTTGTCGCTTTTAAGAGTTGACATAGCATCAAAATTAAGAGGAGTGCGCTCGATCATTGGCGAATCGAAAAATATCATGTCATCTGTCAAAAAATTAAAAATTAAAAGGGGAAAAGTCAACAGTAAAATAACCTGCTACTTATGATGTTAGCATTGTAGAAATCACATATGAAGAAAGAAAGACTACCTAGAATGTCAGCATGTGCAACCTCCTCTCTGTGCCTTCTGTTGATCGCTCCAATCTCATTCACTTCAGGAACTGGACTCCCTGCAGAATCAGTTTTTTGATTGCTAATAAACTGGTCGGCAGCTTCTTTATTACCTACCTCAGTGGTATCATTTAAAACCGGCCTGCGAGGATGGACTACTAACAAATGGAAAAGGTATGAGTGATTATTAAAAAAAGAGAGGAAAAAAAAAAAGAAATACTATTATCAAAAAGGATAAAAAATAAAAATTAGATCAAACTTACTCCCTTTCAAGGCTGAAATTATTTCGCCATCCTCACTATCGCCTATGTCGCATGAATCCGTGACACATTTATTAAATGATGATGCTTTATGGGATTCATCTGAAAGAGTGAAAAGATGAAATGAAAAGATGAAACAGTAAGCCATACCATTTACTAAAAAAAAGGGGTGATAACAAAAGGAATAGAAACTTACTAATCGAAAGAGTAAGTTCATGCTCATGATGATTCCCACATACTTGCTCAAGGGGTTTGTTAATAAATGACTCCCTATCCCACATATCCATTGGATCCGCAAGAGAGTTATCTCCCACACCTTCTTTTTGTTGCATGCTTGACTGAGGAAATTGAGTTGAGGCAATTGATCTTGATTTTTCCGAAGAAGAAAGTGATCTAATCTTCAGCTTTTTCTTATCTGTCTTCTTGGAATTATCGAGAATCTTCAACTTCCTCTTAACTTGTTAATCAAGATGACCGGAACCTAGTCGACCTCGCATAAATGACCTGCAAGCCGTGTAAGCAGTGTGAATACTTAATGCATATTTTTCTGAGATGTAAAAATTATCTGTATCACCCGGCATCACAAAATAGGACTCATTGTCTTTCCTCAAAAGGGAAGCCCATGACCTCGCAAGAAAATGTAGGGTAAATTCAATTTGAGAACGGTCAAGAAAGGAAAGTGGAGTATCTTGTGAAAGACCAAACTGGTCTGCAACGCGATGAGGATTGTACGCTTCTAAAATATAAGTGGAACTATTCCTGTATGGAAGCCAACCTGTGCGGATACTAACCAATATTCCATATTAAGATTCTGCTCAGATAAGGAAGAACGATCAAGCATAATTTCGCCTTTGAACTGATATTGCTTTTGTTGTGCCCCAACACATAATGGTCGCATCACAAAGTGATACTTCTGCTTGATAGTGTTCAAAAAAATAAAGTGGCATCATAAGAGGAAATATTTGCATAAATACCACCTGTTATAGCAACTAATTCTGGGAAACGCTTTCTCAAGTTTTCTGGAGCGAGTTTGGTATACAAGCTTGGGACATAATATGCAAAGAAGCCAAACAAGTAATGTAGTGGAAGAGCTACTCTCTTCTGACTAGGGCTTGCATTAGTTGAAATCTCTCGCAACTTGTGGTAAATGTAAGATAGTAAAGGGGGGGCAAGTGACACCCTGATTCCTCGAGCCATCTTATTAGCCATCACAAAAGTTTCAAGTCTTATCGATTTCGAATCAGAGGGTAAGACAAATGAACATAGCCATAGTGCAAAATAAGCCGTGGATAATGTCTCCATATCGAATCCCCACGATTTAACCTTGTCCCATTTATTAACATCTCCTAGAAAATCAAGGATATTGTTCCCCATGCCAAGAGGATCCCTCGGGTCAGCCCAGTCTTTCTAAAATGCTCCTTTTGGAATACAGAAGTGAGTAATCCATTCATTAAAATCCCCACTCGAATTGCCAGATTTTTCCGTAATATCTCGAAATTCATCAAAAACCCTCCTAAGCGACTTAGGCCATTTATAAACTTCACGCTCCTTTTCAGTAGACGCCTTCATGCCGAACAACTCAGAATCAAAAGGAATATACTCATCATACCAATCTCTGTAAATTGGCAAACCAGATACTGCTCATAAATCCCACAATGTGATTGTCCACTCACGATCCTGTAAGATGCATGTGGTCATCTTGTAGTTCCAGTTTTCAATAAAACCCTTGAGAAACTTCATAGGAACCATTTCATAGTTGAACATGGAAATATACACGGCCCTATAAACCCCAGTTTTAATTAAAGTGTTCCTTGTTTTGGTTAGCATATATCTCGTCCACTCCACGAACCCTTCAATTTTACAATATGTTAGCATCCCGCGCATCCAGAAGGAACTCCACCATTGCCAGGCCTTGCCTTTCGCCACCTCGCTGCCTAATAAATGTATGCTGCTAAGCAAGTCGATTAAATTGTTGCATGGTTGCAGCACTCGGATCTCTGAATTTCTAGTTTCCCTTATTACCTCTCCTTCGAACAAAGACGCAGTAGCCCGTTGAACTAATGGAGTCAAATTCTCAACATTCCCAACAATAGGTGTGGTCAAATGATCTTCAAGATCTCGAGGTAGTGGATTATCACGAATAAAAAGCCTATTATATTTGTCTCGGCCATCAAGCATGGTATTAACTCATTCCCATCGGTCGAGCTTAAAACGGCCATCACGATCGACGTCTCTTATGTAACGGTTGATCTCTTCTTCCAAAGTCTCATGCAAAGAAAGTTTGGATGATCAATTCCAATTGAAGCCCATGACGTGCAAGAAAGAGGACACACACATAAGTTATTGCGAGCTCCAATAAAAATAAAAAAAATTCACAGTGGGATTCTTATGTGCAGTTATACCTAAGAACCCCACTATGGGGCATTTGTTGAAATCTTTTTGATAAATCAGTGGTACTTGACTTGCACCAACACATTGTAACTATTTCCACCATTGATGTTAATTGTTTGATAAATCAGAATGTCATTTGATATTATTGTGTTATATAATTTCTGATATCTTCTGAGATCCAAATGTAGGGGAATTGCAACTAGCATTAAATCCAGTCTCGAGGTGGCTCATTTTAAAATGCATTTGAAACTTCTCCAACTCCTCTACACTTCACAATCATATGAAAAGATGTTAATTTGGTTGCTGGAATATTCATGTCCAAACTTTGTTCTAAACCTGGTCAATTTTTACTAGTGAATAACAGCAATAACATGAAAAATTATGGAGCTGTTATCTACATTTATTCCATCTTCTTGGGTGTCTACCGCTTTTGAACTAATCAAGAACTTTCTGTACTTGTAATCATCTTTCGGTATTGCGGCCAATCATAAACTCATGTTGAGTATTCCTGTTGAACATTCTTGATTTTGGTTTGTCAGTAGACGATAACAGTGGTGTTGAGATCTTTTTAAAACTAGATAAGTAAAAGAATTTATTAAATTTGAAATAAGAAATTAGAAAAGATTTGAAAATTTCATCTTATCACTTTAAATCCCCATTTAAGGTCTCAAATCTGAGACTTATCTGTCTAGAATTCAACTATTTTGTCACATTAGCCAATAAGCTCTTCAAAAATAAAATAAAAAATAAAAAAAACTCATGTGTGATAAGATAAGATTCAAAGATCTATTTCTTTAAAAAAAGTTAAATTCAATCTTATCTATACTCCCGCACATATAAAGAAAGCCACGCCAAAAGCCCCTAGAAGAAAAAAATAGCAAAAAAGGAAGAGAAAAAAGACACCACCAGCAACAAAAAAAAAAAAGAAGAAGAGTAGTCACAGATCCTTCGGCCAGAAAAATAAAAAAGGGTTAGGTATTATGGTGCTCTTTGATTCCTTCAATCAACATAATTCAATCACATGAGTCTCCAAAAAAATCCCCACTCATCCGTGACCTCCATCCAATTCTCCCCATCAAGCCAAATGAAACCCATTGTCATCTATCTTTCATCAAGCCAAACTGTATATTCCTCCGGCGTTTGTCGATCAGAAATTAATAATAATACCGAGGCACCGTCCTCAATCTGAGTCACCGTACTCACCCGAGGCACCGTCTTCACCCGAGCCCCATCCTAACCCTAAACTGGATGAAAGAATATTTTGTGTAAAAAAAACGCAATTGAAATAACCTGGTGTAAAAATATGCGCCAAGAAGTTAAAGATCAAATAGTTCAATTATGTCGACCCCTAAGTCGTTAAACTAGTCCAAATACACAATCCAAAACAAATTTTCAAATCCGACCCCTACGTCATTAAAATGGGTTTAAAATATCAAATTCGACCACTACGCCATTAAACTAGAGCAAATTTTAAATTTGACCTCTAAGTCGTTAAACTGGACAAAATTCTGAATTCGACCTTTACGTTGTAAAACTGAAATAAATTCCAAATTTGACCTCTAAGTCGTTAAATTGGGCCAAAAATCCAATTTGACCACTATGCCGTTAAACTGGAACAAAAATGAAACTTGACCTCTACGTCATTAAAACTAGAGCATAACATTAAATTCGACCTCTATGTCGTAAAACTAGAACAAAATATCAAATTCGACCCCTAAGTCGTTAAACTAGCTAAAAATACACAATTTGAACAACCAAATTCCAAATCTGACCTCTATGTTGTTAAACTAGAACCCAAATCAAATCCGACCTTCACGTCACTAAACTGGACAAAATTCCAAATTCAACCTCTATGTCGTTAAACTGGAATAAATTCCAAATTTGACCTCTAAGTCGTTAAACTGGATAAAATTCTAAATTTGACCTCTACGTCAATAAACTGGGCTAAATACCAAAATTGACCTCTAAATCGTTAAACTAGGCTGAGTGCCAAATTTGACCTCCACGTCGCTAAATTGGGTCCAAAATCCAAATTCTATTTCACGTCTCCAAGTCAAACCCAAACCCAATTTACAATCGCCATATCTCTAGTCTAGGATTTTATATGAATTTTTGTACACTGGGGGTATGCCCCTAGTTAAGCCATGTACATGATCATTTAAAGAAATAATAGTAAATTATTGTATTTTCTTGCTTTGCGAGTTTTCTCTTATTTTTGATGACTTTTATTGACTCTTAATCGAATGTTCCTTTTATCAGTAAGGGTAATTAACAATAGACTCTTGAGTATTTTGGAAACTGTGAATCCACATAAAAATAAAACCCTCTCTCGTAGGGTGAATTTGACGGGATTGATATACAAGACAAAGTTATCTATCTTAATTGGATGCACTTATACACAACTAATTTAGATGGACAATTTTAACCCCACAGCCCTCTTCTCCAACATTTCAATGGTTCTCTTCTTTGGGGTTGAGTTCCGTGGATCCCCATTTAACTGCTAAGCTAACATCACGCCACAGCCGTTGGCGTCGAGTTAACCTTGTACCGCCATGTTAACCTCTTGTGATCCAAGAGTATTATGCCATAAAGCACTTAGATCCTTGGTCTCGTACTAGCACTACTTAACATTGCCCCAAAAGCATTAGCTCTTCTATTCCCCGATGAGTTGAGTTCCACATTAAAGTGGTACCCTTCAATTCTAAGCTCGACAACAAAGAATAACTTTAACAACAATGACGTTCTCATGGTCAACAGAGTAAGGAATCTAGTCTCCTTCTGTACACTTTTTTCAGAATCAAAATCTTATAATTTTTCATTTTTCAAGCCAAGAAGAGCAAATGTAAAACTTCATATTTTGTAGACTTTTTGACAAGAAAATAATAGGTAAGGAGGTTCTCAGCAAGGCAGTGGCACGAGCCCTTCCGACTTATAACATGAGTTTCTATAAGTAACCAAAAGCTTTGCTTCCATAGATAAATAGTTTAATTACTTGAATTTGGCAGGGACATCAAAATGATGAGCATCGAAGATATTGGATCAATTGGAATTTTTTTTGCAACTTGAAGAAAAATGGCAGCTTGGGTTTTTGTGATTCGAAGCTTCAAACATAGCGATGCTCTCTAAACAATGTTGGATATTATTGCACCATATGACTATCTAGCATTTAATACTCTTAAAGCTAATTATTTTCCCGAGTCAACTTTTCTTGATGCTAAGTGGAGACAAAACTCATCACCCATATGGAACAATATATATATGGCAAGCAAGGAGAGTTATAATGGGTGGCCTATAGTGGCGTGTTGGGAACGAGCAGCTAATCAAAATATAGGGGGCGAGTGGATGCACAGGGGTGAAAATGGTTGTACTTCTGCCGAGTTGTCGAAAGACTATGAGAATGTCAAAGTTGTCATTTTGATGGAGTATGACGCTTTGAGGTGGGATTCAGAGTTGGTTATGGATATCTTTCCTCCCTAGGAAGCAGAGGCTATTTCAAGGACTTCACTATTGCAAATTAAAGTTATTTCTTCAAGCTATTTTTGCTAAACAATAATTGATGGAATGAGTCCAATAAACTTTTTCCTAAAAGAAAATAATTATGATTTATTTGACACATAAAAATAATATACAGAATAAATTGAAAATGAAAGAGGAAAAAACTCTCATCTTCTATGTCTCAAGGTTAGAACCCAAAGAAGACAAATGCACTATAACAAAAGCTATAACTTGTGATGCTTTTTATCACATCACGTCACACTTTGCGTCACACTTTTTAGTCACATATGTGGAACGTGACACAAGTTGAAAGTGCGGGTAGAGCATGTGTGGAGAGGATCTTTCTAAACATATGGAATTTTATCATAAAACTCATGATACATACATGTGTCAAGAGATGCAACACATACATGTCGAGAGTTTTACACGAGTCAAGAGTTGTTACACATATTTAAGTTGAATTTTAATTTACATTTTTCTTTCATATCAATTCATGTCCTTTTTTGAAATTAACTATTGGATCTGAGATGCAAGTTTAAGGGTGAAGAATTGCCTACTATTTTTTGAGATATCACAGAATATGCAGAGGAATAAAATAGATGATAAGTCAAACAATAAGCAGTGCAATAATCACAGGAATAATCATAATCAGAGCTCACGAGATTATACAGTGGTTCGGATAAAGCAATCCTACATTCACTCTTTCATCTCGCGAAGGGGCCTCCTCACTATGTGAAAGTTCTCCTGAATCACAAAAATCAATTCAGTAGGCTTACAAGATCGAAACCTTAGTTTCTCCCACACTAGTCGTCTGACCTAAACTCTTCACATATGAGTATCACTAGTCTTAGCTAGTGACCAATTCCTCAATTCAATCCCCACTTGTCAATTCACTTTGACTTGAGTACACCGTAAAAATAAGTTTGATACAAAAAAATAAATAATAATTAAGCATAACTAGAATGATCTTACAAGCCTTTGATTATAAAAAAAGCATTCTCCTAATGATTGAAGTGAAGTTTTGAGAAGAACAGCGATGATGGTGAAGTCCACAAGGGCAGCATTCCTCAAAGGTTGACGATCGGATGATGAAAAACAACGTCGAGGATGATTTCTGAGAAGCCCAAGTAAAATCCTTTCATCAAATTGAAACCCTAGCTCTCTCTCTCTCTTTCTATTTCTTTTTCTCTCTCAGTTAGGTCAGGAATCTTTGATGAAAGTTGTTAGGAAAGAGCCTACATACCCCTAACAATCGACGGCTGAGATTAAATCCAACAATAGATCAAAAATCTGAAAATCAGTGACTTAACCATCAATGGTTGATACATCAGATCTTCTGAAAAGCTATTATAATAGCGATTCTGATAACCGAGTTAAAAGTTATGGCCTGTATAAGTTTCAGCCTCAGTGTATGTTTCAATCCTGCTGCTGACTGTTTCAACGTTGTTTAACTAAAATATTCATATCTCGAGCTATACATCTCTAAATTGAGTTCCATTTATTCTTGTGATTTCATAACAATGATACAGACACTCCCATATGCTTAAACATGATTCTCACTCTTGATATTTTTCCTGCTACAGACTGTTTCGATGTGCTTAACTAAAATATTCATATCTCAATCTATACATCTCCGAATTGAGTTCCATTTATTCTTGTGAATTCGTAACAATGATGCAGAAACTCCCATATGCTCAAACATGATTCTCACTCTTGATATTATTTCTGAATTAGTTGTGATTAACTTCTCGTCTTGCTTATTTCAATATTGAACTTGATTCTAATTTCTTGTAACCTGTATACAACATATCAAACATGTATTAGACCAATATGGTGATTTGTTAGTCATCAAATAAAGTCAATTGTACGAACATGAGCCTAGCATTATTTTCCTTTTTTTCCCAACCAAACACCACTTAACTAAATTCCAACCCCACCAGTTTCAAAGGCATATATGCCTCTTTGTATTCCTAT
This sequence comes from Asparagus setaceus, assembly GCA_012295165.1. NCBI lineage: Eukaryota > Viridiplantae > Streptophyta > Magnoliopsida > Asparagales > Asparagaceae > Asparagus > Asparagus setaceus. The sequence continues at coordinate 42,625,656 of CM022707.1, read as the reverse complement.
CCAGATCCATGGCAACGTGAATTCAACAAAGTATTTAAACAAAAAAAATTTCTTAATTGAGAACAAGTACATCTCATTGAAATACTCTAATGAAAGCTAAAGCACCTTTTTCACTTTCAGTTTATTTTGTATCTAATGATTCAAATATATGTCATGGTTTGCGATACTTTTTATTTGTGTCACTGATGTTTAATTCTGTGCAATTAACACTACACTTCTACATGGGCGGTAAAATAAGTGTGGGCATAAGAAACTTTTGTTATAATGATAGAGAAATATTTTATGGTGTTCTTTTTTTTTTTTGGGGGGGGGCAAGGGAAAAAACTTGTAAATTTACCTATTTTGATGTTCTATTGGTAATTTGTGGTTCATACCTTTTGTTGGTGTTTATTAAATAACGTTAGCTCATATGTGATTTATTCTTTTGATTTTCATTGAACAAAAATATATCATGACCAGAAAAGTAGCTCATGATTCGGTGAGGAAAAGGAAGTCGTGGGGTTCGGATTGATGACCTTAGCAATGGATACTTTCTCCTTTGATTCATTCGTAGCTCCTCCCAAATCTCCCCACAATATCTCCCCATGACTCGTTCGAACCAAGAACTCTCGCAGCTCATATTTATATCAACTATAATTTCAATAATAGCTAGCTCCTTGCTCTCTTCTTCATTGTTCTTTGCATCCTCATGAATTCTCCCAAAATCTCCTCTTTCCTCTCTACATTCTGTCTACTCCTCTTCATCTTTCCCATCATCGCCCAAGGCAGTGGAGGCATTTTCAAAGTGCAGCGGAAGTATGCAGGAAACAAGCGCGCTCATGTCAATGATCTCAAGAAACACGATGAACAACGCCACTCTCGGATCCTTACCGGAAAACCTATAGATATTTATATGGGTGGCAATTTGACCTCCACAATGTATGTTTATTTTTTTTTATCTTAATTAACTAACCTTACGTTCTTTCATTTCATTTGTTGCCCATCTTTACTATAGCTTTTTATTTATTTTCCCTTGGTTCTGAATGAAGGCTGTGGTATACTGAGATTGCGATCGGGTCGCCTCCTCAGAATTTTACAGTGCATCTTGATACAGGAAGTGATGCTCTTTGGGTAAATTGTGAAGGTTGTAAGGGTTGCCCGACGAGGAACGATACTCTGGGGGTATGATTTTTATCTTTCTAATTATTACACTTATGACCTGAATTTTTTTACTATATTTTCTTCTAATTCATTAAGGTTGTAATTGAAAAACAATTTCATTTTATATTAGGAGTGTATTTATAATGGAAGGGAAGGAAGTGAGAATGAAATGATTTTCATACTTTTCAAAGTAAAATTATCTTTTTACTCTCATCATTTAATCTCACTGTCCTGTTTCTTTCAAATCCCTAAGCGCAAGTGGGTTATGTATTAGTAGCTAGGTATAGACGTGCACACTAATTAAGAGGCATGTGCATATATGGTCAGTTGCATTGTTAGTATAACAACATATCTGGTCTCCTCACACATACACACTAACATTTCGGTGCATTCGATGCGACACAAAACCCGTTGAGTGTTTTAGTTGAATTAGCAAGGGAACAGACAATTTGTAGTCCATTGTGTTTTGTAAATTTGAGGGCATTTCTGTTATTTTTTTCAACACTCCAGATACAAAATAATTCTCATCCACTCATCTAATAGGTGAGTAATCAAGTGGATTAGATGAGTAATCAAGTGGGGACCATCTTCAAATGGATAAATTTAAATGTGTAGTGTATGATTCCTCGTACACATGTAGACACAATACTCTTGTCCATCCATGTATGTCCAACACATACAAATTTCTTAATTGCTACCTATTTTACATGGGAAATTGGGTATCTTGTGTCTATTTTACAATTAATGTATTTCTAGATTTGTTTTGACTCAAATTGAGTGCTTTTCCACATATAAGTAGCTTCATATATCTATGAGAAATATCCATATAGTTAGAAGAAATTTTCACAAAGATTTGCTCTCGCGTAGGTTTTGCACAATGTTGTATTCGGCACTCTGTACCTTTATTGAAGCATGATACTCCTTTTTTCTCTACTAATAACAACTATTGCTATGTGCAGATAAAATTGTCACCGTACAATCCCAACAAATCTAAGAGTGCAAGAACTGTTGCGCGTGATGATAAAATCTGTGAGATAGTATCTCCAGTATTCCGAAAATACTCCCCTGGAGGAATCTGTCCCTTAAATATTTCATATATTGAAAACACGACGACTCTTGGTTACTATGTTACGGATTTAGTGAGTTTCAACCAATTTTCAGGCAACCAACAAAATCAAACAGTCAAAGCAAACGTCACATTTGCGTGAGTTCTCCTCCAATTTTTCCTCTATTTAATCTATTCCTTCATTCTTGTGCTAAATTATATCCTAACCTTATTCTAGGCTAGTTCAGATTAATTAGACAGTTTACGTAATCATTTCGAGATATTGAATTATGGTTTATAATTGCACTTTAGTCATATTTAGAGAGCAAGGCTCCTATAAACTTAAGTGTATAGGGAATAGTCATACACCAACTTTTATATCCATTGATGTTGCCTTGGGATCCGTGAAAGATATAAAGTCCACTTTGAGATTTGTGCATCTCTTGATTTCACGGATCCCAAGGCAACATCAATGGATACAAAAGTTGGTGTATACTATTCTCTATCAACTTAAGTTTATAGAAGCCTTGCTCCATATTTAGATATAACATTGTTTTGAACTGTTTTAAATGAAAAGCATAGAACTTGGTAGTCATATTATCCGCAATCATAATCATGTACATCAAGGCAAGACTAAGCCTTAGACGGACCAATATCTGGTCCCACTTATATTAGGGCAAGACTAAGTACCGGACTGACCAATTCGTTCTCACTCAAAATTACAACATGAAGATAAAATAAAAGCCAAACGGATACGAGAACGTAATCATTATAGGACTGAAGGTTAAATATTCTATATATGTGAGCATTTAGGGTGTGTTTATATACCATGGTGAGTTTTCTGTGATGTTTTTCTATTTTAAAAAAAAACACCATGCCATGGTATTCTTCCTCTAAAGTATTCTCAAAATACCATTGTGAGTTTTTTGTCAACACTACTTTGATCAATACTACACATAAATCTTTTATATTATACTATGTTCTCGCTATTTTGTTTGGGGGTTTGTCAAAAACCATCTTTAAAATAGGGTGAAATTAAAAAAGTCATTTTCCAAGTTTAATTTATACAGAAACCACTTTTAAAGAGGTTTCATGTTGCAATAAACCACCTTGGTCTGTTTTTTGATGAAATTTCAATTGAAATATGCAAAATACCCTTAAATATATACACATGTCAGCTGGCGCAACATGTGTTAATAACCAAAGTTGGCATATCTTCTGATGTATTTTTAAGGGCGCTTTCGGGATTCCAATCAAAAATTTAATCAGAAAATAAGTCTAGGTGATTGATTGCAGTCAGAAAACTCTCTTTAAAGGTGGTTTCTAGAAATTGAACTTGAGAGATGGTTTTTATATTTCCACCCTTTTCCAAAGGGTGGAAATATAAAACCCCTTTGTTAGTTAGAGTATTTATCATATTATATTATATAAAAACTCTCTTTAAAGGTGGTTTCTATAGAAATTGAACTTGAGAGGTGGTTTTATATTTCCACCCTTTTCCAAAGGTGTTTCTTTTTTCTTTTTTCTTTTTTTTTTTTTGGTGAAAACCCCTTTTGGTAGTTAGAGCATTTATCATATTATATAGGGTTTTGTTTTTCCTAGAAATCACCTTCAAAGTGGGTTTGTGTTAAAATCAACTATTTCCTAGTCAAAATTTTACTAAAAAAACAAAAAATAAGCTTAAATAATTCACGTTCAAAGTACGTGACTTGTATCCTAACAAGACCTAAACATTAAAAAAATGAGTCACATACCTCACTTCAAACACATCTAGAAAAGCTCGGGAATTTTACAGTGAGACACTCGCATGTGAGCTTCTCTCTTGATATGAAAAAAATATAATATCCACATCAGCTTTCTCTCGATTCATAACTCTTCGATTTCTCTCAACCCGTATATTACATACATATGCGGCAAAACTCACCTTCAACACTTTGTTAGATCTGAGATGCAAGCCTAGAGGGGGGTGAATAGGGTTGCTACCATTTTTCGCTAAAAATATAGAATATGCAGTGAAATAGATAAAATAAAAGTGAACAACGATAATAAACCAGAAATAACAACCAAGAAAATGCGAGACTTTATAGTGGTTTGGATAACAAACCTATGTCGACTCTCCCTTCTCACGAAGGGACTTCCTCACTCTGCCAAAAGTTCTTCTGAATCACAACTCGAATCAGGAGGCTTATAAAGACTGCACCCTGAATTCTACCTGAAACCAGTCGTCTAACCTAACTGTCCACAATGAATAAACACCTAGCCTTAGCTAGACCAAATTCCTTAATTCACTCCGACTTGAGTACGCTATAAACCCTCAATTCACACCAGCTTGAGTACACCGCAAAAATAAGTTTAAATCAAATAAACCAATATCAGTTAAGCGCAATATAAAAAGATCTTACTGCCCTTTCAATAAAACAAACCATCCTTCGAAGGATATAAGAGAAGTTTGATGAAGAACAGTGATGAAGATCAATCCAAGGGCAACTCTCCTTGCTATGATAGATCTGATGATGTTGTGCGCGGCGAGTAAGAGTTTGTTGAGGCTATGGGGTTCGAAACCTTCAATAAAATCTCTTCTCAATTCAAAATCCTAAAGCTCTCTCTTCTCTCTATTTCTTTCAATGTTATATAGCCTTCAATAGATTAGGAAAAAAATATCCTAAATGTGGTAGAGTTTAGAGAACAAAAGGAATGATGAACGGCTGTGATTAAATTATCAAATCTCTAATCAGCTGACTTTATCATCGATGGTACACGACCATCGATGGGTCCCTAAGCACCATCAATGGGTTCTTGTAATCCATCGATGAGCTGAAATCCTGCCTCTGAAATTCTATAATTGGTTCTTGTAGACTATCGATGAATTTGTGACCACCGATGGGTCCCTAACGATCATCAATAGTACGAAGGCTGAAATCAGCGTTTGTGCTGATCTTCGTGTCATTGCGCCTCATACATGGCTTATACATGTATTCACCTATGCTATATTATCTCAAATAAATATTAGTACTAAATGAGAGTTTGTTATTACTCAAACAAGAGCTATTGTACGGACTACGTCCTAACACACTTTACCTTACTAAAGCCGTCTTGTAGCATTTACCCATCCATTGTATCACCTCAAGCCATCTCGTCGGCCATCCACAAGCACCCTGCCATTCCGTTATACGTTTTCTTTACCTCATATGCTTACCCACAAATGAAAAACAAATGGTCTAATGATTTAAACATTACCTTTACACAAATAGCAATGATTACTTTGAATCACCCTCATCTCAGCAAACGATCCTGCGTTAAATGTCACTTTCCTGCCGCAATCCACTCCTCAAATGAATGCTTAGGTACGTTCAAAACATTACAAACCGGTGAAGCCCAACCAATTGAACCATCATCTCCATACAACAACCTCTAATTCTTGAAATTTTCACCTTATCCGCAATCACTCATTTGCCTACTTTGGTTTCGGCAAAGCTCAATTCCTTCCAATTAAGGGTAACAATTATTCCAACTTTTAAGAGATTCTTCCATTGCCATGCATCCCCTAACTTTGTTCGCACACTCCAAATATCACTCTGCTTTACCCATTTGATCCGTAGGGCATCCTTCTTGCAGCTAATATCCCAAAGAACGTTCTAGCTACCAAAGCAGCAAATTTCCAGCCCTCCCCATGATACAACCCAAAACCCCTGTGTTTTATTCTCTTACACATATCAGCCCAATGTACCAGAGCCATTTTATGAGCTTCATCACTCCCATGCATCGCATAATATCTATGACAGCAAACACCAATAGCTTGAAGCACACTTTTGGGGAGGACAAAACCACTAGTCCATAAGACTTGGACTCAAAACAAAACTGACTTGACAAGAGCCAGTCTAACCTGCATAAGATAGCTTTCTTCACTGACCAAGAAGTAAGCTTTGACTCAGTAAACTCATCAGCTATGGCTCAGTAAGCGCCAAATTTAGGGTTAGAAGCGGAAGTTTGCTTCAAGGCGGGTTTTTGTTTGCTCTGCCCCTTTTGACCCTCTCTAGACAAACTCTCTACCCTTGTGCGCTTGGGAACGCGCTATAGCCTTGCTTGAAGCCGGCTCTCCTTATAGAAAACATTTTCATTTTTCCTCTTTCCAGAATCAATGGAAAAAATCATTCCTTTGCAACTTACCGCTTACCTATCTTTCTCCAAATACTCCGCAGGTAAACTCCCTTCAACAAATTCCAAATTGGAGAGCATACGTTGCTTAGTATCATTATCTAAACCAAAAAAAACAAAAAAAGGAAAAATACAGAACTCTTAGAAGCATTAGCCGCAAATCCCTGATCTTCAACAAAATGTTTGTTATGCCGCGAGACCCAAATGCGTGTCGCCAGGCACGTGACAAGTCGCCTGGCATATTCTATCGATATTGTAAAATACCGTGTTCGCGGTAAAAGTTGGGATGATTGTCATTGATTTGAATTTGCTTACAGCTTCTTTGGCCTACAACAAAATTCAAGAGAAATATCGCCTTTTATTTTAAGGCTTACAATGAAAATCAAAAGATTACAACTTTTATCCTTGTGAACAAGCGGGGATCTGTTATATCGGATCCTCGCTATGCGGGTTCTTTGCCCGTGCCGGGACTTATTGTGTCCGTGGACCACCGCGCAATCCCGATCCGTAGAGACCCGGTTCGAACTACAGATGTAAAGGGCTCGCTTCACGAAGGAAACGGTTACCGAGGGGATCACACTCACGAAGGAGAGGATCGCCGGGATCGCGACTCACGAAGGAGAGGATCGCCGAGCGGGTGAGATCTACTAGGAGAAATCACGCTATCCCCGAGGTTAAGACGGCTTAACCTAGAGGGTATCTCAGAGTTCGACCAATTCGCTTACCTTCCGCCTATAGATCCGGACGCCGATCGGACTTGTACTGCCGGTGTTCGAACGGCGCTGCTGACGGCTCGTGGATCTCGTGAGAATTCTTCGAAACTCCTCGAAAATCACGCCTCAAAGCCAAAGCCAAATCCTCAAAATCCAAGTCCAAGATCCCGAAATCCCACCTCGGAAAATCCAACCCTCCACTTCAAGACCCCCTATTTATACAAAAAGGGGATGTGTGGCTGGCGGAGCCACCACTGGCGAGCCACTCGCCACTTGGCCGAGGCATCTCGGCCATGGCGAGGTGCCTCGACCAAGTTGGCGAGGTGGCTCGGCCAGTGGCCGAGCCTCCTACCACTTTGTCGGCACCTCGGCCAAGTTGGCGAGGTGGCTCGGCCAGTGGCCGAGCCACCTTGGCCATTTGGCCGAGGTGTCGCCTCGCCGCTTTTTCATTGCTTCGCCGTCCGCCGATTCTTCGTTAATTTCCGTCGACTCTTTCGGTCTTCCCGCTTAGTTTTGCTCGGTGATGTCGCCGTTGGGTTTGAGTCCGTGTCCGATCAACTTTCGAGCTCAAACGGCTCGCTTGCATCGACGGACTGGCACGGTTGATTCCGCCTCGCCAATGCTTGAGTTTAGCCAACTCGCACGCCGCTTCATTGGCTCGTGACGCCTTGCCGACTTACTTCATGTGCTCGCCGACTCGCTTCACGCTGCTTTGGCGGCGTGATGCTTTGCGACGCCGGTTTGTCGAATGGATCGTCGGTTGTCAACCCACCGCCACGAAGTTTCGACGGCATCGATAAGCAATTTTTATGCCTACAGATACCCTCCAAAGCGCCTCAGCCTCGATTCTTGATGAGTCCGATGCTTTGACATGATGGTTCCGGCCTCGCCTGGTGAGGATCCCAAAAGATAGCTTCAAATCTTCGATTCTTTCAGATCATCCAGTTCTTTGTAGGATTCCTGATAAGATCACGGTGCTGCATTTATTATCTGACCGCTTGTTATCTTGATTCGAAGCTGGCGGGTGAGTTTTGTTTGTAACTTGTGTCGGTTGGTTATTGTTTGACTAACCAACGGACTTTTGGACTTCTCTGTATGCCGGCGAACTCCTCGTTGGCGACGCGTTGGCTGTGTCGAATACATGGAACTGCATAACCATCACTCGGCTAATTCCTCCATCATGACGTGTGTTGTTGGTTTAACTACAGCGGGGGGATATGATTATCCGATGTCAACATGACTTTCACTCCTCATCAGATTATCCCTCTCTTGGAGATTATGGTGGGAGGAAATTAAGGGTTACCGAGTTATCCTTAAGAATATGGATTTATTCTCCAGGAACTCCTCGTTGAAATTTTGGAAATAGTTTATACTCGAAATCCTAGTCGGAGTAGGATTGGGCGACGCATTGATCGGCGTCGATGCAATTCGCATGATCAAGTTATCCCTAGGAATATTCTTTGTGAAAATATTCTTCCGGGAACTTCTCGATAAATTAGGAAACAGTTTATACTCGCAATCCTAGTTGGAGTAGGATTAGCGACGCTGATCGGCCGATGCAATCCGCATCGATCGAAGTTATCCCCGAGAACATTTTGTGTGAAAATATTCTTCCGAACTTCTCGATAAATTGGGAAACAGCTTTATACTCGTAATCCTAGTTGGAGTAGGATTAGCGACGCTGATCGGCGCCGATGCATCCGCCGATCGAAGTTATCCTAAGAATATTTTTGTGAAAATATTCTTCCGGAACTTCTCGATAAATTAGGAAACAGCTTTATACTGTAATCCTAGTTGGAGTAGGATTAGGCGACGCGCTGATCGGCGCCGATGCATCCGCCCGATCGAAGTTATCCCTAAGAATATTTTTGTGAAAATATTCTTCCTGAACTTCTCGATAAATTAGGAAACAGCTTTATACTCGTAATCCTAGTTGAGTAGGATTAGGCGACGCGTTGATCGGCGCCGATGCAATTCGCGATGATCAAGTTATCCCTAGGAATATTCTTTGTGAAAATATTCTTCCGAACTTCGATAAATTAGGAAACAGCTTATACTGTAATCCTAGTTGGAGTAGGATTAGGCGACGCGCTGATCGGCCGATGCAATCCGCATCGATCGAAGTTATCCCCGAGAACATTTTGTGTGAAAATATTCTTCCGGAACTTCTCGATAAATTGGGAAACAGCTTATACCGTAATCCTAGTTGAGTAGGATTAGGCGACGCTGCTGATCGGCGCCGATGCAATCCGCATCGATCGAAGTTATCCCTAAGAATATTTTTGTGAAAATATTCTTCCGGAACTTCGATAAATTAGGAAGCGGTTTATACTCGTAATCCTAGTTGAGTAGGATTAGCGACGCGCTGATCGGCGCCGATGCAATCCAAGACGATCGAAGTTATCCCCGAGAACATTTTGTGTGAAAATATTCTTACGGGAACTTCTCGATAAATTAGGAAACGGTTTATACTCGTAATCCTAGTTGGAGTAGGATTAGGCGACGCGTTGATCGGCGTCGATGCAATCCGCACGATCGAGTTATCCCTAAGAATATTTTTTGTGAAAATATTCTTAGGAACTTCTCGATAAATTAGGAAACAGTTTATACTCGTAATCCTAGTTGGAGTAGGATTAGGCGACGCGTTGATCGGCGTCGATGCAATCCGCCGATCGAAGTTATCCTAAGAATATTTTTGTGAAAATATTCTTAGGAACTTCTCGATAAATTAGGAAGCGGTTTATACTCGTAATCCTAGTTGGGTAGGATTAGGCGACGCGTTGATCGGCGTCGATGCAATTCGTGAGGTGTTATCCTGCCGAATAAACCTTCAGAGTCTTTCCCAATATAGCGGAAGAATTAGGAGCCATTAACGGACTGATTTGGCTATCTTGACATCCAAACAAGATTCCAATTAGGACTCCTAATTAGGGCTGATTAGAGTCCTAATTGGAATTGATTTGGGCTCCAATTAGAATTCCTACTTCTTGCCAAATAGGAGTCCTTGTTCAAAGAGGATTGGGTGCATGTGGGTTGTTATAAATATCCACAAGGCTTCTTTCTTGCTGACCTAGGCCGCCCCCTGCTCTCTCTCTCTCTTGTTTTCATCTAAGCTTCGCCGTCTTATTTCCTTGATCAGCGAGGTATGTGTCTGCGAGGTTTTGTAAATTCTTTTCTTCTTTTCTTCCCTTTTTGTGTATGTAGGTGAAGACAACCACAAAGGGAGAAGTATGCTTGGCGTGGCCTTGGCTTGTGAGGCCATGGCAGCGAGTGGTAAATATGGCGCTGCGGCGGCATATTGTAGCGTGTGCTCCGTCTTATTTGGCCTTCTGGCTGGCATCATGCTGTGGCTATCGCCAGCCCATATTACACCATGTATTTGGCTATTCTTGGCGCCGCCCTTCGCTTATTTAAGCTGCCCTGTAAGCGTCCGTCTTACGTATTCCCGAAGCTGGTACGCCGATGCCGAAGTCTGATGTCTTGGTGTCGCGCCGTCGGGGGTTCGTCGGGTTCGGCCTCGGGTTGTGTATGGTTCGATTCGGCTTGGTTGTGTTGCGGCGTCGGGCGTATGCGTCTGTTGGTGCCTCGGTTGTGGCGAGCCGCGACGACCAAGCGGGCCCCTTTTTTGTTATATTTGTTGATTTTTAACCATGCGTCGACTTTTAGTGGGTGTCTTTGCGGCTTCCGATGTCGTCGGGAAGATCCGCAGCGTTTGAGTAGTGATCAACTTCGGCGGCGTCAATGCGCCTCCTTCTTTGGTGGTGCGCCCGGCGTCATCATATTCTCATACATATATCGTCATGTCCCGCTTGGCTCTCCTTTGTGGCGATTGGGAAGAGCGAAATCCTCCTTTGTGGGGATTGGCGAATTTACACGTTATGACCCAGCCGTTCTCCTTTGTGGCGATTGGGAAGAGTGAGATTCTCGCCGTGAGGATCGAGGCTTCAAAAATCACCCGTCGATGTTTTTAGCGGGGCGATTTCACACCGTACTCGCCCGTAGAGCGGAATATATTGCGCTTGGATCATGCGGTTATATTTATCGTTCTCGGGTGTTTATCTGGATGAAATCGTCATACCGATTATAAGGTAAATGACTCAATCTATGTAAGATGAATTCAGCGCCATTTACTAGCGAGTATTTTCGATTTGAGTTGATTATTCCTCGGGAGCTTTTCCGACCCTACGGGACGTCATAGTGACTATTATTCCATGTGTGATGATCCGCGATTTCTATCTACCTCGATTTGCGCTGGGACATCGTGAGCGATCGGTGTGTTTGAGGAGTTCAGCGTTCTCCGCGATTGGTCACCGATGCGGCTCGTAGGGGCCTTGACTCTTGAACGCTGCGAAAGGCATTATCTATTCGGTGGCTCGGTTAAGGATCGGATCTGACTCTTATCGAGAGTGAGAGTGGTTGAACAAAGGCGGGAGGCCTTGTATATTCCCGGATACCTCGTCGGCTCGTTGACCGACCTTAGACACCATCTTTGTGACCGCATGTATGTCATGGCGTTTGTAGAAGCATGATCATATTCATTGTGGGTTTATTACCCGGCCCGGTTCGGGTTCCAACGGGAATGTGTTATTCACCACAGGGTTGTAGAGTGGACACACCGCCCGTGATGAGCTTTTAGTTCTGCCTCAACAGGAATCGCCTTGCTAAATTGGCCGATGCAATCCGCATCGATCGAAGTTATCCCTAAGAATATTTTTGTGAGAATATTCTTCGGGAACTTCTCGACAATTTAGGAAACAGCTTTATACCGTAATCCTAGTTGGAGTAGGATTAGGCGACGCGTTGATTGGCCGATGCAATCCGCGACGATCGAAGTTATCCCTAAGAATATTTCTTGTGAGAATATTCTTCCGAACTTCTACAATTTAGGAAACGGTTTATACCGTAATCCTAGTTGAGTAGGATTAGGCGACGCTGCTGATTGGCCGATGCAATCCGTCTGATCGAGTTATCCCTAAGAATATTTCTTGTGAGAATATTCTTCCGAACTTCTCGACAATTTAGGAAACAGTTTATACTCGTAATCCTAGTTGGAGTAGGATTAGGCGACGCTGCTGATTTACGCCGATGCAATCCAAGACGATCGAAGTTATCCCTAAGAATATTTCTTGTGAGAATATTCTTCCGAACTTCTCGATAAATTAGGAAACAGCTTTATACCGTAATCCTAGTTGAGTAGGATTAGCGACGCTGATCGGCCGATGCAATCCGCATCGATCGAAGTTATCCCTAAGAATATTTCTTGTGAGAATATTCTTCCTGAACTTCTAGATAAATTAGGAAACATTTATACTGTAATCCTAGTTGAGTAGGATTAGGCGACGCTGATCGCCGATGCAATCCAAGACGATCGAAGTTATCCCTAAGAATATTTCTTGTGAGAATATTCTTCCGAACTTCGATAAATTAGGAAACAGCTTATACCGTAATCCTAGTTGAGTAGGATTAGGCGACGCGCTGATCGGCGCCGATGCATCCGCGACGATCGAAGTTATCCCTAAGAATATTTCTTGTGAGAATATTCTTCCGAACTTCGATAAATTAGGAAACAGCTTATACTGTAATCCTAGTTGAGTAGGATTAGCGACGCGCTGATCGGCGCCGATGCATCCGACGATCGAAGTTATCCTAAGAATATTTCTTGTGAGAATATTCTTCCGGAACTTCGATAAATTAGGAAACAGCTTTATACCGTAATCCTAGTTGGAGTAGGATTGGGCAACGCTGATTGGCGCCGATGCAATCCGCACGATCGAAGTTATCCCTAAGAATATTTCTTGTGAGAATATTCTTCCTGAACTCGATAAATTAGGAAACAGCTTTATACCGTAATCCTAGTTGGAGTAGGATTAGGCGACGCTGATCGGGCCGATGCAATCCGCATCGATCGAAGTTATCCCTAAGAATATTTCTTGTGAGAATATTCTTCCGAACTTCTAGATAAATTAGGAAACAGCTTTATACCGTAATCCTAGTTGGAGTAGGATTAGGCGACGCTGATCGGCCGATGCAATCCGCACGATCGAAGTTATCCCTAAGAATATTTCTTGTGAGAATATTCTTCCGAACTTCGATAAATTAGGAAACAGCTTTATACTGTAATCCTAGTTGAGTAGGATTAGGCGACGCTGATCGGCCGATGCATCCGCACGATCGAAGTTATCCCTAAGAATATTTCTTGTGAGAATATTCTTCCGAACTTCTCGATAAATTAGGAAACAGCTTATACCGTAATCCTAGTTGAGTAGGATTAGCGACGCGCTGATCGGGCCGATGCAATCCGCGACGATCGAAGTTATCCCTAAGAATATTTCTTGTGAGAATATTCTTCCGAACTTCGATAAATTAGGAAACAGCTTTATACTGTAATCCTAGTTGGAGTAGGATTAGGCGACGCTGATCGGCCGATGCATCCGCACGATCGAAGTTATCCCTAAGAATATTTTTGTGAGAATATTCTTCCTGAACTCGATAAATTAGGAAACAGCTTATACTGTAATCCTAGTTGGAGTAGGATTAGGCGACGCTGCTGATCGGGCCGATGCAATCCAAGACGATCGAAGTTATCCCTAAGAATATTTCTTGTGAGAATATTCTTCCGGGAACTTCTCGATAAATTAGGAAACAGTTTATACTCGTAATCCTAGTTGGAGTAGGATTGGGCAACGCGTTGATTGGCGTCGATGCAATTCGTGAAGTGTTATCCTGCCGAATAAACCTTCAGAGTCTTTCCCAATATAGCGGAAGAATTAGGAGCCAATTAACGGACTGATTTGGCGCTATCTTGACATCCAAACAAGATTCCAATTAGGACTCCTAATTAGGGGCTGATTAGAGTCCTAATTGGAATTGATTTGGGCTCCAATTAGAATTCCTACTTCTTGCCAAATAGGAGTCCTTGTTCAAAGAGGATTGGGTGCATGTGGGGTTGTTATAAATACCCACAAGGCTTCTTTCTTGCTGACCTAGGCCGGCCCCCTGTGCTCTCTCTCTCTCTTGTTTTCATCTCGCTTCTCGCCGTCTTTTCTTCCTCGATCAACAAGGTATGCATACGAGAGCCTCACGAGTCCTTTTTCTTCTTTTTCTTCTCTCTTTTCTTTGTGTATGCAGGTGATGAAAACCACGAGGGGAGAAGGACGAGGCGGCGGCCATAGGCGGCGGCGACGTGGCGCGCAAGGGCGGCGGCTGGTGCGCTGGATACTACAAGTTAGCCGGCATTGGCCAATACTACATGCTAAATATGGTTCGCCGTTGTTTCCAGCGCTGGCGCCGTTACATGCTGGCGGCGGTGACTCAGCTGGCGCCTGGCCGACGGGCGGGCGCTCCTCGGTACTGGCGCCGCTCGTGGTGTCAAGGCCGGATTTTGTAGCTTTTTTGACCTTTATTTGCTGATCTTCCACTATGTATCTGACTCTGTTCGTCTTCTTTTGCAGTTTCCGATGTCGTCGGGAAGATCACGCGTTTCGAGGAGTCGATCAACTCGCACGGCGCGTGAATGCACGCCTCCTTCTTTCGGTGGTGCGCCAGCGTCATCATATTCTCGTACATATATGCGTTGTATCCCCGCTTTGTTCTCCTTTGTGAGGCGATTGGGAAGAGCCGAGATTCTCCTTCGTGAGGATCGCCGCTTCAGATTGTGTACTCTCATTATGACCCCGCTTCGTTCTCCTTTGTGAGGCGATTGGGAAGAGCCGAAATTCTCCTTTGTGGGGATGGAAGCTACACAGATTGGTTTTGCTTGGTCATCACCCGTCTCGATGTCTTTAACGGGAGCGATTTCATACCATACCCTTGCTCTGTAGAACGGAATATATTGCCGCTTGGTTTACGCGACTATATTTATCGTTCTCCGGGTATTCGATACGGATAAAATCGTCGTACCCATTATAAGGTCGTGACTCGATCTCATGGGTTTCTGAGAAGAGTTCTACGCCTTATACTGTTTCCCTTTTTCAAGATATTCCTCCTAAATGATCTGTTAACCCTTTGTTCTCTTGTGGTAGGCGGATGCTCCGATGATTATTCGTCTACTTCGAAGGCTCCCAATGTCAAGTCTCGATTCTCAAGGTCATCCGGGAGAAGGCCTTTTTCCACCGAGGAAGCTAACCGCAATAGGCTTAACACTCGCATGAAGAAACCCACGAAGCTGAGCCTACTATCATAATTTCGATGACGAGTTTGAGGATCGCTTCCATCATCCGCTTCCACTTTACGCCTTTGGCGAAACCAGATTTCCGACCCTTCGAGTATAGGGCTGGTGGAGGCCCTGTGTTAATCTTGACGGACCACTTCCACGGATTCAACCTATTGCGAGATTGCCGGGCCAAAATCTGCGTTCGACTCGGTTACGTGATGGGTCTCCTTCACCGTTGGAGAATGGTTTGAAGCAGCATCTCTATTATCGAGGTTAGATGGGCGACTTTTATGGTCTTCGCCCATTCATATTGAGTATCTTGGAGGAAATTCAGCGTGTTGGTGGCCCTCACTAGTTAATCGCTAGAGCAAAGCTCACTAGTCAGCCTAACTCTTGCGCATCGCGGTGGAGGATTTAGCTTTTGAATCATGCGATGAGGTGATACGACTCATCGACGGCTCGGATCAAGGCTTCTCGTGAACGCGCTTATCGCGAGAGGAAAATATCAGAGCAAGAGATCATATTTTCGAACTCATATGAGCGACATTGCCGCTGCGCCAGAAGATAAACTTGTACCACACCCATGTCGAACGCATGTGAATCGACTGCTCAAGGAGAAGACGTTGAAGGATTTCACGCGGAGTGCACCGAGTCCGTGATGTCATCAACGCGGAGAAGCAAGTCCTCGAGGCGTCGTCGGGAACATGCGGCCGCTATTGCCGCTAACTCAAGAGGAACTTGAGAAGGAAGCCAAGGCTCGGGTTCGAGCGATCCAGAGGAAAAATTAGCCGCCGGCCAAGGCCGACCTTGCTTCCTTCACATTACTGGATTGCGCCAATGAAGTCTGATGTGCTGCGAGACTTTTCTGTTCTCTTTGTTCAGCCAGGTCGTTACGATTTTTATTTAGATGTATTATCATAACTTTGCTTGAATCAATTGTCTCGATAATTGTAGCTCCTTCTATATTTGCTTCAAATGAATAAGATCCATCCCTTTCACTATTTATTATGATTCTTTTACTTCGTCAGAAATAATTAACCATAATACTTATAGGATTTTTGGCAAACCCTCAGCCTTCAACGGGTTTGATTAGCCTTTACCAACCACCGTTTGAGTTGGGCTAGCGTGCGGATTATCAGGATCCGTTCCGCACGTGACGTTGTGCTAAAAGAATGAAACTCTTCTAGACTTGTTGCTATGATATTGAATACATAGGCCATTACTCTTTACGGGCAAGAGACCCGACAGCGTGTGGCGTTGGCTTTATCCCTTCTTAGGCTTCGGATGAAATACCCTTAATCAAACTCGTGTCTTCTTCAATCGAAAAGACTAAACCGCAACGCTGTGAGGCGCTGGCTTTATCCCTTCTTAGGCTTCGGGATGAAATACCCCGTAATCGAACTCGTGTCTTCTTCAATCGAAAAGACTAAACCGCAACGCTGCGGTGAGGCGCTGGCTTTAGGGTTATTGGCTAACCCCCGCCCTCAGCGGGTTTGATTAGCCTTTACCAACCACCGTTTGAGTTGGGCTGGCGTCGCGGATTATCACGGATCCGTTCGCACATGGCGTTGTGCTAAAAGAATGAAACTCTTCTAGACTTGTTGCTATGATATTGAATACATAGGCCATTACTCTTTACGGGCAAGAGACCCGACAGCGTGTGGCGTTGGCTTTATCCCTTCTTAGGCGGGATGAAATACCCGAGAATCAAACTCGGTGTCTTCTTCAATCGGAAAAAGACTAAACCGGCAGCAGCGTGTGGCGTTGGCTTTATCCCTTCTTAGGCTTGGGATGAAATACCCGAATCGAACTCGTGTCTTCTTCAATCGGAAAAAGACTAAACCGACAGCAGCGTGTGGCGTTGGCTTTAGGGTTATTAGCTAACCCCGACCCTCAGCGGGTTTGATGAGCCTTTACCAACTACCGTTTGAGTTGGGCTAGCGTCGCGGATTATCACGGATCCGTTCGCACATGGCGTTGTGCTAAAAGAATGAGACTCTCTTAGACTTAATGCTACGATGTTGAATCGTAGGCCGTCTTTTCACGGAAGACTAACGACAGCGCGTGTTACCGTAGACTCATCCCTTCTTAGGCCGGGATGAAATACCCGAATCGAACTCGGTGTCTTCTTCAATCGAGAAAGACTAAACCGACAGCAGCGTGTGAGGCGTTGGCTTTATCCTTCTTAGGCTTGGGATAAAATGCCCCGAATCAAACTCGGTGTCTTCTTCAATGGGAGAAAGACTAAACCGCAACGCTGCGGTGAGGCGCTGGCTTTATCCCTTCTAAGGCTTGGGATAAAATGCCCCAGTCGAACTCGGTGTCTTCTTCAATGGAGAAAGACTAAACCGACAGCAGCGTGTGGCGTTGGCTTTATCCTTCTTAGGCCGGGATGAAATACCCGAATCGAACTCGGTGTCTTCTTCAATGGGAGAAAGACTAAACCGGCAGCAGCGTGTGGCGTTGGCTTTATCCCTTCTTAGGCCGGGATAAAATGCCCCAGTCGAACTCGGTGTCTTCTTCAATCGGAGAAAGACTAAACCGACAGCAGCGTGTGAAGCGTTGGCTTTATCCTTCTTAGGCTTGGGATAAAATGCCCCAAGATGAATCTTGGTGTCTTCTTTGACCGAGAATGACCGAACCGGATTAAGATTGATTGAGGTGGGAAAGGAAGAATGTGTTCTATTTCGGGATGAGGCTTAGTGATTCCTTCTTTGTAGGAATCGAAAAGACTTCGGGTGACCTTGATCGGACAACTGGTGCGAAAATCTCGGCATACCTTGATCGGCTACCTAAGATAAGAGGGGAACTAAGAGTGGGATCTCCACCGAGAACCGAAAAGACTCAGTGACCTTCACGGACAACCCGGTTCGAAAATCCCTACAAGATACCTTCACGGCTACCGAGATGAAGATGGAACTAAGAGTGGGATCTCCACTCCGAGAACCGAAGAGACTCGTGTGACCTTCACCGGACAACCTGGTCCGAAAATCCCAAGATACCTTCACGGGCTACCTAGGATGAAGATGGAACTAAGAGTGGGATCTCCACTCCGAGAACCGAAGAGACTCAGCGACCTTCACGGACAACCTGGTCCGAAAATCCCTACAAGATACCTTCACGGGCTACCTAGGATGAAGATGGAACTAAGAGGATCTCCACTCAGAACCGAAGAGACTCAGTGACCTTCACGGACAACCTGGTCTGAAAATCCCTACAAGATACCTTCACCGGCGCTACCTAGATGAAGATGGAACTAAGAGTGGGATCTCCACTCCGAGAACCGAAGAGACTCAGCACCTTCACGGACAACCTGGTCTCGAAAATCCCACAAGATACCTTCACGGGCGCTACCTAAGATGAAGATGGAACTAAGAGTGGGATCTCCACTCGAGAACCGAAGAGACTCAGCGACCTTCACGGACAACCCGGTTCGAAAATCCTACAAGATACCTTCACCGGCGCTACCGAGATGAAGATGGAACTAAGAGTGGGATCTCCACTCCGAGAACCGAAGAGACTCGTGTGACCTTCACCGGACAACCCGGTCTGAAAATCCCTACAAGATACCTTCACCGGCGCTACCTAGGATGAAGATGGAACTAAGAGGATCTCCACTCGAGAACCGAAGAGACTCGTGTGACCTTCACGGACAACCTGGTCGAAAATCCCTACAAGATACCTTCACCGGCTACCTAGGATGAAGATGGAACTAAGAGTGGGATCTCCACCGAGAACCGAAGAGACTCAGCGACCTTCACCGGACAACCCGGTTCGAAAATCCCTACAAGATACCTTCACGGGCGCTACCTAAGATGAAGATGGAACTAAGAGTGGGATCTCCACTCGAGAACCGAAGAGACTCAGCGACCTTCACGGACAACTGGTCTCGAAAATCCCTACAAGATACCTTCACCGGCGCTACCGAGATGAAGATGGAACCCTTCCGCTTGACACGAAGGATTTTACGCTTGGAGAGGGAGGATTTTATATTCTCTCCAAAGTGAAAGGAATTTTGAGTGGGCCTCTTGTTCATAGAAGGAATCAAGAGGGGATTTTGGTAATGTACCAGAAAATTTGTAGACCCACCGTCAAGGAATTTGATCGGTGGGGGAAATTGTGATGGAGGATAAATCTAGGATTATCCTCGCGAAAAGTGGGTGAAACATCCCACGAGGAACTTCCCGTCGAAACGGGTTATCCCGAAGATACTATGGGTAGTATTTCTTCAGGAACTTCCCATTTATCTAAGATTAATTGCCTGGCCGCCATTTTGGGTAATGAGGCGATATGCACCATTGAGTAAACCGTTTCTATTACAAGCGGACCCTCCCATTTAGGTTCGAATTTACCTTTCTTTTGGAAGTGAGGATTATCGGTCGTCGGCGGCGAGGACCAAATCTCCTTCTCTAAAGGTTCTCTGTCGAACTTTCTTGTTGAAAGCCGACATCCTAGCTTGGTAGAACTCAATGCATTGTTGAGCCTCGAGCTTCTCATCTAACATCTCAAGCTCTTGAGGCGTTTTGATGTTGTTCTTGGTCGTCATCTGTTGAAAGGCGTCGCGAAGTGGCGGATCTGAATTTCCAATGGGAGCGCTTCACGCGTAGACCGAGATGCGGGGTTGCTCCGTTGGCGTCGCGTCTGCGTTGTGCGATACGCCCAGAGTGCTTCTCCGAGTTTATCATCCCAGTCTCGCTTGTTACTTTTCACAAGCTTCGACAGAATTTTGATAATCGTCTTGTTGAATGCCTCGGCTAATCCATTCGCAGCTGGATTATAGGCTGTCGACGAGACGTCTTGTATCTTAAATTTCTCGCAAAACCTGATGAAGGAATTGCTGATGAACTGGGGACCATTGTCATGCACGATCCGTTTTGGGACACCGTGTCGATAGATGACATGGTGTTTGATAAACTTGATGACGGTACTCGCCTTTACTTCCTTTAGCGGGATTGCTTCAGCCCACTTGGAGAAGTAGTCGGTGATCGCTAGAATAAACCGATCGCCTTTGACAGACGGAGGAAAAATGGGACCTACAATGTCCATTCCCCATGTCTCGAATGGCCAGGATGTGGCCGAAGGATGCAACTGCTCAGGAGGCTGATGCATATAATTCGCGTGAATTTGACACGCGTGGCATTTCGGCGTACTTCGGCGTCATTAATCATCGTGGGCCAAAAGTAGCCCATTCTCCTGATTCGATCGTAGAGCTTGGGACCAGGCTGGTGCGCACCACATTCACCTTCGTGTGCTTCCCGAAGGACCTCTTCTGCCTCTTTGTTTGAGAGGCATCGGAGTAAAAGACCATCGTACCCCCGGCGATATAACGTCTGGGTCTCTGTGTCGTAAAAGAATCTTGGAGCTCTTCGCCGGACTGACTCTCTCTCCTTTACGTCTTCTGGTAGAATACCATGTAAGACGTAATCGATGATAGGAAAGCGCCAATCTCGGGGCTCCAACTTGGTTTGGGTTGTATACACTTCTTTGGTAACTACCCCCTTATCTTCTTGTGCCTCATCGTATAATGGTACGAAGAGTTGGTGAGTCCTGACCGTGACTAGTTGCTCGGTCTCGGAAGGTTGTGCTAACGACACAGCTAATGCCGCCAGCGCATCCGCGTAAGCGTTTTGGAGGCGCGGGATATATTCGATGAAAAACTCTTCGAATGAGTCTGCCATTTCCACGGCTACCCGATGATAGGGGACCAGATCAGGGTTCCTAACTTCGTAGTCACCACGGACCTGCTTAACTATCAGTTGTGAATCACCATGCAGCGAGATATTGACCCCGGCTCCTTGGCGAAGCTAAGTCCGATAAGTAGCGTTGTATTCGGCTACGTTATTGGAGCGAGGTTGGTGAGTGAATAAGCGTGGGGCATGACATGATTCCACGGGAAACTAAGATAACCCGACCCGGAAATCTTAGAACATCCGGGGCACTTGCCACGTTAGCAGCCGAGAAGTCTCACAAAGTACGCCATATTTGTTGGTGCGATGTAGCGTTGACTTCGTGGACTTCATCCGAAGATCATCATATAGCTCAACGCGTCGGTTGTGGTAGCCAAGAGATCATAAATCGCTTGTCCTTTGACCGACTTCGTTGTTTGAAGTGCAAGTCATATTGGGACAAGAGCAAAGCCCATTTAATAGCGCCAACTCATTGAGGCCGGTGGGTCATAAATATTCGGACCGGATTTACGTTAGAGATAACATAAATCGCCCGTCCGACTAAATAGTGTCGCATTTTCAATCGCGAACACTAATGCAAGGCACCGCTTCACCATTGGATATCGAGACTCGCCCACTAATGTTCGCCTGTAATACACGCTCGTCGGATCGTTGTCGCCGCCTTGCGCGAGTAAAGCGCCAACGAGTGATCCGCTGCCTTGACGTAGATCAAAACGGTTTTCCGGATCACGCGGTAACGAGAACAGAGGTTTAGCGAGATACGATTTGATCTCTTCGAATGCTTTTCGACAAAGGCCGCCCCAAATAAACGACACTCTTCTTGTTCAACTTAGAGAATGGTTGACACTTCCCGGATAGATTCGATATGAATCGTCGGATGTGGCCGGGATGCAACCGCCAGAGGTCGATGCATATAATTCGCGGAATTTGACACGCTGGCATTTCCGAGCCGCATCGACCGCCATTAATCATCGTGGGCCAAAAGTAGCCCATTCTCCGATTCGATCAGAGCTTGGGACCAGCCGGTGCGCACCACATTCACCTTCGTGTGCTTCCCGAAGGACCTCTTACGCCTCTTTGTTTGAGAGGCATCGAGTAAAGACCATCGCACTCCGCGATATAACGCCCGGGTCTCGTGGTCGTAAAGAATCTTGGAGCTCTTCGCCGACTGACTTCTCCTTTACGCCTTCCGTAGAATACCATGTAAGACGAATCGATGATAGGAAAGCCAATCTCGGGGCTCCAACTTGGTTTGGGTTGTATACACTTCTTTGGTAACTACCCCCTTATCTTCTTGTGCCTCATCGTATAATGGTACGAAGAGTTGGTGAGTCCTGACCGTGACTAGTTGCTCGGTCTCGGAAGGTTGTGCTAACGACACAGCTAATGCCGCCAGCGCATCCGCGTAAGCGTTTTGGAGGCGCGGGATATATTCGATGAAAAACTCTTCGAATGAGTCTGCCATTTCCACGGCTACCCGATGATAGGGGACCAGATCAGGGTTCCTAACTTCGTAGTCACCACGGACCTGCTTAACTATCAGTTGTGAATCACCATACGCTTCGAGATATTCGACCCCCAGCTCCTTGGCGAAGCTAAGTCCGATAAGTAGCGCGTTGTATTCGGCTACGTTATTGGAACAGGGTTCGGTGAGTGAATAAGCGCGGGGCATGACATGATTCCCTGGGGAAACTAAGATAACCCCGACCCCGGCGGAAATCTTAGAACATCCAGGGGCACTTGCCACGTTAGCAGCTCGAGAAGCTCCGTCAAAGTACAGTCGCCATATTTGTTGGTGCGATGTAGCGTTGACTTCGTGGACTTCATCCGGAAGATCATCATATAGCTCAACCGCGTCCGCTGTCGGGCTGGCAGCCAAGAGATCGCAAATCGCTTGTCCTTTGACCGACTTCTGTTGTTTGAAGTGCAAGTCATATTGGGACAAGAGCAAAGCCCATTTCGCCAAACGCCAACTCATTGAGGCCGGCTGGGTCATAAATATTCGGACCGGATTTACGTTAGAGATAACATAAATCGTCTGTCCGACTAAATAGTGTCGCATTTTCTGAATCGCGAACACTAATGCAAGGCACTGCTTCTCGACCATTGGATATCGAGACTCAGCGCCGACTAATGTTCGCCGTAATACATCGCCGCTCGCGATCGTTGTCGTCGTCTTGCGCGAGTAAAGCGCTCAACGAGTGATCCGTTGCCTTGACGTAGATCAAAAACGGTTTTCCCGACCGCGGTGCAACGAGAACAGGAGGTTTAGCGAGATACGATTTGATCTCTTCGAATGCTTTCTGACAGGCGTCGTCCCAAATAAACGACACGCCCTTCTTGTTCAACTTAGAGAATGGTTGACACTTCCCAGATAGATTCGATATGAATCGTCGGATGTACGCCAAACGCCCTTGTAACCCCCTGAGTTCACTCAGATTTCTCGGAGGTTGCAGCTCTTGAATCGCCTTCACTTTATCAGGATCGACGTGGATGCCCTTATTTGTGACGACAAAACCGAGGAACTTGCCACTAGACATCCCAAGGAAGGATTTGGCAGGGTTCATCTTTAATTGATGAGTTCGCATGAGCTCGAATACCGTTCTAAGATCTTTGATGTGATCGCCTTTGTCACGGCTTTTCACGACCAAGTCGTCGACGTAGCATTCGACCGTTTTCCGAAGGTGATCCCGGAAAATCTCCGTCATTGCTCGCTGGTACGTTGCGCCGGCATTTTTGAGGCCGAACGGCATGACCGTGTAGCAATATATGCCGATGGGCTGCTCAACGCGGTGTTTGGAGTCATCGGGTGCATCTTGATTTGGTTGTACCAAAAGCCATCCATAAAGGACATCCTCTCAATCCACATGTATTGTCAACTATGACGCCGGTGATTGGCGAGGGAAATCATCCTTTGGGCAAGCAGCCGCTCAGATCTCAGAGTCGCATACGCATCCTAATCGAGCCATTCTTCTTCATGACCGGGACTATATTCGCCACCCAATCCGGATGTTGAATTTCCTCGACGAATCCCGATTCTATGAGTTTCTTCACTTCGTCAACAATTGCCTCCAATATTTGTGGACGAAACCGTCTTTGCTGTTGCTTGACAGGTTTGACATCCGCCTTGATGTTGAGGCGATGTGTTGCCACATTAGGGTCGAGTCCTGGCATGTCCTCGTAACTCCAGGCGAATACATCGATATACTCCCTGATTAGGGCAATCAACTCTTCCTTTTCTTCCGAAGGGAGAGTATTGCTGATGTTTATGAGTTTGGGATGCTCTTCATTACCCATATTAACCTGGGCTACCTCATCCTTAGTGGGGGGTTCTCTTTGTTCGAACCTATCCCCAAACTGCTCTCTGAGTTGATGGATCCATGGGTCTTCCCATGTTGGCATATCTTCATCACCCTCAATAGTAGCAGGATCGATCGTGGCCATATTCGACATCAAAGCCTTGAAAGCTTCTCCGAGGCTGGTGTCAGAATCCCAAGCCGAAGAGTCAGACGAATGACCGTGTAGCAATATATGCGATGGAAGTATTTGTGTGTTTGGAGTCATCGGGGTGCATCTTGATTTGGTTGTACCCCGAAAAGCCATCCATAAAGGACATCCTCTCGAATCCACATGTATTGTCAACTATGACGTCGGTGATTGGCAGAGGGAAATCATCCTTTGGGCAAGCAGCGTTCAGATCTCTGTAGTCGACACAGATCCTAATCGAGCCATTCTTCTTCATGACCGGGACTATATTCGCCACCCAATCCGGATGTTGAATTTCCTCGACGAATCCCGATTCTATGAGTTTCTTCACTTCGTCAACAATTGCCTCCAATATTTGTGGACGAAACCGTCTTTGCTGTTGCTTGACAGGTTTGACATCCGCCTTGATGTTGAGGCGATGTGTTGCCACATTAGGGTCGAGTCCTGGCATGTCCTCGTAACTCCAGGCGAATACATCGATATACTCCCTGATTAGGGCAATCAACTCTTCCTTTTCTTCCGAAGGGAGAGTATTGCTGATGTTTATGAGTTTGGGATGCTCTTCATCACCCATATTAACCTGGACTACCTCATCCTTAGTGGGGGGTTCTCTTTGTTCGAACCTATCCCCAAACTGCTCTCTGAGTTGATGGATCCATGGGTCTTCCCATGTTGGCATATCTTCATCACCCTCAATAGTAGCAGGATCGATCGTGGCCATATTCGACATCAAAGCCTTGAAAGCTTCTCCGAGGCTGGTGTCAGAATCCCAAGCCGAAGAGTCAGACGAATGTCCGTCTCCCTCACCGGGTGGATTATTATCAATCAGCCACGAGCATTCATCTTCTGAGGAGGATTCGTATCCCAATCCCCTTCTAAATGCGTAGTAATTATCCGGCTTCCCTCTTGGGACATATGCCGCTTTAGGAGGGACTCGAGGACCTCGCCCAAAACATAAACCCTCCCCTTGTGTCAAGTTGTATCCCCACTTCTTCATGATACCCAGTGTCTCTGGACTATATCTGAATGTGTGGAGAATAGGCCCATCTTCATCTTCTTCAAAGAAATGATTCGGCGTTGGAACTGCATCTCCTCTTCCATAGATCAAGTCTTTTTCACTACCTGATCTTCGTGGGATGATGAGTGTTGTCCCAAGTGGAGGAGTCCAATGAATGTCCGTCTCCCTTGACAATTCATCGCCTTGAGACTCCGATCTTCTTCCGCCGAAGCATCTTGACTTGGGTTTTGGCATTTTGTTGCCAAGCCTATCAAAGACCGACGCCTTCTTCAGAGCTGGCTTGGTGCAGTTACATTCTGACAACACCGCCCTGATTAGTTTGGAACACGGACAATGCGTGTCCAATTCGGGGGAACTTCTATTTCGAGATTTACTCGTACCCCCAGCACGATAGTACCACTCATCGGCATGAATGCCGGAGCAACCCCTCGTGTGTTGGTACGACTTCTCAGGTATAACGTCATCGTCGTCAGACGAAAATGTCTCCTTCTGAGGATGAGCCACATTATCAGAGGTTCCAAGAGTCACTGCCTCAACGTCAGCTTTGCGAAGTTTCGACGGGCTCTCGAACTTCGATCCGAATTCCAGTGAGAGCAGCTGCAGGAATCTTCTTATCATGGCGGAGAGGGGTAGGACCCCCATCGCCGTGAGTTGGTCGGGGCCTCTTCAGCGGGCCCAAACAATCCTTGATCGAAATTTTACCTCGATCATCGTGCAACGGGCCGAGGCGCTCTAACACCGTTTTCTTACTCTGGGATATGCCAAGAGGATTGACCGAAGCGAGCACAGAGCTGGATGGAGATTTGGATGAGATCGCCGGAGGTGTGATCTTCTTTTGAATCAAGTCACCCTGTGGCGGCCGAGCCTTAGCCGAATCAGTTTGAGGTGGCTGATTCTTGACTGACGTTTCGGCCTTCGTCCGAATCGTTGTTCCGGATTTCGGACTCCAAACTTAGCGCATTTTTGGCGGCTTCTTGTCCACTTCTCCCTTCTTCTACATCCGGGCCTCCTGAACTAGAGCCCGTGTGTGTGCGAGTAATGCACGGCTCTTCTGGATACGTTCTTCAAGTGTTGATCGGTTCCGTTTGACGCGGACCCAATCATTTGTTGACGGCTTGGAGGAGTTGCCGTGCACCTGTTGATGAGGTTCTTGACCTCTCCTGGACTTCAGATCCACTTTGTAGCGGACACCGTCGACTGATTCCAGGGCCTTGGCGAACTCACGCGTCAGGAGTTGACGTCGCCTCTGGCGGGCTCTCTTTGAGAGAGTGGGCACGCCATCAGCAGTGATCTCCTGCGTAGATCCGGCGATCTTGGATGCCGGAAGGATGCCATTTGGTGCAACTTCGGCAACGGCGGAGTTAAGATCCTCGCCTTAAAGTTTCGGAGCCGAGGACAAACGGATCTTTCTTGCAGCGGAGATCCTTCTGGATTTGTGGGGGGAGGACAATCTGGACAAGGACGATAGTATGATACTCACAGCGGAACCCGGATCAACTTGGATTCGGTTGACTTCGCTGGAGCGTAATTATTACACCCTACGCAGAGTTTTCGGCGGTCCCGCTAGCCGGTTAGCGGCGGGGTCAAGGGCAGCGGCCTGAAAATTTTTTTCCTATCCGCCCTGAGGCCTTTGACTTCTTCTTCGACGGGATGCGGATCGCGGCTCTGACTACGACGATCTCTGACTTGAGACCGTTGGCTCCCACTGTGGTCGCCAGCTTGTTCGCGGTAAAAGTTGGGATGATTGTCATTGATTTGAATTTGCTTACAGCTTCTTTGGCCTACAATAAAATTCAAGAGAAATATCGCCTTTTATTTTAAGGCTTACAATGAAAATCAAAAGATTACAACTTTTATCCTTGTGAACAAGCGGGGATCTGTTATATCGGATCCTCGCTGCGTGGGTTCTTTACTGTCTTGGGGACTTATTGTGTCCGTGGACCACCGCGCAATCCCGATCCAAGTAGAGACCCGGGTTCTGGAACTACAGATGTAAAGGGGCTCGTTTCACGAAGGAAACGAAGCGCCTGAGGGGATCACACTCACGAAGGAGAGGATCGCCAGGGGATCGCACTCACGAAGGAGAGGATCGCCGAGCGGGTGAGATCTACTAGGAGAAATCACGCTATCCCCGAGGTTAAGACAAGCTTAACCTAGAGGGTATCTGTAGTTCGACCAATTCGTTTACCTTCGCCTATAGATCGGCGTCATTGGACTTGTACTCGCCGGTGCTTTCGGCAGTAGCGTTGGCGGCGTTGGCGGCTCGTGGATCTCGTTAGAATTCTTCGAAACTCCTCGAAAATCCGCCTCAAAGCCAAAGCCAAATCCTCAAAATCCAAGTCCAAGATCCCGAAATCCCACCTCAGAAAATCCGAACCCCCCTCCACCTTCAAGACCCCCCCCTATTTATACAAAAAGGGGATGTGTCTTGTGACCAAGTGGCTCGGCCACTTGGTCGAGCCACTCGCCACTTGGTCGAGGCACCTCGCCATGGTCGAGGTGCCTCGCCAAGTTGGTCGAGGTGGCTCGCCAAAGTGGCCGAGCCTCCTACCACTTGGTCGAGGCACCTCGGCCAAGTTGGTCGAGGTGGCTCGCCAGTGGCCGAGCCACCTTGGCCATTTGGTAGAACGCCTGCGTGGCTTTCATTTGTTTCGCCGTTTCTCCGTCGATTCTTCGTTAATTTCCGTCGACTCTTTCGGTCTTCCGGGCTTAGTTTTGCTCCGGTGATGTCGCCGTTGGGTTTGAGTCCGTGTCCGATCAACTTTCAGAGCTCAAACGGCTCGTTTGCATCGACGGACTAAGTACGGTTGATTCCGTCTCGTCAATGCTTGAGTTTAGCCAACTCGGTACGCCGTTTCATTGGCTCGTACGTCTTGCCGACTTACTTCATGTGCTCGTCGACTCGCTCTACGCGTTTTGCGGCGTGATGCGTTTTGCGACGTCGGTTTGTCGAATGGATCGTCGGTTGTCAACCCACCGTCACGAGTTTCGATCGGGTACTGATAAGCAATTTTTTATGCCTACATACCGATAGGTACGCTTCCGCCTATATCATCTCGAAACTAGGTTATGTTTCACTACAAACCTAGAAAACAAGTTATGGATTAAGCTACTCTTACTCATCATGTTTTAATCATTTTTAACCATTCATTACCTGAATGCACGTCTATACTATGAATCCCTACTCGAGTCGCCCACTATCAGAACAGCTAAAAGAAAAGAACAATAGCAGGAACGTTAAAAGCGTTATTAACAGGTGCCTCGTAAACGAGGTCAAATAAAAGGACAATGCTCAACATGAAGGGTAAAATATAGATAAGGGATTATATACTTACGACTCAAAAATGGTCTAACACTTAATTACCTATAAGATAGAACCATAAAGAAAACAACTAGGTTGAACTAAGAGCACTACATAGATCATCACAAAACAAATAAGAACAAGAAATCATTAATAAACAAGAAATACATATTAAATAGGTTTTATAAGTTATTTGGATATAAATGGTCACTGTCAATATCTTAATGTGAAACAATTAAATAATCAATATTACAGTGCACTGCCAGTCCGGCCAACAATGCACTTTAATCAGGTCAACGCCATGCACTTGGATCTCCCATTATGCAAATTGACAATGACCAAGTATATGTCTCATACTTAACCTCATGTTTTCAAATCATTATTTTTCCTATGCATATGGAATTATTTCCTTAGCAAATTTCCTACCAGAAGTACGCAAGAGGGATGAGTTCCAATGCACTTCCTACAGTGCCCGACTTAGACTCTAACCCTTATGTTTATGGGTCCTAGGGTAGTGTAGTTTTATACACTGTAAATCTTCGATGAAATTAATGTGACATTATATGCACAATAATAATCCATTAACCTGATTCTGAGAGTTTGCACTCCCGTAACCACGACCATAATTTATCAGTAATTCATATTATGTCTAGTCAAACACCCAACATTCCAGTCTATAAAGTTACGGAAGCATGCATAAACAGAAAAATACCAATGTTCGTTTCTCTAGCCAAACAACCAGTAACAGTAAATAAGAACACAATAATAATATCTTGCACAAGAATCCATAATAAGCCAGAGATTCTAAGGTCGATATTTGTAATATCACATGACATTATCAATAATATGGCATTCACACACTAGAACATGATATCACACTAACAATCTCACACTATGGTTATACATGCTGATGATATCCAATTTACATCACAATCACACTAGTAGCTATAACAAGAGGGTTGTAGCTCGAAAAACAATTGTATGAGTCATTCATCAAGCAGTTAACTATTCACTATGGGTCCATTAACTATGCAACATGAGGGTATTAATCATCTAATGGGTCATACTCGTGAATAGGATTGCCATTAATATGGTAGTCGACTAATCACAGAACAGCTCATGTATAGGGTGAAACTACAACTTACGGTCAATCGGGCCCAACGGTTTTTCACAACTATCAACAAAATAAGGGTCTCTATTAGGGTATCACACAATTATGGAATTCAAAACAACTATAAGAAGAACGGTACGATGGTCTAGAAGAGTGAAACTGATCATTGGGTATAATAAATGGTTAATCGAGATAGTCTAATAGTCAACGAGGAAGCAACAGGGTGGCAGTGGCTGAAACAAGCTGTTGCTCTTAGACTGCAAGCAGTGTGCACCTATGGTCCAATCTCTAGACTTGGACAGTCGGCAGTCAATGCCGACCATCGAGGGCTGAACAGCGATATTTTCGCCATTTTCTAA
Source organism: Asparagus setaceus (assembly GCA_012295165.1). Taxonomy (NCBI): domain Eukaryota; kingdom Viridiplantae; phylum Streptophyta; class Magnoliopsida; order Asparagales; family Asparagaceae; genus Asparagus; species Asparagus setaceus. The sequence continues at coordinate 42,595,489 of CM022707.1, read as the reverse complement.
GATTTTCAGAGAGTTCTTTCTCTAGAAACTTGGTCAAACTCCTGTAGAATAGTAATGGGGTGTTCTAGGATGATTTTTGACATTCTAAACTAACTAATAACAATTTTTATCTTGATCTAATCATGTAAAACATTGAAAGTCCTCAAAATTCTAATTGTTGATCAACTCTATTTTTGGCTATCGAAAGTACACTATTATGAGATCATATGTAAGATAATAACAAGGAAAAAGCATGAGATTACCAAACAATAAAGAAAATTATGAATATTCAATAATATGACAAGAAATGGTAGAGAATTGAACGAAAGATAATTTTGAGCAATGATACAAATTGACAACGGGAAGATGCATCTGCCTTTCCATTCGATCCCCGGGATTACATTGTCTTCTTCTCCAGTCTACCGCTCGATTTCTACTCTAGAATTTGACACAAATCTAGGGTTCTAGTTTGATCTATATTTTCATAATAAAGGGGAGGGCTGGAGTTACTTATCGTAATATTAGTTTCATCGGTATATCAGTGTTCTACTAGCATGGACAGATTCTAGCAATGTTGACGGTGGTCTCGACCCTGGCTGAACTCAATCTCATCCCTTCTCTCTTTGGCCAGCTATCAAGGGGCTTAGAACCCTAATGTGGTGTATTATTTATAGGCTAGATGAAAGCGTCTCGATAACTCTTATTGGATCAACCCGTTAAGGCTACAAATTAATTGGGTCTGATATCATAATTACATCATAATTATGTTTTAACTATTTATCTAAACTCTAGGCTTGGCCCATTACTGCAATTAATCATAAGTTTGACTCAGCTTCATGGCCCGATACATGTAGATCTCCGTATTTATACTGTCAATCATATACATATCTCCGTATTCGTATATTTGTATCTTGTTTCTTGTATTCCAGGTATGGGGGCTCACAATGTTTAATCACTTGATGAAAAATAGAAGCTGGTACTCTACCCTTTTTTGCAAAATAATAGAAGGTCATCTACAAATGTTAAGTGAGTTTAGCACACTTAGGATGCATATGAAAGCTCCCATTCATCACGAATCTCTTAAGCCATCTTGAAAAATATTAAGCCATCTTAAAACAAATACTTCATACATGGAACAAAACAGGTGAGGGAAAATATGAGTTATTGTGGGAGAAGGAACTCCCATGTCAAGGAGGCATAGTAGGCAGACAATCTTGGCAATGGTAGATGCCATGGCTCGATATTATGATTCGGCGCTTGAGCGAGGGATGAAATTTTGTTTCATAGACTTCTAGGAGATCATTGAGTCACTAAGAAAGATGTAGTATCGCGTGGTGGATCTTTGATCTGTGGTGTTGCCTGCCCAGTCCATATCACTGTTATCATTGAGGGGGCAGTGTAGAGAATGCTAAGAAGAAGAGTGCTATGGTTAGGGTGCCTCAGAGGTAGCGAAATAGTCAAACTAGGACGGAGTTGTGAAAGGAGCACGATGAAGTACAAATTGACTAAGGATGTAAAACATTAAAAATCCTCAAAATCCTAATTGTCGATCAACTCTACGAGAGATGTCAGGTTTGGTGATGGTGAGGTAGACCAGGTTGCCCATGAGATGATGATATTTATTAGTATCGAGAATGGGGTCAAAATCATCAACTTTGAGCTTGATGTTCAATATGAGGGGCATATGGAAGATTTTGGTATCTGTCAGCTCAACTTGAGCAATAATGTCTGCAATAAACTTTTTGTTTAGATAGATGATAGCCTCGAAGGGTTTGGGTGATCTCAAGGATGAGGAAATAATATAGTACACCTAGGTCTTTCCTTCCGAGCTCTTGTTGGAAATGAGATTTGATCTTGGTGATGGTGGATGGGTCATCGACGGTAATGATCATGTCATCAATGTAGAGTAGAAGGATCGTGTGATGTCTGCTAGTGGAAGACAAAACAAGACACGATCGTTCTCACTAGGGGAGAAATAGATAGGTTTGCATGGCTTGAGTAAATCTGGCGAACCATACAAGCAGTTCATGCTTGAGACCGTACAGGGAGCGCTGCAGGGATGGAACACGAGATATTTAGAGTGGGATAGTCTAGAGGGCGAAGTCATGTAGATTTTTTTCAATGAGATTGACGTGCAGGAACGCATTCTTGATGTCCATCTAATAGATATGTCATTGCGTAGAAGTGGCAACAACCAAGAGAGTGCAATTTAAGGAAGCATATAAGATGTTGAATAAAAGAACATGTCATATATAAACTATGATAGTGCTATAAGTAATAACATAAATTAAGAAAACAATATGAAATGAGCACTAAATACTTCAATTGTAACTTTTATTTATTTAACACTTTACAAAACTTTCTCAATTGTCATACTAAGGCTATGAAAATTATAGCGTAGTAGTAACATGTGAATGCACATCAATAATTATAAGTCAAATTAGGAACAAAATGCACCTAACACTACCATATGTAATGTACCTAGCGCTACCATATGTTACCACGGGCCACTTCACATTTTGCCAACCACATTCACACTTATCGGTATTCAGTACATTCAATACTATATCATAGGCTTAAACAAAAAAAATTCACTCCATATTGGACTTCTGAGGATTTTTAACACTTAAAAACATTTTCTTCTTCACTTAAATATCACTTGTAATTTCCACTTATACTAAAAGCCATATCATATGCTTTGACACTTCTACAAAATTTCTCATATCTATTCATGAAAATAGAATATTATGAATCGGTAGCAATTTAATTATTTTTATTAAATGTACAACATTTCAATAAATGTCATATGAACAGTATTTTAAATATCGTTCAATAATATATTTTAATAATTTTCATATGGTAAATAATATTTATCGTGTTTAGGATAATTAGTTATGTAGTGGCAAAAATATTTTAATAATTTCTACATGTGAATAGAAATAATATGTCTGATTCAATGGTTTCTCTTTATAGAAATAAGATTATTAATTAAAATAACATATAACAGATACATTATTTTATAATAGATACATTATTTTTGCATCAAATGTTTAACATAACTAATGAGAGAAAATCTACTCACATTAATGAATCTAGCAACAACTTCAAACCACCTTACTCCAAGAAGCTTACTCTTCAATTAATGGAACCTATAAACATACAATATGTTTAAATTTCTAAACAAAACTTTAGCTATTGTTAAATTCTCAATTTATCACTACGTATTTTTCTGAAATCTTAATATCTTGGAGCGAAAATAATATCTCTGGTAATATAGGGTTAAACTAACTGTTCTAAAGATTCTACACATTGAGTACTTTGGATACAAAACTAATATTTCTGATTTGGGCTTTGTCAAAAATTTGCTTCCATTCTTTAATCTTTATTTGAAACCGAAATTGCACCTAACAATAAACATTCTATACTAAAGGGGCAAGAGGAAATTCTCTATTTCATCTTTCTCCTTCTCTGTTCGCTTTCCTGCACTCAAACCCAAAGGGGGTCTGATGGCTTCGGCGGACGGGGGTGGCCACCACCAGCAGAATTCTCGACCACGGGTGGCCAGAGTTCGCCGGGCGTCTCCGGAGATGACAATGGCGGCCGGAAAAGGTTTAGTTTACTATTATTATTTTCTAATCTACACCGAATTAATTGTAAATAAAAACTAGATAAAAAACTTACCTTTAACAGAGCTTGTTCCTCCTCTTCCTTCTACTCGGGGTTTTGTGTGATGAAATTCATGGGGTTTGATGCAGATTTATAGGGTTTCGAGTGTCCCTCGAGCTCATAACCGATTTTTGAATCAACTGTAAATAAAACCCCCCCAAAAAACTCAAATGAAGTAAATGAACCTGATTAACCATCAGTTACAATTTCTCTTTTTCATTCAATTCATTATTATTGTTTTTATTTTATTCAATAATTAAAGGAGAAAAAACTGTTCTCCAAAAAAATGGTGTCGCATGGGGTGTACTTTCCATCCAACTAATCTCACAAGCATTTAGGGTTGAGAGTCTTACAGCTCGCTATCACAGACCAAACTTTGTTCTTGGTACCAAGAATACCAGTATTCCTTACACACACACGCACACACATATGTGTGCTAGTATCTCATACAAACTAGAACAAAAGTCAAACTCAATTAGAAAACTAAAAAAACAGGATGCCAAACCAAGTTAGGACTGGTCGCTGAAATAAAAATCCAAAAAACCAAAATGAAGCATGACTGAACTAGCGAGATGTCAGTCTAAGGTCGGCCATAAGATCCACTGACTTTACCTGAACTCGGTATAGTTCACTCAGACTGAAAAACATCAAACTAGTTACTGACTTTGAGGACTTTGAAAAACATGTTCAATTGATCTTGGTTGTCGCTTATAGCCAAAATGAGTTTTAGGACACAATCAACCCTTGATCGTTTTGAACTGTGCTGGTTTAGTTCGGTCATGGGGTTTTACAGCTTTTCTAGAAATACAAGTTCTACAAAATTGATTGATTGAAGTTCCCCAAAATCAAAACCCAGGTGTTAACCAATGCCACAGCAAATGAACATAAAATATTAACCATGAAAACAAGTATGACCCAAACCTAAAACTAGAAACAACTAGTTTTTACTCAAAAAGATTTAGAAATATTCAGTTTGCAAAATTGACCAAATATAGTTTGAGATGAAAACAAAATAAATTAGGGTTACCATATTGTAGCGCTCGAAGAGAGATTTTCATAAGGCTCTTGGATCACCCCAAGCGGGCACACGAGATAAAAGTTACGGTGTTTTGAAAATCAAGGAAACACCATGAGAGATCTTGAATCGAGCTCGGTTAAGTTCTCTCATTGAGTTTCCATATTTTTGTTTGAGCTAGAAACAACAGAAACTAAACGATTCTTCGCTAAATAATGATTCATTGATTAACCATTGTAGATTTGGGTCCATGAGACCTACAACACTTTTTGGCTAAATTACCAAATTGGCATAAAATACCCCTTTGGTATAAAAAGTAATGTTAGCGACGAAATAGTACAAAGTGCTATAAGTTGTGACAATAATGGTACTCTGGTCATCGGTGATAAGTTTTGACCACGAAAATAAATATCTATTGATTTAGCCCCCTCCCCCACCAAATTCTAATATTTATAAAAAATTTCAAACACACACTCTCTGCCCCCCTCGTCCCTCCCGTTATCCCCTTGCTCCGCCCACCCCCTCTCCGCCCTTCAATCATAAAAAAACCCAACTTCTCCCTCCTACTATTCTTCTCTTATACTCAACATCAGATACTTTACCTAAAGCAGAGAAGGGAGTGGAGGAGAGGGAAGAGGGGAGGAGGAGAGAAGAGAGAAAGGTTGAAGAAGTTGGGAAGAGGGGTGGGGTTGGAGAGCGGGAGAGGAGGTGAGGGTGAGGATCTGGGAGAGGAGGGAGAGCGAGGAGAGGTTGGTTAGGGAGATTAGGAGAGGGTGGGGAGGTTAGAGAGAGGGTGGGAGGGAGAAAGGCGGAGTGAGAGATGGTTATTTTAACAAATATCAAAAGTTGGTGGGTAAATCTGTACAATGGGAGATTTGAGGGATAGATATGCAAAAATTCCTTAATTTAGCTCAAAACTTACCGCCGGTAATTAGACTTAAATCATTTTTATACCATTTCACCGCCGGTGTCACCTTTTATACCAAAGGTCTTAAGGGGTGTCACTTTTTATGCCAATTTGGTAATCTAGCTAAAACTTATTTGACTTATAATCATTGAGTACAAAAAGAATTACCATGAAATTGAGATCAATATTACAAAGGATATGAAAACATAAAGAATTATCAAAAAAAATTCCAACACTTGAAAAGCTAGCATGAGAAATCTAGAACTTGGGTTTTCATCCGAACATCAATCCAAATCCAAATCCATGATCAAAATGAGTTTGAAAACTAAAAATCCATATGAAATGCTAATCAAAACCCAAATACGAAAATCTAATATATCTCTCTTTGTAATTCTTAGTATTAAAGTTATTTGAAGAAGCTCATTTAATTTTTGATTGGTAACAGACGGAAGCACTACTTATTGTTCAGAGTCTTCACTTAAGCATTTGTAAATAAGGGTTAGGTGTCTTAGGAAGTGAACTTTTTGTAGGAACTTACTGACTTATTTTTATTTCTACTCGTAGGTTTCATTTTTTCCATAACAGAATATTATTTCATTGGCAGTTGTGCTACTGAGAGACTTGGTGTCCAAAACACGACGAGCGATTTCGTGATGACACTAGGAGTTGAAGGACTAATTGGTTTCGATCGAGGCAATGCTTCCATGATTTCTCAGCTGGCTTCTCAAGGAAAAGTGAGGAATGAATTTGCTCATTGCTTAGATGATGAAGATGGTGGAATTTTTGTTATTGGACATGTGGTGCACCCGAAAGTGAAAATGGCACCGTTGTTCCTTGATATGAGCAACCCAAAAAATCAGTATGTTATCTTACATCGCTAATCAATCTACGAAGAATGTTTTCTACCCTTTATATTTATATGAAACTAATGTTTTAACTTCTTACATTGAAAATTTGCAACTTTTCGCGTTGAAATTTATCATTATGCATGCATACTACATGCCAAGAATAATTCCTATTGCCATCAGAGATTTCCTTTCTTGCTTGACAAGCTTTTTAGTATATATGAAGAAGAGCCGTATGGCAATGATTTGAGCACATAGAGATATATTTGATGTATTTTTATTAGTTCCTTCAGTCCATGTTCTTTTTACGTTCTTTTGAGTTCTTTTGAGTTTACCTTCTGTCCACGTTCTTTTTACGCTCTTTTGAGTTTATACAACATTAAAGTATTGCATAAAGCTGCAAATGTATAAGGAGAATGTTTTAAATATTTTAGTAATATTTCACTTCACTAATGTAATTGGATTTGCATTGTCAACCCGGTGACATAAGATATCGAAGATTTAACTTATGAGTTATGATAAATGTTGAAGAACTCTTTACATAACTCGTTATTTCTTAAGCTGTATAACTTAAAAAATATTGAATGTTAATAACATTTAAAATAACAAAAAGCTTGTCCTAATTCTATGTTATTATACTATTGTGTACATTATTCATTAAAACACATGCTATTTCAGTATAGCATGCGTTATTTCAATAAAATAACGTTATATCAACATAGTTTATAGCAGACTTGAAAATAGCTTCATCTTTTATTTGTTTAAGATGGATGCACTTAAATATTTTGATTGTTAAGTCTTGATAGCTTGCTTCAGTGTCGTGATATGCTTGTAGTGGATTTAAATTAAGATCTGTCAAGATTGCACTGAATGTGAAATCGAGCAAGATATGTGAATTTGTGATGATATATTTGAATATTTATTATGTAACTTGTTAGTAAATCAGCATGTCTTGAATTAAATTTTAGATATTAATTAAAAATTTAAATATTTATATTTGAATCTTCCTATTTATTAAAAATATTATGGATGTTTTTGTATTTATTCTAAATTAAAAATAAGAAAATAAGTAATTTACATTGTGTGTTACATTATATGCCTTTTGACAAGAGGCAAAATTTTGCGTTATTGTTATATGTAACATTGCTTATGATGTACCTTGCAATTGCTTACCCCAGTTATCTGGCATACTATTCCAAGGGGTTGTAATCGGTACATATGTGTTCCTTGTTATATGATAGTTATCTTTCCATGTTTGATAGAATGGACTTGTTTCTCAGAGAATGGATTGGCTAAAGTCAGTAGGTGTGCGGATTAGAGATGCAAGTTTCTCTGTGTACATATTATGCGAAACTATTATTCAAGCTTTAGACTTTTGGTTGGTACATGAGCATCACCTTTTGCTATATTATAGTTCATAGATATATTTGTTGTAATTTAGTTTATTTCACTTTGACCCCCAGTTATTTTTCTGTTTATCACTACTATAGGCACTATTCTTCCCACTATACAATTTTGTTGGAGTCAGTAGATGTGTATGGCAATTCAATAAAAGGGAAAACACCGAGCCTAACTCTAATTGATAGTGGTACAACTTTCGTTCTTCTTCCAAAGAGAGTAGGCAATTTCTTAGTGGCACAGGTATGAATCACTTACTACCATCTTATTGCTTCATTCAGAATTATTTGGTTCATTTCTTGCTCACCTATCACCTATATGTACTAGATCTCATCCAAGCGTCCAGAAGTGAGGTTCTACAAAGATGCAACGACACATAATTTTACGTGCTTCCATTATTCTGGAAGGTATTCATTTGCTCACAAAAAGACTAAAGCTTTTTATTGAGTCTCTTTGTTGGAAAAGTTTTATGTCATTTAGCTACAAATTCAAGTTTTTATTGGTTTTTTTTAACTTGTACCCCTCAAATCTATCGTTATTTTTACATTTATCTCCCATATTGTTGTATTCTACCTTATGTTCTATCTTCCATCAAAATATTGAATAATTGTTTAAAACAAGAAATAAAAAAGAAGGGGGAAGTAGCTTAGCCACTGACGGCCATGGAGGCATCCGTTGTTGGGATTTTGTTTTTGATTATTTATATAACTTCATGTAAGTGGATAACTGACTTAGCACAATCTATCAGAACCTAGAAAAAGTGATTAAACGAGACTAATATGCAAAGTAAAGTCAGACTAACACTAAAACTGCAATCGAAAATAACTTTAAATAATGAAATCTAATAAACTAATAGTTGACAGTAATAAACGATGCAAGACTACATCAAATAAAGAGCGCGCTCGCGATAAACCTAAGGCGTGAGAAGTCGAGCTCAGTCCACAAGTCCTAATTGAACGTGTAGTGACTAGACTCGAAAGCTTAGTAACTAGATCCTGCAATGGAGTTCAATACAAAGATTAGTTCCAAATAAGAGCAACAGACTAATAGCTTCAGTTAACCACTGATTACTAAATGAAAGCGAGAGGATTAATTGTAGGTAATCTGAAGGCCTGATGAATCTAGTAGTGATCTTGAGGCAGCGAGGTCGAGGGTTTGTGTGGTTGGTTGGTTCAGTCTCGAGCAGCGGACGTTGGCGATGTCGAGGGCTTGTGACTGAGGCCTGGTTGGTGTTGATGGTGAACGAATGAAGGCCGAGAGGAGGACCGAAACTGCACTTCTGTTTCTTATGAAAACAGGAGAGACAAAGGTGGAGTTTGGGTTCTCTGCAATTTATTTATGAAGGGGAGATGTCGTGGCAGTGAATGGATTGGAGAAAATGCGAAAGAAATAAAGAAAACAGCGAAATTATTTCAAATACTAATTCAAATTCACGTTTATTTTTAATCATCTCTGCCGATTACAAAAGAGTTCGTCTCTCTTATATAGATTCAAATAAATAGAAATAACTCCAATCTTATCTAAAAACAGGTCAATCCTTTTCAACTAACACAAAGCCAATTAAAATAATCTGAATTCTATCCATAACCTTATCCTTGTCTTAACAATAAGTAAATAAAATTTGAAATATCCCAAACCAAATAAAATCTAAAATATCTCAATGAGATCTGTGATGCCATGTCCCTCTAGAATAAAAACGGGTATTCTGATCCCTATCAACTCTCCTCGGCTTGGAAAAATTCACCTCTGGTGAATGCTGATGCTGATACTGCTGGAGCAAGTTTGGTCAAGCTTTTGAACCTCTTCAGCCTTAAGCCAAGAGTCCTCTAAAGGTGGACGTCCACGCCAACGAACCAAACACCTCTAAAATCCTCCATCGGTGGTCGATACAATCTTATCATCAAGAATATGCTCAATCACATCTGGATGTGGTTCTCTATCTGGAGGCATAGTAGGCGGTTGCGGCAAGCTGACTAAGGGTGCAGTGGCTTCATCAAAAGCTTCTATATCCATTGGTTTATTATATGAAACTAGATCTTCTATATTAAAAACTGGGTTTATACCCATCTCCTTAGGCAGATCCAACTCATAAACATTCGATCAAATACACCGAATGACACGATAGGGATCTGTTCGCTGTGCGTGGAGCTTCTTCACAGTCCTTGGTTCTCAGGTCGCACCCGAACAAGCACCCAATCACCTGCTGTGAGTTCCTTTACACGTCTATAGCTATCCGCTACTAGTTTATGAGATTCATTACTTAAAGCAAATTTCCCCCTTATTTCTAGATGTAAGTCATGCATGTGCTGTGCAAAAGAGTCCACTGAAGCACTTAATCTAGGATCCAAAGGAATCAGTGCTAAGTCTACTGGTTTTCTAGGGCTGACATCCTATTACGGCTTCAAAAGGACTCAATCTTATAGATCTATTAACAGAACTATTATAAGCAAACTCGGTCATAGGCAAAACTAAATCCCGTGTTTCGGTATGGTCCCCTACAAGATATCTTAAACAAATTTCCTAAGCTCCTATTAGCTACCTCTGTTTGGAGGTGGTATGCCGTGGAAAATTTTAGTCCTATGTTTAATTTTCTCTAAAGTGTGTTAGAAGTGACTCACAAACCTAACATCCCTATCAGATACGATTGTCTTAGGCAAACCAGGCAACCTAACGATCTCTTTCATGAAAATAAAAGCGATATGAGACGAGTCAGAGGTTTTGCTACAAGGGATAAAATGAGCCATATTAGAAAATCTATCCACCACTACAAATATGGAATCGTTTTTCCTAATGGTGCGGGATAGTCCTAAGACAAAATCCATGCTCAAATCTTGCTAAGGTGTAAATGGTATAGGTAATGGCGTGTATAACCCTATATTTTGTTTCCTACCTTTTGCTACCTAACAAACCCTATAGTGGGATGCAATTCGTGCAACATCTCTTTTAGTACTTGGCCAATAAAAGCTATCCTCAGCCATAGCTGTTGTTTTATCACGGCCAAAATGTCTTGCAGCTCCTGCGTGTGACTCCCAAGTAAGTTGATCCCTAAGTGACGTGTTGGGAATGCACAATCGGGTACCTTTAAACAAATAACCATCTGCGATGGTGAAACTTACTATACTTTCAAGTGGGTCACATGTAAAAGAAGTGTAGATTTCACCAAAATCTCTACAAGCAGGGCACTCTCCTAAGATGTATTCAAATCTAATTACTTGTACACTCATCGTGTTTAATATACTGAACATCCTACTTAGTGTATCGGCAGCCTAATTTTCTACCTTGAATTTGTGTTTAAGTACAGATGTGTATTCCTGAATGAATTCTACCCGTTTAATAAGCCTAAGCTCTAATTTCTTTTAGGAATTCAAATATTATAGGGCTTGATGGTTAGAGAATAGGACGAATTCCTTAGGTAACAAATAGTGACGCCAATACCTAAGACTCTTTATCGTAGATCGAGTAGCGTTGTCGAGTCTCATTTAATTTCTCACTAAAATAAGCTGCGGGATGACTCTCTTGGAGTAACACTCCTCTTATACCTACTCCTAAGGCATCACATGCAACCTCGAAAACCTTAGAGAAATCAGCGAGACATAATACTGGGGTAGTGATAAGCTTTTCCTTAATTTTTTCAAATGTTCTAGTAGCAGACTTAGTCCATTGAAATTTCCCTTAAGACAATTTGTAATTGGGGACATAAAGGTACTAAATCCTTTAACAAATCTCCTATAAAATGTAGCCAAACGGTGAAAGCTTCTGTGAAAGCTTTTGACTTCATGAATGTTCTTAGGAGTAGACCACCCTAATAGCCTTAACTTTGTCAGGGTCTGCTGCGACCCCTTCACTAGAGACTATAAAACCTAGGAAGTTAATTGATGTGGACATGATTCACACTTCTTCATATTGACATATAACTTATAACTTTTCCTTACAGAGGACATCTAAAATCTATATTAAGTGAAACATATGTTCTTCCCGGGTTTAGCTAAAGATTAGAATATCATCAAAATATACAACAACGAACTTTCCTAAGAATGGATGCAAACCTTGTGTCATTACCCTCATGAAGGTGCTAGGTGCGTTGGACAATCCAAAGGGCATAACTAACCATTCAACAACTCGTCCTTAGTCTTGAAAGCGGTCTTCCACTCATCACCGTCATGAATACGAATTTGATGGTACCCACTCCTAAGATCAATCTTAGAAAATATACTAGATCCTGCTGTGAAATCTAATAGGTCATCTAGCCTATGAATAGGGAACCTATACTTAACGGTGATCTTATTAATCGCTCAATTATTCACACATATGCCAACTACCATCTTTCTTAAGGGTAAGCAAAGCGGGAATGACACAAGGACTCAAGCTTTCCCTAACAAAGCCTTTCCGCAATAAATTCATCTGCCTGATGATGTAACTCGGCATGCTCAATAGAGCTCAGCCTATAATGCGACAATTAGGTAAGGTTTCCCCTGACACTAGATCTATAACGTGTTGGATGTCTTTCATTGGAGGTAACTCATCAGGAAGTTCATCGAGCATAATATCCTTATAATCGGAAAGGATTTGACAAATTTCGGGAGGGTGCTTTGATGGTTCACTAATAGTGCTCTCGCTAATGGCCATTGTCGCATACATAAAACCTTCTAGAGCGCTCTTCCTAATGAATTCCTTTTGAGTTAAGATGTGAACATATTTGTTTTGTTGACTTTTCCTAGGTGGAGTGCTACCTTTTACATCCTTAAGCTCTTTTGGTTTTGTCGAATTCAAAACTGTCTTTTTATCGTTGAAAGTAAAAATAGAGTTATTTGACTTTTCAAAACTAGTAACATCTTTATCGTATAGCCAAGATCGTCCTAAGAGAACATGGGCAACATCCATAGGGAGGACATCACATCAATTATGGTCTGAGTAGCTAGATAATTGAATAGGAACTAAACATCTTTGGGATACAGGTATGACAGTCTTATCTACCCAGGTGATATTATAGGGCTGCGGATGTGGTTCAGGCTTAAGATTCATGTGTTCGAGTGCTAACTTGGCTATTACATTGATGCAACTACCTCCATCTATTAGAAGGTTATACATTTTTTCATTAACTTTAAAGTATGTATGAAAGATAGAGTTCCTATGCCAATCATCTTCATTTCGTGTTGTTGCTAATGTATACCTCATAACGCCTAAAGAGGTGGCTAATAACTCATCAGCATCGCTATCGCATTATTAACCTTGTAAACATCTTCTTCCTCATCTTCGTCGTCTTCTTCTGCTTCTTGGCTACCTGATGCTAAGTGTAAATTTCGACTAGGGCATTGGTATGCATAGTGTCCTATACCCTCACAATTAAAACATCGTTTGGATTTCTCGTCTTTCTTTGTGGAGCTACCTACAGTAGCCTTTCGCTTTTGATCTATAGACGTATTATTATAACTTTTTAACTTATTATCTATTTGTTTCTTAGACGACTCTCCTATTGAGGTTAGAAAACTTCTTAGTGCTAGGTCTCTTGAGATATTGCTCAAAATCTTGCGCAACTTGATAGGTATATTCTATATTGGTTATTGCGTGGGGAATTAGTTCTCTCTTGATGTCTACCCTAGGACCTGTATGAAATCTTGACAAAGTAACACTAGGGTCTTCCTGGATGTCACAATGAACCATTCGTTCGTCAAATTTGCTCATATACTCCTAGACGAATGGACTACCTTGCTGTAAAGTGCCTTTCTTTCATCTCGTCCTAAAATTCTATAGGTGGGCATCCTCAGCGTTCTAGCTGCCTTTCAACTGAGGTCTAGTAATTTTTTGCTGGACCAGACAACTTCATCTTCATAAATCTAAACCTACGATCGTCGGACATGTCATACCAGTCAAAGTAGTAAGCCATATCTGCCATCCAATCACTAAAAGCCTAGGGGTCGTGTCTTCAGTCGTAAGAAGGGGCTTCCACCTTAACCTGCTTCATTATATCATCAGGCCTATTCCTATCCTCTTGGCCTCCATCTAAATTCCTTCTAGGAGGAGGAAGTCGAAGTTTATTAATTGGGTTCCTTGCTCTAGGTATTTCTCCAGGATGTTCATCCCTGTCCTGATGGTTACTCTCTAACCGATAGGCTTCAAGTTTAGTGATTCGTGTATTAAAATCTTCTAGAGTTTTCAGGATCTTTTTTAGAGTTTCATTCATATTCAGTTTAGCCATATAGATCGTACCGACTGCATACAATTAACAACCTAGAATAGAAAAGAATGGAAGAGAAAAAATTAAACTAAACTATACTTTTTTCTCTTTCTTTTTTCTTTTTTAAAAAACCTAAACTAGAAATAAATTGACCTAAAAAATTAAATTCTCCTAAAAGCAAATTCACATAAATCAAGTCAACAAGAAATAAAGCCTTTTTTAAAACTGAAGTAACTAGTAATTTTTTTTAAACTGATGCAACTAAAACTTCTTTTTTTAAACTAAATAAAACTAACGTACATCTTAGGTTGGGGTGGTGGAAGAGGTTTAGCTTAGCTGCATCTATGATTTTGACTTAGAGCTTGTGGAAGCACGGTTGCTACAAACTGGTAAGTGGTAATAGTCGGGATTCGCATCATTCACATGACATTCTTGGCACTTCATTGTATTATTACTATTATTATTATTTTGGTTGCTAATTCTAGACATAAGCTTTGATACCAATCTTACATAGCACGATTTATCAGAATCTATAAAAAGTGATTAAACGAGACTAATATGCAAAGTAAATGCAGACTAACACTAAAACTGTAGCTGAAAATAATTTTAAATAATGAAATCTAATAAACTAACAGTTGACAATAATAAATGATGCAAGATTACAACAAACAAAGAACGCGTTCGCGATAAACCTGAGGCGTGAGAAGTCGAGCACGGTCCACAAGTCCTAATCGAACACGCAACGACTGGACTTGAAAGCTTAGTAACCATATCCTGCAATGGAATTCAATAAAAAGATCAGATCCAAATAAGAGCAATAGACTAATAGCTTCAGTTAACTACTGATTACTAAATGAAAGCAAGAGGATTAATTGCAGGTAGAGATTTGAAGGCTGATGAATCTGGTAGTGATCTTGAAGCAGTGAGGTCGAGGGTTTTTATGGCTGGTTCATTCAGTCTCGAGCAGCGGACGATGGCGATGTCAAGGTCTTGTGCCTGAAGGCTGGTTAATGTTGATGGCGAACGAATGAAGGCAAAGAGGAGGACTAAAATTGCAGATCTATTTCTTGTGAAAACAAGGAAGACGAAGGTGGAGTTTGGGTTATCCGCGATTTATTTATGAAGTAGAGATGGCCTGGTAGTGAAGGGATAGGAGAAAAAGAGAGAGAAATAAAGAAAATTGCCGAATCACTCCAAATACCAATTCATACTCACATTTATTTTCAATCGTCTCTGCCGATTACAAAAGAGTTCTCTCTTATAGAAATTCAAATAAACACAAATAACTCAGATCTTATCTAAAAACAGGTCAATCCTTATCAAAACACGTATCAAATCAAAAAAATCTGATGTCTTTCAATAACCTTATCCTTATCCTAACAATAAGCAAATAAAATATGAAATATCCAAAACCAGATAAAATCTAAAATATCATAATGAGATCTGCGATGCCATATCTCTCTTGAATAAAAACGGGTATTCTAATCCTTGTCAATAATGCTAGAGCTTTATCATGAATAGGAGATTGATCATCATGATAAGGTGTTTGTATCCTATTCAAGCTAGAATGTTGGGATAGAGATAGGGTTGCTTCATTTCTCTCTATATATGGTCTTCTACTATTATAGATCAAGGTGAAGGAAGCAGAGTTGGATTTGTGGACAGAATCTTGAAATGAGTTAGGGTGAAGGTGTAGAGATTTTCTTTACTACTAAAGAATCCGATCAACCGCAATTATCTTTGATCTTCTCTATTCATCATGGGGTAAAATCCCCGACATCCTTTTCCTACTTTCTTTTCTCAAAAGCCAGCTACCTGTCGCATTGTGCTTCCATCCTCTCTCTCTCACTCTCAAAGGAAAACCTTGGTCCTAATTCCTACAACCTTGAATTGAAACCATAGACCAATGCTTTGTCTCTGCACTCAGACTGAAATTATCCATGTTAGAATATAATATTATAACCCTAAACCCTTATCACAACTTCGGAGTTTTGGTGTAGTGGCATGTCCTTTGACATGGTATCTGAGCAACCCAAGTTTAATTTCCATCTGTCACAAATTTAAAGTAGATTCTTAAAGTAAATTGATCTAGCTACGTGAGTTCAGGTTTCTGTCTATAAAAAGACGCTCAATTTGCTAGGTCATGTTAGAATATAGAAATATAACCTCTAACTCTTGCTACAGTTTGAGAGTTCCATCAACATATCCAAATAGGTCATACTCTAGTAACAAAGAATAAAATTGAGCTTTTCATGTTGGAAAGTTCGAGGAGGTTAGCTTAATTGGTAGCAGTGCTGCTTTGATCATAACAAGAGTTGGCTAGTGATGGAGGAAATAATTAGTGTTGTCGAAGAAAATGGTGTGCTGATGTTGTGAGTTTTCCCAGTCATGGTTGAAACTGAGTATAGGTGCTCGTAGGAGTTATATCTCTAATACCATGAGGAGATGGTAAGTTGAATGTAGAAACCACTCCACCAATTCATTCCCTTGTATTGAATATATAATACAATGGCAAGATTACAAAGGGATACTCTATTTATACATGGCAAGATTATATAGGGATATTTTATCTATACATGGCAAGATTATGGGGAAATTTTTGTTGAAATTATGAAGGGAAACCAGTTGTGATTCTATGCAAACTTTAATTGATGTGAGTGGATCTTGGCTACCATTTTGGGTCAATATTTCCTTTAGTGGATCTAGTGGAGAGGATTTCTCTCCTCTTTTAGAAGAAGCCGAAATATAGGCGTTGTTGAAGCAAATTTAATATTTTTAATTGAAGTCTAGATGGTGAGAGAACAAAATGGCTTATAATGAAAACAAATAGATGACAAAGGCAAGCTAAGTATCGGGTTGAGATTCCCTACATCAATGATTGCAAAGAACCCTACGACAAGTTCCATCAACATATCCAAATAGGTCATACTCTAGTAACAAAGAATAAAATTGAGCTTTTCATGTTGGAAAGTTCGAGGAGGTTAGCTTAATTGGTAGCAGTGCTGCTTTGATCATAACAAGAGTTGGCTAGTGATGGAGGAAATAATTAGTGTTGTCGAAGAAAATGGTGTGCTGATGTTGTGAGTTTTCCCAGTCATGGTTGAAACTGAGTATAGGTGCTCGTAGGAGTTATATCTCTAATACCATGAGGAGATGGTAAGTTGAATGTAGAAACCACTCCACCAATTCATTCCCTTGTATTGAATATATAATACAATGGCAAGATTACAAAGGGATACTCTATTTATACATGGCAAGATTATATAGGGATATTTTATCTATACATGGCAAGATTATGGGGAAATTTTTGTTGAAATTATGAAGGGAAACCAGTTGTGATTCTATGCAAACTTTAATTGATGTGAGTGGATCTTGGCTACCATTTTGGGTCAATATTTCCTTTAGCTGGATCTAGTGGAGAGGATTTCTCTCCTCTTTTAGAAGAAGCCAGAAATATAGGCGTTGTTGAAGCAAATTTAATATTTTTTAATTGAAGTCTAGATGACTGAGAGAACAAAAATGGCTTATAATGAAAACAAATAGATGACAGTGCAAGCTAAGTATCGGGTTGAGATTCCCTACATCAATGATTGCAAAGAACCCCTACGACAAGTTACATGAACCAATAACATCAGTTCATTTAGTGGGTCACACAAGTAAAATATTTTTAGATAATTTTTATAAAGAATATCATTCTTGGGGTCTATTGAATCATGAGAAGTTATTGGTTAGTTGTAGAAGTTCTCTATAATGAAGAATGTAGAGGATGTCTATGCATGTGTGTCCACCCAGATTTTGAAGTGCATGAGTTGTGGTGCATGAGTTGTAGTTGACGTGCATGAGTTAAGGGTGTTTATTTCCAAATCCTGGAGCTTGGTTGAATGCTAAGTTCTCATACAGTTTTGGTTTGGATAGTCCATAGGTTTAAAGAGAGAGATATGTACAGTTGTACCTCATAGAAGTTATTTCTATCAAGTAGAGTGTATAGGGGTTGGTTGTTTTTTTTTCCTTTTTTTTGAGTTTTAAATATGTGGATAGGAGCTATACCTATTTGAGAGGGTATTGAGTCCATCAAGAGCAGGGGCGGATCAGGATTTCTGGAACATGGTGTCGCTACAAAATTAGTAGGGTTGATTGCAGATAAACCCTCTGTACTTTGCTCAAAATGAACTTACTGTCCCCATAGTTCTATTTTTGCAGATAGGCCCCTTGAGTGAAATTTTTTGACTCTTCTCAGGGTGTCTATCTACAATAGTAGTTTTTCACTTTGAGGTAATATTTGCAACAATAGAACCCTTTCAAGGGGTTCATCCGCAACAAAAGAACTACAGGATTAGTAAGGTCAATTTAATGATAGAATAAAAGGTGTATTCACAGTTAACCCTAACTAATTATGGAAAAAAAGTTAACTCAATAGATAACAAGAACTGATTTCACAGATATGTGAATTAAACTCAATCGATAACAGTAGATAACAAAAGTCTATACTAGAAACTACAAATTACTTATGATAGAAAATATGAATTTTTAGTGGTTCATCAATTTGCCTAAGGTTTATTAATGGGGTGGGTTATTTGGGCAAAGTGGTGTTATTTGACACTACTTTGCCCTTGGTGGATCCGCCCATGAAGAAGAGTATGTAGTTATTCTATTATTTTGCTAATCAAATACAACTAACCTTTCAGGCCAAAAAAAGTCATTTATTAGGGTAGTAACAAGTGTTTGCTTTTCTATGCTAGAGTGTTTCTTTAGAAATGATCGTGTGCGTTGTATGTTTAACTATAACGGTCACTTAGTTAATGGAGAGAACTTCGATGAGCACTATGCATGTTTCACTGATATTACCACTTATAATCGGGAATGTGAAGGTAAGTATTATGCAAGACTGAATTCTACATCGTGTGAGCGCATTGGAAGTCACCTCTAGAACATGTAGGAGACATGATGCAGGACATCTTATAGGATCACAATTGTTGTGGTTGAGATTAGAAAACTTGGTTAGGATTAGAATAATGCAGTTTAAGTTGTACTTGATATTATGGTCAGATATTTATTTAGTTGATTTTTAAATTTCATTAGTTGTGATTTGACGTTAGGATTGACTATTGAAATTTATTTTTATCACTGTGTTTTTATAAATAAGATGTATTTTTTTTAGAGACAGACATTGAGTAATGAAAATTATGAGATTTGAAATCTTCTCTGAAGTATGTGAGTTATCTTTAGGTGTGAAGCCATTATTTCCAAGGTTAGATGCCCGTGAGTGAATCCGATCTAACCCAAATATTTATCTTTATCTTTCTTTGTTTGTTTTTATTTTAGTTCCTCTCAAATGATCTCAACCTCTTGTTCTTCCTCATAAAAACTTTCGGATTACTGTTAACGGGTGAACAGCAACCCATCGCTATTCATCCATGACGAACTGTAACCTCTTTACTATTCACGTCCCATCCGCGATCGCCAACACCCTCAATGACCAATTCCCCTCCAATACCAATCATTCTTATCATCGTTTTCTTCTTCCGACCAAAACTCCAAGCACAAAAAAACTCCCATTCACTCCCGTTGCCCATCAAGACACCTCTAGAATCAACATTACCTACTGGTGATCCTACCATTGTTCTCCCTCGAGTTCGACTTTGATTTGAGTACTACTTTTATTACTTTTTAAGGCTTACAAATTGGATTAATAGATAAATAGGATTAGAAGTGGACTTAAAATACGATCCTTGTAGTATAAGATGCAAGTGTGGTATGATTGGACATTTCTCATGTCATACATTTAGTTGCGCCTTTAGGTTGATTATCACGTATTGTCTACATATGCATACATTTCTTTCCCGTGTCCTTTGGTGACATTTACTTTGGATTGATATGTCAATCCCTGGGTTGGTTTGCTAGGTTATGCATGTATGGGTGGCTGGCTTAGAAAATCATATTTGGCTCAATAAGTCTTTGTTTCGTTTGTATTTAATAATGGGGTGAAATGAGTTCTTCCAGATTGGTAGTGATTAGAGTTCGATTAAACTAGAGAAAATCTACCAGGTTTTGGATTAGAAGCTCGGTTTTGCTTATGTTAAGTTGATTAAAGTTACATTTCTTAGACTTGTAAACTTAGAATTAAAAGTTTGTCAAGTTTGCATTTGTATGCAAATAATTGATTTGAAATTATAGAATTCAATTCTAGAATTTGAAATTTGAAATTCAATTTCAATTCCATTGTTTGGGTGTCATTCGAATTTCAATTCTAAAATTGTCAATTCCAATTTCATTGCTGAGAAATCAGAGAGATCTTCAGAACCCAAGCAGTAGTGTGATCTCTTCAACTGAGAATGGAGGGGGGAGAGAGCTAGAGGGAGGGAGAGAAAAAATACCTCTTCTGATTGTTCTTCTTCAAGCATTAGTGTGATCTCTTCAACTTAGAGGGAGGGAGGTAGGGAGGGGTGTAAAAATACCTCTTGTGATTTTTCTTCTTCAGAAACCCGAGCATTAGTGTGATCTCTTCAACTGAGAAAGAGTGGGAGGGAGGGTGGGAGATTAGCAAAAATATTTAGAATGGCTTTGTTCGTCTTGACTAAGCAATGTGGAACTAAAGAACCAGTCCATCTCATCAAGTGGTCCACTTATTTTATTTTGTATCTAAAGACACAAATGTGTCGTGGCTTTTGACATTTTTTATTTGTGTCAGTTGTTTAATCCCTTGCAATTAGCACAACACTTCTGCATGTGTCGTAAAATAAGTGTAGGCATATGCAATTTGTTGTGGTTAGAATCCTTCACTTTACTAGTCTATCTCGTAGTTACACTTGAAACTGCATCTAATGGTTTGTGCTTGCTAAAATAAATTCAGGTGTGAAATATCTACTTATAACAGATCCAATAAAATAAGTGGTGACGTTTATGTCATAAGATCTATTCGACAATAGGATTCAAATGGTTTGAGTTCAATGTTTTGATATATTTTCCTTCTCGAAGCAATTCCAATGATTTTCTAAATTTATTTTAAGAAGAATCGTGTTTCATCTCATTTTGCTCATATTATTTTCACTTCTTAATTGCAGAATGGCTGAAGATTTTCCAGTTATCAATTTCAAATTTACCAACTCACTTACATTTCAAGCATATCCACATGAATATATTCTGCCACCTGACCCAAGAGAACCGGTAACATATATTCGGAATAATATGTATCTCTTGTAGAGTTTTGTTCTTACTTTCGGCAAAAAGAAGTGATAATTTTTTTTTCTTCCAACTGAGATCATACGCTATAGGGTAGTGAAGTTTGTTTTATTCATCATAGTATTTTGATAGGTTTAACAGTAGATTTAGCAAAAAGTAACGGTTAAAATGTTCTAAAGTTAGCATGTGAGTGTCGTATGAGAATTTTAAAGGGGGAAAGTTCTCACGTTTGCATAACTGAGGGTATTAATGTTCAACTTTTGGAAACATTGGGCTATTTAGTGAAGCCAAATAAAAACTGCGGATTTATTTGTGCAAAGTAGGTGAAATTATAGGGTATTTAAGTACAATTAAGCTCCATTTTGTAAAAGTTATCAACTTATTAAAAACGCACCATTTCCAATTTAATCTCTGAGCCAGCTACTATCCATGCAACCTAACAAGGCAAACCAGGTAGTGTCTGGACAATCTAGCAGGTGTCGCCAATGAAAGAGGAAACAAGGAAAAATAAAACACACACACACACACACAGTGTGAAATACAATATGTAGTAGACTAAGAAACAGGGTTAGCCCAGTTAAATTCATGTCATCATGTAGACATCGAATAACATGGAAAATCAAGAACACACATAAAAGAGAAAACACTTGTTTCTGCCTATCGTATGCATGTTGTCCATATATAATGAACCCTTGTTATTAGTTAGCATTCATTTTGTACAGTTTGTGTGGAATGTAACAATACAACATTCATCTACTAGCACGGGGCAGATCTAGTCAGGCAAGCAATAAACATGTATTTTTGATGCGTCATCATTTATGGATATCCTTATCATACCCTGTCCCTTTCGGTATGCCATCCTTTCAGACCCCATTATACAGTTTATTAGTGGATGTGCATGATATATTATACACTATATCCTAGTCATTTCAAATTCATTAAACAGCTGTTGGTATGCATGCACATTTCTCTCGGATCAGACAACGCCGTCCAGTGAATCCCACATCATCCATTCCTCTTGTAAGCCATATCAGGAATACTGTAGATAGACTACTACACAGTTTGACAAGCTCAGGCATTATCCATTATATGAGCCATACAAACTCAATGTACTCAGCCACCCCTGGTTCCCCATGACACCGTCGTAGGTACTTCACACAACTCAAGATAATACACAATCATTAAATTATCTTTTCAGTTCAAATCCCACTCCATGTCATGAAGACATGTTTGAGATTACCAAGATGTGGTATCATCATGTGCACTTTATATAATGACATTTCTGTCGTATATCTAGGTCAAGTCCCATTCTCATGTACTGGTGTTATCAAACAATACAATTCATATTCCATTCTGTAGTTTTCATGTCAAAGAGTCTTGAATATGTCTCATACTATAGTTATATCATCAAGATACACTTCAATACAAAAGTTAACAGTATTATGCATGTCTACGAGTGAGAAGCAACTCCTCTTCGTGACAATCCTGTTGTGACAATTAGCTATGATATCAACTGTTAAGAATTGCTTGCGCTGAAGGTATGCCCTGATCAGCCCAATTAGATCTACTCCTTCATACTAGGGCAAACAATCTACTTCGCAAGAGGGAAACACGGGAACATCAATTCGAACAAATAAAAAACAAATCAATCTTGCAGAAAATAAATACCAGATGTAAAGACGAGGATTTATCTTGTTTTGAAACCGCCTACATCCACGAGAAAATATTTGAGTCTTCTTTATTATCAGAGATATACAAGATCTGACCTTTCTTGCATTTTTCAAGAAACCCTCCTCTCAACCTCACAAAAAGATCCTCACAAACCCTAGGATTTGACCCTTTTATTTCTTCTTTACGACCCTATTCATATCTTTACAACTTGCTACTTATCTTTGGCTCTCATACGAACTGTAGACCTATAAGAGCCATATTTATAGGATTTAACCTGGAGTACTACTAAAACAGGAGGCCTAACCTAAACAATAAACATCTCTGGCGCTCTACTTGGTGGCCTGACTTCTGGCCGGTCCGAATGGTCGGTCAATTGTCAGAGTCTCTGGCCGGTCAGAACGGTTTGTCTATTGCTAGCATTTCCACCACCTCTGTGCTTTTGTCGCTTCCTTTGTCTTCTTGAGCTGAAATACTAGACTAAATCCCAACAATCTCCACCTTAGGCTTGTATGAAGACACCTTTGGGAACTGACAATTCCTACACTGTAACCTTTAGCATTGTAAACCGAAAGACTATAGAAATTAACACGAATAAATCCTTCACCTTATACCCCTGCAGAACCTTTACCAGAATTACAATAACTTGTTTCCCTTTAGCACTCGTAGAGGCCTTTTTGAGTATCAGCTTGTTTCCCTGCAGTAGGCATGGATACCTAATCAGAGACAACTTGCTTCCCTTCATCCACTCCAGCAGCTCCAACAGCAACCTTAGATGCAGAATTTGAACCTAAAGTAGATTTTGAAACCTATGCTGATTTCTTTCAAAAACATTGATGCATTTCATACCCAAGCTTCTTACAGATATTACACCACTTTGGTGCTCATCTGCAATTGCTTGTTTGGTGACTATAACATTAGGCCCCTTAACCTCCATCACATCAGGCAAAACATTTGGCAGAGATGCTTCTATTAAAGTTCTACATAAGCTAATCACTCTTTGGTATCTATTAACTTGTCAGTATAAATGGATTTACCAATTGCACTAGCAATCTTAGACATCCGTTTCACAGTCCATAAATTCAATCTTAATTTTGGCAATTGAAATCTTAATAGAAATTCATTTTGTCAACTTGATCCAAATTGAAATCAACAGACCAAGGTTTAAGAAGCAAAGGTGTCTACCCCCAAAAAACCAATAATCTCATTTGATCACCAGACTCAAAATAGAAGAGGAAAAAAAAAAACAGGCTTCAGCATAAATATCCTAATCTTCCTAAAATCAGTCCAAAGCAATTTAATAAAATTTTCCATATGCTTAAAACCAATTTCTAGGCCATGAAAGAAGAACTACAATACTTTGAACCCTCTATCAATTCTTCTTTATCAATATCCACAGCTCTAGTAGAGTTAGATGGAATATACTCAAGCGATAACCTGTAACCCATCCTTCTATTATCCTTGAAAAGATTACTCCAGTTTGCAGCACCAGTCTGGGCTGCAGCTTGCAAAGTAGTATTAGAAACTTTACCCTCTTCCTCTTCAACAAATTCTGCCAACTTCCGACCTACATTTTGTGCTGGAGGAGAATCATGATGTAGCTGAACAACATCCTCTAGCTCAGCATCCTGGATCAGAGAAGATCCCAAATTACTCAATCCAGATAAAAAATACCTTACCCCAGGTCATCAATAGCATGAACACTCCCCGATCCAGAAGTCTGAAAAATAGTTTCGTCTTTTAATCCAGCACAAAAAAATATTCACAACTGCTGAATCCCCATTGTGAGCTAAGATCTGAAACAAAGGCTTAGATCCTTTACATCCACTACATCCCATAACAGCACAATCCGCACTTAAATCGCCCTCTATTGAAGATTTATTAGGACCAGAAGAGGAAGAAGAAGATGATGAAAAAAAAAAGAGCTAAAACCTTGTGTTTCTTCACCATTTTGTCGAAAAAACAATCGGAGCTTGCGCGGTGTGTATGATGAAAAATCGTCGTTAATGTGCCCTCTCAAGCAACATGAGCGTGCTCCTATTATTAACAGAAATCATAACTTCTACTTGAGATAACTTCTTTTACTAACATTTATCATACCGCCATTGGTTTAATATTTTGGGTTTACTAACATTTATAATACTGCAACCAATTTTATATATCAGTAATGTCTGGTAAACTACAATTATAGACTTCGTTCCCTAAATGGCTACAGATATAAAGTTTGTCCTTTTTGCAACCATTCAGCCAGCCAAAGCTAAACCTTCTGTCACATGTACAAGTATGGCTATTTTACACACTTTACACTGGAGTTATTGGTTTTGGATTTTGTGTTTCCTCTCTGATGCTTCAAATAGGTTTAGACGTTCTCTTTGATATGAATAGATCTCTGCTTGAGCCAAAGAAAACTTGATTTCAGATAATAAAAGAAAGTAGGACTGTTTGTTAAACAAATTTTCTTCTGATAATACTTCTACAACCTATAGGCTGATAACTTTAGTGAAGGATTCTCAGCATTTCGTTTGGTAGTGTTCCTTTATGATGCAAGATTTTTCTTCCATTTCTTACGTATTACTAGTCATGTATCCATTCTAATTTACTTCTGCATTCTAACAGGATTTATATTGTTTTGGGTGGCAAGAACATGAAGAACCAGCTATTTTTGGCGGTAAAAGTTTACCTTAAGCTCACAGTTTATTCTTTTCAATTTTATTATAAATGTTTTCCTACTTATTCATTTTATTTCCATCACAAACAGTTTTCTCATAAATGTAAAAGACTGAATTTTTTTTTTCATTGCAACCAGACATGGTGACTAATGTCTTTAACAGTGTCTTGTACTCTAAATGTGCCATCAAAATCTTTAGCTACATTATCTTAAATCTTTGTATGAACCCATAGCTGGTCAGTATACTTTCTCTTAAGACTAGACCTCACAATTGGAATATGTCTCTTCTCACTGACATTGTCACAATAGGTTGAAATTGGCTTTTCATAAGTTTTAATTTAACATAGTTTGCAATGGTAGAGCTTAATATCAAGATATCCATATCTTCTGTATAATATTCTCTTCCCAAGAGTGCCTTTCACATCTCATAAAAATATTCTGCATTACTCTTACTTATATTTCATTGGTTTCTTCATCAACTAACTAAAAGTTATGGCTTCATCTTTGTTAAAATCAATGTTAAGTTTCTATATAGTTTAGTGATAATCAGCTAAATCGGCTTCCTAACTAATCATGTACATTGAGATTTTTCCTTTACGGCTTCATCTTTCTTAAATCAATGTTAAGCTTCTGCTGTAGAAGTGTGTCACTAGGTTCTATCAAGTAAGTTAGCAACCTGCAATAACTCCATAGTGTGCATCCTCAGTAGGAGAAGAATTACTTCCTTACTATGGGCAACTAAAATACCTAGAGTAGTAAGAGCCTTATGTGCTCAGTAACAAAGTGCATTTTAAGATACTCTTTTCATACTTAATTCCTATGTTGTCATTGTTTAGTAGTAAAATACCATCCATGTCCACATACTCCATGAGAATCACAAACCAGAGGATTGGTTTCAAAGCCAAAATATAGCGCTCCTCATGAGTAAGACTGAGAGGATGTAACCCAGCTTTTCGGAAACTAGCTTATAAGCTCACTTAATAAGCTAGGTTTGACCAAATAAATTACTATTCTACCAAAAAAGTGTTTATACAATTCTTATCATGAAAGCCAAAAGCCACCAGAAGATAAGATAGCTTAAAAGCTTATAAATATAAAAGCCCGGCCGGACACCTTCTGAAACTAAACCCAGTGACCGCCTAACAAAAAATTTCGAATCATGAAAGACAACTCCGATTGAGGCCATAAATTGTATCCTAGAGTAAACCCTAAAGTTCTTTGAATGGTGAAAAACATTATTGTAAAACTAAGACCCTATGTTATTGAGAAGCCATATCATAACTCTATAGCCATCTTATGAACTTGGTGCAACTTCATATCCTTATTATCAATCAGTTGTATGATAATTATGTAACTTTCCATTGAGAACCAACATATAGGGGAAAAGGTTGGACCAACAAAAGATACTTCTAGCCATAAATATAGTGCCAAAAAGAATTTTTTTATTAGAAATCGACACAATTCAATTTGATAGACAGACAGAGATAGATCAACATAGTCTATTCGAAAACGATCGGAGGACTAAGAGACTGTTGAGTTGTTTCACATCTTTCTTCTGGCTGAAACTTCATGCAGATCCCTGAATAGACCTTTAATTTTATTGATATAAAAGAAAAGAATACAAGGGGGAGACATAAAACCTGAGACTCTAAAACAATAAAAGTCTCCCCTAAAAATAAAACAAAGAAAACAAGGGAGACTCTCCCCTTATGTAAGGCCTCACAGAAAACAGCTTCTTTTTCCCCCTACCAGAAGGTAAACTCATCTGATCAAGACTTGCCAGTCCCCTACAAGTAAGGGGTAGCTCTCTTACACCTTGTACTGATAATAGATCACCATGAGAAATACTCACATTAGCCAATCTATCAGCCACTTTGTTGGCCTCTCCGAAGCAATGAGCAAAAGAATGGTTAAAGATATGAAATATGCTATCAAATGGCATGAAGCTGACATCTCGACAACAGAATGGCTGAGGTGACTCAATTGGAACAGAGGGTGTGCTACAGCAAGTGTGTAACATCAAGTTGAGGAGAATAAAAAGAAGGGGTCGACAGCTTGGGAAGGGTGAGAGGATTTGATTCCTGAGAGATTTTTTGTAAAGCTAGTGTTTCTGTGGGAGCCAACTTTAATACCATGTTATCATGAAAAATTACTTGATTACAAAGATTATAGTATACTAACTACTCTAGCATATATCTCAAAATCTATGCTATTTATAAAAGAGGATTGGGGTGTTAAAACTTTTGATTGCCTCTTTTACCCTTCCAAATTTTGATAATATTCAATAATGCCTTGAAATTTATTCAATTCATTCTATTTATTACACTATAATTATTCATGCAATAAACATAAGAACTAATATTAAAACTAAATATATATTATAAAATTTAATTATATTCCTCAAATTTTATTCAATTCATTCTATTTATTACACTATAATTATTCATGCAATAAACATAAGAACTAATACATATCATAAATTTTAACCATGTTAGTCTTATGTTAAATGAGATAAATATTTCACTTATAGATATTAGGTATTATACAATAAATATACAATTTTAATATTTAAGATAATAATATTATAATTTAAGATAATTTAATATTTAATTAAAAATCTAACATCTAATCTAATACTATAATATATTAATATGTGTGTCGATATATAAAAATTAGGTGGAGAGGAATACTAATATAAATGTTAACCTCTTAGTGTGCGTAGTCTAGAAATAGCATATAAAACTATCATAATATATATTACTAACTATTGCAATATACTTATCATGATATTTGGATATGAGGTAATTCTGAGCATGCAAAATTCCAAGCGGTGTGGGAAGCTATTACATTTGCTCTTGACACTGGATGTGGAAAGGTAATTTTCAAAGAAGATGTGGAGGCAACACTCGATTTTTAGACACTTGTGGATGATATTCATCGATGTTGCACATGACTCAAGGAATGAGATTTTCAGGTAGTTTGTCAAACGAGGAATGTAATTGTCACCCTCCGGGCCCGCACGCTTGTTGGCGCGATATAAGTCCTGAGACCCACTGAGTGCAACACGTGGTTTGGCTCAATCCACTGCCACACTTGGCTCTCAAGACCCATCATTTAAACCATTCAACCACTCAATCAATATCCGATGTAGGACTAAATCTTAGCGTATCACAATCACCCCATCTTAATTGTGCGACGTCCTCGTCGCAGCATGAAAATTGGTCCATCGCAGTATCACCGCCATGCGATGTGGATTCTAGAGGTGGCTCCTACGGGCTTCTAGAAGTGGCTCCCACCTCACTCACGCGGTGTAGCACTTAGTCCCGCATAGCACTTAGCTCCACATTTCTGGCTGGCGAACTTCTCTGATACCATTTACTTGTCACGCCCCCAAAATGCACAGCTTATTTTGAGATGCATGACAACGCCAACACGTGCAAAAAACACATACTAAGCCTGCGATGCACTTCTATATTACAAATAAACTTCACTTAAAAGAAATTTTATTGACAAATAGAAGTCTCAGAGCAAAAATTACATTCTAACAAGTTCACTCTAATGAGCAAAGACTCTTATTATATAAGCATAGTAGCATGAGTAGTATAACTATAACTTTCAGCATCAACACTCTAAAAGATTTTTCTCATGTTCCAAAGCTCCGAGGTACAGATAAAGCTATCTAATTTTCATCTGAAAAAGATTAAAAAATAACGGGGCGAGTTTACACTCAGTAGCAGATAACTTATCATTAGCGGATCAGACAAGTTTACGAAATTTTCAATATTAAATATAAACAAGCTATTGTCAAAGAGAATAATTTTGGGAAACATAATTTTTGAACAAGAGAAACTTTGATTAATAGCATTTGACAGTGTCATAAAATAATTTCTACAAAATTTTAGAAATAATACGAATGAGCACTAAATACTGTAAAATCATATTTTACAAACCTCCTCAGTTGTCACACTAAGGCTACGAAAATTATAGCCCGGTAGCATGGGAATGCGCATCGAATCACTATAGGTCAACCTGGGGACAGAATGTACCTAGCACTACCATAGGTTGCCCGAAGGCCGCTTCACTTTTGCCAAAAAGACCACTTTAATACTTGTCGGTACATTCAATACTATATGGTAGGCTTAAACGAATCACTTCACTCCATAGTGGACTTCTGAGGATTTTTATCATTTTTAACACTTTTCTTTTCGCTCAAAGTATCACTTGCAATTTCCATTTATACGAAAAGCAATATAAATGCTTAAACACTTTTGCAAACTTTTCTCATGTCAATTTCATGAAAATAGAGTATTATTCATGAATCTAAACAAATAAATAATTTTTTTATCAAATAGAACTCTTCGATAAATGCATTTGAACAAGAATTTGAAATGACATATTTTCAATAATCTCATATACTAAATAATATTTATCTTGTAAAAGATAAATGGCTATCACGATTCAAAATTGTTAACAATTACTATAAATAAACAGAATAACATGTCCGATCCACAAGTTCTCTATACAAAAATAAAAATTTATCATTTAAATAATATATAATAGATTAAAAATAACTAATGAGAAGAAATCTACTCACCTTAAGAGATTTGACAACAATTTGGAGAAACGTACTCCAAGAACCTACTCCTCGATCAAACCTATAAGCATACAAGCACATAAATTCTAATACTAAAGATTCCACACTCAAAATATTTTGGGTATAAAACTAATATTTCTAGTTTCTAGGGACTTTCTGAAATTTTATTTCCATCCTTTTTAAACAAAACTTGGGCCTAACAACAATTTTTCTCGTTTAAGGGGTAAAAGGAAAACTTTCCATTGAATAGATTTCATGTTGAAACATCTCTTTATAGGTTTTTGGACCCAAAACTAATTTTCTAAATTTCTAGGGCCTATCAATAATTTTCCTTTTCTTCTTCCTTGGGTCTGTTTGATGTCTACACCTAAACCCAAATGGCTTTCTTGGGTTCGGCGGCCATCATGATCAACACCGGTGAAACTCACGACCATGAACGGCCGGAGTTCATTAGATGTCGCCGGAGATGATGTCGATGGCCGGAATTTGGTATAATTTTTTTAAATTTATGTCAAACTTAAACTAGAAAACCAAGAAAATCTATACCTTTAGTTGAAGTTTTCTCCTCTTCTACACCTGTCAGATCTCAAGAAGAAAAATCGTTCTTTTCTCTTTGTTGAATGAAACTATGAGGCTTTGCAAGCTGTACAAATTTCCATGCCTTTTGGCATTCTATAACTTCAATTAACATTAAATCCTAATTAAGGACATTAATATGCCTAGTTGAAACTCTTGATTTTCTATTTTTTTTGGAGAAAAACCGGTTCGCTACATGTTTAGTCTCATATCATTACTTAATATGCATTACGTGCAAAGCACGTCTTACATACTAGTGATTAGAAAAAAGGATAGTAGAGCTGTGATCCTCGGAAAAGCACATTCACTTAGACTGGTATATCAACTAAGAGTTCCTACCAGATTTCTAAAACCGCAATTTTATTGAGAGATCTAATTGAAGATCTTTAGAAAAAGTTTTGTTTATGAGGTTTGTTTATTTAGTTACTGGTTTAATTGAAAATTAGACAAATAACCTAATGGAAGTCACTGTGTCGAGATTCGACGGATACATAAGCCCATTACAGGCTAATTCTTGTAGAGTTCCAGAGAGGAGAAAATCTGTAATTATAGATTATTAAGAGTTCTCTTTGTGTTTACGAAGTAGAAAATCGGGATGTAGACTTCAATCTGCGATATGAAGTTGATATAGGCAAGTCCAGATAAGGGCCATTGCAAACTAAAGGGACAATAACTTAATGAACCTTACCACTTCTAATATTGTTCTAGGCTTTCAATTATTTATTTATGCTGGTTTGATATTGTGAAGATATAGAGGTAGTTAACTTTTTTTTCACTTAAGTCAGACTATTTTCTTATACCTGGTAATAGAAAGAACAAGCTATATTCTGCACAAGAATAGAGCTGGGAGTCTTTCTGGGGCCCTAATTTGACAAGTCTACTTTCTTAGTACTCTTGATTTATGACTCATAATAGTGTATATTTCTTTAGCTATTAAGTTTTCTTGATCATCTTTTTTATTATTTTTATGCAGATTTATTCTTACGAAACAGGCTAGTTGTCCATGACGCTGAGAATAATCTCATAGGTTGGAAGGAATATAATTGTAAGTTACAACTCTTCCATTGCTCAAATTTTGCCTGAAAGTGAACTTTACAGAACTTATAAATGTTTTTTCACTCTTACTTCTCCTAATTTAATTAGATATATATCTGTCAAGATCTTTACAGAAAATTATGAAGTCTCAAAAGCTAGTTGGAAGAAATACCATTTCTTGTTATGCATGTGAAGTTCAAGCAACCAAATAATAAAATTTCCAGAGCATGTAGAGAAAAGACGTTTGATAATGCAAAGTAGGTCTTACAAGAGTTATAGGAGCATCATAATCCTTCCCAGAAGAAGTATAGGGTGTGAAGCTGGTATTCATTTGGTCAGCATATCAATTGTCTTGCATTATTAAATGCATGAGTGTTGTACTGTTCAATTTAGAATGCCAAGAGCAACGCTCATGATTAGAGGAACATCCATGGGATTTTTTAGGATAAAATGGAGGATGAAAAATATGATGAATCCCAAAGAAAGTAATATCTGTATAACAATGATAATCCTTTGTATAAGCCCAAATGTCACCGATAAATTCTTTCGAAGTATCCCACAACATCAGCACAAACCTAATTGCAAATTATGAAAGTCAGCATATAGTGAAAAATCTCTCTTTATACATACATATATGCATTCATAAACTATATACGTGTTAAGTGTGTATGTGTGGAAATAATGAGTATGAGATGGTAGCTAATTTTGCTAATTGACCTACCAAGAAATCGGTGTGGTGAAACCCACTTTTCTGATCACATCAAAAGGTGTGAGTTTCATCATTACTATCTCTTAGTAGCTCATTTAATTAAATGAGCTGCCACCATATAACCATCAAATCCTATATATGTATATGTATATGTATACTATATGTACACACACGAGTAAAAGGGGGTTGGTGTGTCACACCAACCTCTTGGCTAGAGCGATGCTGATGTGGCACACATCCAGCCTTGATGTGTACAGTCGTTCAGTTTGAAGGCAACCACTTTAACCTTCTTTCTAATTTTTTAATAGGCTTATAAAGCTTGATCAATAAGAAACTGATCCTTAATAAAACCAAAATTTTACTAGAATAAAAGCTTCCTAATACCGACATACTAATTCTGATTCTTAAATCAGTTAATTATATCGAATAACTTGCCTTTTATAAATAAGGCTACAAGATAACTTCTACTAAACTCAAATTCTAACATTAAGATAATCATCCCTCTTTCTTACTTTTGTCTTTCCTTTTGCGATTTCCAAGAAGAAAGTCGTTGTACATCAGATCTCTAATGGTTGAAGAAAATCAACGTCGAGCTTAAAGTGAATATCAGTGATGAATTTTGAATTGTTGCAATGACGGTGTCAAGGCTTGAATGATGAACCTTTTGGCTTTGATATCAATTAATTAGATATATATCTGTCAAGATCTTTACAGAAAATTATGAAGTCTCAAAAGCTAGTTGGAAGAAATACCATTTCTTGTTATGCATGTGAAGTTCAAGCAACCAAATAATAAAATTTCCAGAGCATGTAGAGAAAAGGCGTTTGATAATGCAAAGTAGGTCTTACAAGAGTTATAGGAGCATCATAATCCTTCCCAGAAGAAGTATAGGGTGTGAAGCTGGTATTCATTTGGTCAGCATATCAATTGTCTTGCATTATTAAATGCATGAGTGTTGTACTGTTCAATTTAGAATGCCAAGAGCAACGCTCATGATTAGAGGAACATCCATGGGATTTTTTAGGATAAAATGGAGGATGAAAAATATGATGAATCCCAAAGAAAGTAATATCTGTATAACAATGATAATCCTTTGTATAAGCCCAAATGTCACCGATAAATTCTTTCGAAGTATCCCACAACATCAGCACAAACCTAATTGCAAATTATGAAAGTCAGCATATAGTGAAAAAATCTCTCTCTTTATACATACATATATGCATTCATAAACTATATACGTGTTAAGTGTGTGTATGTGTGGAAATAATGAGTATGAGATGGTAGCTAATTTTGCTAATTGACCTACCAAGAAATCGGTGTGGTGAAACCCACTTTTCTGATCACATCAAAAGGTGTGAGTTTCATCATTACTATCTCTTAGTAGCTCATTTAATTAAATGAGCTGCCACCATATAACCATCAAATCCTATATATGTATATGTATATGTATACTATATGTACACACACGAGTAAAAGGGGGTTGGTGTGTCACACCAACCTCTTGGCTAGAGCGATGCTGATGTGGCACACATCCAGCCTTGATGTGTACAGTCGTTCAGTTTGAAGGCAACCACTTTAACCTTCTTTCTAATTTTTTAATAGGCTTATAAAGCTTGATCAATAAGAAACTGATCCTTAATAAAACCAAAATTTTACTAGAATAAAAGCTTCCTAATACCGACATACTAATTCTGATTCTTAAATCAGTTAATTATATCGAATAACTTGCCTTTTATAAATAAGGCTACAAGATAACTTCTACTAAACTCAAATTCTAACATTAAGATAATCATCCCTCTTTCTTACTTTTGTCTTTCCTTTTGCGATTTCCAAGAAGAAAGTCGTTGTACATCAGATCTCTAATGGTTGAAGAAAATCAACGTCGAGCTTAAAGTGAATATCAGTGATGAATTTTGAATTGTTGCAATGACGGTGTCAAGGCTTGAATGATGAACCTTTTTGGCTTTGATATCAATTAATGAGAAATAGGAAAAAAAAAAAAACATGAATGTTAAAATAAAATAACAACAAAGAAGAAGAAATCTAGGATTTTCATCTCGGGCCTGGATCCAGACCTCACACCAATCAAAATCTCACACTTCAAAAAATATTGGGGCCTCATACCCAAGCATTACATCACACATCCCCTACAAATCATATTTTTTTAAAAAACATCTCATCATCATAACTTTATTAAACAAAGTCTAGTCTTTTAGGAACTTACAAAACTTGACCACTAAGAAACTAATTCTTAATAACAAAGAATTCAAACTAGAATAAAAGCTTTCTAATACCTCGTTTCTAATTGGATTACTAAATCAACTAAAATCATTCTAACATAACATCAAAGTTTCACCCGTCATTTTTTCTTCATATTTCCTTCTGTCAATTCAGACCAAGTCACAAGAATAGAGCAATTCATGGTTTTTGTGGATGACTGAGCTATACTCACATTTGAAGGGGAGACTGTTGGAAATTCACGTGCAAGTATAGTCCCATGTTGGAGAGGTTACAAAAGAATATTGGACTTAAATAGAAAGTTAGTCCATTATCTATTAATTTAAGTTTTTGTGTTAATTGGTTCTTAGCTAAGGTCCATTTAACTTCGCAATATGTCTAATTTTTCCTGACAGTGAAGTGCTTTAAAACTTCCAAGTGACGACATTCAACATATGCGTAGTTGCAAGTTCGGCAACTGATTTGTTCCCTTAAACTCAGACTGCAATTTCAGCACAATGTATATTGCTTTCAAGTAGTATCCTATGCATTGCACCACACTTAAATCTTTTCATTCCTAGTGTTTGTTACTATGTGAAAAGATATCTTTTTCTTGTTAATTAAAATATAATAAAAGAACGTTTACTTAATTTCTTTTACTGATAAAGTTATGATTGGTTTTAGGCTCCTCAAACATTGAAGTTGAAGATGATACAACCGGTGACGTTTGCAGCATTAACGCACACAACGTTACTGCTCGTGGTACTTAACTGATTGGAAACAGAATGGTTGGCCATTTTGCTGCTATTTCCTTTCCCACTCTTCTTTATAGGCGATGTACACTTGAAATAAACTCATTAATTTTGGTTTTTGCTTACCGAGGAGATATGTTCTCAAATGTCTTTCTGAAAGTCTTAGGATGTCTTGGCTTTATAAGGGAGTTTTCATGAGCAGAGGTTGTTGAGAATTTGCATGGGGTTATCCATGTGTTCCAATTGTAAAGAGAAAAAGAATACAAGATAATTTTGTCATGTGTGGTGCACATAACTTTACTGATAAAGTTATGATCACTGGACTTCGAGGATATCATTTCGGTATAACTGCTATACACTATATATAATATATCTTTTGATAGGGCACCTTGCCCTATTTTTACTTCAAAAATAAAAAAATAATAAAAAATTATTAGAATGTTGCCTTTTGGGTGATTAAAGTGATGAGCAACTTGCAGTACCGTTTGTGATGTTTAGCTCCGTGCATCGAAAAAGAAATTATAAGGATTGACATTGAATTTACTGGCACATTTTGTGTGACTAGGCGAATATTTTATCTTATTTTTTTTTAGCTAGAACTTCACACAGGTCTTTGGGCAGACCTGTGATTATTATTAACTAGACAAATATTTTATCTTTGAATGACTGGCCTTTGGATATTGTGTTTATATAAGTAGTAGAAAATTAGAACAGGATAATAATGTAAAGATTCTTATTCCGTAAATACTTTTAAAAAGAAAATTTGTGTACTAGATTTGAATCAGACTTTGTGATCCAAGCCTATGCCTTCTATTTTTACAGCTTCAAAGGGAAGCGCTTCATTAATACCCCAGTCTTGAATCACCAATTTTATATAGGAAGTCATTTTATGTGTAATTAGTAGGGATTAAATCATCGATAATTTTATGTTCACTTGTTTCTTATGTAGTCCAACAGGAGCCCTTTAGGCTAACTACAACATATATGATGTTCTAGTAAGGAAAATTTATGCTTCTATTATGCCTTTTTTTTTTTTTTGAAGGATAATTTAGCAAGAGAGTATCAATCGCATCATGTCTCAACATCTACCATCCTAAACCGGACATAAGTACCTCACCAACTTAGCATGCTTAATTTCAATCTCAAAAAGGATAATCCGCCTGAGTGAATTTTTTTTTTTTTTTAAACGATGAAATTTTGGTCAGGGTAGTCCTAGGCCAGAAGAGAGCCCGAGTTTGAGCCATTATTGCATCAGAGGGACTCCATCCTCTCAACAAAAACCTCGAGAACTGGGATCCATCTTCAATTCATTTCATTTCTAAGAAACCCAACACGGTCTGATGCTGGTTATAGTTACAAACAGAAATAACTTTCAAACCTCAAACAATGGGACCAAATCGTGAACTCTATGTTTTGAGTAATAATGAACTATATTATGTTTAGTACTAATAATGTGTGCTTAGTGTTGTTGGATTGTAAGACTGACATATCAAATAAAAGTTTGGATGATCAAGTGTTTGATGACAAAGATTATATTGCAACATTTAAAGGCATCAAACTGCTTAAAAAAGCTGTGATCGAGTGTTTGATGACAAAGATTATATTGCAACATTTAAAGGCAACACTTGATGACAAAGATTATATTGCAACATTTAAAGGCATCAAACTGCTCAACAAAGCTGTGATCAAGTGTTGGATGACAAAGATTATATTGCAACATTTGAAGGCATCAAACTGCTCAACAAAGCTGCACTAGGAAAGGCTCAGTTCAAGCATGGCCAAAAGATTCGTGATGCTCTGTCAAAGAATCTTTAAGGATTCCTTAAAACTTCCAATTCCACATCATGCTTGGTACATGAAGAATAAGTCCACATCATGCTTGGTACATGAAGAATAAGTCTAAGGACAATAAATGTAAGAACTCTAATAATTCAATATAATTGATCTTGGCAGAAGGAGTATAGAGTATTAGTTCTTACATTTAGGATTAATTGTGTATAGACTCTCTGTAGTATCACCCAATTGCGAATAGACCTCTTGCAGTTCTATTTGTTGCGAATGGACCCCCTATAATATTGGCACAAGTGCCCAAGTGCGAATACACCCCTTAGTAAACTTTTTCAACTCTTTTAAAAGTTAAAGGAAAAAAGTAATTGGGAGTATATCTTCACCAATAGGGTTATTGGAGGTCTATTCTTCTCCTCAAACCTTTTTAACGATTTTAAGAACAAAAAAAAAAAAAAAATCACTCAGGGGGTCTATTCACTCAACTAGAATTATAGGGGGTCTATTCGCAATTGGGTGATGCCACACGAGGTCTATTCGCAATTAACCTTATACTTTGTTGTAGTTTGCTATATTTTTATTGTAAGTAGTTAAGTGTATAATGTAAGTTGCTGTATTTTGCTGTAGCTTTCTATAGTTAAATATTCAATGTAAGTTGTTAATTGTTGTTGTAAAAGCTATATGTTAATATAAATAGCGACAATTTTGTCTATACAAAAATACCAAAATAAAAAGTAGAAATAGTTTGGTAAAATATTTTGGGCTAAGAATATTTTGTCACACCCCGACTTAGACTCCATAGGTAAACCTAGCTCGAGGATAAGGGTGGAAATGACCCAAATAATTAATAAATAGTTCTGTCATTATTCGTCCGGATATTTGTTATATTCAATTCGATAGTTCATTTAATAGGAAATGAATATTTTTAGTTATCCGGTTCATAAATGAATAGAATTTGACCAGATGTATATTCGATTTATTTGATTATTAAATATTCATTTATATTTTTCTACTTCGGATCACTACATTGTATTATCTTTTATGTGTGTATAATATTATAAATATTGCCATTTATAAGTACTATATTAATAATTTTTAAAAAGAATATAATAATTTTTAGTGAAATATTATAATAACAATTAAGTAAAACATTATAAAAAAAATAAATAAGAAAAGAGTGAAATATCATAATAACAATTAAGTAAAAGTTATAAAAATAAATAAGAAAAGACTTCAAACATAGGGTTTAAACTCAAGACCTCATGCACAACAATCTTGTAACATACCAAGTATGCTGAGATATTACCGAATATTTAAAAATATTCATCTACTTAACGAATCAAATTTGAACACTCTTTCTTTATTCGACACTAAGACGGATTCAAATTTGAATTTGTGAAAACTAACGAATCTGAATCGAACACTATAGTATTCGATTCGATTTGGTTTATTTCCACCCCTACTTGAGGCATGAGCTATTATTAAAGCAGTTTGCAATCTAAATACATTTGTACAATATCATCAAACAACCCTTTTCATTGCTATTTAACGTAAGTGCATTACACTGATATCCCACTAGAGGTGATATTATTTCTTATGCTCTATCTATAGGAGTGCAAGTCCATCTCTTATTCACAATGCCATCCTATCTATGCTTCTTCTTGATCTAAAAAGATTATTAATAAAAGTATGAGCTAAACTAGCCTAGTGAAATCACCCATACAGTTGTACACTTAAATAAAATACGGCATAACGTTAAATAAGAAAAAATAATTTAAAATCATTTTGAAATTAGTGTTAAAAATACATGAAATGCACTCTCCTAGTGACTACTTTAGCTGTCGATACCACCTTGTGTATTCGTTCACGATAAAACAATAAAGATAACGAAATAATTTGAGGCCTAGATCTTGCATATTTGAGGTTCTACCCTCTATTTATAGGCATACAAACCTCATTCATAATTATCCTCTATTTATCCGCTTAGTTTCCATTCATGCTTATTCATATCCAATCAGATTCATCCTTTTATTTTTTTTCTCATATTTATCCTCTTATTTTCTGTTCACGCTTATTCATATCTCATTCGTATTTATCCTCGATTTTTCATGTTTATCCTTGTATATTTTTTCATGCTTACCCATATTTTTTTCGTATTTATCCTCAATTTTCCTTCATGTTTACCGTTTTATTTTCTAGTCATGCTTATGTATATCTGATTAATATTTATCCTTTATTTTCTCTCATGTTAATCCTCTTATTTTCTATTCATTCTTATCCATATGAACATAATCCTCACGGTGGAAAATAAGATAATAACGGTAATAATAATAACAACAGCTTAACCTTCTCTGTTAAAATAAAATAAAATAATAGGAGTATTACATATTTTTGAAGTAAATGGTTTTAAATGTAAATGGAGGTAAGACCTTAGGTTTATAGGCACAAAACTCCCAAACAAAATCCATTATTTGGTCAAGCCAATGTTTCTTGAGTCCCTTTAGAGGTGATCATTGATTATTTTAATATTTTCTGCTATTGTACCCAACTATTTTCTTGTGGGAATAAACTTTTTATACAATGATGGAAATTACTTTAGCTAATTAATATGAATTCTAAATATATGTAATTTAATTATATCTTCCGCATTTTTTATTGTTGTGGTCATAAAAACTAAGTTGGTTGTTGCTTTATTTAATCAATCAGTTGGTGAATTTAGCAAAAAACATGTCAAATGTCAACAGCATATATAGTCTTTTACCATCATTGAAAAGTTGTCAATTTATGCACTTTCTTTTCAAACATTATGTTTTTCTTTTGTTTTCTTTTATTTTTTTTCCAATGAAAATATCATTTTCCATTCACCATGAACGTTAAATGCATATACAAATTAACTCAGGCATATATCCAAGCGTTACAAGCTCTCAAAAGATTACATATAATCACTTAAGTCTCAATAAAATAAAAACTACAATAGCATATCTGTCCATTTTCTCACTTCAGGATCAGCTGCATGATGATACAAAACAACAAACACATGATATTTGATAACCTGAATCACATCATAAGGTCTTTCCTTTGCTCCACATGTACTCTTGCATTGCTCTCATGCCACGCCCCATATACTGCATTAGTCTTTTAATCCCTCTTTTTAAGAGTTCAGAAGCAATCTTAAAGTCCCCACCCAATTTGGTACCCAAATTCCGGAACAAACAAACAAACAAACTCAATCTGAAGAGTTGCTATTTGAGTAATAATCTATTAGGGACCGTTTGCTTAGCTCGGAGTCAATGGATGAAGCTGCCCGTGCTTGTGCGCATTTTTTGGCACATTTGCAATTCTTCACCTATATATATATATATATATATATGGATCAAATTAGTTTAGTATGTTGATTTTTCAAACAGCTTAATAGACATTCCTTTTGCACATAGCTAAAATAATAGTTAGAAATTTTAAAGTGATATAATTTTTTCTACATATAGATCATGATAAGTACAAATCACGATAGACAGTGCCAGTAGCGGATCCAAAATTTCTGGAAAGTGGTGTCACCACATAATTAATAATTAAAAAAATTACAAATTAAATTATTTTATACTTAAAAAAAGGTCCATGATTTTATAGTCAATATGGACACTATGAATCTTTTGGCCAATGCTTAATGTAATAAGTGGTGTAAAATCTGAAAAACTTCATAAGAATAGAATAGTTTGACAATTTACCATTGTTTTAAATGGGTAATAAGTAGGGTATAAATTATAAAATTATTGATCTTACCAAATAGTTAACAACTTACCATGGTTGAGGCTTGAAATGGTAAGTTATCAACTATATGCTTGAGGTGTGAAATGGTAAGTTTTGACTACGTGTTTGAGGTATGAAATGATGTAAATACATGAATGTTAATAAGTGGTATAAAATCTATTTCTGCCATTAAAGTTAATATTCTATCCCACTTATTACCTAAAAAAACTTCATAATTACTGGTCATCCTTGGAGGAAGTGGTGTCACGTGAAACCACTTTCTCCTATGTAGATCCGTCAATGGGAGGTGCCGATCATCATTCCGGATAGTCTATTGGGCCATCTCACGATAAGAATCTCAGCTCACCATCTCATTTTATCATATATATATATTATTTATAGTCATATGGTAATATTCAAGACACATGACTAAAGTTTAATGTCCTTATTAAAAAATTCAAGCTCACCCGCTACATTACTTCAAAAATCCAGATAAGAATGGACTAGGAAAGACACACTTCTAAAGGGAGAAAGAATTCTAGATATGAATATAAATTCATCTTAATACACAAAGAAAGAAAATTCAATCCTAAATTTAGAATTGTTGAAAATCAGCAGAAAGAAATGTACGTTTGAAGCACATAAAGAGCAGACGTATAGTATAATATGGTAAGATGATTTTTTGGCTTCTCCATTTCAATAAAAAGAAAAAGGGTAAATACTTGATAGTGAGGAAAAAGAAAATGAACAGTGGAGGCATTTTAATTTTAGTCAAAAATCTTTTCATACCCTCTTATCTTGTCTAAAGCATGGACTTCAAATGAGACGCCCTTCATGGAGCGTGAAACATACACTTTAGTTATGCTTTAAGTGATGAGGCATATACTTCAAGGGATAAATAGATTCTCTTTTTAGTTTTCAAAGCGATTATCCTTCGAAAGTTTCAAAGCAAGTACCGAAGCGACTTTCAAAAAGCTATTTCAAATGCTGATTAAACATAGTATATTAAAGGAAAAATTATACACATAGTTCATAGTAAATTCATTCACTTGAAAAATATCTCCTAATGCAGTATCTTGGATTATAGGACAAGATTAGAATGGATGAATTAGAATTGTATGTGTGACATCAAATTGCACGCCCCGCTTCCCAGAATACAGACGTGATTAGGTTAGCACATATCCACATGGTTAGGCATTTGTTTTTCACTTCGTATTTTATGATAGCTTCTTTTGTGGCAAAGAGATGCATTAAAGAAGAAGAGAGAAGAGGAAGAAAGGAAAGAATTTAACGAGTGAAGAGGAAGAAAATTATGAAGTAGATCAATTTGTAAATATTATTACATAAGCAAAATAATAATAATAATAACAATAGTAATAATAATTGTTAGATATTATTAGTATTGAGATATTAGTAGATATTATGATATATTGTTGAGATTTTGTGAGATGTGGTTAGATATGATTTTATTTCATACCTATTTTGTAATATCCTCCAAATTTCTATTTAAGAGAGGTTTGGGTTAGATGAATAATAACTTTGCCTTTTCTATTTCTATACATGGTATCAGAGCCTACTTGATCATAGCAATTTTTTTTTCTAGTTTTCGAGGCTATCGAGGGGGTTTTGCATGACCTTCCTTCTCCCCTCGGCGGTAAGGGTGCTAAACTGTATCCGTATCCGAGGAAATATCTGTAACTGTATCCGTTATGATACGGATATGGTTACTCAAATCTATAACCGATAGGATATGGTTACGGATATGGTTTTGTAGTGAAATATCTGGATCCGTATCCGAAATATCCGAAAACATATTAGTCATACTGTTACGACAGTTTTAATCCTTAGATTATAGATTTGAGGTTAATTTTAATGATCAAGATGTTTAATCTTAGCTTTTCAGATATAAAGAGCATATTAATGAACTCTTTTGTATCACATGAACTATATTTTTTTAATACTATCTAGTTTTCTCATATCCGTTTTGTATCCGCATGCATATTCACTTATATATCCGCATGTATATCCGTATCCGTATCTGATTTTAGCGGATATGTATATGAATTTTCCTTACCAAGGTATATTCGTATCCGTATCCGTATTCGAGATGGGTAAGCGAATATGTATATGGTAAGTATCATATCCGAGCCGTATCCGGACCGAATGCACACCTACTCGGCGGCTATGATAACATCTTCGGCGGCTTCAACAATATCTTTATTTTCTACATCATTTGTGTACTAAATCTTTGTTGAACCTCAATAAAAAAATGCCCTATCCTTGGAAAAAAAACCCTAATCTCAAAAGGGAAAAGTGCACTGTTCATTAAGATACTATTCATCAATGACCAGTAACCCACTTGTACTGTTTATCGTGAGCAATATCGCTCTTCATCTTTAGTTGGTTGGATGCAAAAGTATGTAATTGATTCCGACATCTCTACTGGCTGACTCGCCTAGGATTTCTCTCTACTAGCTAACTCGTCTACGGTTTCTCTCTACTGGCTGACCCGCTTAGGGTTTCTCTCTATTGACTGACCCGTCTAGGGTTTCTATTGACATACCCTCCTAGGGTTTGTACTGGCGTATCTGCCTAAGATGTTTCTACTGGCTTACGTGCCTAGGGTGTCTCTACTGGCTAACCCGTCTAGAATTTCTACTGGCTAACCCGTCTAGGGTGTCTACTGGCTAACCCGTCTAGAATTTCTTCTACTGACTTAACCGCCTAGGGTTTTTATTGGTTGACTATAGTTTTTTGATTGCTAACGTCTTCAAGTATTCCGAACGAAGATACATTACTGAAGCTCTTGCAACTAGGTATTTTATTTTCATTTGTAACAAGCTGGACATATGTAGTATATATGTTCCAACTTGAAGGGGAGTGTTAGATATTATTAGTATTGAGATACAGTAGATATTATGAGATATTGTGAGATGTGGTTAGATATGATTTTATCTCATACCTATTTTGTAATATCCTCCTAATCTCTATTTAAGAGAGGTTAGGATTAGATGAATAATAACTTTGCCTTTTCTATTTTGTTTATAATAAATTCATTCACTTGAGAAATATCTACCAATGCAGTATCTTGGATTATAGGACAAGAAATGTATTAGAATGGATGAATTAGAATTGTATGTGTGACTTCAAATTGACCGCCCTGCTTCCCAGAATACATACGTGACTAGGTTAGCACATATCCACATGGTTAGGCATTTGTTTTTCACTTCGTATTTTAAGATAGCTTCTTTTG
This sequence comes from Asparagus setaceus, assembly GCA_012295165.1. Classification (NCBI taxonomy): domain Eukaryota; kingdom Viridiplantae; phylum Streptophyta; class Magnoliopsida; order Asparagales; family Asparagaceae; genus Asparagus; species Asparagus setaceus. Next base: position 42,551,321 of record CM022707.1, on the reverse strand, counting down.
TCATAAAGACGTGCATTAAAAAGAAGAGAGAAGTGGAAGAAAGGAAAATAATTTATGAGTGAAGAGGAAGAAAATTATGAAGTAGATGAATTTGTAAATATTATTACATAAGCAAAATAATAATAATAATAATAACAATAGTAATAATAATAATACTAATAATAATAAATTAAAGAAGATTACCTTCTTGCAAATATGGCAGTAATCGGAGACGGTTTTGCCAAGTGATTGTGTCCCAAAATGATGATTCTAGAAGTGAAGAGAAAGGCTAAGAGAAGAAATCATGAGATGAAATGATTTTCTTGAATATTTAAAAAATCTAGCCTCATCGTATTATCTAATTTGATTTAGTTACGGGTTTTGACTTCATATATTTGTCTCGATTCATTTTCCTCAAGTGTTATATGCTCAAATAGAATAAATACTTGTTTCTGAAGCAATGTAATCCATTTTAGTGATCCATGTTACTTAGACGCCCTAGGAGCTTAAATGATGGCCTAGGTATTGCTTTTGTAATAATAACCATATATCCCAATTGGTTGTGAGATCTTGCACCGTTATACCATCACCATTTCATAAGAGACGAGGAAGATCATGAGCCTCCCACACTAACACTTATCATGTTTATATCTCCATGGTGTAGTTGCCAATCACCTGATATTCAGTGTAGAGTTGCTAAGATATGCACAATCGAATAAAATAAGAGTCACCCCATCTTAGATTACCATGATTCACAATATTGTTTTCGCTAAAAATCATCCACTTTCTAATAATCCCCATTGTTGGTGTGTCGAGCTAACCAATAAGCTTAAGGATCGATCCAGTCGATCCCGGCAATCACCCTTGTTCAAATTTCCTTTAGTGAGTCATAATATGATTTGATATTATAATAGGTGATCACACAGTCAGTATTGTTCCAACATTAAGATGATATTATTTTGGGAATATTGATATCCATAATAAGAGTCATACTCTTGGCAATATCGCTATCCATAACAAGAGACGCACTCTTGCGACACAATACTATGATTTCAGTTTTTGTGGGGTATTTACAAAAATGGGTGATGCAGGACAAGTTAAGATTGGATTAATTTTATTTAGTAATATAGTTAGGATTTTGTTGCATCTGGATTTATTTTAGTTGATAGGGATTATGTAGTTTGAGATTTTATCTTTTTAGATATTTTTGCTAGATATTTGGTTATGATTATTTTCTATTTTATTAGATAAGATTTTAGTGATTTGATGTTATTTTTAGTATTAAGTTTTGTCCTTACGAATAAGATGTACTCCATGAGGAGGATAGACAATGATTAATGAAAAATCAGAGTTTGAGAAAAAGCATGTGAGTTGCTAGGCATGAAACCATCTTTCTGAGTTAGATGTTGCGTTTGAAACAGATCTAACCCCAATTATCGTATTCATCTTTCTTTGTTTGTTTTTTATTAAATAAAAAAGGGAAAAATTAATGTCATTCGAGAATACTGTTCGCAAGTCCTGTTAACCGAGAATTTCTGATTCATATTTATGAGATGACAAAATATGGCAAAACCTATACCGAGAATTGGTTCGCGTAGGAATGGACGTATTGGTTCACGTAAGAATGGACGTAGAATACCAAAAGGGGTTATTCATGTTCAAGCGAGTTTCAACAATACCATTGTAACTGTTACAGATGTACGAGGTCGGGTGGTTTCTTAGGCCTCCATCAGTAGTTCTGGATTCAAAGGCACAAGAAAAAAGACACCCTATGCTGCTCAAGCAGCCGCCTCAAATGCTATTCATATTGTACTTGATGATGGTATGCAACAAGCAGAAGTTATTATAAAAGGTTCTGGTCTTCGAGGAAGTATTGTTCATCTCAAATTTTTCTTGACGGTTTCCATTTCCCATCAATTGGTATCAAAGCCTAGGTTTAGAATTAGCAATCAAAAAAAATCATAACCAAATATCTAATGAAAATATCTAAAAAGATGAAATCTCAAACTGCTAATCCCTATTAAATAAAATAAAATCTAGATGCAACAAAATCCTAACTATATTACTAAATAAAATTCGTCCAATGCTAACTCTAGATGGACAAGATTGGATTAATTTTATTTAGTAATATAGTTAGGATTTGGTTGCATCTAGATTTTATTTTAGTTGATAGGGATTAGTTGTTTGAGATTTTATCTTTTTAGATATTTTTGTTAGATATTTGGTTTTGATTATTTTCAGTTTTATTATATAAGATTTTAGTGATTTGATATTATATTTAGTATTAAGTTTTTTTTCCTTATAAATAAGATGTAATCCTCCACGGGGAGGATAGACAATGAATAATGAAAATGTGAGTTTGAGAAAAAGCATGTGAGTTGCTAGGCATGAAGCCATCTTTTTGGGTTAGATGTTGCGTGTGAAACCAATCCAACCCCTATTATCATGTTCATTTATCTTTCTTTCTTTGTTCTTTTATTAAATAAAAAATAAGAAAAAGTACTGTTCACTCGAGAGTGCTTTTCATGGGTCTTGTTTACAGTACTGTTTAACTGAAGTTTTTCTTGACGATTTCTCATTCCCCGTCAATGGGTGATCACAATAAATGTATCATTCTTATGAGCGGCTATCGTCCACTCTATTCATGTGATCTGGAATGTGCCAACTTGATGTTAACTACAAGGTGTGACAACGACAAACTGAAGAATAACCTGAATACAAAGGTGCCATTCAAATTTTACAACTTAAAAATAATCCAGTTAAATGGTAGTGCCTAAACGTAACATCAGTTAATGGTACTTAAGGGCAGTTAACCAGTTATAATCCAACTCAGTCAGGGACCCTGTCAGCTGTTAGTGCCTGATACAAACATCGGGAAACGAAAATTAACTAGCTTTAACTTACTGTTGAAATTTCATAACTCGGTTACAGATCGATAGTTAACTGTCTATTGGTGTCTGGTCTCTTTATAACAGTGTCCGACAATTAACTGCCTAGTCTCCTAAAATGGATACGGCTCCAAAACCGTTGTAACCCAGTTGTCGGTCATTATTTTGCTTGCACCAGTTACCAACGGGTAATTAGTTTTAGGGTTTTGTTCTTTTTTCTCTCTTCTCAGCAGATGAAAAAAAAATTAATTGTACTATTTGTGGTGAGGCTCAACATGGGCAACTTAACTGTTCTATTCAGGTTTTGATATTTTGATGAATTCTTCTATCAATTAAATTCTAATTCCTTTCAAATGTTGGAATGTGATTACTAACTTCCTTCTGAATCATTTTTCCCAATATATAACAAACTATTATCTCTCTTCATTGGAACCGTCTTATTTCGTCAAAAGTAGGATTTACCATTTTTTGTATTTGGTTTAAGAGTTTGAGATATTCTTCTGCCATCATATTAAAAGAGTTTTCTTCTCCAATCTAGTACCTCCAATCTACATTATTCCCCTTAAATTTACCATATCTACTTTCATATGAAACTATAGGATCAAGGGAGGAGAAACTCCATTCCAATTTCAATTTTCAACCATACATTCAAGACCTACATGTTTGCATTCAGAATGATTAGGAACTTGTCTATTCAAGGGTTAAATATGGTATGCACTTTAGGGTCATGATTTATAGTGATTTTAATCAAGTGTAGATAGAAATCTCAAATCGAGAAAAGGGAGAGCAAGGTAGGGCACTCTCGCCTAGCCACCTTATTGAACTCTAAATGAGTATATCTCATGGTGACTAGGGAGGCTATAATCCTATTCATAGATTCCCCACTTCTATTCGGTCAAACCATTTATTCCAAATATCTATAAAGAACCCAAATATCTAACGGGAACCCAAATCTCTTATTAGCTCTAAATTTTGAAACAACATAACCAGAAATGATCACGGTTATTTTCTCCATCTATTAACTCTTCAGCTGAGAGGAGTCTCCACTCCACTTTGGTTGAAACAACTAATATTCGACAAAGGAATTTGTATTCTTCACATTAGTAATCCCATATCTGAATGTTTGATGCAGAGATACACCATAGTTATACAACCATCGTTACATCAAATAAATATGTAACTAGATAATATAAAAAATTCACTAAAGTCAGAATCATAGTCTTATTTTAAAACAGTTTTATTCAACTAGAATTTTAATCAGATTTGGCCTACTTCATAATTTTATAATCTTATAAGCATGGTTTTAAATATCTGTTATTGGGGATTTATCAGACGGTCAAAATCCATATCGGATAGCGGATATTGGGGATATATCAGGGATAAGTAGTATTTATCGGAGTGATATTACGGATAGTGTATATACATATTATAATATCCTAAAGTGTAATCTAACCATACTTAATGAAGTAAAACATATCAATATATAAATAATCATGTTTAGGATCACTAACCAATGGAAGAAACTTGCTTCTTGATCGCACGATGAAACCATTCGAGTGCATAGTTAGTAAAAATGGAATAACATACAAGCAAATAACAAGATAACATAAAGAATGAAGAATCATCAATATAATTATTGTGTAATCCCGAGATTATAAACTAAATTACTAAGTTGAGATTTAATAGTTATGAGCCATGTCAATATTCATAAACAAACATAAGCTAATCACCAAACAACCAAGTAACAAATAGTTTATAATTCTTAAACATTCAAAGAGCAAACCCAAACCCAAACCAAAGGTCGATAATTCCGATATTTTGAGCCGACAATATCGACTGATAACTCACTTTATCGTCGCATTATCGCCGATAAACATCCAAAAATGATAACCGATTTAAAATCAAACTTATCATAGCAGAAGGTCCCCAAAACCGATAAATCGCCGATAATATCGGTTTATCGGTCGATATTTAAAACACTGCTTATAAGGATTTAGTTATACAGCCGTCATTACATCAAATAAATATGTAAATAGATAATATAAAAAATTCACTAAAATCAGAATTGTAGTCTTTTTTTTGAAATGTAATTGTATTCTTATTTTAAAACAGTTTTATTCAACTAGAATTTTAATCAGATTTGGCCTACTTCATAATTTTATAATCTTATAAGCATGGTTTTAAATATCTCATATTGGGGATTTATCGACGGTCAAAATCCATATCGGATAGCGGATATTGGGGATATATCAGGGATAAGTAGTATTTATCGGAGTGATATTACCGGATAGTGTATATACATATTATAATATCCTAAAGTGTAATCTAACCATACTTAATGAAGTAAAACATATCAATATATAAATAATCATGTTTAGGATCACTAACCAATGGAAGAAACTTGCTTCTTGATCGCACGATGAAACCATTCGAGTGCATAGTTAGTAAAAATGGAATAACATACAAGCAAATAACAAGATAACATAAAGAATGAAGAATCATCAATATAATTATTGTGTAATCCGAGATTATAAACTAAATTACTAAGTTGAGATTTAATAGTTATGAGCCATGTCAATATTCATAAACAAACATAAGCTAATCACCAAACAACCAAGTAACAAATAGTTTATAATTCTTAAACATTCAAAGAGCAAACCCAAACCCAAACCAAAGGTCGATAATTCGATATTTTGAGCCGACAATATCGATCGATAACTCACTTTATCGTCGCATTATCGCCGATAAACATCCAAAATGATAACCGATTTAAAATCAAACTTATCATAGCGAAGGTCCCCAAAACCGATAAATCGCCGATAATATCGGTTTATCGGTCGATATTTAAAACACGCTTATAAGGATTTAGTTATACAGCCGTCATTACATCAAATAAATATGTAAATAGATAATATAAAAAATTCACTAAAATCAGAATTGTAGTCTTTTTTTTGAAATGTAATTGTATTCTTATTTTAAAATAGTCTTATTCAACTAGAATCTCAATCAAATTTGGCCTACTTTATAATTTTATAATCTTATAAGGATTACATGAGGGATAAAATAAATAAACAAAATATTAAAAGAACTATCAAAAGTAGAGATTCTAATTTTATGTTTAAGATGGATGTTTCATTTCTAAAGTTTAGTTTACTATTTCATGTAATATTTCAGTCATATTTGTCAAGCACTTGAATTTTAAGCACCATACCGAGTAGCAAAGAAAAATTAGATTCGAAAGGTAAGATGATATAAAATGAATCTTATACAGGTTTTAGAGACTAGAAACTGTTACACCTTGTTTGTTACGTGCGAATCGAGTCAAGTGAGAATTCAATGAAATAATGAATGGAATGGAATAAGTGTGGGAATGGAATGCCCATTCTCATTCGCACGTTTAGGTGTGATTAGAGAATGAAGTAGGAATGATAATCTTTTTTATTTTTGCTATTGAGTAATTAGTAAGCAATCAAGGCATTATTCTAATTTTTTATTCCCACTTAAGTAGAAATGTCCATTCTCTTCGCTACCATGTCATTGGGAATGCTCATTCCCAGGTAAAGTTGGAATGAATGAGAAGTGAGAATGGACATTTTAGTTTTAGCTTTTAAAAATGTGTTGTGTTTGGTACGCATGAATGAAAAGAGGGAACGAGCGTTCCATTCTCACCTATTCTTGCGTACCAAATGATGCATTAGAACCTAGAATTAAGGATAGTGGAGATATATTTGTAATGGTATATGTTAAGAATATAAAACTATAACCCTCACTGCAACTTGGAGTTTTAGTGTAGTGGCAAGGACCTTTAATATGGTTCGAGCAACTGAGGTTCAATTCCCACCACAACTGCGGAGTCTCAGTGTAGTGGCAAGGACCATTAATATGGTACTATAGCAACCCTCGTTCAATTCCCACCGAATTTAAAGCGGATTTTTAAAAAAATTGATAACTCTCACCACAACGTGGAAGTTTTATGGAAGTGGCAGGGACCTTAAATAGTGCTTAATAAAGTAGTTCTTTGTCAAATATCTTCGGTAACAATTTAAAATTGATGGGAAATAAATGATTACCTCCTAGAGTTGCAAGTATACAACCTTTATCAAGTTATAGTATAAAAGATTATCGATCCCACGAGGAACGGGAAGTAGGAAGAGTTTTGCTCAAGTTTTGGTTCTCAAATTATGCGCGTGACAATTAGGAGTTATTCAAATAAAATGAAAGTGAGAAAATGGTGAAAGTGGTGGTGAAGAGGCTAGAGAGAGTGGATTGTGGATTATGTGCAAAAGAGGAGAAAATAAAGTTGAGAATGTGGTTGTGGTTATATGCACATAATAACAAAACTAGGTTTGAGATTATATGCACATGGAGGGAATATGAGATTGAGAGAGAAGTAAAAATCAATGAAATCAAGAGAGGAGAATAAAGGAAAATAACAACAAATGAAAAGCAAGGATAAGTGAAAAATCAAGAATGTAAAGTATGGAGGATTAGTTAAAGATATGAGGAATCTAGAGTAGATCCACTTAGCTTATCTCAATCTCACAAGAATGATTTGGATTTGTTAGCTAGTTTCAAACAATCTCTAGGGATCCCACAAATATTGGCTCCACACTTAGAAAAGGGTAATTCCCAAGAGGGTTCTAGCCTCAAGGTGAATTAAAGAAAAGAAAAATCTATTCTAGAAAGTAAATACAAGAATTAAATACATTGCATGAAAGTAAATTGCATGAAAGTAAATTGCATGAAATTAAATTGCATGAAAATAAATCTAAGCTACAAAGCAATAAATGAACAAGAAAGAAAATGAAAAAGAAATAAAATAGAAACCAACAACTCCTGATCTTAATCTAATCCTCCTTTTGGTCCTTGGATTAGAAGAAGAGAAAGGAAATTGAAGGGGTGAAACATTTCATTTATTGTGTAACAAAAGTTACAATTTTGGAAGGTCTTCTCAATTAAGAGTAACCCTCCTCTCCAAATGGAGTTTTTACAAAATATTTCACACTCAAAACCCTCAGCATTCACCCCTATTTATAGCCCAACGAAGTTGATGTGAACCATTGGATCAAACCTAGCCAAAAAGGAAGAGAAATCCACCATTAATTGAATGCATTTGCAAACCGATCGGTTGGCCGATCGGTTAATAACCGGTTGGCCAACCGTTGGTCAACCGATTGGTTCCCAACCGAATTTGTCTTTTCTTGATTTTTCTTCACGAATTTCTCTTGGATCAATTTGGTATCTTGGGCCTTTGTTTGTCTTCAGATTTGGGCTTCTAAAATTGGTAGAAATTCAGAGAATTTGAGTCATTTGGGCTTTTATTCATTATTTCTTTATTAGCCTGCAAAATAAGATAAAAATGATTATTAGTAATATCGTTATTCATATAACATAGGTAATAAGGGTATAAAAATGTAATTAAAATGTGATAATCAAATACCCCCACACCTAAGCTTTTGCTAGTCCTCTAGCAAAGAAAATAAAAAGAAAACCTAACTCACTTTCGTAGGAATCGCGATTGTATTTAGCGCATACAACAAGCCTTTAAACCCCTAGGTTACCCTAGTGGACGAGTTGTAGTCTCGTGAGGGTTTGCAGTGAATATACCCACAAAATTCAGTCAACTTGCCAATTTAAAGAAGTTAATAAAATAATTAATTCATTTGATATCTTCAAACATTCCAATTGAAGTTGGTTAATACTCAAGAAAACGTTTTATCATAACTCCAATGTAATTCTCTTAAGAAAATCCTTCCATTATAGTTATACAAAACCAAGTTCAACTCAAAAATTTTAATTTAAAAGTTTTGAAAAGAACATGCTAACTCTTTGTTTTAACAAACTTCAAGTCTTTTAATCCATTTAATTTTTCAAGAACATATACAAATATACTATATAAAAACATGGTTAGTATGCTATTTTATTTTATTATTTTATTTTTATTTTTATTTTTATTTTTTAACTCTTTATTCCTTGGTGGTTTTGTTCTTTTAATCGGCTTTCTAAGTGACCATTTAGCGAGTTTTGGGCCAATGAATCCCAACCCATTGGGCTTAGGTCATTAAGCATAGAATACTCCTCGGGCTTAATTACTTAGTCAACTTAGGCTTAGTAAAATAGAACCACCAATGATTTTAAGAGAAATTTTTCTTCTTTTATTAAGTTAGTATAATATATATGTGTGTATATGTATATTTATTCTGAACAATATTTGGATCAAGACAAGTTGAAAAATTATTTTCAACTCTAAGTTAGGCATGCAAAAATTTCATTACTTTAATTAAAAATCTAAGTTAAAACTTAAGTAAAGTATACTACTTTGAAAATCATTTCTTGAGAAATTTATTTGGAGTTATCATAAAAGGTAAACTTGAGTATAGAACTAACTAAGGATTAGAAGACTTAAATTCTATCAAATAGATCAATTATTAATCAACTATATTAAGTTGGCAAGTGACTCTTTTTTTTTTATGAAAAGAGGAAAAAATGACATAAAATGGTAAGAAAAAGAGGAAAAAAAAGACTAAGATAAAGATAAAATGACTAATCCCCACCCCACACCTAAATTTTGCATTGTCCTCAATGCAAATTCTATTATCTTAAAGTAAAACAGATAAGAATGGAAGCACTTACATTTGTTCGGTCGACTTGAACAATGATAAAAATTCGTAATTACCTTTGGTAGGAGAAGGTGAAGTCAAAATTTTATTCTTTTTTTTTCCATATGTTTTTTTTTTTTTGAAAAGAACAAGAAACTCTCACATGAGAGAAGAATAAATTCTTTTATTATTATTGTGGGACAAAAATAAAAATAAAAATGTAGAATAAAAGATGAAACATGAGAAGCTCACATTCTACATTAAATCCTACCTTATTGCTAAAAATTCTACCCCGAAATTTAAAGAATTTCAAGATGATATAATCAATGATGTTCTCAAATTCTGAAAATTCCAAGGTTTGCAATGATGTTTGCAGCAATGGAAGGTAGGTATTAATGGTTGTATGCTTTTTGAACTTAGATTCATTATTAACAAAAATTTCATCAAAAATAAAATCTTGTTGTTTTCTATTTTCTAAAAATCTAAGTTCATTGACAAAGGGTTCTTCAAATGTTGGCTTCAAGATGCATGTATTCAACGTAATTCTCTCGTTCTGAAGAACTTGATTATTAACACAGTTACATTTGTTGTGAATGGATTGCATTCACTTGATCTTGAAAAGTTGAACTTGACCCCGCGTTCCTTGGATTGGTCACGGGTTGACTCGGAAATGATCCTTTCTCTCTCTCACTTATAGCGCTAGCTAGTTGACCAAGCTGGGTTTCTAATCTAGCTATGGCTTGAGTGTTGGAGTTGAGAATTTGTCCTGTTGATTGCATAAAGGAGTTCATCGTGCTAGATGTTTGAGTCAACAAGTTAGGTAGTGCGTGCGAGGTTTTAATCAAGGCTTCCAAACCCCTTTCCAAAATATTAAGACGTTTCTCAACATTTGAAGGAATATGATTTGTAGATTGATGATGAGGAAACTGATTTGGAAATGGCTGATTTGGTTGTGGAAAATTGGTTTGAGAACTGAAAGAAACTGCGTTGCCCCTAGGGAATTGTTGGTTTGAAGAGGGAGTGAAATTTTGATTTCCCGAGAAATTACCCTGATTCCATGCAAAATTCGGATGATTTCTCCAACCTGGATTATAGGTTGGAGAAAATGGATCATGTCGGATCTTTGCAATGCGGCATTCATCATTCTAGAGATTGAGTATTTCCTAAGAGTGGACATTGCTCAAGCATGGGTCGAGAAAGACAGTTATGACAACCTGAGGCAGAAACTTGATTGATTTGAGCCGGAGCTCGTTCTTTGATTTCTAAAGTTTCTAACCTGCGTAGAATTGTAGCCATCTTAGCTTCAGAGGCTATGTTTGACTCTAAGGAAGGACCTCTAGAACTGGATTGGGTAATCGATGAATCACGTTGTTCCCAATCGCATGGTTTTCTGATAAATTCTCTAAAAGTCCCAAGCTTCATCGGCATTTTTCTTCATGAAATCCCCTTGACACATTGACTCTAAGAAAGTTTTTGAAGAATAATCCAATCCTTCATAAATGATTTGGCATAATCGCCACTTTTCAAGACCATGGTGAGGACATTGGATAAGAAGATCTTTGAATTTATCGAAATACTTCCAAAAAGGTTCTCCCGGGATAATTTTAAAATTTTGAATGCTGTTTCTAAGCTTGATTGTTTTGTGGATAGGAAAGAATTTTTTCAGAAAAACTGTTACAAATTCACCCCAAGTTGAGATGGAATCTGTGGGCAAGCTATACAGCCATTTTTTGGCTTTGTCCTTAAGGGAAAATGGAATAAATCGGAGTTTGATCGCATCTTCAGTTAAGTCCCTCATTTTAATCATGAGGTAAACTTCTTCAAATTCGGAGATAAAGATGTATGCGTCTTCGGTTTCGACTCCTAAGAATTTGGGAAGCATGTTTATGAAATACGGTCGAAGTTCAAAATTGGTTCCATTTACCTCGGGGAGTTTTACGCAAGAGGGGATTGCATTTCTAGTGGGGTAACAAACATCTTGAAGAACAGGTGGGTTGGTATTAGCCATTTCGTTTGGTTCAAGAGATGGATCAAAACGAATTAAACGATTAGTATTATCCCTAACCCAAGTTTGCATACACCAAAATCAAATTTTTTTTATTTGAAAAAGGACAAGAGAAAAAGTTAAGAAGATGATGAGAAAAAAAAAATAAGGAAAAACTAACTAAAAATAAATCAAGGCAATCACTTTCCAATTACCCTAACTCTAGGGTTAAGCCTAAACTTGACTTAGACCAGCTCCTAACCAAAAATTCCCTTAGTGAAAAGATCAAAGTTTACTTGGGTAATTAGCCAGGTAAGGATAGTACTAGAGGGAGATCAAAGATCAATTAAGTACCTCTTTCCTTTCGGAGCGCCTTACGCAACCCCTAAACCTTGCCTTAGACACCAATTAATCCAAATAAACTTGGACCGGTTCACTTAAGAAATTATTATTCCTTAATGAGCTCGAATCCTTAGGGGCCAACGTCTAATCAAATTTTAAGAGGCTTGGGTAAGTGTAGTGAGGAATTAGTGATTTTTGGGCTAAGGAAAGGGTGATGAAATCCCTCACATTATCTTGATTAGTGGGTTTTTCCCTTAAAATATTTTCAAGTGTGTGCCAAATCAAGATGCTCAAATCACTTTGGTGAATTCCTACTATTATATGAAATGCAACCCTAGAAATTAAAAGCAACTAAAAAGGATGCTAAAAAAAAATCTTTTATTTATTATTTTTTATTATGGTCGACAATCAAAGAAATGAAGTTTATTAGGGTCGACAAGGGTAAAAATCTTTTTTTTTTTATTTTTTTATTGTTTTATTATCCTAATTGTCTCTAATGTATATGAACTATCTAAAGGGTGGAATTGAAAATACTAGATAGAGAAGTTACCCACGCAAAAGCAATGCAAAGCCTCGTTGGAAGCAATTCTTCAATCTTGAATCTTCAACTCTTGATCTTCAAGCTCCAAGTTCCTACACAAAAGAAAACACACAAAATAAGAAACCAAAGTCAATAAAAATCCTACTTATGCACCGTTCCCAGGCAACGGCGCCAAAAACTTGATGGGAAATAAATGATTACCTCCTAGAGTTGCAAGTATACAACCTTTATCAAGTTATAGTATAAAAGATTATCGATCCCACGAGGAACGGGAAGTAGGAAGAGTTTTGCTCAAGTTTTGGTTCTCAAATTATGCGCGTGACAATTAGGAGTTATTCAAATAAAATGAAAGTGAGAAAATGGTGAAAGTGGTGGTGAAGAGGCTAGAGAGAGTGGATTGTGGATTATGTGCAAAAGAGGAGAAAATAAAGTTGAGAATGTGGTTGTGGTTATATGCACATAATAACAAAACTAGGTTTGAGATTATATGCACATGGAGGGAATATGAGATTGAGAGAGAAGTAAAAATCAATGAAATCAAGAGAGGAGAATAAAGGAAAATAACAACAAATGAAAAGCAAGGATAAGTGAAAAATCAAGAATGTAAAGTATGGAGGATTAGTTAAAGATATGAGGAATCTAGAGTAGATCCACTTAGCTTATCTCAATCTCACAAGAATGAGTTGGATTTGTTAGCTAGTTTCAAACAATCTCTAGGGATCCCACAAATATTGGCTCCACACTTAGAAAAGGGTAATTCCCAAGAGGATTCTAGCCTCAAGGTGAATTAAAGAAAAGAAAAATCTATTCTAGAAAGTAAATACAAGAATTAAATACATTGCATGAAAGTAAATTGCATGAAAGTAAATTGCATGAAATTAAATTGCATAAAAATAAATCTAAGCTACAAAGCAATAAACGAACAAGAAAGAAAATGAAAAAGAAATAAAATAGAAACCAACAACTCCTGATCTTAATCTAATCCTCCTTTTGGTCCTTGGATTAGAAGAAGAGAAAGGAAATTGAAGGGGTGAAATATTTCATTTATTGTGTAACAAAAGTTACAATTTTGGAAGGTCTTCTCAATTAAGAGTAACCCTCCTCTCCAAATGGAGTTTTACAAAATATTTCACACTCAAAACCCTCAAGATTCACCCCTATTTATAGCCCAACGGTTGATGTGAACCATTGGATCAAACCTAGCCAAAATGAAGAGAAATCCACCATTAATTGAATGCATTTGCAAACCGATCGGTTGGCCGTCGGTTAGCCAACCGTTAGCCAACCGGTTGGCCAACCGTTGGTCAACCGATTGGTTCCCAACCGAATTTGTCTTTTCTTGATTTTTCTTCACGAATTTCTCTTGGATCAATTTGGTATCTTGGGCCTTTGTTTGTCTTCGATTTGGGCTTCTAAATTGGTAGAAATTCAGAGAATTTGAGTCATTTGGGCTTTTATTCATTATTTCTTTATTAGCACGCAAAATAAGATAAAAATGGTGAAAGTGGTGGTGAAGAGGCTAGAGAGTGGATTGTGGATTATGTGCAAAAGAGGAGAAAATAAAGTTGAGAATGTGGTTGTGGTTATATGCACATAATAACAAAACTAGGTTTGAGATTATATGCACATGGAGGGAATATGAGATTGAGAGAGAAGTAAAATCAATGAAATCAAGAGAGGAGAATAAAGGAAAATAACAACAAATGAAAAGCAAGGATAAGTGAAAAATCAAGAATGTAAAGTATGGAGGATTAGTTAAAGATATGAGGAATCTAGAGTAGATCCACTTAGCTTATCTCAATCTCACAAGAATGAGTTGGATTTGTTAGCTAGTTTCAAACAATCTCTAGGGATCCCACAAATATTGGCTCCACACTTAGAAAAGGGTAATTCCCAAGAGGATTCTAGCCTCAAGGTGAATTAAAGAAAAGAAAAATCTATTCTAGAAAGTAAATACAAGAATTAAATACATTGCATGAAAGTAAATTGCATGAAAGTAAATTGCATGAAATTAAATTGCATAAAAATAAATCTAAGCTACAAAGCAATAAACGAACAAGAAAGAAAATGAAAAAGAAATAAAATAGAAACCAACAACTCTGATCTTAATCTAATCCTCCTTTTGGTCCTTGGATTAGAAGAAGAGAAAGGAAATTGAAGGTGAAATATTTCATTTATTGTGTAACAAAAGTTACAATTTTGGAAGGTCTTCTCAATTAAGAGTAACCCTCCTCTCCAAATGGAGTTTTACAAAATATTTCACACTCAAAACCCTCAAGATTCACCCCTATTTATAGCCCAACGGTTGATGTGAACCATTGGATCAAACCTAGCCAAAATGAAGAGAAATCCACCATTAATTGAATGCATTTGCAAACCGATCGGTTGGCCGTCGGTTAGCCAACCGTTAGCCAACCGGTTGGCCAACCGTTAGTCAACCGATTGGTTCCCAACCGAATTTGTCTTTTCTTGATTTTTCTTCACGAATTTCTCTTGGATCAATTTGGTATCTTGGGCCTTTGTTTGTCTTGATTTGGGCTTCTAAATTGGTAGAAATTCAGAGAATTTGAGTCATTTGGGCTTTTATTCATTATTTCTTTATTAGCACGCAAAATAAGATAAAAATGATTATTAGTAATATCGTTATTCATATAACATAGGTAATAAGGGTATAAAATGTAATTAAAATGTGATAATAAAAATAAATGAGTTCAAAACATAAGTACAATCGTCTATGTGCAACATGAGTGCTTGGCAATTTACATGAATAGATTAAATTCACATGCATTTAGGGTGTTAAAACAACTAAGTATGTTCATTGATATGTAAGTGAGTTCGAAAACTAAGTATATTCACTTTTTAATAAATAAGTGAGTTCAAAAACTAAATATATTCATTGATACAACATGATCACTTGGTGATTTACATGAATAGATCAAACTTACCCTTATTTATGGTGTGTTTGGTTATTTCTAGTTTGAGAAACAATGTATCTATCTTCTTCGACATGTTATTCCGACGACAGTAGTTGGAGATGTAATCCAACATTTGGATAACATGTTTCTCCAACCACATTATGAAACTGTTAAAAGTAACTTGATTATGGTTGTTCTATTTTTACATAATATTTTCAAAACTTTTCAAAAGATGATCATGATTACAAAAATATTGATGTGGTTGTTGCCAGACATGTATTCCATGTAGTTGCAGCTACATTCATTTGAGTATAGCTGCAACTACATGATTTATGGCCTAAAATGTTGTCACAACTACAAAGTGTAGGTTCTAAACCACTAACCAATCAAGTGTTTTTTTTATATTGTAGTTGGACTTACTTCTGACTCCAGCTGCCACCAATAAAACACACTCTTAGGGTGGCTTAGGGATGTTAGATAAATCTCTTGATTGTCTTCGGGCAATCTCTTGAAAAAAATGTCCTTGAAGAAAACATCTTCACAACTATAGGGAACTCCAATTTATCTTTGGCCACAGACAATAATCTAACACCTATAAGGCTCAATCATTTCTCCTTTCATACTTCTTCCCATTTTTTCTTTGCTTTTCTTAATTGATCCTCTAAGTTTACTATTTTTATTCATCAATTTTCCTGAATTTAAACAAGAAATCCCCAGGCCATTAGAAGAGGTGCGTCCATGTTGATCTGTGTGAACACAACTGAGAGAATTGTCTTGGTTGGAGAAAAAAATGTGTTGATTTACTGCTACAAAAATTTTGCGGGCACTGCTAAGCATGGCATGTTCTTTGATCACTCACCATGGAAATTGGTGCTCCTTATAATAACTTTAACATGTGCTCTCCCAAGCTTTCTTGATAGTGTTATTCAATACCTCACAAAGGAAAAAAAAATCCTCAACTTTTTGGAATAACGTCTGGCTTTGGAATAACCATAGATAATGATCTAACCTACACTATTTTTCTCTGGGCTCCTTATCCTTAGCATTTTGTGCGTAAATTCTTTTTATCAGTCCTGGTCATCCATTTTGTGGCAAGTTTGATGGATCTGGCAAAGATCTTAAAGTTGTTCTCGGACTTCAAGACCTCCGTTGACCCAATTTTGTAGGGCTCACAATAGCTATATGAATCTTTTTCTTTCATTAAGCTCTGTCGAGGGCCATTTTCTTGGTTGAATCAAACTTGGTTTCAGTCTGACCTTGAGAAAACAATTACTGTCGATTTCTCATACGCAAGATATAGAGCTCAAGTTACCTTGGAGCAACGTAAAATGATCGGCAGGTTTACTTGAGTTACAGGCTTGAAACATTGGAAAAGTGGTCTAGTTCTGGAGTAAACTATAAGATCAACTGATCATTACTTTTGAGGGACTCGAATGATCAAGGAGATTGGAGCACCTAGCTATCCTTCTTGAAAGTGACTGGACAAGCTAGAAATTTCAGGAATGATATGTCCATCCGTAAAATAGAAGGTTGAAGGAAATGGAGCTAAACTGGGGGTTTTCCAGTTACCTGGTTTGTTGAGAGAACATCTTACCTCCTGAAGCAACAGAGATGATCAAACTGCACATAAAACTTTCTTCCATGTCTTAGAATTAGTACACCCAATATTCAAAATTTTCATCCATCTTTGTGTTAATAGAAATTAATAGCATATTGCAATATAGGTAACAAAGTTAATTTCACCTTTATGATATCGTCTTTGAGATTTTATTTGTCTCTTGATTAATTCTTCAGGAGAACCCAGATCTATGGAAGTGGCTGATGACAGGACAGGAGCAACCATCAGAGGCAGTGAACATGAACCCTGTATAACTTCCCACCGATTACATTTTCTTCGTTCTTTTTCTAATTCGAGCTTTTATCTCACCAATCTTCTGCTAAAATTATTTCATTTGTTCATTCAGGTTTTCGTAGCTGTTAGATCCAGAGTGACAGAAAATCTGAACCATGCTGCTCCAGAAACTCATGCAAATCCAGGCCAGCCATGGGTAAGAGGATGGGACAATAAGAGAGGAGTCGAAGGTGGGCCTAAATATCGCAAGCAGTAATAAGTTCTAATTTGAAAAAGTCCTCATCATAATTACTATTTTTAAGTTGTGAAACATGAATAAGTTAGTCCTTTGTAGTTATCACATGGGTTTCTTCAAGGATGTGTCTTGCGTCGGTGGGCGAGTCTTGGCGTGCGTGTGTGAAGCGTAGCGTGCGCCTGGCGTGTGTTATCATATCGGTTAGTTCAACCAGAAGAGCTCAACCAGACGAAGGCAGTGTGTTATAATGATCCGGTTAGTTCAACCGGGAATCTTTGTATCCTATCTTACAAACCTGAGAGCTATATGTTAGATCTGAAGGATCTTAAACATGATTAATCCAAAGAGATAAACATCATAAGTGCGGAAGCAATACCTGAATCCATGATTTGGATCTTGTGTGGATTGATGGATCTTCTAATCTTAGGGTTCTTCTCTTCCTTAGATCTCTTTTAGATGGGGTAAAAGAGATGAGAATTCTTATGTTAACCCTAGATTAGGGACCATAACCCCATATATATAGGTGTTGCACTTTTACAATTTGGCCCCTCATCAAATTGTAATTACAACTGTATCTGCACATTTAGCCCATAATTTATTTAAATACCCATTAACCCAACTTGATTGATCACTTTAGTGGGTTAGCTCGAGAGATAGCACTACACATTAATGTAACATATGTGCCCACAAATAGATTTAATTAGATTTAAATCTAACAATCTCCCACTTGGGCACCATATGTTTCCTTAAAATGTATAACCTTATGAGCTCAAAAATTGCTATCACTTATAAGGGTATTTCCAAACAATCTCGCCCATCAACTATATCAATATAGGATCAAAGCGGTAGTCGTCACATTTATCGTGACTAAACCCATCAATGGTCACAAATACTAATACCAAATGACATAGATCAATCATGGATGTGCAAAGATGAAAATTACATGCAATGTGATCCGTGCATGTCTATTTTCAACCGGTCCTACCTTAAACTTTAGTGAGGTCATCCTCAACCATAATGTAGCGAGTGTATAATCCGAATACTTTATTCGACGTAAAATAACCAAACATAAATTTATCCGAAATTCTCATAAAGCAATAAAATCACAACTCCCACTAAAACATGATATCCTCAAATATTACAACACCCATATGAGCAAGGTGCTCATGAAAGACCTGGGTGGTAATCCTTTAGTAAGAGGATCGGCTATCATGGAGTTTGTCCCAATATGCTTTATGGATATCCGACCACTCTGTACCCTTTCTTTCACAACTAGGAACTTAATGTCAATATGTTTTGACTTAGTTGAGCTCTGTTGTTATTGGAATACATTATCGCTGATTTATTGTCACAAAATAACTTTAGTGGTCTTTCAATATTTTCCGTAATGTGCACCAAAGGACAAAATTTCGCAACCATATTCCATGATTGGATGCCTCATAGCAAGCTACAAATTCTGCTGCCATAGTGGAGGAAGCTACAAGTGTCTGTTTGACACTTTTCCATGATATAGCTCCTCCTGCTAACATATAAATGTAGCCTGATGTAGACTTTCTGCTATCTTGGCATCCAGCAAAATCAGAATCAGAGTACCCAATGACCTCCAACCGATCGATTTCAGATGTGAGCATATAATCTTTTGTTTTCTGAAGATACCGCATAACCCTTTTGACTGCTATCCAATGATCCATACCAGGGTTGCTTAAGTATCTGCCTAACATACCAACAATGTACGCAATATCCGGACGCGTACATACCTGAGCATACATTAGACTCCCTACAGCTGAAGCATAGGGAATCTTCTGCATTTCCTGAATTTCAAGATTACTTTTAGGGCACTGATTGAGACTGAATTTATCTCCTTTAGCAACAGGGGTTTCACCTGGTCTGCAATCTTGCATGCCAAACCTTTTGAGTACTTTATCGATATAGCTCTTTTGAGATAATCCAAGTATACCTCGAGAACGATCTCGATGTATCTGGATTCCTAATATAAAAGAGGCGTCCCCAAGATCTTTCATCTCAAAATTCTTTGATAGAAATCTCTTGGTTTCGCAACAAGCCTATATCATTAGTGGCAAGCAAAATGTCATCCACATACATAACCAGAAAAATATACTTACTCCCACTGAATTTTTGATATACACAATCATCAACAATATTCATCTCAAAACCAAACGAGATAATTATTTGTTGAAACTTGTGGTACCATTGACGAGGAGCTTGCTTGAGTCCATAAATGGATTTCCTTAGTTTACAAACCATATTCTTTGGGTCTCCTGACACAAAGTTTTCTTGGTTGTACCATATAGATCATCTCATCAATGTCTCCATTGAGAAATGCATCTTAACATCCATTTGATGTAGCTCAAGATTGAAATGAGCAACAAGTGCCATGATAGTCCCGAAGAGTCTTTCGATGAAACCGAGAGAAAGTCTCAGATAGTCAATGCCTTCCTTCGAGTATAGCCTTTAGCTACAAGACGTGCTTTATACTTTTCCACATTACCATTTGCATCCGGCTTGGTTTTAAATATCCATTTACAACCAATTGGTTTTGCACCTTCGGCAATGGGACAAGTTCCCAAACCTTATTGTCTTGCATAGACTTGTACTCCTCATTCATGGCATCAATCCACTTTTGAGAGTTAGAACTTTTCATGGCCTCAAGGAAGTTGATTGGATCATCTTCTATCATTCCATTACTTTCCTCATGTTCTTGAAGAAATACAATATAATCATCCGAATAGCATTTCTCCTTTCTCTCGTGGATCTCCTTAATGGCACCGGTTCTTGAGGTTGTTGAGTTTGTTCTTCCGAACAGGAGTTGTTCAATATTGCCTTCTTGAGGTTCAATTCATTTCTTGAACAATAATGTATAGGTACTTGAATATTGTCGAAATGACTGTATGGATTGGATTTAAAGCCAATTCCTCCTCAAAGGCAATGTCTCTAACCTTATTTCTCCCCAAACTCAACATCCTCAAAGAATGTTGCCGCTCCCGCCTCAAAAATATTCCCGAGTGTGGGATCATAAAACTTATAGCCCCGGATCGCTCGTAATACCCAATAAAGTAGCCGCTAACCGCTTTGGAGTCCAATTTCTTTTCATTTGGCCTATAAGGCCTTGCCTCACTGGACATCCCCAAATATGTAAGTGCTTTAGACTGGCTTTCACCACCCAAAGCTCATAAGGTGTTTTAGCAACCGCTTTACTTGGTACTCTAAGAATGTAAGCCGCAGCCTTTAGTGCTTCTCCCAGAGTGACTCGTAAAGAAGAATGAGCAATCATACTTCTTACCATATCCTTAAGAGTCCTGTTGCCTTTCGCCTACACCATTCATGCTAGGTGATCCCGGCATGGTGTAATCGGGACGATACCAATTCCTCTAGGTATCTAGCAAATGGTCCCGACGTTGTTCACTGAACCATCATATCCGCCGTAGTACTCACCACCACGCATCGATCTAACGGTTTTAATCTTTTATTGAGTTGGTTCTCAACTTCACCTTAAAAGCTTTGAATACGCCCGAGACTCGATTTTTCTTTAATGAGATATAGGTACCCATAACGTGAGTAATCGCTATGAATGATATAAAATATTGTTGACCATTCCGTGATGCCGAGGGAATGGCCCACAAATATCTGTATGTATCAATTCTAAGACGCCCAAGATCTGTTGGAACCTAATCTCTTAACTTTAGTCTGTTTTCCTTGATACCAATGCATACATCAAAGTCTCAGAAATCAAGGGAATCCAAAATACCATCGACACAAGACGCTCAACTCTACCTTTTGAGATATGACCCAAGCTTGTGCCATAATGATGTGAATTTTCCTTATTTAATTTACGCTTAGTACCACGTGATTCCACATTTAGGGTTTCATTATAAGAAGCAATCAGATCAAGCAAATATAGGTTATCCAGAGTACTCAAGAAACCAGTTCCCACAATATTTGAATTTAAAGATAAGCTAGCCCTGGTTATTTCCAAATGAACAATAATAACCCGATTTGTCCAATAAAGGAATAGAAACTAAATTCGCCTAAAAGACGGACTACAAAAGTATCTTTCAAATCCAAATAGGAACCAGCTCCTAACAATAACCTAAAGTGCCCAATTGCTTCCACATCTACCGATTGTCCATCGCCCACAAAGATGTGTCTTTCACCATCACTTGGCTTTCGGTAGCTCAGCAACCTCGCATAGAAACACTTATGTGAGTAGTAGAAGCCGAATCTAACCACCAAGTGTTTCTAGGTACCGAGACTAAATTAACCTCGTAATCGCACCAAAGTAAGGAACGCATTCTTTTGACACGCCAGCGTGATATTTGGTACAATCCTTCTTTACGTGTCCGATTTGTTGCAAAAGAAACAACCCCGATCATCCTTATGTTGTTTCTTCCGAATCGACCCTTAGCGTCTTTATCATCCTTTCTTTTCTTGCCCTTATCCTTAGGGGCATAAGCCAAATGAGCACTTTCAGCCTTATCTTGCTTCAATCTGTCTTCTTCTTGCACACAAGATGAAATGAGCTCATTCAGAGTCCATTTCTCCTTTTGACGCTTATAACCGACCTTAAATTGATTAAATTGTGCAGAAGAGACAAGAACCAGATGCACTAGTAACTCGTCACAAAGATCGAAGTTTTAGTGCCTTAAGTTTTGAAGCAATGTGAGACATTTCCATAATGTACTCCTGATATTTCCTTTGCCCTTATACTTCATTGAAATCGCGAGCTAAAAGCGTGCTTGTTTCTACCTTATCGCTTTTAGCAAAACGCTTCTCAATTTCGCAAGGAAATTTTGGCTTTAGTAATCCCTTCTGATTCTCAGGCCCCTAAAGGCTTCCTAATGCCGCTTGATGATCATGAGACTCATGCGATTTGAACGCCCCACCTCTCATACTCCTTCTTTGCATCGAGTGCTTTCCGCAGTGAGAGGTTGGGGTTGTTCAGCTTAATGCAAGGTCTAGATCCATGCCCAAGAACAATTAAAATGTTCTCTTTCCAAACCTTGAAATTTGTCCCATTTAGCATGGGAATTGAGTTGATGTTAGCGTAAATTGATGCGCCAGATGCATTAGCTGAAATAAACAAAAGATTTCACATTAATAACTGTAATTAGTAATCAATAAAATTCAAATAATGACATATCCCCATCCAAGATATCTTGTACAACATTAATATCAAGTCTTTGGACAAGAATATTAACCTAGTGATATCTTGTTGCAATGATCAAACACTGACAATAACACATGTCAAACAACAAACCCATCTTTGGATTGATTTGTTATCCACATGCAAACCTTATAATTGTCACGCGTTTATCATCGCAGATGCGTATACAGTCTAAATAAATATTAATCTTCCTTTGGGCCGATTAAATATCTATTCGGAAAAAGTATACACACAACCATCTAACATCCTTCATGAACAATCTACACAAGAGAGGTTACTTTGGCAACATCTTGCTTCAATTAATCATTTAGAATGAGAGACCAACTTAATTCCTTAGTGTCATAATACTTGAATGAAATAATTGATTAACACCGAATTTAATTGAGTTCGAATCATGAGGTTCGACTTGAGTTCGAACGGCAGGTTCGACTTGAGTTCGAATCATGAGGTTCGACTTGAGTTCGAACGCAGGTTCGACTTGGCGAGGTTCGACTTGAGTTCGAACGCGAGGTTCGACTTGAGTTCGAACGGCGAGGTTCGACTTGAGTTCGAACGGCGAGGTTCGACTTGAGTTCGAATCATGAGGTTCGACTTGAGTTCGAATCATGAGGTTCGACTTGGCGAGGTTCGACTTGAGTTCGAACGGCGAGGTTCGACTTGAGTTCGAACGGCGAGGTTCGACTTGAGTTCGAACTGCGAGGTTCGACTTGAGTTCGAACGGCGAGGTTCGACTTGGCGAGGTTCGACTTGAGTTCGAACTGCGAGGTTCGACTTGAGTTCGAACGGCGAGGTTCGACTTGAGTTCGAACTGCGAGGTTCGACTTGAGTTCGAACGGCGAGGTTCGACTTGAGCGAATCGAAGTTCGCTGGAATTGAACTGAAGTTCGACAGAAGCAAACACGAGGTTCACTAAAATATGAGGTTCGCCAAGTGATCACAAGGTTCGACTGAATGAACACGAGGTTCACTAAAATATGAGGTTCGCCAAGTGATCACAAGGTTCGACTGAATGAACACGAGGTTCGCCAAAGTGCGAGGTTCGCCAAAAGGCGAGGTTCGCCAAAGTGCGAGGTTCGCCAAAAGACGAGGTTCGCCAAAATGAACCGAGGTTCGCCAAAAGACGAGGTTCGCCAAAATGAACCGAGGTTCGCCAAAAGACGAGGTTCGCCAAAATGAACCTCGAACCTCGTCTGAACTACAGGAACCCCTTAGGGTTTAGATTCAACCGCCAAAGCCGCTTAGGCTTTTGAACCCATTAGGTTTATTCGTGATGGCTGCCACAAAACCAAAATTTTTTTTTTTTCTTCTTAAAACTCAATCCAGATCCAAACCTTATATTAATTTTCTAAAATCATAGAAAATTTAACCAAAAATCGAAAAAGTTACTGTTCACGATGAAGAAATTTTACTGTTCATCGCGGATTATTTAATTTACTGTTCATCCGAACATAAATTACTGTTCATCCGAGATCAAACCTTTACTGTTCATCCGAAAAAGAAAAAACTTTACTGTTCATCGGCCAAAAACATTTACTGTTCATCCGAACCCAAAAAATCCGAAAAAGATTTGATCTTTATTCATAAATCCACCCGAAAAATCATAGAAACTCAAAAAATCTCTAAGAGTTAATCACGAATTTGGCTCTGATACCACTTGTTAGATCTGAAGGATCTTAAACATGATTAATCCAAAGAGATAAACATCATAAGTGCGAAGCAATACCGAATCCATGATTTGGATCTTGTGTGGATTGATGGATCTTCTAATCTTAGGGTTCTTCTCTTCCTTAGATCTCTTTTAGATGGGGTAAAAGAGATGAGAATTCTTATGTTAACCCTAGATTAGGGACCATAACCCCATATATATAGGTGTTGCACTTTTACAATTTGGCTCCTCATCAAATTGTAATTACAACCTGGTATCTGCACATTTAGCCCATAATTTATTTAAATACCCATTAACCCAACTTGATTGATCACTTTAGTGGGTTAGCCTGAGAGATAGCACTACACATTAATGTAACATATGTGCCCACAAATAGATTTAATTAGATTTAAATCTAACACTATATTGCTGAAATCATGAAAAATTAACTATTCAATAAAAGCTAATACTTGCTGCCAGTTCAACCTCTATACAGATTGCTACGAAGCTTTGTTACATCAAGAAAATTATTGCTCATTTCTTTCATAGCTATTTTTTTCATGTGGATCAAGTAAAACATTTTGAGGCTCTGAAGTTACATTTCTTTGGTTTTTATGTCAGACTGCAAGCAAGTATGGTTCAGTTTACTTAGGTGTCATCTACGATAGAGTTCAATTCGCATATAAAAATTCAGTCCTATCTCAGATCAAATTTAGCTTTTATGATTCCATCAGAGCGCCCTCATGACCATTGATGCCTGAGATCAAGTTAATCAATTCATCTTCAATAGTTTCAATTTGGTATTCAAATTAAAGTATTTGTTCAATCTGGGTATTTGAAGACCTCAGCATGGTTTTCATTGTTTTTTAGCTTCCCACATTCACCCATTGATGGAATCTTTAGTTTTGAATGAAAATGTCAAATGTTGAGGTTTTTCTCCAGTGCCCTGTACTGCTCAGTTTGTTCTGTGGACTCAAGATTTAAATTTTTTGAGGGAGGCACATCTCACAAGTAACGTAGAGTTTTAGCTTCTATGGTCCACACGTTTAAATTAAACCCTGTTTGGACATGAGCAGCTAACTTACAGTGCGAAAGACATCTGTTAAACTGTTAGTGCTTCTGTTTTCAATTAAAAAAGGTCAATAGTTGACTCAAAGCTGTCACTCACTGGTCGTAGAACTAAAGTATTGTGTTTTATGAACAGGCTCAAGATTGTTAATTTAGTCATTGGATAAGTTGCATGATTGAGATTGCTTGGAGTTCTTGATGGTTTTTAGTTGTTAAGCAAATACTGTTAGTTTTTAGAACACAAAGATCCTCTAATAATTAATGGCCAGAATCAGTACACGGATTATTATCAGATATCTTTGAAGAAGACATCCTTGTCCTGGGTGACCTCATTTCTTTCCAGACCTATGAATCTTTTTTGGGTTAAATATGAAGGTGATGCTTATTGTTTTAGATGGTCTTTTTTTTTTTTTTTTTGGAGAGAGAGAGAGAGAGAAACCTGATGGGCTCTTGTTAGGGATGTAAAGGGTTGCAGATATGCATTGTTTATGTCTGATAGGATAGGTACGAATATTAAATGTCTATATCCAGGTATGAAAACAAATATCATTTTTATTTTTAATCGGATATAGATACATGCATAAGAATATTCGATATTGATCATGATAATCAAAAGATCTAACTCAAATATTTAGCATTATTACATGTGTCTGATATGTTGATAGAAGCTAATTCAGTGATTTTTCATATTATTTAGGTAACTTTCTCTACGCATGGTTCAAAAGATTTTGACTTTTGCTTGTTTGTCTTATATCTGATACTTCTTTATTTTATTTTATTTTTTCTTTTGTTGCAAACTCTATCTACATCCGATTTTGAAGAGTATTGATATAGATTTTCCTTGGTCAAAGCATATATTCATTTTATTCTCGTATCCGTGATTTATAAACAAATGCAATATAGTAAATATCGTATTTAATCCGTATTGTTACCTTGTACCTTAGCTTTAAGTCATTGAACTCTTTGATTGGTTCAAAACCCTACCTATTCACTCCTCTCTCATGTTTCATTTGGATGACTAATTTCTTCATGCTTTCCACCATCTGCACATAGATATGGCTTTTGGAAAGAAAAAGGGATCACACAAACACAAGATGAGGGAGTGGTCCCATATTTTTCCCTCTGTACAAGTGTATGCACATTTTATATTGCTGATGGAAGGGAATCTTTCTTGTGGTGAGAGTGGTGATGAGGGAGAGAGACCAAGGATGCCCATACAGACATCCAGCTTGATTCTTGGCTTTTTGTCTCATGTCTCATGGCATGTTTTCTTGTGAATCCTGGGCCCTTGGAATTAGGCTCTGGTTTGAGTAATTATGCAAACATGCATGACTCTAGTTATTAACCATGCATACATGGCTCTAATTCCCATTCCCTTGACGCTACATCACACCTCACCAGATTCACGAACTACCGTATCTTTACTTTCACATGTAAAAAACCAAGAAAAGGTTATTTGGGAACTATCCTTAAATTGGTTAATGGCAAAGAAAAAACATTTCATCATTCGGCATAGTTTGATAAAAAGCTGGATCAGAACTTAAAATGATTTTTTTAATCAATTATTGGCCTTAAATGGAGCCATGATTGTTCTACCTCTGCCCTAATCAGAACTAAACTGGTTTAGGCAAATATGACAATCACAACAGTGTACATAATACTAAGGAAACTGATATTTATTTAATCACTAATGAGCAAAAAACTGATGCTAATTGAGATGTTGGATTGAGCATCAGCATGACCCCATCTGGTACGGGTTTTATTGAAAAGTGATTAACCTTTTCATATCGTATTCTTTAGTTATTCCTTTTCCAATGATGTACTGTATTTGGATATAGAAGACAAAACTTTTGTAGTTCTATGTGCATCATGTGAATCTTCTAAAAAAGGAACACCCTTTTCCTAAGAGTCACAATAGGGCACAGCACGTGCCTTGTCAATGGCAGCATCTATATACATAGTGGTTGGGACCCCATGAAATTATAAAAAATAATTTCATGTGAGTCTCAATGCTTGTATAGAAGTGTATTGATGTGTAGTGAAGTGTACTTTATCATATTTTAAGTAAAGGATTATTTACAGATATACCCCTTATATCATGGATTTTTGCAAAACAATTCTCTAAATCTTAGTATTTGTAAAACTACCTCCGAATCATCTATGTTGATGTATATAATCACAGTCACTAATCTCGGTGTGAGTTTAGCTTTTAAGAGAGCAGAGTCCGCCTTCTCTCCTAATGTCCGGTGACGCTGCTCCGGTCAGGGGTTCACCTACAGCAAGAGAACACCTGTGGAAAGGCGGAGTTGGGATCTACGGTGGTTCCTCCGACGGTTAAGTTAGTATGGATGATGGAAAAATAGGGAGAGGCAATTTACTCAGAGAAAATCACTTACTTGGTTTGCTGTTCATATTGCTACTTATACCTAGGGTTGTGGGGGTATTTTCGTCTTTTCATTGGGTTAGGAACCACTGATGAGTCAACCCTCTCTTCCACGTGTAGGCCAGTGATTGGCTAAGCACCTCTTTGTCAGCTACGGTGGCTGGCCTTTACAGGTGTCAAGTTGCGGGTAATTTGAGGGTTAATGTGGTCTATTCGCCATTAATGGGATGGGATTGGCGGTGCCTGTAGCCGCATGGGTCCGAGGTGCCTTAAATACCTTGAGAGATGGAGGAGTTAAGGGGCTGTCAGTACATTTAATGCGATGTTGATGGGTTCAAATACCGTAGAACCGTCGTTCGAGTGGAGGGAACCACATAGGATGAGAGAGGGCTGAGGCACGGTGGCCGACTCGCACAGCTTCTTGGCGTCCATTAGAGTATCGGTTGAAGGGGACGACTAGTACCGCTTCTTCGCCCCGCAGGACGGATGGCTAAGAAAAGGGGCTAGATTTGCTTCGCATTGTCCGGAGAGGCGCACGACTTGTTGGAAGGGGTTATGGTTTTCAGATCACCAACTATCTAGTGGACTTTTCCACAAAATTGAAACATGTTTAAGAAAGTATTTGTTGGTAACAACTTTCATACTTCTGTTCTTGTTGGACCATCTCTTTCACCCTTTTCAAAGCCATCATTAGTGGCCTTCACACCCCAAATATCATTCACTCCATTCCCTATTTCACCTTTTCTTCTCTACACAGTATAACACTTCAAACATTTCAACAATTGAGACCCTTAAAAGGAATTTGCAGTTTCTTGTTGATCAGTCCATCTCTTCATATTTTGCCCTAGCCTCTTATGGTCCTTACTTAGTGGCCCTCACATCCACATCAACCGAAGGACCTTCAGTAAAGTTAATATTTTTAAAATTTTCATATTCCACTGTTGATGTTGTTTTATTTGTATTGACTCTGTATGCTATATGTAATAATATTTAACTGTTTATTGGTATATATAGTATAGAATGATTTTATTTATTATTCACAAGGATATAAAATTAGTAGAGTTGAGCTAGGGTATTAATAGTATCCAACATGTGAATCTTGTCAACTCAATATTAAAATTGATGCGAAAATAAAACTCAAATGATGGATGTGATCTACTACATATAAACTACTTATAAACATAATTTCAAAGAGCCTCGATATGTTTTGAATCATGTATTAATGGAGAAAAATTAAGGAACTTTATCAAAATTCTAAAATGTTGATTTTGATGATATATGATATGGATTAATGGCGTCAAAATCTTTTAAAATTTTATTTATAGATAGTTCATGTGTTGTAGATCATGTCCCCTGGTTTGAATTTTTGTTTTCAGACTTGAGTTTTAAAATTAAATTGATAGTGTGTGCATATTAGATCTTGTTAATAGTAATCTAGCTCAGCTGAAGTGCAGTTACATTAGCCTTCTTCTTTCTATAATAAGATTGCACCCCATGAAATTATAAAAAATAATTTCATGAGTCTCAATGCACTATGTAGAGAGGTGCCATTGACACAGAATGGGTGTGCCCCTATCATTATTTTTTTCAGAAAGGATTATTTACGATATACCCCTTATATCATGGATTTTTGCAAAACAATTCTCTAAATCTTAGTATTTGTAAAACTACCTCCAATCATCTATGTTGATGTATATAATCACAAATACTAATCTCTGTGAGTTTAGCTTTTAAGAGAGCAGAGTCCTTCTCTCCTAATGTCCTGACGCCGCTCCTGGCCGTGGGTTCACCTACAAAGAAGAGAACACCGTGGAAAGGCGGAGTGGATCTACGGTGCTTCTTCGCCGCCCCGCAGGACGGATGGCTAAGAAAAGGGGCTAGATTTGCTTCGCATTGTCCGGAGAGGCGCACGACTTGTTGGAAGGGTTATGGTAGATAACGGGTTGGGAGGACGACTAGTACCGCTTCTTCGCCGCCCCGCAGGACGGATGGCTAAGAAAAGGGGCTAGATTTGCTTCGCATTGTCCGGAGAGGCGCACGACTTGTTGGAAGGGTTATGGTAGATAACGGGTTGGGAGGACGACTAGTACCGCTTCTTCGCCGCCCCGCAGGACGGATGGCTAAGAAAAGGGGCTAGATTTGCTTCGCATTGTCCGGAGAGGCGCACGACTTGTTGGAAGGGTTATGGTAGATAACGGGTTGGGAGGACGACTAGTACCGCTTCTTCGCCGCCCCGCAGGACGGATGGCTAAGAAAAGGGGCTAGATTTGCTTCGCATTGTCCGGAGAGGCGCACGACTTGTTGGAAGGGTTATGGTAGATAACGGGTTGGGAGGACGACTAGTACCGCTTCTTCGCCGCCCCGCAGGACGGATGGCTAAGAAAAGGGGCTAGATTTGCTTCGCATTGTCCGGAGAGGCGCACGACTTGTTGGAAGGGTTATGGTAGATAACGGGTTGGGAGGACGACTAGTACCGCTTCTTCGCCGCCCCGCAGGACGGATGGCTAAGAAAAGGGGCTAGATTTGCTTCGCATTGTCCGGAGAGGCGCACGACTTGTTGGAAGGGTTATGGTAGATAACGGGTTGGGAGGACGACTAGTACCGCTTCTTCGCCGCCCCGCAGGACGGATGGCTAAGAAAAGGGGCTAGATTTGCTTCGCATTGTCCGGAGAGGCGCACGACTTGTTGGAAGGGTTATGGTAGATAACGGGTTGGGAGGACGACTAGTACCGCTTCTTCGCCGCCCCGCAGGACGGATGGCTAAGAAAAGGGGCTAGATTTGCTTCGCATTGTCCGGAGAGGCGCACGACTTGTTGGAAGGGTTATGGTAGATAACGGGTTGGGAGGACGACTAGTACCGCTTCTTCGCCGCCCCGCAGGACGGATGGCTAAGAAAAGGGGCTAGATTTGCTTCGCATTGTCCGGAGAGGCGCACGACTTGTTGGAAGGGTTATGGTAGATAACGGGTTGGGAGGACGACTAGTACCGCTTCTTCGCCGCCCCGCAGGACGGATGGCTAAGAAAAGGGGCTAGATTTGCTTCGCATTGTCCGGAGAGGCGCACGACTTGTTGGAAGGGTTATGGTAGATAACGGGTTGGGAGGACGACTAGTACCGCTTCTTCGCCGCCCCGCAGGACGGATGGCTAAGAAAAGGGGCTAGATTTGCTTCGCATTGTCCGGAGAGGCGCACGACTTGTTGGAAGGGTTATGGTAGATAACGGGTTGGGAGGACGACTAGTACCGCTTCTTCGCCGCCCCGCAGGACGGATGGCTAAGAAAAGGGGCTAGATTTGCTTCGCATTGTCCGGAGAGGCGCACGACTTGTTGGAAGGGTTATGGTAGATAACGGGTTGGGAGGACGACTAGTACCGCTTCTTCGCCGCCCCGCAGGACGGATGGCTAAGAAAAGGGGCTAGATTTGCTTCGCATTGTCCGGAGAGGCGCACGACTTGTTGGAAGGGTTATGGTAGATAACGGGTTGGGAGGACGACTAGTACCGCTTCTTCGCCGCCCCGCAGGACGGATGGCTAAGAAAAGGGGCTAGATTTGCTTCGCATTGTCCGGAGAGGCGCACGACTTGTTGGAAGGGTTATGGTAGATAACGGGTCGAGGACGACTAGTACCGCTTCGCTGGCCGTCCGGGACTAGCGTTAGAAGGCGATATCGGTCGCCCCCATGTCGCCGGGGACAAACGACTTGGAAGGATAGCTCCAAGGCAGTCAATTGGTTGGGCGGACGACTGGTACCGCCTTTAGCGTCGTCCGCAGGAGAGAGTTATTGATGGGCCGACCCACACCGCCTTTCGCATCGGCTATGGCGATAGTCGTTTAACGGACCGTGGCGAGGATGGTAAGCGTAGGCCGCCCGTGGGTCGGGCGTGGAGGTTCAAGTCGTTCCAAGTTGACGAGCAGAAATGTTTATCCATGTTAACACTTGGTTTTCCTCTTTAATCACTAATTAGTGGTTATGACCATAACAGTTGGCCCCTTTCGCTTGGAGTCGGTTGGAAACGAGTCCAAGTGAAATAAATAGCATAGCTCTGGTCGGATGGAAGGGAGTTCGGGAAGAGGCTCGAACGTTCTATTGATGGAACATGGCTGATGTCAGCAAGCAGTTTTTTGGCCACTGGCGTTTCGCCTTCTGGGCTCGATGGCGGGCCCCTCTTGGAGCAGATGGGAGAGGTTTTTCATCTCCTGAGGCAGTGCCTCGGGAGCGGGGCTTCAATCTCCTCCGTTGATCATGAACGGATGCGGTGTTAGTGGGCCCCTGTATAAATATGGAGTGGTGAGGGGGAAAGGAAGCTTTTACTTTCTTAAACTACAAACTCAGGCGATCCTCCGGCGAACGATACAGATCTCGCATGGATTCCGATCGCCGAAAGCAGCTTGATGAGTTCCGCTCGAAGGTGACCCAGGCGCAGATGAGAGCTCTGCACTCAAAGTTTAACATCCCGAGGGGTTATCAACTGGAGGCGCCGACGAAATCATCTCCGGTGTACTGTCATGGGGACAAGAGGGCTCCTCTGTACCTCAAGTATTTAGAGTGCGGTCTCCGGCTGCCGCTACATCCCTTTCTTCGAAAGGTGTTTGATGAGTTGGGCGTGTCTCCGATGCAAATGACGCCTAACTCGATAGCCATATTGGTCGGCTTCACCGTCATCTGCCACTGGCTTTCGATTCGGCCAAAGATGAGTGTGCTGAGCCACTTGGTCGGCATAACCTTTCAGAAGACGCCTCATTATTATCTTCAGATGTTGGGGGAGTTCAAGGTCATCCTCGATCTGCCCAAGTCGATCAAAGGATGGAAGGATAGATTCGTCTGGGTTACAGGGGACGACTTGAACTTGGGATGTGCGTCTTGGCCAGAGATCAGAAGAGAGACCCTGGAGCCAAAGCCTCTATCGGCTGAGAACCATCGGGAGTTGGAGCAGATCCTCCAGTACACGGGACCGCGTACGATGTGCGCTTTGCTAGACAAGTCGGTCTTGCGGTTTCACGGAATTTCTTCAACCCCTTCCGGCCCTTCCGATGAGTCGAGGGCTCATAACGTGACTTTTGGGGGGATAATTGGGAGAATGCCGAGGGCCGAGTTGGCTTTGGACGAAGGATCCATTAAAGAATCCGAAGAGGGGTTGGCCCGACAGGCTAAACGGCAGCGACGTGAGTCGTCCCTAGAGGGGGTTTAGTCTCGGCAGGGAGGAGACGAGGCGACCGCTGTTGGGACGACCACTACGGGGTGTGAGAAGACGACCGAGGGTGTCGTCCCAGGCAGTGGGTCCGGCTATCGAAGGACTTGAGAAAAGAAATCCAGCCATGGTCCTCGAGGAGCTAGATGGGCAGGGGAGATTGCAGAGAACACGATGGAAGAGGAGTCATCGGAGTCAGAGGAATGGGAGGACGACCGACTATCAGCCGAAGCTGAGGAGAGGGTCGACCGCCAAGCCACTGGTGTCATTCCTGAAGCCGCGCCAGGAGAGACACCCATGGGGGTCGACGCACAAGGGGGAAGGAATGCTGAGCCGGGACATGGGGCCGGCCAAAGGTATCATCATCGAAAAGAAAAGCCGGTCGCCGGAACCAGGGAACTATTCTGGTCTTAGCCGAGGTTGATGGAGATTGGAATAAAGTATGCGGCTTGATGACGGGACGCTCTTCCCGCCGCCATTATGAAGGGGAGCCCGATGCGAACATCGATACAAGCCGGCGGGTATATGGACGCCCGCCATCGGTGCTAAGGTCGAGCTTTTTACAAGGGAAGGCGGTAGAGCAATTCAATTTGCCCAAGGACCAGGAGGTTTTGAAGATGATTCCCGATGTCGGCCTGCATATAATCCTGCGGAGTTACTTGACTAGGGGTTGCTTGGTGGAGCAAGAGTTATACAGTTGGCTGGCTCAGGGCCATCAAGCCTACGAAAGGCTTCGAAAGAAGCATATATCTCCGGGCCGCGTAGTTTAAGAGCTTGACCAAGTAATCAAGGAGCTCTCGGTCAAACAAGCCGAGCTTGATGATTCGCGTCGTGAAATGAAGGTTAAGGAGCAAGCTATCGCGGAGCTCAAGGCCTCTGGTGTAAAAATATTGGCTGAGATCGAAGAGCTCCGACAACGCCTTCAGAATAGTGGAGGGCGATCCGAGTCTCCCAACAAAGTCTATAGGGAGCGCGACTTGGCAATGGCGCAAGGCGCACTTGAGAAGGTGTCGCGGCAACATGCCAAAACTCGGCCATAGAGTCGGCCGCCACCAACGACTACGTAAGAATGTGCTCAACTTAAGGAGTCTTTGAGCAAGGCAGAGGAAAGGATAAAGTATCTGGAGTCAAGTGACCATCGGTCGTCCATAATGGAAAAAAGCCGGCCGGCCATCATCGAAGAATTTCGATGCAGTACGTTGGGAAAGGTTGAGGTCGCACTGGCATGCAAGGCGGATAGCGACTTCATGGTCAAGCAACTCCCACCCGAGTATCAAAGTGTCCTTGGTCAGCTTCAATACCCTCCAAGCATAGCCGGCTAGATAGGTCTTCTCTCGAGATTCGAGGCGGCGGGAGCCGGCTATGATCTAAGCGATGGCGGAGCTGAGGAGGAAGAGGGGAAAGAGTCATCGAGTGACGGTTCCCTGAGTGAGGCCGACTCGGGTTAGTAGCTTAGGTTTTAAGAGCCTTCAGCTGTCATGTAATTGCTGCTGTGTACATTTTTGTACTTGTTACCAAATGAATGAATAAAATAAAGTTCTTTTTGCTCTCATAGCTATATCTTGTGCTGTATTTGATAGTTCGAATAATTTAGTGGGTTGAGCAACCTGATGTCGCGACTTGGTCATGCTCACGGCTTAGATGGTTGGGACGACCTCCCATAGGATAGCCGACTCAAAGTGACTTCCTACTAGCTCTGAGTCGGTTTCTAGGTTACTTGGGTTCTTAATCTGTTAGTTTGTTGGGTTGACCAGTCGAAGTCGGTCGGGCCCCAGACAATAGGTGGGTTTAGTTTCCTAGGCGCAAATAGAGGGCTTCACTGTAGAAGATAGGACTTGACGTTAGCGGTACTTTAGCCGTCAGAGGTGTCTCAAATTTCGAGTGAAGAGACGTGGGTCATAAAGACGGTGGGCCTTTCAATTTTCATAAGGCGGTTCGTATTCGAGAGTCAATTCGAACCGTTGGCTTCCAAAATTGAAACGCCATCTGAGAACAGACACGTGGGCGCCCTAAATGCCTATATATACTTTTGCCCTATTTGGGGATTTCTCTTTACGCTTTCTAAAGACTTGTTTTCTTCTTCCTCTTGCCCGAGATTTTCCAAGCTTTCTGCCATGGCTGCTTCTACCTCTGCTCCCATTGATAGGATCGCCAAGCTCAAGTCTTAGCAATCGAAGACGAAGGAGGAGGATTTGGAAGGCCTCCATGAGAGGTACGATCTCCCCGAGGAATTTACAGTTTTCTTGCCGGAGAAGGACAGCGCTATCATCGACCACAACGCAGACAAGCTGTCGCTGTACATGGCGCATCTGGATAACGGGTTGCGCCTCCCATTGCTGACGTTTGTAAAGAAGCTGTGCGAGCGGTTGGGGGTGTCCCCGATGTAGTTCGCTCCTAACGCCATTGCTACAATAATGGCATTTTTAGTGATCTGTCATCGAGTGAATGTGACGCCGACCCTCCAGCTCTTCGGCAATCTCGTCACGGTGAGGTCGACGAAGAAAGACGCCCACTTCTTTTTTGGGTATGTGGGCGGTCGGTTTGTCGAGATTCCAGATTCGAACAAGGACTGAAAGAATAAGTTCATCTGGGTCTTCAGCGCCGACACCGTCTTGGCTTACCGTTCATGGCCGGAGATCAACAAGGACGGCCTAAAAAACCTTCCTCTCTCAGCGGACGAGAGGCGAGACCTGGAGAAATTCCGACAGTATTCGGGATCTCGGAAGGGTCACAACCTATTCGACAATGCTTCGCTGAGGATGGCGGGGCTGTCGTTCATCCGGCCGACAGGGGTCGATAAGGAGAAGGAGAAGGAGTTGCTTGAGGTGACTTCTTAGTGGGTCGAGGATCCTAAAAGTGGGGGTCCTAGCCCGACCAAAGTTACAGATCTGTAACTTCCCCAAAAGAGGGCTAGGGGAGGAGGATTGTCGGCTGCAGATGAGCAGCACGTGGAGGAGAAGTTTGACGAGCTGGCTGCTATGCTGCAGGTGAAGAAGGCTCCTACTTCTGAGGTTGACCAACCGAAGAAGAAGAAGAAGAAGAAGACGAAGAAGTAGAAGGAATCGACCTCCAAGGGACGACCGAGGGGGCGGTCCTTGAACAAGCGGAGGCCATTATGGGGGAACTCCCAACTGCTGGGGGAGAGTCGTTCCCGCAAACTCTTTCTTCCTTGCCTCTGCCTACGGAGGTCGTATCTGAGGGGGAATCATGTCCCCAGGTCGGTGAAGTTCCCGACCAACAAGCGCAGGGGGTCGCAGCTGCGACTAAAGAGGCCCCTGCCGACCAGGTTGTAGAGACGACCTCTGATGAGCCAACTCAGAGGTCGGAGAAGGAGGCGGTCGTCTTAGATGATTCGACTTCGGGGTCAAATCTCCTGTGTTTACTCGGGAGTTTGGGCATAGAGCTTCCTTTTCGTTACAGGATTGCCGAGGTTGGTGGTTCGAGGTGGAAGGACCTCCGATCCCAGCTTATTGGTAATCTGTGGGAAGGGTACTCCGCAAGGGAGGAAACTTTTCAAAGTGACAGGTTTGTCCCAAACCATTCCTTCCATAAGGAGGGCTCGGTGCTTTTTTCTGGGTGGGGGCAGCTTGCCGCTTCGGAGCAGTTCACCCTTCCAAAAAATAGGGATCTCCTGGGGGAAATACCTTCGACCGATTTACGGTTAGCTCTCTTGAGTTATCAAACTCGAGGGGCCTTGGTCGGGGAAGAACTCTTTAACCGACTGTCATTCATGATGGAAGTAGTTGACAGCTTGGCGAAGAGGCTTGTTGAAGAGAAGGGAAGCCGAGGAGCAGGAGTGCAACTTAGCGTTGAGGACTACAACCCTGACGAGGATGAGGACGACGAGGAAGATGAAGGCAAGGACGGAGAAGAGGGAGATGGCGACGAGGGAGGAGATTAGGTCTCCTTAGTGTTTTGTTCGTTTTTTTTTGTTGGGTCGAGAAGACCATCGTGCATTTGTAATATACTTATGAATGAAAATTCACTTTGCGTTCTTCTATGTCGAACTCTCCCTTTTTTTGTGATGTCTTTCTTAGGCTCCATAACGACAGCGGTTTTGGCCGGGTTCGGCTATCATCTATAAGGCAAGCGAGGGATCATGGTTTGTACGACATGATAAATGAGCCGAGCGATAATCATAGCTTGGTCGACCTGATTGGTAATCTTCCGTCCGATTAGTGGTCGAACCTAGGTTGGTCGGATCGACCGCCTCGTCGTGTCGTCATGGACGGCCATGGAAGGAGCCTCAATTCGTTTCTTGAATGGAGTGCCATTTTCGAATCGCCGACTCTTACATTTTTGGGTCGGGCGGTAGGTTCCATATGGGATAAAAAAGAGTATCTGTGATTTTTGAGGCGACGCTTCGGGCTTCTGTGATTTCCGAGGTGACGCTTCGAGTTCTACGTTTTTAATTTCCCCTGTTAATCACGAGGAGGCCTAACATTTATGGGCTTCGTTATAAATAGGGGAGAAAATAACTTTTATTCTTCGCATTCCTCTTAGGTTGGGCAATCAGTTTGACTCCGGCGATTCGAGAGGGTTGCCATCTCTAAGGTCTCAAGCTGAGCCGGTGAGCTTCGTTAAAAGATGATTGAGGCGCTGGGATGGGTGCTCTCTCCAAAGCTTACCATCTCCAGGGGTTTTCAGCTGAGAGCGCCGGCGGTAACTGCTTCGATCTGCTGTGAAGGAGGGGGTAAAACCCCTCGTTTGCGTCCATCAATTTGGGGTGTGGTTCGTGGTCGTCACTGTATCTATTTCAGTAAGGGATAGTTGGAGCGTTGAGTATATCTCCGAGGAAGGGCTGCTTGGTTTGCATCCATGGATTCCGAGTTGTTATGCTGATATGAAACCATGGGGTCAATACTCAAAATCCTTTGGCAGTACTTCGTTCAGATCTTCTAGGTCATTTCGGAGCCCTTTCATTAATTTCTGCAACTATTGCGACGCTTCCCTTCTTAGGTGAGAGTTAGCTTGGGTGCTGAGGCGAGCAGCGGGGATGACGGTAAAGATGAAGACACCGATGGTGGCGACAGCGACGATTAGAATGTTAATTTGGGCTTGTATTTTCTATTTTTTTTGGCGCTTTTTGTTTCGGTCGCGCAGATTATTGTAAATTTACTTTGCTTGGATTATCAATGAAGGGCTACATTTCAGTGATGGTGGCCCATTCGACTTATTTTCTCCTCTTTTTTTTATTGTTGGCATATAATCGGCATCGTCTGTTAACTAAAATCAAGTCGGTCCCTGTGGGGCTCACAATGAATATTATTAATTAACTAAAATCAAGTCGGCCCCTGTGGGGCTTACAATGAATATTGTTAATCAACTAAAATCAAGTCGGCCCCTGTGGGGCTTACAATCAACATTGCCGATCGTCTGTTTCGATTGGGCCGGTCCTTGTAAGTCCAAGCCCACTGAGTCGGTCCAATCGTAAGCTGTGGTCAACGTTTAGATTGAGCCTGGAGCCTACGGAGTTGGCCCATGTGGGGGCGGTGACCTTATAGCTATCAACCCGTAAGTTGGACGTCTAAGGCTTGCGTTACGTCCGGATCATCGTCGGCAAGGCCGATCTCTGTTTTGAGGCAAAGAGCAAGCTTGAGTTGGCTCGCGTGGGAGTGGCGACTCCGTAGAGGACCACTGCGTGGGTCGGGTGCCTAGGACTTACGTGGCGCCTAGGTCTTTCTCGGCGAGGCCGATCTCTGTTTTGAAGCAAAGAGCAAGCCTGAGTCGGCTCGCGTGGGAGTGGCGACTCAGAGGACGATCGCTGGTCGGGTGCCTAGGACTTACGTGGCCTAGGTCTTTCGGCGAGGCCGATCTCTATTTTGAGGCAAAGAGCAAGCTTGAGTTGGCTCGCGGGAGTGGCGACTCAGAGAGGATGACCGCTGGGTCGGGTGCCTAGGACTTACGTGGCCTAGGTCTTTCGGCGAGGCCGATCTCTATTTTGAGGCAAAGAGCAAGCTTGAGTTGGCTCGCGGGAGTGGCGACTCAGAGGACGATCGCTGGTCGGGTGCCTAGGACTTACGTGGCCTAGGTCTTTTGGCCGAGGCCGGCGGTGGTTGTCACTGCGGCTTCGTTCGGAGTTGGCGAGCGAGCGTAAGGGGCCTAGCTCAATTTATCGAGGTCGGATAACCCAATTTTCACTTAGCGAATGGGATTTGTTTCCTTCCTTAAGTGAGCAAGATCACCTGCTACGACTAAGCGAGAAGAGTTCCTTGACTCGGCTAAACGAGAAGAGTTTCTTGACTCGGTTTAGCGAGAAGGATTTCTTGACTCCACTCAGTGATCAGAGTCAGCTTGACTCAACTTCGACTAGGAAATTACCTTGATTAGGCTAGTGTGATTGGGTTTCCCCAACTCGTTCAGTGAGCTAGGGGCCTTCTTAAGCCGCTGTGAGGGATCGATTGCCATTGGATTCGGCTATGCAGTCGTTTAGCATTTCTTGCATAATTTATGACAAACAACAATAATTAGGAGCAGAATACTAAATTTTATTGAGATGGATTGAGCAAAATTTACAATGCCAAATTATTGAAAAAACTTTCTGAGGTGCTCAATATTCCATGGATGCTGTAGGACTCTCCCATCGGGGCTTCTAAGTCGGTATGTTCCGGGGCGCAGCTCTTCAAGGACGGTGTAGGGTCCTTTCCAATTGGGTGCCAGCTTGCCACGCCTAGTGTCCTTATCGAATGCCGCCTTCCTTAGCACCAGGTCGCCAACACGGAATCTCCTTGGTCGGACCTTGCTGTTGTAGTATTGGGTGATCCGCTGTTGATTGACAACTTGTTTGTGCAGAGCGGTCACTCGAACCTCATCCACCAAGTTCAATTGCACCCGAAGTCCAGCGGAATTTACCTCTTCATCAAAGTGTTGGAGTCGGATAGTGGGTATGCCGACCTCCATTGGGGTTACCGCTTCTACTCCATAAGCCAACATGAAGGGAGTTTCTCCGATTGACCTCTTGTGGGTCGTCCTGTACGATCATAAGATGCTCGGCAACTCTTCGACCCAATTGCTGACTGCTTTGTCGACCCTCTTCTTCAGATCTTGGAGGATGCATTTATTAGCAGCTTCCGCTAGTCCATTACACTTGGGATGGACTACCGAAGCGAATTTGAGCTTGATCCCCCATTCTTCACAAAAATCTTGGAATCCCCCACTGCTGAATTGAGTACTGTTATCGGTGATGAATGAGCGGGGGACGCCAAACCGACACACGATTGATTTCCATGCAAAGCCGGTAATGTTGCTCTCTCCAATCTTTGCTAGAGGCTCGGCTTCAATCCACTTGGTGAAGTAGTCGATGGCGACTATTAGGAATTTGCGCTGCCCCGAAGCAAGAGGGAGCGGCCCCAGTATATCCAGGCCCCACTGTGCGAAAGGAAGGGGACTAAAGATGGAAGTCAGCTCTGTAGCAGTGGCTCTGGGGATCTCCGCAAAGAGTTGGCACTTCTTGCATCTGGAGACAAGCCTCCTGGAGTCGGCCACTATGGTCGGCCAATAATATCCTTGGTGTATGATCTTACGAGTGAGCTCTAAGCCTGAGTGGTTCCAGGGGCGCCTTCATGAATTTTCTTGAAACATACATACCCCGGTTGGTGAAGGCATCGAAGATAAGGTCCAACTCCGCCGTTGATAGGACGCACCGCAGAGCTGGT
Source organism: Asparagus setaceus (assembly GCA_012295165.1). Classification (NCBI taxonomy): domain Eukaryota; kingdom Viridiplantae; phylum Streptophyta; class Magnoliopsida; order Asparagales; family Asparagaceae; genus Asparagus; species Asparagus setaceus. The sequence goes on along the minus strand of CM022707.1, from coordinate 42,510,867 downwards.
CGTCAATCATGAGGTAGCGGGCGCCCTCGCAAACTCTTCGCCGGCCGTGTCTGTGGGTAAGGCGCCACTGATCAAGAATCGGATGATGTAGTCCATCCAACAAGACTCATGGGGGGCATCGGCCTGCATGACATCTGAGGGAGCTTCTGCAATGCTAGGATGCTGGAGTGTCTCGGCGAAGATGGGTCCGGAGCTGCTTATGGAGCTGGTCGATGCGAGCTTCGACAAGGCATCCGCTCAAGCGTTGCGGGCGTGAGGGACTTGGGTGATCCTGAAGTTGGCGAAACGGGTTAGCAGATCTTTGATAATCTTCAGGTACTGAGCCATCCTCTTGTCTTTGGCAGCATACTTGCCGTTAACTTGGTGAATGACCAGTTGGGAGTCGGCCAGTACATTTAAGCTTTCGGCTTTAACCGCTAGGGCGGCCCGCAGGCCGGCAATGAGGGCTTCATACTCGGCCTCGTTGTTCGAGACGGAGAACTTGAAGGCGATGGACTATTCTGTGATTGTTCCTTCAGGGCTGCGTAAGACCACGCCGGCTCCACTCCCGGCTTCACTTGAGGATCCATCCACCTTCAACTCTCACCAAGATGCGACTTCAGGGGAGTCGTTCTCAAGGTCGAGACATGGGGGAAGTGCCGCCGTCTACTTTGCCTGCTTAGGAGATGTCGGTTGATTAGGAACGGTGAGGTCGGCCGGTTCGCCATCTGGCGAGGTGGATTCTATAAGGAAGTCGGCCAAAGCTTGCGCCTTGATGGTGGTCCTGGGCTCGAACTGCACGTCATATTCGCTGAGCTCGATCGACCACGCAACTATCCTCCCAGATGTGATGGAACTCCCCAGGGACTTCTTCATCGGTAGGCTCGTCCGTACAATGATAGGGTGTGCTTGAAAGTATGGACGAAGCCTACGAGCAGTGGTGATGAGGGCGAAGGATGCTTTCTCGACCAAGGGGTAGTTCAGCTCTCCCGCCCTTAGGATCCGGTGACATAGTAAACCGGCTCGGATATGGTCTTCTTCTCGGACAAAGCTCCGACTTCAGTGGGAGCTTAAGAGTATAGGTCTGGGGTTTCCCCTTCCACTGGTTGGGTCAAGAGTGGCTTGGTGCTCAGATAAGCTTTGAGTTCTCTGAAAGCAACGCAGCACTCTTCAGTCCACTCCAATTTCTTCTTGGGGTCTTTGGTTCCCCTAAGTATCTTAAAGAAAGGGAGGCTTCTCTCAGCTGACTTGGAGAGAAAATGCCCCAAGGCGGCTATCTTGCCATTGAGTTTCTGAATGTCCTTCATGGTGCGCGGCTCAGGGAGTCGCTCAATGGCTTCTATCTTCTCCGGGTTGATCTCAATGCCCCTTTGGGTGATCATGAACCCCAAAAATTTTCCCGACTGCACCCTAAAAGCATACTTAGTAGGGTTGAGTTTCATGCGGTAGCGTCGGAGGGTGGTGAATGTTTCCTCCAGGTCGGCAATGTGAGCAGCTGCAAGTCTTGACTTCACCAGGATGTCGTCCACATAAGCTTCCACATTGCGGCCGAGTTGGGGCTTGAAGATCTTATTGACTAGCCTCTGATAAGTCGCACCGGCGTTCTTGAGACCAAAGGGCATAACTTTGTAGCAAAAGGTGCCTCGGTCGGTGATAAAGGATGTCTTCTCCTGATCATGCTCTGCCATGCGGATCTGGTTGTAGCCTGAGAAGGCGTCCAAGAAGCTCAGCAGCTGATGTCCTGCACTTTCGTCTACCAACTGATCGATGCGAGGAAGAGGGTAGCTATCCTTGGGGCAGGCTTTGTTGAGGTCGGTGAAGTCAACGCATGTCCGCCATTTGCCGCTAGATTTCTTCACTAAGACGACGTTGGACAACCATTCGGGATACTGAACCTCCCGAATGAAGTCGGCCTTCAGGATTCACTCGACCTCCTCTGCTGCCACCCTTTATCGTTCGGGCCCTAGGTGCCTCTTCTTCTGTCGAACTGGCTTGGAATGTCGGTCGACAGAGAGCTTATGGCAAATGACATCGGGCGAGATGCCTGGCATGTCTTCTGGACCCCAAGCAAACACATCAAGATTAGATAAAAGAAAAGCAATTATCGCACCTCTTAATGGTTCCGAGAGGCTGGACCCAATCCTGAGCGTCTTCTCGCCCTTGTGATCGATCGGGATCTCATGGAGGTCTTCAACTGGATCGTCCTCTCGCGCTCCGTCTTCTCCTCGAACTGATGAGCCGTCTTCTCGATGGGCATGACGATCGCGACTCCTTTTCCCTTGGTGGAGAGCACATAGCAAGCTTGGGCATCCTTCTGGTCGCTCCAGACTATCCCGACCCCTCTTGATGTTGGGAACTTGATCATCTGATGATAGGTGGACGGGATGGCTCGCAGATGATGGAGGGACGTTCGACCCAGGATGACGTTATGCGCCGACTTGATGTCCATCACTACGAACTGGACATCAACAGTCGACTGGCATGGGGGCTACCCAACAGTTAAATGAAGGGTGATTTGCCCCTCTGGTAGCTGAGAATATCCTGTGAAACCAATCAAAGGACCCAAAGATGGCTGCAGCTTGGATCTGTCAATACCCATGCGGTTGAATGCATCTAGAAACAATATATCGACAGAGCTCCCGGTGTCGATCATGATTCTCTTCACCTTGAAACCGTAAATGTCGGCTGAGATGACGATGGGGTCGTCATGTGGTGTCTCGACTCCTTCCAAGTCGGCCTTGCTGAAAGAGATGGACACGTCTGCCTTCAGTTTCTTGTCACAGCTGTTCACCCGCAAAGCATGCTTGGCATATCTCTTTCGGGCATTGTTGGACTCCCCTCCTAAAGTGGGACCTCCGCTGATGGTGTTGATAACCCCTCGACTCCCCTGCCCGACTTCTCTATGCTCTGAGTTGGGTCGAGGTCGGGGAGATCGAGAGCGAGGTCTGTGGTTGTCCCTCTTGGGATGTTGATCCCTGTAAATCAAATTCTTCAAGAAGACTCTCTGAATGAAGTCTTCAATGTCCCTTTGGAGAACACGGCAGTCTCAAGTGTCGTGGTCGTGATCTCTGTGGTATCGACAAAATCATCGTGGATCTCTCTTGTTTGGATCCGACCTCATCTGCGGAGGGGGCTTATTGAGGAGCCCCTCCCTCTGGGCCTTGTCTAGGGCCCCAGAAAGGGATGTGTTGAGGACTGTGAATACTGGAGGGGGAGCGTCTTCTCTTCTGTCCTCTTTCCTGTCGAACCGACCATTACGATTGTTCTTGAGAGGAGGATTCCTTGGGATATTTCTGGGCTCTTCCCTCCGAGGTGGATCTTGGGTCGACCTAGTAGGAGGGGCGGCTGGAGCCGCGGGGGTGGAGTCGGCTGAGAAGGATGATGAGACGCTGGTACTGCCAATGGGGTGGATGTCAAAACAGGAGTGGCCGCCTTGCTGGATTCGGCCTCTGCTGCGATCTTGTAAGCTTCAGCTTCTTCCATATTCATGTAGGCATGGGCTTTAGACATCAAATGCTCATAACTTCTGATGGGCTTCTTGTTGAGGGCTTTAGACAAGTCGCCCGGTCGCAATCCCGCCACCAGAGCTGCCATGACGATTTTGTTCCCTTGATCTTCGACTTCTAGCCTCTTCACTTGAAATCTCTTTATGTAGGCCCTAAGGCTCTCGCCCGGCTCTTGCTTAGTCTGGATGAGCACACTGGACGGCAGCTTGGGCTTGGCGTTAGCTAAGAAATGGTGGATGAACTTTCGACTCAAGTCTTCGAAGCTTCCAATGGACTTCTTCTCTAATGAGTTCCACCAAAGCTTGGCACTCCCAGTCAAAGTAACTGGGAAGCAGCGACAGATCGTTGCTTCCGGCGCTTGCATCATAATCATGGTGTTGTGGTAGTCTTGAACATGCTCGGCCGGATCTCTATCACCCCCATACTTGTCCATCGTTGGCATCTTGAATTTCTCGACAGGCGCTCTCATGATGGAGTCGGTGAAGGGAGTGTTCCCTCCAATGGCGTCGGCGACAGGTAGATATACCTGATTATAGTCGCCTGTGTGTTGGTGGGTAGTTGGGAGTGGTGCCGCGGGCGTAGTGTGAGGTCTCGAGGCTGTGCCTGCTGGTTCCTTTGCACCTTGGCTAGGAGCAGGGCTCTCATCGGTGAGGTCAAAGATGAGGGAACGGCGTCTTGAGTTGGCGCGTTGAGTCGGCTGCTTCTGCAGCGGTGAGGCGGCGTGCTCTTGGTGATCCCTTCTCGATTTATCAATATGAGGAGTCTCCGGGAGTGGAGTTTGCAGCAAGACGAATCGGCGATCAACTTGAGCAGTAGAATAACGGCTGGCGGAGGGTTGATCCGCCACCGCTGCTGATGGCGCTGGCTGTGCTGCGAGAGCGGGGAGGCGAGTGAAGAGTTCATCGGCAAAAGCTCTGAGCTGGGTTTGCATGGTTGCTTGCATGGTCTGAGTGATCTTCTCGGTGGATTCCTGGAGTTGGGCTTGAGTGACATAGCCCGCCGGTAGGTTCCCCAACCCGGTAAGATCATCACCGCCGGACATGATTGCAAGAAGAAGAAAGGAGGCCCCACGGTGAGCGCCAAACTGTTGATGTATATAATCACAGTCACTAATCTCGGTGTGAGTTTAGCTTTTAAGAGAGCGGAGTCCGCCTTCTCTCCTAATGTCCGGTGACGCTGCTCCGGTCAGGGGGTTCACCTACAGCAAGAGAACACCTGTGGAAGAGGCGGAGTTGGGATCTCCGGTGGTTCCTCCGACGGTCAAGTTAGTATGGATGATGGAAAAATAGGGAGATGCAATTTACTCAGAGAAAATCACATACTTGGTTTGCTGTTCATATTGCTACTTATACCTAGGGTTGTGGGGGTATTTTCGTCTTTCCATTGGGTGAGGAACCACTGATGAGTCAGCCCTCTCTTCCACGTGTGGGCCAGTGATTGGCTGAGCACCTCTTTGTCAGCTACGGTGGCTGGCCTTTACAGGCGTCAAGTTGCGGGTAATTTGAGGGTTAGTGTGGTCTATTCGCCATTAATGGGATGGGATTGGCGGCGCCTGTAGCCGCATGGGTCCGAGGTGCCTTAAATACCGAGAGAGATGGAGGAGTTAAGGGGCTGTCAGTGCATTTAATGCGATGTTGATGGGTTCGAATACCGTATAACCGTCGTTCGAGTGAAGGGAACCACATAGGATGAGAGAGAGGGGAGCTGAGGCCGGGTGGTCGACTCGCACGCCTCTTGAGGCCCATTAGAGTAATCAGCTGAAGGGGACGACTAGTACCGCCTTCGCCGCCCCGCAGGACGGATGGCTAAGAAAAGGGGCTAGGTTTGCTTCGCATTGTCCGGAGAAGCGCATAACCGGTTGGAAGGGGTTATGGTAGATAACGGGTTGGGAGGACGACTAGTACCGCCTTCGCCGCCCCGCAGGACGGATGGCTAAGAAAAGGGGCTAGGTTTGCTTCGCATTGTCCGGAGAAGCGCATAACCGGTTGGAAGGGGTTATGGTAGATAACGGGTTGGGAGGACGACTAGTACCGCCTTCGCGCCGCCCCGCAGGACGGATGGCTAAGAAAAGGGGCTAGGTTTGCTTCGCATTGTCCGGAGAAGCGCATAACCGGTTGGAAGGGGTTATGGTAGATAACGGGTTGGGAGGACGACTAGTACCGCCTTCGCCGCCCCGCAGGACGGATGGCTAAGAAAAGGGGCTAGGTTTGCTTCGCATTGTCCGGAGAAGCGCATAACCGGTTGGAAGGGGTTATGGTAGATAACGGGTTGGGAGGACGACTGGTACCGCCTTTCGCGTCGTCCGCGGGAGAGAGTTGTTGATGGGCCGACCCACACCGCCTTTCGCGTCAGCTATGGCGATAGTCGTTTAACGGACCGTGGCGAGGACGGTAAGCGTTGGCCGCCCCGTGGGTCGGGCGTGGAGGTTCATGTCGCTCCAAGTTGACGAGCAGAAATGTTTATCCATGTTAACACTTAGTTTTCCTCTTTAATCACTAATTAGTGGTTATGACCATAACAATCTACATTGGAAACTTGGTGAGTAAAAATTTAACTATTGCACTGATAATTTTTTACATTGAAGTTACAAATTGGGCTATCAAAGTTGATGATTGATTGAACCTACCGCGAATGACCCGGACGGTTGTGAGGTCTTAATATGGCCCTCACAGTCATGTGTTCGATTCCGGGTTGGGTCATCAAAAAAATTGATGATTGGAGATTTTTTTTCCAAAGTTGATTGACTTGAGGGGTAGTTTTGTAAGCACAAAGATTTGGAGGATAGTTTTCAAATACCCATAATTTAAAGGCAATATATGCAAATAACCCTTTCCTAAAAGGCTAAAAAAAATAGCATGCTACCTTAGGCCTCCCCTCCTTTTGCCTTGAAAGCTTTGCAAGATTTTAAACTGTAGATTATTCGAATTTGATTCAAGAAAAGTAAAGAAAACGATGGGCCTACAATGAAAATGATAACGTTAATGAATACAATCCATAAGAAAATTATTATGAGGAAGTTAGCAATAAATATATGATGTGAAGAACCTCTTGGAAAAATGTGGCAACATGTCATAGTGCTAAAGTATTAAGTATCATGTGAAATATTTAACATGTAGTCTATTCGTTCAATCACAACCATTCATTAAGAGCTTTATACCTCGTCATAAGAGAAAAACAAACGAGGGGAATTTATGGAGATATTATGTTTGATGATAATTTTGAATAAAAGTTTAACTATTTTCTAAGTATAAATCAACTGTTGTGATTTGAAAAATGACATATTTTGATTGCTTAATAAACGGGAGAAGATCTAAGTTCAAGAGGGACTCGAGCGTCATCTACCCCTGTGAAGTCTCCTCCAAAACTTATTTTGTTATTGAATTACGGTGTTTTGCATGCAAATCTTGACATATGTTTATCGAGTTATCTGTCCATTGCATAACTAATGATGGAAGAAGAATACTTGGATCAATGTACATATCCTTAAATAACATTGTCTTACAGTAATCCTTATATAGTCCACACATAGATATTTTTCAGATCACCAACTATCTAGTGGACTTTTCCACAAAATTGAAACATGTTTAAGAAAGTATTTGTTGGTAACAACTTTCATACTTCTGTTCTTGTTGGACCATCTCTTTCACCCCTTTTCAAAGCCATCATTAGTGGCCTTCACACCCCAAATATCATTCACTCCATTCCCTATTTCACCTTTTCTTCTCTACACAGTATAACACTTCAAACATTTCAACAATTGAGACCCTTAAAAGGAATTTGCAGTTTCTTGTTGATCAGTCCATCTCTTCATATTTTTGCCCTAGCCTCTTATGGTCCTTACTTAGTGGCCCTCACATCCACATCAACCGAAGGACCTTCAGTAAAGTTAATATTTTTAAAATTTTCATATTCCACTGTTGATGTTGTTTTTATTTGTATTGACTCTGTATGCTATATGTAATAATATTTAACTGTTTATTGGTATATATAGTATAGAATGATTTTATTTATTATTCACAAGGATATAAAATTAGTAGAGTTGAGCTAGGGTATTAATAGTATCCAACATGTGAATATCTGTCAACTCAATATTAAAATTCGAGTCCGAAAATAAAAACTCAAATGATGGATGTGATCTACTACATATAAACTACTTATAAACATAATTTCAAAGAGCCTCGATATGTTTTGAATCATGTATTAATGGAGAAAAATTAAGGAACTTTATCAAAATTCTAAAATGTTGATTTTGATGATATATGATATGGATTAATGACGCCAAAATCTTTTAAAATTTTATTTATAGATAGTTCATGTGTTGTAGATCATGTCCCTGGTTTGAATTTTTGTTTTCAGACTTCGAGTTTTAAAATTAAATTGATAGTGTGTGCATATTAGATACTGTTAATAGTAATCTAGCTCAACTGAAGTTAACAGTTACATTAGCCTTCTTCTTTCTCTATGTGGAGAATTTTCTATAAAGTGCATGTATATGTGTGTCAGCCCCACTACTTAATTGTCTCATATCGGAAAATTAAGATGATGAGAATGGATAATAGAATTTTTAATATAATTCTTTAGGAATCAAGTGTAACGATTGCTAACATTTTAGGCAGTGGATTGAGCTAAATAACATGTTGTCCTAATGGTGTCATTATATTTCTTATGAGTTCATTGAAGAAGGTAATCGCAGGCTTATCCTCCCTTATTGTGTCTTGTCCTAATCCCAGTGATGTCACAAGTAGTAAATAAATGTAAAAATAAGTAAAAATATCTATAAAATAGGCAATCCATTGGTGTCATATGAAGACACCCGTTGGATGGATGAATTTTGTGTAAACAATGATTATGTGGAGTCAGAAGAACCATTGTCAAAAGTGTTTGAAAATGAGGAGTGGATAAATGCCTCACAAGCTGAGTTTGTTGATCTTGGTTCTAATTTCAAACAACCCGAATGACTTCACTTTCATAAAAGGAGATCTATTCGAGAATAAGGAAGTGTTGATTTTCACTATATGTGAATGGTCCATCAAGAATCGGGTCAAATTCAAGCCGGTGAAAACTAATACAACTAACTACCGTGTAAAGTGCTACTTCAACGAGAAAGCTCAAGGAGAGTATTCAAGTGCTCAAGATGAAAGAAATTCAAAGTGTCCTTGGAAGCTAAATGCAACCGTTAGAAAAAAAAATCTAATGGGCAATTTATGATCTCTAGTTATTGCAAACTTCATAAATGTTGCAATCCAACTGTCAATGTCGATCATAAAGTAGCAACTTCCTCTTATATCTTGAAGCTAATTATGCCCGAAGTAAGGAGAGAACTTGATCTGACTTCAGGTCAGTTAATTACAAGGGTATACGATATGAGGAAAATAACTATATCTAAATATAAGGCATATGATGCACGGAGGAAGGCTTTGACGAAAATCTATGGAGATTGGGAGAAATCTTATGAATTACTTCCGCAATATCTTGAACAAATTAAGAGGAAAACTCTGGGTACTGAATACAAAATATTGTCTAAAGAGAATGCACCGGGAGTGGAATACCCCCACACCTAAACTTTTGCTAGTCCTCTAGCAAGGAAGAAAAATGAAAAAGAAAGAAAGAAAAATCCTAACTCACTTTCGCAGGAATCGCGGTTGTATTTAGCGCATACAACAAGCCTTTAAACCCCTAGGTTACCCTAGTGGACGAGTTGTAGTCTCGTGAGGGTTTGCAGTGAATATACCCACAAAATTCAGTCAACTTGCCAATTTAAAGAAACTAATTGAATAATTCAAAAATTCCACAAGTCGGTTAATACTCAAGAAAACGTTTTTATCATGATTTCAAAGTAAACTTCTTAAGAAAATCCTTCCATTGTAGTGATACAAAACCAAGTTTTTCTCAAAGATTTAATTCAAAAGTTTTGAAGGAAACATGCTAACTCTTTGTTTCAAACAATGTTCAAGTCTCTTAACCCATTTTGAAAAATCAAGAACATATACCGTTATTTCCATATATATAAAAACATGGTTAGTTTTTTTTTTTTTTTTTCTTGATAGTCTTGTTCTTTTTAATCTGCTTTCTAAGTGACCATCTAGCGAGTTTTGGGCCAATGAATCCCAACCCAATTGGGCTTAGGTCATTAAGCATAAAAATACTCCTCGGGCTTAATTACTCACCAACTTAGGCTTAGTAACAAAGAACTACCGATGATTTTAAGAGAAATTTATTTGGTGCCCATTTTTCGTGACTCTTTTGTTAAGTTAGTATAATATATATATGTGTATATGTATATATGTTCTGAAAAATATTTGGATTAATGCAACTTAAAAGAATCATTTTCAACTCTAAGTTAAGCACGCAAAAATTTCATCACTCTGATTAAACATCCAAGTTAAACTTTTAGTAAAGTATACCACTTTGAAAATCATTCTTTCGGAAATTTATTTAAAATTATCATAAAAGGTAAACTTGAATGTATAACTAACTCAGGATTAGAAGACTATTAATCAACTCTATTAAGTTGGCAAGTGACAATTTTTTTTTTTTTTAAGGAAGAAGAAGAAGAAAAATGAATAAGAAAAAGAAAATGAAAAATGACTAAAATACAGAGAAATTTGACTAAGTCCCACCCCCACACCTAAAATTTGCATTGTCCTCAATGTAAATGCAGAAAGTAACATGGAGAAGAGTGGAAGCACTTACAGATGTTCGGATGACCTGGAACACCGAAAAAAAATTGAAAACTGCATTTTCCTGTGTACGAGGGGGAGACGAAACCAAAATTTTTTTTTTTTTTTTAAGAACAAGAAACTCTCACATGAGAGAAGAATAAATTCTTTTTATTATTATTGTGGGACAAAAAACAAAAATGTAGAATAAAAGATGAAACATGAGAAGCTCACATTCTACATTAACTCCTACCTTATTGCTGAAAATTCTACCCCGAAATTTAAAGAATTTCAAAATGATATAATTACTGATGTGCTTAAATTCCAAAAATTTCAGGGTTTTTAGTGATGTGTGCAGCAATGGAAGGTAGGTATTAATGGTTGTATGCTTTTTGAACTTAGATTCATTATTAACAAAAATTTCATCAAAAATGAAATCTTGTTGTTTTCTATTTTCTACAAACCTAGGTTCATTAACAAAGGGTTCTTCAAATGTTGGCATCAAGATGCATGTATTCAACATAATTCTCTCGTTCTGAAGGACTTGATTATTAACACAGTTACATTTGTGAATGGATTGCATTCACTTGATCTTGAAAAGTTGAACCTGAGTTCCTTGGATTGGTCACGGGTTGACTCGGAAATGTTCCTTTCTCTCTTTCACTCACGGCGTTTGCTAGCTACCCTAGTTGGGTTTCTATCCTGGCGATGGCTTGAGTGTTCGAGTTGATCGCTTGGTTGGTTGTTTGCATGAAGGAATTTAGAGTGTTGGATGATTGAGTCAACAGGTTGGTGGTGGTTTTGATCATGGCTTCAAAACCCTTTTCTATGACACCAAGACGTTTTTCCAGATCTGGGTTAGAAAGATTCGTCGGTTGATGAGGAGGGAAATTCGAAAAAGGTTGATTTGAGTGATGGAAATTGTTTGGTGGATTGAACGGAATCGTGTTTCCCCTAGGAATTTGTTGGTTTGAGGTGGGATTGACGTTTTGATTTCGGGGGTAACTTCCTTGATTCCACGCAAAGTTGGGATGATTCCGCCAACCGGGATTGTAGGTTGGGGCAAAAGGATCATTCCTAGGAGGCTGGAATGCAGCGTTAACCTTGTAGGATCGTTGATCTGATCACACTTAAACACTAGAGGGGGGGTGAATAGTGTTTTATAAAATTTTATGCAAAGTAGATAATAAATTGCAAATATGATAGCACAAACACAGAAATTTCACAATCACAAACACAGAGATTTATCTTGGTTCCACCTCCTGTGTACATCCATTCCCAAGCAAATCCCGCTTGAGAGTTTCCACTATGATTTTGAAATACCCTTACAAAATCAAAGACAACCTGACCAATTTGCAAGACCATGCAAATTGCAACAATCTCAAACCTGAGATCCACAATTCTCACACCTGAGAATTCCTTTTTGAAGAAGCAAAGTACAAAGTCCTAGAAGCCTTGAAATGTTGGTGATGTGCAGCAGTGGCTTAAGAACTTTTCAATTGCAAAAATAATGTTTAAATCTTTTGAATCTTGCAATTGTATCAAAGAATAGTTTTTCACTTGTGAACTTTTTGAACTCTCTTTTAATCTCAAAATTCAAGATCAATTCATATGAATGTTATATATCTTTTTCGATGTTTTTGTCTATATATATCCCTTGATTAGACACAAGTTAAAACCTATAAAACGGATATAAACAAATAAAACATTCAAACATTCAAATTCAAACGCCGAAAACCGACTTCTATAGTCGACTATTATATCGATTAGTCGACTAATGCATTTACACGCATTCTCAGATAAGCAGCTTTAAGCATTAGTAGTCGACTACTATATGTATTAGTCGACTAACTGTAATGACGAAAGTCCGGGTGTATGTTTTAAATCGAGTAGTCGACTACTATATATGAATTAGTCGACTAATCAGAAATTTACGTAAACTTGTATATTTATTAAATTAAGTAATTAGTCGACTATTATATCGATTAGTCGACTAATGTAAATTTACGTAAACTTGTATATTTATTAAATTAAGTAATTAGTCGACTATAGTTTGAATTGGTCGACTACTATTGACTGAAAAGTTATAAATGAAGTGTTTTAAATTTTAAAAACTCTAATGGTTAATATAGGGATTTCTATAATTAACCAACACACTAAGCATGTGTTAGTGTGTTCTAAAAGTGTGTGTGTGTGTGTGATCAAGGCTTGTACAATTTGTTCTAAGTAAAGAAGAGAAAAATTACATTTATTTTGATCTTGCTTCTCATCTTCAATACTTCATTATGCCTTGAACTCATTTTGTACTTGTCCAAATTTGATATAATATCTGCATCAACAAGTTATAAAACACACAAAAACACACATATATATATAACATATGTTGTTATCATCAAAATATTAATTTGAGAATATGAAAATCAACATTCTCCCCTTTTGATGATAACAATATAGAATTAAATTTTAAAATTACTCCCCGCATATTAGCATCCTCGTATATAAAATAAATTTTAAAATTACTCCCCGCATATTAGCATCCTCAGATATAAAATTACTCCCCTTTGTTATCATGAAAAGAAGGAAACATATAAGAGATGCAATTAAGGATTTCATCAGTATGAGCTAAAACTTCAAAAAGATCCTCCAGATTATGAACATAGTCCAAGACGTCACCCATCCAAATAGGTAAGCAAAGACTTGCCATGAAAATCAGAACTTCGATAACATCCAATGCCATAATCTGGTTAATTACAAGCAAGTCTTACTAACATACTTAAACATGTCAATTAATAGTCATACTGAAAACATGTAAATAAAACACACCACACACTATTACAAAGGTTTGTTATAGAATTAAAACACACAAACTAACTAAACTTAAAAACAACTATTCTTAATCAAGACTCTGGTGGTGGAGGAGGTTGATATCCCTGAAAGTAGGAGTCAAGCTTTGTATCGAAGGCTTCTAACATGCGCATCATGTCACGTTGGTTGTTCATGATTGCGATGTTCTGATCAAAAATCAAATTTTGACTGGTTTCCAAGTTTAGAATCCTAGCTGATAATGTGTTGTACTGTGCATCTGAAAAGCAAGATGGTTCAGTTTGCACAGGTGGTGGATTATTACTTGAAGAGGGTTCATCTTGTTGTGGGTGAGGTTCATTGTGCTGTTCTTCTTGAGGTTCTTGGTGTTGTTGTGGAAGTTCAAAGTTAGGAATTTTCATCCTAGTTAGGGCATTGGAATCAAAGAATTCAACTGATCGAAGGATTGATGTTTCAGAATCAAGATCCACACGAAAGGCTTCGAAAATAGTAGTCAAGAAAGCGCCAAAAGGCAGAAATCCTCTATAAGGAATTTTGAAGAGATTATCGAAATAAACTTCAGCCCAATTAACTTGAATATTAGCCATGATTGCATATAGGGCTTTAGCTAATTCTAAAGATATGAAGTGAAAACTTCCAGATTTTGGATATAAATTATAGGCTAAGATTCGAGCAATAAAACGAGGAAATGGTCGGTTTTTGAGAATGATTTATAATTCCTCCTTGACCGTGTAAGTAAATTAGATGTTGAAGGATATGTTCATCATCCATAGAAACATCTTCAAGACTAATTCGTAGAAGGAATGTTTAATATTTGTCCTAAAAGTTCGGAAAAAGGAAATTTCTTTTCCTTTAACCAAACTATTTATCACACGTTTGTCATTATCAAGCTTTTATGTGAAAGATTAGTATAGAAAAGCTTAATAAGTAGTGGATAATAGGGTTTTCGATTTTCGGAGGAATAGAGTTCGCCTAATCCAATATTTGCAAAATACCCTCTCAAATTATGACTTGAAAAGTCTTCATATTTAATAAAACGACTGTGAAGTATATCATAAGATTGCATTTCCTTAAAAGAATCCGTAAGACTAGGATCTTTTAAGTAAATTGTGTAATCTTCATCGGTTGAGAAGGTCCCGAGCAGAACGCTTTGACCTAGACATAATTGAATTGAAGAAGAGGGTGGAGAAGACTTACCAAGAAATGGAATTGATCAAAAACACTAAGAAGTGGTCGTTGGGTTAGATTAGTCGACTAATAAGATATTGACGTAATAAAATTTATATGAATGATTGTGCATGTAGTCGACTAGTGAAGTTGTTAGTCGACTAATAAGATATTGACGTAATAAAATTTATATGAATGATTGTGCATGTAGTCGACTAGTGAAGTTGTTAGTCGACTAATAAGATATTGACGTAATAAAATTTATATGAATGATTGTGCATGTAGTCGACTAGTGAAGTTGTTAGTCGACTAATAAGATATTGACGTAATAAAATTTATATGAATGATTGTGCATGTAGTCGACTAGTGAAGTTGTTAGTCGACTAATAAGATATTGACGTAATAAAATTTATATGAATGATTGTGCATGTAGTCGACTAGTGAAGTTGTTAGTCGACTAATAAGATATTGACGTAATAAAATTTATATGAATGATTGTGCATGTAGTCGACTAGTGAAGTTGTTAGTCGACTAATAAGATATTGACGTAATAAAATTTATATGAATGATTGTGCATGTAGTCGACTAGTGAAGTTGTTAGTCGACTAATAAGATATTGACGTAATAAAATTTATATGAATGATTGTGCATGTAGTCGACTAGTGAAGTTGTTAGTCGACTAATAAGATATTGACGTAATAAAATTTATATGAATGATTGTGCATGTAGTCGACTAGTGAAGTTGTTAGTCGACTAATAAGATATTGACGTAATAAAATTTATATGAATGATTGTGCATGTAGTCGACTAGTGAAGTTGTTAGTCGACTAATAAGATATTGACGTAATAAAATTTATATGAATGATTGTGCATGTAGTCGACTAGTGAAGTTGTTAGTCGACTAATAAGATATTGACGTAATAAAATTTATATGAATGATTGTGCATGTAGTCGACTAGTGAAGTTGTTAGTCGACTAATAAACATATGTACTTATTTAATAATTAATTTAAATCAGAATTGAACATATACCTAATTCTCTTCTTAATTTAACATAAATATCTTCTTTTAAAGGTTTCGTTAAAATATCTCGCTATTTGTTTATTAGTAGATATAAATTCTAATATAATATCTCCCTTAAGAACATGATCACGTAGAAAATGATGTCTAATATCAATATGTTTTGTATGCGGAGTGTTGAATGGGATTTTTAGATAAATTAATTGCACTAGAATTGTCACACATTATAGAAGATGTGGAACAAACTATGCCATAATCGATAGTGTTTGTTTCATCCATAAAATTTGTGCACATGCTAAACTAGCAAAGAATGTATTCTTCAGCTTGTTGATAATGATACCGAATTTTGCTTTTACTAAACCATGATACAAGTGAATGTCCTAAAAATGACATGTACCACTTGTACTTTTTCTATCGATTTACATCCAAAGAAAATCAGATCACTATATGATAACAAATCAAATGTGCTATTCTTTGGATAAAATAAACCAAAATCTGAAGTACCTTTAAGATATCTAAAAATTCTTTTAACAGCTTTTAAGATGTGATTCTTTAGGATTAGATTGAAATCTAGCACATAAACAAACACTAAACATAATATCGTCTACTAGTCAGAATGTAAAGAAGTGATCCAATCATACCTCGATATAGCTTTTGATCAACATTCTTACCACTTTCATCTTTGTCAAGTGATGTTGTAGTACTCATTGGTGTTGGTTTGCTAGTTGTATTGTCCATCCCAAAACGTTTAAGTAGTTCTTTTGCATATTTATTTTGATTGATAAAAATTCCTTCCTTCATTTGTTTGATTTGAAGTCCAAGAAAGAAGTTTAGTTCACCCATGTGACTCATTTCAAATTCTTCCGCATAGTCTTAGCAAACTCTTGACAAAGATCATTGTTAGTAGAACCAAATATTATATCATCTACATATATTTGTATTAATAATATATCTTTATTTATTTTCTTAATAAATAAAGTAGAATCAACTTTTCCAATTTCAAAACCAGATGTTAAAAGAAAAGATTTTAATCTATCATACCATGCACGAGGTGCTTGTTTAAGACCATATAAAGCCTTTTAAGTTTATAAACATGATCGAAAATTTTTCATGTTCAAAACCGGAGGTTGTTCTACAAAACTTCTTCTTTAATAAAACCATTTAAAATGCACTTTTAACATCCATTTGGTAAAGTTTGAAATTCATAAAGCATGCAAATGCAAGTAAAATTCTAATGGATTCTAAACGCAACAGAGCATAAGTTTCATCATAATCAATTCCTTCTTCTTGATTATAACCTTGTGCAACTAATCTAGCTTTATTTCTAACAACTTGTCCCGATTCATCTAATTTATTCCTAAAAATCCATTTTGTTCCTATAATGGATTTATTTTGTGGTCTAGGTACAAGATCCCAAACATTATTTCTTATAAATTGATTTAATTCATCTTGCATAGCTTCTATCCAAAATTATCAAGTAAAGCTTCTTTAACATTTTTAGGTTCTACTTCAAACAAATGCAACATGAACTATTAAATTAAAATGAGATCTAGTAGATACTTTATCAGATATATTTCCAATAATCAAATCATGTGGATGATTTTTAACTTCTACAAAACTCTTTGGTAATTCATTTTGCAAATTTTCATCTTTTGAAATATCTAACATAGGAGTATCATTAATAGTATCAATTAAATCATCATCATTACTTGAAATAAAAGGTGTTTTATAAAATTTTCATCAAAAGAAACATGCATAGATTCTTCAATAACTAAAGTTCTTTTATTATATATTCTATATGCTTTACTATGATTAGAATATCCGACAAAAATTCCTTCATCGATTTAGAATCAAATTTATCTAAATTATCTTTTGTATTTAATATAAAACACTTACAACCAAAAACTTTAAAATATGAAACTTTAGGAATTTTATTATAAAATAATTCATATGATGTTTTGTTTAAAATAGGTCTTAATAAAACTCTATTTAAAACATAGCATGTTGTTGAGATGTCACCAAAAAATATTTTGGTAAATTACTATCACATAACATTGTTCTAGCACATTCTTGTAATGTCCTATTCTTTCTTTCTACAACTCCATTTTGTGGAGCTGCTCTAGGAAAAGAAAATGTATGTGAAATACCATTTTATCACAAAAATTTGCAAAAAGTTCATTTTCAAATTCTCCTCCATGATCACTACGTATAGTAACTATAGAAAGAGATTTTTGATTTTGAATTCTTTTACAAAATATAGAAAACTCATTAAAAGCATCATTTTTATTTTTAAGAAATATTACCCAAGTAAATCTTGAAAAATCATCAACAATTACAAATGCATATTTACTTCCATTTAAAGACGCTATCCTAGAAGGACCAAAGAGATCAATATGAAGTAATTCAAGTGGTTTACTAGTAGAAATAATATTTTTAGATTTAAAAGAAGATTTATGCATTTTACCTTGTTGACATGCATCACAAAAATTATCTTTATAAGAAAGCTTAGGTAAACCATTTACTAAATTATCTTTTGTATTTAATATAAAACACTTACAACCAAAAACTTTAAAATATGAAACTTTAGGAATTTTATTATAAAATAATTCATATGATGTTTTGTTTAAAATAGGTCTTAATAAAACTCTATTTAAAACATAGCATCTTTGTTGAGGCAACTACGCCCAAAAATATTTTGGTAAATTACTATCACATAACATTGTTCTAGCACATTCTTGTAATGTCCTATTCTTTCTTTCTACAACTCCATTTTGTGGAGCTGCTCTAGGAAAAGAAAATGTATGTGAAATACCATTTTATCACAAAAATTTGCAAAAGTTCATTTTCAAATTCTCCTCCATGATCACTACGTATAGTAACTATAGAAAGAGATTTTTGATTTTGAATTCTTTTACAAAATATAGAAAACTCATTAAAAGCATCATTTTTATTTTTAAGAAATATTACCCAAGTAAATCTTGAAAAATCATCAACAATTACAAATGCATATTTACTTCCATTTAAAGACGCTATCCTAGAAGGACCAAAGAGATCAATATGAAGTAATTCAAGTGGTTTACTAGTAGAAATAATATTTTTAGATTTAAAAGAAGATTTATGCATTTTACCTTGTTGACATGCATCACAAAAATTATCTTTATAAGAAAGCTTAGGTAAACCATTTACTAAATCATATTTAGAAATTTTAGAAATATGTTTAAAATTAACATGACCAAAACGTTTATGCCATAATATAGAATCATTTGAAGATGCAATAAGACAATGTTCATTTGAAATATTATTTAAAGATAAAACATATATATTATTCTTTCTATGACCTTTATATAAAATTGTAGACCAATCAAGATCATAAATTAAGCAAGAATCTTTTTCAAGACAACTTTAAAACCTTTATCACATAGTTGACTTATACTAAGCAGATTATGTTTAAGACCTTCGACTAATAAAACATTATTAATAATAGGTTTATTAGAATTACCAACGGTGCCAATACCAATCACCTTTCCTTTGTTATTGTCTCCAAAGGTGACTGTACCACCATCTTTGTCTTGAATTGATGACAAGAATTGAATGTTCCCGTCATATGTTTTGAACAACCACTATCTAAAATCCATCTATCTTTCTTTGGTACTGAAAAGATAAACATTTATAATCTTGGTACCCATTTTATATTGGGTCCTTAAAATTAGTCTTTAGGAAACCAAACCCATGAAGAGTTTGATTTTCCTATGAAATTAGATGATAAACAAACATCTTTAATAAAGCTAGAAATATAAGACTTTTTCTTATTATAATTTAAAACTTTAGGAACCCAAATAGATAAAAATTTGGTTTTCTTTTATTTAAAATATTATCTTTAATATTTTGTTTATATACTAATGAAGATGATTTTACAAAAGTGGTTTTCTTATGAATATCTTTTTCTACTTGAAAACCCAATCCTTTTGTCTTTTGAGTTTCTTTTGATAAGAAAGTAAAGTTTTTAAATTTTCTTTTCCTTTATTAAACTTACTAACATTTAAGTATATGTCATCATATTTTGATTTAATCAAAGAAATATCTTTATCTAAAATACTAATGCGAATCTTTAAATCATTGCATTCTGATTTTAGATATATATTTTCATTTGTCAAAACATGATTTTCTTTAAGCAAAGATTCATTTTTCTCTTTTAACATTATTTCTTGTGAAAGAGATTTAGTAGAACCTATATCGAAATTTCATCTAATAATCTTTTATTTTCACCTTTAAGAAAATTATGAGAAATTTTAATCTAATAAAAATTTCATATAATTCATTAAAAGCTTCTAAAAGTTCTTCATTATCATTTAACTCATCTTGTGCCATGAAACACATATGTGCAACTTCATTTTCTTCAGCTTTCTTCATCGGATGAAGAATCATCACTATCATCCCAAGTTGCTGCCATAGCTTTCCTTTTCTTATTAATTTGAGTATTGTTGAAGAAATTCGAGTTTTGCTTTTTCTTCAATAATGGACAATCTTTCTTCATATGCCCTGCTTTATTACACTTGAAACAAACAGTGAGTTATTTGAATTTGTAAATTTGGATTTAAACTTACCTTGTTTTATGAATTTTCGAAATTTATGCGGCAAACATGCTCATTTCTTCATCTTCATTATCTGAATCTTCCTTATCAGATGTGATGTTAAATGCAAGAACTTTCTTGTTTTTCATTTCATCTTCATTCTTTCTATCTTCGATTTGAACTTCAGATGCCATTAAATTTCCAATTAAATTCTCCACGCATGTTGATAAATCATTTGCTTCTTCTATTGTAATTTTCTTTTCCCATTTTGGAGTAAGTGATCAAGAATTTTTCGACCATTTCCACTTGTGTATAGGTTTTTCCAAGTCCAATTAGAGTATTAGTGATATCTCAGAATCTTGTGAACATTTCTCCAATTGTCTCATTTTCTTTCATCCGAACAATTCAAACTCGTGAACAAGAACAGAAATTTTAGACTCTTTTACTTTATTTGTACCTTCATGTGTTACCTCGAGTGTGTGCCAAATATCATATGCAGATTTTGCTGTTGACACTCGGTTGAACTCATTTCGATCAAGTGCACAAAATAAAGCATTCATTGCTTTGGAGTCCAAATTTGCATTGTTCCTTTGTGCTGTAGTCCATTCTGAAAACGGAGTAGTTGGCTTCTCATATCTTGTCTCTACAATGTTCCAAAGTTCGTATCCAATTGATTGAAGATAGATTTTCATTCTGCACTTCCAATAGTTGTAGTTGAGTCCATCAAACATTGGTGGACGATTTGTTGAATGACCTTCTTTGAATTGTGAATTCTGATCAGAAGTAGATGCCATCTTTCACCTTTCTCTGATACCAAATGTAGGATCGTTGATCTGATCACACTTAAACACTAGAGGGGGGGTGAATGGTGTTTTATAAAATTTTATGCAAAGTAGATAATAAATTGCAAATATGATAGCACAAACACAGAAATTTCACAATCACAAACACAGAGATTTATATTGGTTCCACCTCCCGTGTACATCCATTCCCAAGCAAATCCCGCTGAGAGTTTCCACTATGATTTTGAAATACCCTTACAAAATCAAAGACAAACCCGACCAATTTGCAAGACCATGCAAATTGCAACAATCTCAAACCTGAGATCCACAATTCTCACACCTGAGAATTCCTTTTTGAAGAAGCAAAGTACAAAGTCCTAGAAGCCTTGAAATGTTGGTGATGTGCAGCAGTGGCTTAAGAACTTTTCAATTGCAAAAATAATGTTTAAATCTTTTGAATCTTGCAATTGTATCAAAGAATAGTTTTTCACTTGTGAACTTTTTGAACTCTCTTTTAATCTCAAAATTCAAGATCAATTCATATGAATGTTATATATCTTTTTCTCGATGTTTTTGTCTATATATATCCCTTGATTAGACACAAGTTAAAACCTATAAAACGGATATAAACAACAAAACATTCAAACATTCAAATTAAACGCCGAAAACCGACTTCTATAGTCGACTATTATATCGATTAGTCGACTAATCAGATGCATACGCATTCTCGATAAGCGCTTAAGCATTAGTAGTCGACTACTATATATGAATTAGTCGACTATTAATGGCATTAGTCGACTATTAATGGCATTAGTCGACTATTAATGGCATTAGTCGACTATTAATGGCATTAGTCGACTATTAATGGCATTAGTCGACTATTATATCGATTAGTCGACTAATCAGTAAACTCACGCCGGAAAATTGTTTGTTATCATTAGTCGACTATTAATGGCATTAGTCGACTAACTGTAAATTCTACGTAAACTTGTATATTTATTAAATTAAGTAATTAGTCGACTATAGTTTGAATTGGTCGACTACTATTGACCTAAAAGTTATAAATGAAGTGTTTTAAACTTTAAAAACTCTAATGGTTAATATAGGGATTTCTATAATTAACCAACACACTAAGCATGTGTTAGTGTGTTCTAAAAGTGTGTGTGTGTGTGATCAAGGCTTGTACAATTTGTTCTAAGTAAAGAAGAGAAAAATTACATTTATTTTGATCTTGCTTCTCATCTTCAATACTTCATTATGCCTTGAACTCATTTTGTACTTGTCCAAATTTGATATAATATCTGCATCAACAAGTTATAAAACACACAAAAACACACATATATATATAACATATGTTGTTATCATCAAAATATTAATTTGAGAATATGAAAATCAACAAACCTGACCTAGTGGCTGATGGGATCCTAAAAGAGGGCATTCATCGGCAACATGAGATGGGGACTGACAATTGTGACAACCTGAGGCAGAGATTTGATTGACTTGAGCAGGAGCGCGTTCTTTGATTTCGAGAGCTTCTAGACTACGCATGATCGTCGCCATCTTTGCTTCAGCGGCTATATTCGTTCCTAAGGAAGGACCACTAGATTGGGCTTGAGGAACCGATGCACCCTGGTCATCACAGTGTTCCCATTGCATGGTTTTTTCTGACAGACTCTCTAAGAAATCCCACGCTTCATCGGCATTTTTCTTCATAAAATCCCCTTGACACATAGACTCTAAGGAAGTTTTGCAGATAGTCCAATCCTTCGTGAAATGATTTGGCACAATCGCCATTTTTCCAGACCATGGTGATGACATTGGATGAGGAGATCCTTAAACCTATCGAAATACTTCCAGAATGGCTCACCCGGGACAATCCTAAAATTTTGAATGTTGTTTTTGAGCTTGACCGTTTTGTGAATTGGGAAGAATTTTTTTAGAAAAACTTTTACAAAATCATCCCGTGTTGAAATCGACCGTGGGTAAGCTGCATGACCATTTTTTGCTTTGTCCTTAAGAGTGAAGGGAATAAATCAAGCTTAATTGCATCCTCAGTTAGGTCTTTCATTTTAATCATGAGGCGACTTCTACAAATTCGAGATGAAAATATATGCCTTCGTTCCTAAGAATTTTGGAAGCATGTTGATGAAATGTGGTCGGAGTTCAAATTAGTTCCATTTGCTTCGGAAGCTTAATGCATGAAGGGATAGCATTCCTAGTTGGGTAGCAGATATCTTGAAGAACGGGAGGATTGGCCATTTCGCTTGGTTGAGAAGTTGAATCGAGCGAACTAAACGATTAGTATTATCCCTAACCCAAGTTTGCATGAACCAAAATCAAGAGATTTTTTTTTAATTAAAAAAATGAAAAAGTTAGTGAGATGGTGAAAAGAGAAGAAGAGGGAAGAAGAAAAGAAAAATTAACAAATCAAGGTAATCACTTTTCAATCACTCTAACTCTAGGGTTAAGCCTAAACTCAGCCTAGACCAGCTCCTAACCAAAACTCCCTAAGTGAAAAATCCGGTTTACGTGGGTAATTAGCCGTAAGGATAGTACTAGAGGGAGATCAAAGATCAATTAAGTACCTGCCTGTGTGGCTTACGCAACCCCTAAACCTTGCCTTAGACACCAATTAATCCAAATAAACTTAGACCAGTTCACTCAAGAATTTCTTGTTCCTTATTGAGCTCGAATCCTTAGGGGCCAACGCCTAATTCTTTTAGGAGGCTTGGGTTTGTGTAGTGAGGAATCAGTGATTTTTGGCTGAAGGAAAGGGTGATGAAATCCCTCACCTTATCTTGATTAATGGGTTTTGCCCTTAAAAATATTTTCAAGTGAGTGTCAATTCAAAATGCTCAAATCACTTTGGTGAATTCCTACTATGCAATGCACCCTAGAAATTAAAAGCAACTAAAAGGATGAGAAATTTTTTTTTTTTTAATTATGGTCAAGAAAGAAAGTCAGTTTTTTATTTTTTTTATTTTTATATTAACCTAATTGTCTCTAATGTGATGAACTACCTATAGGGTGGAATTAAAAATACTAGAGAGAAGAGTTACTGCAAAAAGCAATGCAAAGCCTCGTTGGAGGCAACCTTCAATCTCGAATCTTCAACTCCTTGCCTTCAAGCTCCTTTTGTCATTCACAATAGACAAACACACAAGTTGAAGAACTAAAAAATTCCTACTTAACACCGTCGCAAGGCGCTAAAAACTTGATGGGCAAAACGAGTGTTTACCTTTTATAGTCGCAAGTACACAATCATTGTCAAGTTATAGTATTTAAGATTGTCGATCCCACGAGGAATAGGAAATAGGAAGTGTTTGATTCAAGTTCGGTTCTCAAATTATGCGTGACAATTAGGGTTTTATTCAAGATAATATGAAAATATGATGAAGTGATGAGAGAGTGGATTTGGATTGTGTGTGAAAGGAATCACAATTAAAAGACGAGAATTCAATAAGAGAGATGAAGGAATCTAGAATTGAATCCACTAGCTAACTCAAATTATAATCTACTAAAAATTCTCTTTTACCACATCTCATATTAGATTTATTAAGCATAAGATATCAAACCACTTAAGGAAAGCATAACTTATCAAATTATCACCTAATTGAAATTCAAACTCATGAAGAGAGTAATAACAAGATAATAATCCTAGAATTCATAAGCATAGCCTATCAAACCACTTAAGGAAAGCATAAACTATCAAATTCTTCTTCTATCGATTAGTTCTCTAGTTGATTAACCTAAACATGATCTTTTAAGCATAAGAGAGATGATTCATAAACACAAAAGAGATTAGACTAGTTTCATGCAACCTAGATCCCCACAAGAGTTTAGTTCAACATCTTGGGAAATTCAAACAAATAGAAAAAGAAAGAAAATAAAAAGAAAAGAAAAATTCTAAACTAATCTAACTACAAAGCAATTAAATCTAAACTACAAAAGCTATTAAATCTAAACTACAAAGCAAATAAATAACAAGAAAGAAAAAGAAATAATAAAGAGAAATAAAGAGAAACGCAACTCATCATCATCAACTCATCCTCCTTTTGGTCCTTGAACAAGAAGAAGAAGATGGGATTGAAGGGGAGAAAATATTTATTTATTGAGGAAAAATTATTACAATGAAAGGTACTCTAAAACAAGAGCAACCCTTTCTCTCCAAAAGGAGTTTTACAAAATATTTCACACCTCTAAACCCTCGATACTACCCTATTTATACCCCAACGGAGTTGATGTGAACCATTGGATCAAACTTGGCCAAAAGGAAGAGAAATCTTTCCTAATCGAATAATCACAAGACCAATCGGTTGGTCGATCTGGTAACCAAACCTTGCCTTAGACACCAATTAATCCAAATAAACTTAGACCAGGTTCACTCAAGAATTTCTTGTGTGAGCTCAATCCTTAGGAGCCCAGCGTCTAATTCTTTTAGGAGGCTTGGGTTTGTGTAGTGAGGAATCGATGATTTTTGGCTGAAGGAAAGGGTGATGAAATCCCTCACCTTATCTTGATTAATGGGTTTTGCCCTTAAAAATATTTTCAAGTGAGTGTCAATTCAAAATGCTCAAATCACTTTGGTGAATTCCTACTATGCAATGCAGCCCTAGAAATTAAAAGCAACTAAAAAGGATGAGAAATTTTTTTT
Source organism: Asparagus setaceus (assembly GCA_012295165.1). NCBI lineage: Eukaryota > Viridiplantae > Streptophyta > Magnoliopsida > Asparagales > Asparagaceae > Asparagus > Asparagus setaceus. Next base: position 42,485,707 of record CM022707.1, on the reverse strand, counting down.
TTTTTTTTTTTTAATTATGGTCAGCAAGAAAGAAAGTCAGTTTTTTTTATTTTTTTTTTATTTTTTATATTAACCTAATTGTCTCTAATGTGATGAACTACCTATAGGGTGGAATTAAAAATACTAGAGAGAAGAGTTACCTGCGCAAAAGCAATGCAAAGCCTCGTTGGAGGCAACCTTCAATCTCGAATCTTCAACTCCTTGCCTTCAAGCTCCTTTTGTCATTCACAATAGACAAACACACAAGTTGAAGAACTAAAAAATTCCTACTTAACACCCGACAGCGCAAAACTTGATGGGCAAAACGAGTGTTTACCTTTTATAGTCGCAAGTACACAATCATTGTCAAGTTATAGTATTTAAGATTGTCGATCCCACGAGGAATAGGAAATAGGAAGTGTTTGATTCAAGTTCGGTTCTCAAATTATGCGTGACAATTAGGGTTTTATTCAAGATAATATGAAAATATGATGAAGTGATGAGAGAGTGGATTTGGATTGTGTGTGAAAGGAATCACAATTAAAAGGCGAGAATTCAATAAGAGAGATGAAGGAATCTAGAATTGAATCCACTAGCTAACTCAAATTATAATCTCTGAAAAATTCTCTTTTACCACATCTCATATTAGATTTATTAAGCATAAGATATCAAACCACTTAAGGAAAGCATAACTTATCAAATTATCACCTAATTGAAATTCAAACTCATGAAGAGAGTAATAACAAGATAATAATCCTAGAATTCATAAGCATAGCCTATCAAACCACTTAAGGAAAGCATAAACTATCAAATTCTTCTTCTATCGATTAGTTCTCTAGTTGATTAACCTAAACATGATCTTTTAAGCATAAGAGATGATTCATAAACACAAAAGAGATTAGACTAGTTTCATGCAACCTAGATCCCCACAAGAGTTTAGTTCAACATCTTGGGAAATTCAAACAAATAGAAAAAGAAAGAAAATAAAAAGAAAAGAAAAATTCTAAACTAATCTAACTACAAAGCAATTAAATCTAAACTACAAAAGCTATTAAATCTAAACTACAAAGCAAATAAATAACAAGAAAGAAAAAGAAATAATAAAGAGAAATAAAGAGAAACCTGCAACTCATCATCATCAACTCATCCTCCTTTTGGTCCTTGAACAAGAAGAAGAAGATGGGATTGAAGGGGAGAAAATATTTATTTATTGAGGAAAAATTATTACAATGAAAGGTACTCTAAAACAAGAGCAACCCTTTCTCTCCAAAAGGAGTTTTACAAAATATTTCACACCTCTAAACCCTCAGATACTACCCCTATTTATACCCCAACGGAGTTGATGTGAACCATTGGATCAAACTTGGCCAAAAAGGAAGAGAAATCTTTCCTTAATTCGGAATCTGCTGCGCACCAATCGGTTGGCCGATCGGTTAGCCAACCGGTTAGCCAACCGGTTGGCCAACCGGTTGGTCAACCGATTGGTTCCCAACGGATTTTGTCTTTTCTTGATATTTTTGCACGAATTCTTCTTGGATCCCCTTGGTATCTTGGGCCTTCGTTTGTCTTCAGTTTTGGGCTTCAAAAATTGGTAGAAATTCAGAGAATTTGAGTCATTTAAGCTTTTATTCATTAATACTCCATTATTCTGCAAAATAAGATAAAACATATTATTAGTAACATATTTATTGATATAAAATAGATAATGAGGTTATTAAAATGTCATTAAAATGTGATTATCAGAGAGGTTCAGGCGAGTATTTTGGGCATTTGGACCCGCTATCAAGGGGTTCTCATTTTGTCATCTGCTCTTGAGTATCGATGGCACACATTTATATGGCAAGTACAAAGGAGTGCTTTTGGTTGCGACTGGTGTAGATGCAAATGGTGGGCTATTTCCATTGGCCTTTGCAGTTGTTGAGGTAGAGGACACATGAAATTGGAAGTAGTTTTTTCAATGTATTTACAGATTCATTCCTTCTGTCCAAAATCCCAGAACGATTACTTTTATTTTCGACAGGATGAAAGGAATTTTGACGGGCCTTGCATGAGGGTTTCGGAGCACCACATCATCATTGATATTGCTTGAGGCATATAAGAGATAATTTTAAGAAAAAACAAGGAGAGGTCAATTTACAAAATCTGTTGTGGTAAGCCGGGTGTGCAGCCGACACACTGGTGTATGAGCACTGTAGGGAGAAAATTAAATTTCTGTCAGTTGAAGCACACAACTTGGTTGAACAAAACTTAAATCCGTAATATGAAGATTGATGGGCGTTAAGTAAAGATGGTAGAGTGCGCTATTGTATAATGATAACTAATTGCTCTGAAAGTTTCAATGGCGTACTTAAGGGTGCCCGGGCTATGCCAATTCAAGCCTTGGTTGTAAGGACATTTTATAGGTTGAACGCATAATTTAATAAAAGACGTGGTGATGGTGCAAGTTGGACGACGAGTTACACTCCAAAAAATGAGAGCATATTGCAAAAAAGGATTGTGGCTGTAAGATCATATAGAATTACTCCATTCAATAACAATGAGTGGGAGGTTAAAGATTGGGAAGGTACTTACACCATTTATCTCTATGACCAAGAGTGCAATTGTACTTATAACATACCGCAATTGCAAAAATTGCCATGTGAACATGTTTTAGTAGCTAGTTCCAATCAATATGGTGGTGCTAGATTGCCTTATGATCGGTATTGTTCAGCTTGGTATTCAACGAATCATTACTGAAGGACTTACAAGGAGAGTTTTCATCATCCTGATAATAGTCGCTATTGACCAGGGTATAATGGACCATGTCTATTACCATCTCGGTACAAAAGACAAATGGGATGACCTCGTTCCATGTGCATTAAAGGTACCATGGATCAAGGGTGTGAAGGAGTGGCGTCGCGAATTAAGTGTCGTCAATGCAATCAATTTGGTCATAATAGGTCTCATTGTCCATCAAGAACAAGTAAATAGCAATTAATTGGTAATAAGTTTTCTATGTTTATTTCATGCTTTTTATTATAATCTTATTAATTCAGCAAGAACTAATATGTGATTAATTGTATGTGCAAGTATATACACTTTGCTTACCGAGCTAGATAGTGATGATGTCCTCTATGATTAGTCATGACACTGTTCGGAGACTATATCATTTTCAGAGGTAACTAATTTGTCAAATACATGAAAGCTAATTTCTTCATTATTTTTTATTTTGTACTCTAATATTATTTTTCTTTATTGTGCAGAGAGGACCGGAGCTAGTTATGGTTGATCATAGTCTCAGACATACGCATTGGCCACTTGAGGATGAGCGTATGATTACCGCAGTAGCCCAAGCCGATTTTCTCACATGCTCGATGCTACAATGGATGAAATTAGATCGGCCACTATTTAGTGCATTGATGGATAGATGGAGGCCGGAGACTAACACTTTTCATCTATGTATCGGAGAGTCGAGTATTACTCTCCAAGATATATCAATGATCCTTCGTCTCCGCATTGATGGTCCATGTGTTACAGGGACAGATAGACATGCATGGAATCGAGTTTGTGAGGAGTTATTAGGAGTAGCTCCATCCTCGTTGCCCAGAGGGAATGTTAGATTGAAGTGGCTAAAAGATACTTTTTCACACCCGTTGCCAAAAGATGCATCCCTAGTGATGATCTAGCAACATACACGTGCATATATTTTGCACATGATCGAGAAGCTTCTATTTCCAGATTCTAGTAAAGATAAAGTGCATTTGAGGTAATATAATTTGTAATTTGAATATTTATATAATTGAATTGTTTACTTGAATAAAACTAAATGCATTTTTTAATATGATGGTTGGTTACCGCTTCTCGAGAACTTGGACACTTGCGGGACATTGTCATGGGGTAGTGCTGTTTTAGCATATCTGTATAGAGAAATGTCCAACATGGCTTTTAGATAAAATAAAGAACTCAAGGGGCGTCTGACTTTATTACAAGTTTGGACATGGGAGAGACTTATTTTGAAGCTCAAGGCTTTTAGATGGACAGATTCCACTGGGCTACAGGTAAACACTTTCGAATCTAACTAATGCAGAATTGATTTAGAATTATAGTTATGGTATTAGATGCTAAACTTTGATCATTCACGTAGATGGAACATTCAAAAATGCTATGATGAGACCCCGGCAAGACATCTAGAATTTTACAGAAACGAGCTTGATCGCATGAAGATTTATCAGGTATCGAATTTCACTTTAAGAAAATTTAATCTACTATTAATTTTTAAAGAGATACTAATATGCGGAATATTTTCTAGTTCGAGTGGCAGCTATTCGGTGATCACCTAGCTCATCTACCACCAATTTATGTGGAGGCCCAAATTATATGGAGAGCAAGAGTTCCTCTCATATGCTTTGAGATTATGGAGATGCATGTGTCAGATCATGTGCTTAGATAGTTTGATTTGGCACAACACATTCCACAAGAAGTTGAAAGAATAGAGAGAAAGGCCAAGAAAGGTGGGCATCACATAAACTGGGAAAATGCGCATCATCAGTACATACACAGATGGATTGATCAGCATTTGAGTATTGTGGAGCTGATTGATCCTCCTCTGTAAGAATCAGATTATATTAGGTGGTATTGAGGGATTACTAGAAGATGGATAATAAATCAGACCACGACTCCACTCAATGAACACCAACAACGTGCCCTACACAGAGATACGTGCCAAGGAGTGTAGATGAGAGAGAACTTGTAAGTAATTTACTATTAAGTCCACTTATTTTGTATTACTATAATTTTCTTATATATATAACTTTTTGACTTAATTGCAGATAGATTCTATTAATGATATTGAGGGCATTGCAAATGAGGGTCTATCACTTTCTATCACAGGAGCAGATCCAGGAGTAGATGCATCACTGTAGTAGTGGATAGTGTGGAGGGTTCGTAGAGTTTTAAATCGAACTCATGAGGATCTTCAAGATGGTCGCGAGGAGATGGCACAGGAGGATCTCTTATATACACGTCGACCAAATAGATAAAGACGAGATGGATCTTGTATGCATGACAATGAAGTTGGACCATCACAGCCGCACACACAACCAGAGAGCGAGCTCGTGCAAGCTCAAGTCCATGGAGGATGACGGCGATCTGAGCAGGTACAAAGAGGGAGACAAAGGGGAAAGGGCGGACTTCTAGGTTGTATGTAATAGATTAATGGATTTTCTGTATGGACTCTATTTAAGTTATCGATATAGGTTGTTTATAAATAAATCAACTTGGTATATTTGGATTTATTGCAATATTTTGGTGTATGGATATAATATGTGTTGTTGTGGAATGTTATCTATTGTGTTTGTTGTGATGTTTTGGATTGATTAGATGTGTATTAAGCTATGTTTATTTCTTAAAAATTATAAGTTATATAGAGATTATACTGTTTGGATATGTATATGTGGTGAATTTGATTTTTTTTTATGCATAGAAAATATTGTATATACGCAAGAGATAAGTTGGAATAGATGCGTGTATGTTTCGTGCATGGTTGGAGGTGTCTGTAAAACACACAGGACTAGTAGTCCCGTGTGTTTTCTGAAATTGTTCAGAAAACACATGGGACTACTAGCCCCGTGAGTTTTCTAGGCTTAATTAAATGGTGATTAGCGCTCACTAAACACACATGACTAGTAGTCTTGTCTGTTTTAAACAATGAATTTTGCAAAATCGACTTGAGCTGGCAAAAAAGAGGCCGATTTTGCTAATTCTTTTACTAATTATTTTTTTTTAAAAAAAATCTCCTTTCAAAATATGAAAGATTTGAGAGAGTTATATCAAAACCTCCTTTCTATAAAGTATCACTGTGTGTGTGTATATATATATATATATATATATATATATATATATATATATATATATATATATATATATATATATATATATATTATATTCCTAGTCTAGTGGCACTCACATCTCCACATCAAGCGTAAGACATCATCCAAGTTAATATTTCAAAAGTTTCATCTATGTTTATTTCATGCTTTTATTATAATCTTATTAATTCAGCAAGAACTAATATGTGATTAATTGTATGTGCAAGTATATACACTTTGCTTACCGAGCTAGATAGTGATGATGTCCTCTATGATTAGTCATGACATCGTCGAGACTATATCATTTTCAGAGGTAACTAATTTGTCAAATACATGAAAGCTAATTTCTTCATTATTTTTATTTTGTACTCTAATATTATTTTTCTTTATTGCGAGAGGACCGGAGCTAGTTATGGTTGATCATAGTCTCGCACATACGCATTGGCCACTTGAGGATGAGCGATGATTACCGCAGAGCCAAGCCGATTTTCTCACATGCTCGATGCTACAATGGATGAAATTAGATCGCCACTATTTAGTGCATTGATGGATAGATGGAGGCCGGAGACTAACACTTTTCATCTATGTATCGGAGAGTCGAGTATTACTTCCAAGATATATCAATGATCCTTCGCTCGCATTGATGGTCCATGTGTTACAGGACGATAGACATGCATGGAATCGAAGTTTGTGAGGAGTTATTAGGAGTAGCTCCATCCTCGTTGCCTGAGGGAATGTTAGATTGAAGTGGCTAAAAGATACTTTTTCACACCTTGCCAAAAGATGCATCCCTAGTGATGATCTAGCAACATACACGCATATATTTTGCACATGATCGAGAAGCTTCTATTTCCAGATTCTAGTAAAGATAAAGTGCATTTGAGGTAATATAATTTGTAATTTGAATATTTATATAATTGAATTGTTTACTTGAATAAAACTAAATGCATTTTTAATATGATGGTTGGTTACCGCTTCGAGAACTTGGACACTTATGGACATTGTCATGGGGTAGTGCTGTTTTAGCATATCTCAGATAGAGAAATGTCCAACATGGCTTTTAGATAAAATAAAGAACTCAAGGGCCTCGACTTTATTACAAGTTTGGACATGGGAGAGACTTATTTTGAAGCTCAAGGCTTTTAGATGGACAGATTCCATCACTGTAAACACTTTCGAATCTAACTAATGCAGAATTGATTTAGAATTATAGTTATGGTATTAGATGCTAAACTTTGATCATTCACGTAGATGGAACATTCAAAAATGCTATGATGAGACCCCGGCAAGACATCTAGAATTTTACAGAAACGAGCTTGATCGCATGAAGATTTATCAGGTATCGAATTTCACTTTAAGAAAATTTAATCTACTATTAATTTTTAAAGAGATACTAATATGAATATTTTCTAGTTCGAGTGGCAGCCTATTCGGTGATCACCTAGCTCATCTACCACCAATTTATGTGGAGGCCCAAATTATATGGAGAGCAAGAGTTCCTCTCATATGCTTTGAGATTATGGAGATGCATGTGTCAGATCATGTGCTTAGATAGTTTGATTTGGCACAACACATTCCACAAGAAGTTGAAAGAATAGAGAGAAAGGCCAAGAAAGGTGGGCATCACATAAACCGAAAATGCGATCATCGCTATTACCACGATGGATTGATCAAGATTTGAGTATTGTGGAGCTGATTGATCCTCCTCTGAAGAATCGATTATATTAGGTGGTATTGAGGGATTACTAGAAGATGGATAATAAATCGGACCGACTCCACTCAATGAACACCAACAACGGCCCTACACGCAGATACGTGCCAAGGAGTGTAGATGAGAGAGAACTTGTAAGTAATTTACTATTAAGTCCACTTATTTTGTATTACTATAATTTTCTTATATATATAACTTTTGACTTAATTGCGATAGATTCTATTAATGATATTGAGGGCATTGCAAATGAGGGTCTATCACTTTCTATCACAGAGCGCATCCGTGAGTAGATGCATCACCGTAGTAGTGGATAGTGTGGAGGGTTCAGAGTTTTAAATCGAACTCATGAGGATCTTCAAGATGGTCGCGAGGAGATGGCACAGAGGATCTCTTATATACACGCCGACCAAATAGATAAAGACGAGATGGATCTTGTATGCATGACAATGAAGTTGGACCATCACCGCACACACAACCGAGAGCGAGCTCGTGCAAGCTCAAGTCCATGGAGGATGACGCGATCCGAAAGCAGTACAAAGAGGGAGACAAAGGGAAAGGGCGGACTTCTAGGTTGTATGTAATAGATTAATGGATTTTCAGATGGACTCTATTTAAGTTATCGATATAGGTTGTTTATAAATAAATCAACTTGGTATATTTGGATTTATTGCAATATTTTGGTGTATGGATATAATATGTGTTGTTGTGGAATGTTATCTATTGTGTTTGTTGTGATGTTTTGGATTGATTAGATGTGTATTAAGCTATGTTTATTTCTTAAAAATTATAAGTTATATAGAGATTATACCGCTTGGATATGTATATGTGGTGAATTTGATTTTTTATGCATAGAAAATATTGTATATAATGCAAGAGATAAGTTGGAATAGATGCTGTATGTTTCGTGCATGGTTGAGGTGTTCAGAAACACACAGACTAGTAGTCCCGTGTGTTTTCTCGAATTGTTCAAAACACATGGGACTACTAGCCCCGTGAGTTTTCTAGGCTTAATTAAATGGTGATTAGCCACTAAACACACATGACTAGTAGTCTTGTCTGCTTTTAAACAATGAATTTTGCAAAATCGACTTGAGCCGCAAAAAGAGGCCGATTTTGCTAATTCTTTTACTAATTATTTTTTTAAAAAATCTCCTTTCAAAATATGAAAGATTTGAGAGAGTTATATCAAAACCTCCTTTCTATAAAGTATCACTGTGTGTGTGTATATATATATATATATATATATATATATATATATATATATATATATATATATATATATATATATATATATATATATTATATTCCTAGTCTAGTGGCACTCACATCTCCACATCAAGCGTAAGACATCATCCAAGTTAATATTTCAAAAGTTTCATCTATGACTATTGAGATTGGACCTTCTTACCATCAAATCAAAATTGGCCCAGCCAACAGTTCTTCTTCTTCGTCTTGGATCCTTTCGTGAGATGTCCTTTTTGTAGGTCCCAATTTAATAAAGGTTAGGTCTATGACATATTTATACGATCTTCACGGTACACATTCAAATATTCAATTCATATAGTTTGTCTGATATTGCCGGCTTGAATTCTTCTGATCAACCATATGTACATGTTATGTACATATAATAGGTATATACCTAAAAAAATTCAAAACTCGGTGGGGGGCATTTGCCCATACTAGGTTGCATGATCTAAAGTTCTTTTGTACTTAAAAAATAGAAGTATGAGATCCTTAATGACTCATAAATTTTGATTGTCAATCAGTGGTGGAACTAGGACCCATGAGGTAGTAGGGTCAATAACTAACAACAAGCGCTATATAAAAGCTAAGTTTCATGAACAACTAGCACCGAAGCAATATTAAGGCAATATTCAAGCTCGATCTCAATAGCAAGATAATTTTAGAAGAGGACGTTCGCTCGCCCTTTTCTATATGTGGCTTTGCCACTAATTGTCATTCCGCTTTTGTTTCTTGTAGGAAAAAAAATAGTTTAGAATATTGTAATATTGTTAGCATTATCCTTTGACATTTAAATGAGGTTTAAGAAATGAGTTTAGGTTTAAATGTAACTTAAAGAAGGATATAACAAGAAACACAAAAAGAAAAAAGCAAGTTGAAATGTAGTATTCCTCTCAATCCAAATGAAAGTTAATTAACCACATGGCTAAATTTCACTTAACTACCCTATTGTTTCATAAAAAAAACACCTATATACCCTAAGTTGTGAAAAAAGGTGCAATTTGCTATCTTCTGTCAAGCAGTCATGAGAATATTCCCACATGCTACCCATGTGACTAATTTAAGTATCATTTACTCTCACATATTATATTAATTACAACTCTTTATACCCCTTTCTTCTTATTAAATATCATTCATTCTCTTCTTCATCTTTATCTTCATCTTCAATTATCAACTTTGACTCAAATTTTTACAGGAAAAGAAGGCTTCATGAAGTCCTCATCGTCCAAAGCTTCAAATGGTTCATCAAGCTATGCTTACGATGGGCACGGGCTAGTTCATGCTGTGGGCTAAGCTAGCAAGCCTGCCATGGTTTAAGACCCGGCCAGGCATGGGCTAGGCTGAGCCCAATATGACCTACAATTGGACCGAGCCATGAGCTCCGCTGGGCTCCGTTCTAAACCTGAGACAAATAGTTGGTCCATCCCACTATTGGCTCGGCCTGGCCAGGGTTATTATGATTTTTTTAGTTTTTTTGATATTGCACTCCCAAATTGTCTGTAATTTTTAATTTTCCCCTTAAAGCGTTCTCTTCCACTCCAATTCGTCTCTCTTTCTCTCGCCTCCCTCTCTCTTTAGCAGCGACATAGTCAGTTGTACTGTGCACCCACAATTAGTATGGCACGATAGTCATTTGCTAAAAATAAATGACGCAGATGCATCTGTATTGATAGCAAGAATAAGAAATTGGAACACACATACACATTACCTACTAAATCCAAAAGCAAGCATGCATGTAAGGACTCCTTAATTTTAAGATTGATGGATCTCATCCATTCCTATTGCATAAACAAGAAAAAGAATGAAGTTTGCTAATGTCAATGCTCATACTATCATCAGGTAATTATTAGTTGAAGATTTGATTGGGGAGTGTAGTATAGTTTTAAAAAATGGAAAAAAATTAAAAAAATGACCAATGGGGCTAACCCACGACCTAACCCGCCATGGGTCGGGTCTGGCCCAGGCCGACCCTAGGCGAGTGGTGTGTTGGGCTGCGTCTAGTCCCAAGCCTGAGGTCAGAGCCACTGAGGTGGCCCATTCAGTCATGCTCGACCTTGTCTAGAACCGGCCCAAACATGAACCCAGTCGGGCCGATTCATAGGTCTGGCCTGGCCCTACCCAACCCTAACTACGTTGGGGATGAACAAAATGAGATAAGGGTATGCTATTGTTAGCTAATTTTATTATAAGAAATAGCTCGAACAATTGAATACTATGATCGTCGTTTGTTTTTGGTGCCCAAACTATCGAGAGGCATTCAAGTGTAAATTTTTTTAGCGTAAGGATAAACCATTTCCTTCCCAAGCTCATGCTTGTTGGACCTAAGAGGCAAGCCTAGAGGGGGATGGGGGGGGGAATAAGTTTTCTTTAGATTTTTGATAAAACACAGATTTTATAGTGAAAATAATATCAAAATAGAAGAGAAAAACTAAACTAATAACAAGCTAGAGAACATGCAAGAATTTATAGTGGTTTGGATAGAAATTCTATGTCCACTTTTTCTTCTCACGAAGGGCTTCCTCACTATGACCAGTGTTCACCTGAAACACAACCCGATTCAGTAGGCTTATAAAAATCGCACCTTGAAATCTACCCGAAACTAGTCGTCTAACCTAACTCCTCACATATGAGTAACACCTAGCTTTAGCTAGTCCCAACTTTTAATTATCACCGGCTTGAGTACGCCGTAAAAATAAGATAAAACAAACCAACCAGAATAATTTAAGAGCAAATCAAAATGATCTTAAAGCCCTTTTTGAAGCAAACCGTTCTTCCAAAGAATTGAAGCAAAGCTTGATGAAGAAGTGGTGATGATGTTGAATCCAAGGGCAACTCTCCTCATGAAATGATCTGAAAACAATGAGCACGACGAGAAAGAGTTTGATGAGGCTCCTGGGATTGAATCACTAATCAACTTCACACAAACCCTAGAATAAAATCTCTCTCTTTTTCTCAATGCAAGAACCTCTTTAAAATAGGATCTCTTCCTATTTTATAGCCATTGATAATAAAGGAAAGAGATATAGGAATCATAGTAGTAGTAGGAGATGAAAGGGGTCAATGAATGGTTGAGATTAAATCATAAAATCTGCCAAAACGCATCATTAACATTGATGGTTAAACACTACCATCGATGGTCCGATATGTACCGTTGTAGATGGTTAAAATATACTTTACCCTAGTTCAATGCTCAGCCTGAGTCTAAGGAGTGAACGTCTATGGGCTAAACACTTCATGTGGGCCCAAGCACAAGCCCATGACAAAGTCTATCCAAACAATAGTGAAGTTCGCCCAAGCCTCATGTGAACTTTACCTAAAAGACCCACGTGGACCACATCATCTACACTCCAAGGGAAGTGTGTTGCCCACATTCTGGTGAAGTTCGCTAGAACTAGCTTCTCCCAAAACTGCTCAGTGAGCTTTATCCAAAACTGCTTAGTGAGCTTCATCCAAAGCTGTTAAGTAAGTTTCGCCTTTGATCGTTATAGGCAAACCTCGCCTTTGACCGTTATAGGCGAACCTTGCCTTTGATCATTTTAAGAGCTATTTTTATGGAAATGGTTCTCCCCATTATCTCCTTTAATGGCCACTTAATTTATATTTAATGGCCACTAACTCTCTCTCAGCCTATAAGAGGAGGAGAGATTACTCATTTTTGGGGTACTTGGCACTTGGCAATTTTTATACACTTGGCATCTTCAAAAGAGCTTCGGCCACTGTCAACTAGTAGAAGACTTAACGCTTTCATCGGACCATCAACAAAGTACAAGAACGATGCTCTATCGGCACACGAAAAAGAACCCAGTTAATATATATTTTTCTTGTTTTATTTGTAATTTTCTTTAAATTATAATATGTGTTAATTGTAATTCAGAGACCCAAAATAAGATGGCGACTCCACTGGAGACTTCCTTCTCAATTAACAAGAAGATTGTGTCACCGTCCGACACTAAGGCTTTAGGATCTTTTGCTGAATCACTGCTCATTGAATTTGACCAAGCGAAGTTTGAGAAATTCAGTTCCTCTGACAAATCATCCACGACCACTACCAGAAGTTGCCGTAGGATTACAGTAGTGTGAAAATAGGATCAAATTTAACCCTCGCTCCAAAGAAGGCGACACTCATCGACAATAGTCTTGGGTTTGGTATAAGCCGGATGAACTTCATCTAGAGCGGAGAGGCTTCGACTCTCACCTCAGCTGATAGCCAAGATGTTTATATGCCTTCTAATTTTAGATATCAATCCATAACACCCTTAGAGGTTCACTTCAAAGCATTCCGCGATGCTCGCTATGCTTCTTTAAAAGGAGCAAAGAATGGGGGTAGTCCTCCATGTAAAATTATCACTTATGGAGATCCTTCACCCAAATCACAAGCTTCGGCAAATGATTCGACTGACCGCGTCAGTCATAGATTGAAGTAACGTTGTCACAGGTGAGTTTGCATGTTAAAGTCCAAGCAGACGAAGTTGCCACCAAGAAGATCAACTGCCTAAGCTAAATCAGAACTCCCGACTTAAGAGAGTTCCTTTCTCTTAAAAGAGTGCACCAATGTTAGCATTGTATGACCCTAAAGGAAATCATCATGGCAGTTTAATCGAATTGCCAATGCAAATATGTTTCTGTAAGGGAATCGGCCTTTAATCGCCTGCCAAGTTCCTGAGTCTTCAGAGACTAGGATTAAGAGGTGACGGAGTACCTAAAAAGGGTAAACTAATCTCTAGGAATTCACGGTCAATATGACTAGTGTGATCTTAGGAGATGATGAATAAGATGCTGATAGTCCTTCCGATCCTAGATATTCTCCTAGTATTTTAAGTATACTTCCAGAAACTGATGATGTTTATCATTGCACTAGGTCGAGGCAAGGGGTGACAATCCCCTTCGATTACTCCCTTCTTCGGATGCATGCCCCATGAGGTTCCTCTCAAATTGACCAACCCTCTACCAGTGATGCTAATTCTGCTATAGTGTCAAACGCAACCCCTAGTTCAAGCCAAGAGCGGGAGTGGGTGGTGGATATGATGGATAGAGAAGCACAAGATTATCTCCTTCGGCAGATGAGAGCCCAAAAGAAAGTATCTGAAGAGTATTTTGAGCTTCTCGAGGCAATGCTTTAACAACTTATGGTAGTTTTCCAACAACAGCGTGCAAGCTCCTCAAAAGGGAAATGACTACTTATGGGGACCTCTTTAGAGAAAGAGCAATCGCATCATGAAGACACAAATTCCGTCAATTTAGAATCAGAGACATCAGCTCCACCTAAAGTGAGCCATGAGGCAAAGACCATTGAAGATCTCCAGTACCAATTCAACGCTCTCACGTAGTGGACAGAGTTGAAGAATGTTGAAATTACCCGACCATACGGGTTATGACTTGGTCAGAGACTACATCGAGTGGTTTCATGATTTAAGTTTGCGATGCCGGGACATGCTACTATCAATATTGCTCCAAACATATCGGCATAATTTCTTGAGCTAAATAGAAGATCACATGGGTGCTGTTAAGGCAAACTCATGGAAAGACTTGATGGAGCAAGAGAAAATCGCAGAGAAATCTGCTGAACGCTTTAACAAGTTTGATCCCTGTGTCAACAATAAAGAGGGTAAGAACAAGCAGGGACAGTCGTTCCAATTAAAAGCTAGGGAGACATTTGCTGTTGAGGTCAAGAAAGCCGATAGTCAAAAGAAGGAGTCACAAAAAAGTAATCAACGAAGCTACTCTTTCAAAGATGAGCATATTGTCGCCATCTTTCATGTCCTCAACAAAGGCAATCGGCAGAAGCTTCTTGACGCTCGACGCCATAAAAAGGTCAAGAAGACCGATGATCCTAACTACTGCCTATATCATAGAATGCTAGGGCATCTAACGAAGAATTGTTATATCCTCAAGGATAAAATACAAATATTCATCGACGCAGGGATTCTCAAACTCCGATCTGAGCAAAAGAAGGTCACTGCTAACACGGTGACTCTTCAATTTGGTTCTATGCCAAAGACTCAGGCTGAAAATGGAGTCATTCCTATTCCCGCTGTAAGAATGGAATTTGTCAATCATTATTAATAAGGTCGACAGAGCCAAGGGTTTGTCCCTCTTATAACGATAAAAGGCGAGATGATGTGGGTCCATCCTGATCTCCTTCAAGATGAACATTGGTCATTCTCTAAACCAACGGCCCATGATAAAGTTAAATATAAAATGAGATCCTGCAATGCCATCTCTGTGATCATAGGTGAGGAATCTTTGCAAGTACCTCACTTACAGATTCAGAAGTGGAGAAGCTTACCTTGGCGGTTTAGCCTGATCAGAACCCTCTTGCAGGAACAAGATCCGGTAAGGGTTATTTAAAGAACTATGATCAACTAGGGCCTTCCAAGCAACCCAAACCCGCCAATCAGAAGGAAATGAGATTTGACAAGACGTTGCATCCGCCATCCGCTGAACTCAAAGTTTCGTTTCGCTGTGATATATTAGCTCAATTGGCCAATATTTCGGCTCATATAACCTTACATGACTTTTGCATTAATCTAAAGATACGAGAGAGGTATTGAGGGAGGAATTGATAGACAATGAGGCATTCCTTACTCACGTACCCGAGTCTCTTCACATTGATGATCAAAGGCAATGCTGCCAATGCCATTAGCAAGAGCCTTGCATTGCCTTCACCCCGGATGACATCCTCATCAAGAACAACCACCACAACCAATCCCTCTATTACACTTGGTATGTCATATCAACAAAGGTCGAGCAAATTCATGTTGACCCAGGGTCCGCTTTGAGCATTATCCCGTGAAGGCTCCTTAGCTTTTTGGGTATTCCCCTCTACAAGCTCTTGAGGATGACTGCTACTATCTTTGAATTTAATTCTAGCTGTAGCTAGTCACTTAGAAAGATCAGACTCAAACTTCAGATCGGTGATATGAAGATGGAGGTGACGTGCTACGTCATTAACGTAGAAACACCTTACAACTTGTTCCTTGGACGACCTTGAATCCATTCCAATGTGATTGTCCCATCAACATTACATTAATGCTTCAAATATGTTGATGAGCAGGGGGTTCTTCAAAGGGTCTATGCTAAAAAGCACCCTTTTAAAGGAGTAAAAAACTACTTCACTGATTCCTTGTTGTATGACAAAAACCATACAGTCGAGATCGCCATCCCCGAATAACTCAACAGCAGCAACGAGGAGGATAATGAACCCGATCTAAATGATGATCCTATTTGAGAAGTGGAGCCTCTTGTAATTACTTTGGAGGATTCATGTACAGAACAGTTAGTCAAAAATTAGGGCGACTGAGTTTTCAATGATAACATAGAGTTTGCTTATGATTGTTCTTCTGGCTCTGAGTATGAAAACTTAGAGGTCAATGATTTGTTGGCTAGGATAGCTCTAGGATCAACCTTGCATGTACCCATAAATGAGTCCTACTCGAGTCATCACTAGCTAGGTAGCTCAAAAGATGTTACGTTTATCGTTCCCACTAGAAGGAACATCCATGATCCGATCATCTTCGGGAATGTCGAATGGCGACCACCTCCACTAGTCTCAAATGATGAAATCGAAGAAACACCCGAGTTCTCATGATACAGTCAACAATCCCATTGTATAATGATGAAGGTGGATTATAACTTTACCTTAAAACCAAGTTTGAACTTTGATTGAGGACCACGAGTTCCATTAATGCCCTTTGCACCAAAAGAGGAAAACATCGATTAGTTTAATCAAACCAAACATGGACCCGGGTTTATTTCTCCAGAATCCGAATCACAAACTGGACCAATATTTGAGGATCTCCCAACTAGTTGTTCAGACACATCTGATTGGGATTGCGATGTCAGCATTGGTGCCATGTTTAGAGAATTTGCGGTGAAGATGGTTTCATATAGCTTATCTATGGAACTTGATGAATGAGAGGTATTTGAGGACCCTGAGAATGATCCCTAGGTAAAACACCTTGGGGCACGGTGAGAATCACACTTCGAACCCAGTGAGTCACCCACTGAGGATAAGGTGCTCTAGATCAATATAGGCGATGAAACCAACCCTAAGCCCATCTTTATTAGTGAGATCTTGTTGCCCATTGAAAAAGAAGATCTCATGTCTCTCGTCCGGGAGTATATCGACGTCTTTGCCTAGAATTATGAAGACTTGCCTGGGTTAGATCCATTTGTGGCTGTGCACCGCCTCAATATTGACCAGTCAAGTAGCAACAGCAACGCTTTCGTCCTGAGTTGATGGAATAAATCGAGAAAGAAATCCACAAACTCATCAAATGTGGATTCATACGTGAAGAATAGCATCCAGATTGGTTGGCCAATATCGTTGTAGTAGCGAAAACGAATCGTAAAATCTGGATCTGCATTGACTTTAGAGATCTTAATCTTGCTTGTTCGAAAGATGAGTTTCCTCTCTCTATCACGGATGTCATGGTGGACAATACGTGTGGGTTTGAGAGGATGTCATTTATGGATGGCTTTTTTGATTATTGATTATCACATTTTAATTACAAATTTATACCCTCATTACCTATTTTATATGAATAAAGATATTAGTAATAATCGTTTTTATCTTAATTTGCAGGTTAATGGAGTATTAATGAATAAGAGCCTAAATGACAAAAATCGTCTGATTTTCTATCAATTTTTGAAGTCCAAATATGAAGACAAATGAAGGCCCAAGATATCAAAGTGATCCAAGAGAAATTTATGAAGAAAAATAAAGAAAAGACAAATTCGGTTGGAAACCACGGTCGACCAATCGGTCAACCAACCGGTTAATAACCGACACAACCGACAATGATCGGTTGGTTCACAACAGATTTCAATTAATGTTTGATTTTTCTTTCTTGGTGGCCAAGTTTGACCCAATGGTTCACATTAACTCCGTTGGGCTATAAATAGGGGTAGATTGTGAGGGTTTTGAGTGTGAAATATTTTATAAAAATTCTATTTGGACAGGAGGATTACTCTTAATTGAGAAGACCTTCTAAAAATTATAACTTTTGTTACACAATAAATAAAATTTTTCACCCCTTCAATTTCCTTTCTCTTCTTCTTATCCAACGACCAAAAGGAGGACGAGATGAAGATCAGGAGTTGTAGGTTTCTATTTTATTTTTTTTGCATTTTTTTTTCTTTCTTGTTCATTTAATTGCTTTGTAGTTTAGATTTACTTTCAAGCAATTTAATTCCATGCAATTTACTTTCATGTCTTGCCTTTAATTCATAGAGTAGATTTACTTTCATTGCTATTAGTTTAGATTTTCTTTTCTTTTCTTTCTTTGCTTTTATTTTTCTTTTCTTTTGTAATTAGTTGAATTTTCATTCTCCTCATCTTACTCTCATCTTGATTTTCTTTCTTTTAATTTTTCAATGATGTGGAACTAACCTCTTGTGGGGATCTAGTTTTGCATGAAACTGGTCTAATTCTCTCTTATATTTGTGAATCACTCTCTTATGCTTAAAAAGATCATGTTTAGGCTAATCAACTAGAGAACTAATCGATAGAAGAAGAATTTGATAGTCTATGCTTTCCTTAAGTGGTTTGATAGGTTATGTTTATGAATTCTAAGATTACTATCTTGTTGTTATTCTCCTCATGAGTATTGATTTCATTTAGGGTTTAATTTGATAGGTTATGCTTTCCTTAAGTGGTTTGATAGTCTATGCTTAATAAATCTAAAATGAAATGTGATAAAAGAGAATGGTTCATATTTTATAAGTGATATTAGCTAGTGGATTCAATTCTAAATTCCTTCATATCTCTAATTGAATCCTCCATCTTTTGCCTTCTTGATTTTGATTTCTTGATTTCATTTTCATTTATCTCTCTCTCTCTCTATTTTGTTTTCTTTTATTTACACTTATTCACCTTCACAATCTCAATCTCTCCACAACACATTTTCTTCCTCATTTCATTATTTTTCACATAATCCACAATCCACTCTTTAATCTTTTCATGACCACTTTCACCATGTACATAAACTCCTAATTGTTGTGCATAATTTGAGAATCAAAACTTGAACATAATCTTACAACGCCTTCCTCGTGAGATTCGACAATCTTTTATACTATAACTTGATAAGTTGTATACTTACAACTTAGGAGGTAATCATTTATACCCCATCAAGTTTTTGGCGCCGTTGTCGGGGAGGGTGCTTTTTAGTAAGATTTTGGTTATTTTTGGTTCTTTAACTTGTGTGTTTTTCTTTTGAGAAGGAACTTGGAGCTTGAAGATAAAGAATTGAAAATTCAAAGATTGAAGATTTGCCTCCAACGAGGCTTTGGATTGCTTTTGCGTGGGTAACTCTTCTTTCTAGTATTTTTAATTTCACCATTTAGATAGTTCACCACATTAGAGACAATTAGGATATAAAAAATAATAATAATTAAAAAAAAATTTACATTTGTCGACCCTAATAAACTTCATTTGTTTGATTGTCGACTATAATAAGAAATGAAAAGAATTTTATTTTTGTATCTTTTTTAGTTGCTTTTAATTTCTAGGGTTGCATTTCATATAATAGTAGGAATTCACCAAAGTGATTTGAGCATCTTGATTTGGCACTCACTTGAAAATATTTTTAAGGGCAAAACCCATTAATCAAGATAATGTGAGGGATTTCATCACCCTTTCCTTAGCCCAAAAATCACTAATTCCTCACTACACTTACCCAAGCCTCTTAAAATTGATTAGACGTTGGCCCCTAAGGATTCGAGCTCATTAAGGAATAAGAAATTCTGAAGTGAACCGGTCCAAGTTTATTTGAATTAATTGGTGTCTAAGGCAAGGTTTAGGGGTTGCGTAAGGCGCTCCGCAAGGAAAGAGGTACTTAATTGATCTTTGATCTCCCTCTAGTACTATCCTTATACGGCTAATTACCCAAGTAAACTTTGATCTTATCATTTAGGGAATTTTTAGTTAGGAGCTGGTCTAAGTCAAGTTTAGGCTTAACCCTAGAGTTAGGGTGATTGACAAGTGATTGTCTTGATTTGCTTTTAGTTAGTTTTTCCTTTTTTTCTTTTTTTCATCATCCTCTTGACTTTTTCTCTTTTCCTTTTTCTTAAAATAAATAAATTTTTTTTTTGGTGTATGCAAACTTGGGTTAGGGATAATACCAATCGTTTAATTCGTTATGATCCATCTCTTGAACCAAACGAAATGGCCAATACCAACCCTCCTGTTCTTCAAGATGTATGTTACCTAACTAGGAATGCAATCCCTTCGTGCATTAAGCTCCCCGATGCAAATGGAACCAATTTCGGACTTAGACCGTATTTTATAAACATGCTTCCCAAATTCCTAGGAGTAGAAACCAAAGACGCTTATATTTTCATCTCCGAATTTGAAGAAGTTTGCCTCATGATCAAGATGAGGGACTTAACCGAAGATGCGATCAAACTTCGATTTATTCCTTTTGCCCTTAAGGATAAAGCCAAAAAATGGCTGTATAGCTTACCCACAGATTCCATCTCAACTTGGGGTGAATTTATAATAGTTTTTCAAAAAAAAAAAATTTCCTATCCACAAAACGGTCAAGCTTAGAAACAGCATTCAAAATTTTAAAATTGTCCCGGGAGAACCTTTTTGGAAGTATTTTGATAAATTTAAGGATCTTCTTATCCAATGTCCTCACCATGGTCTTGAAAAGTGGCGATTATGCCAAATCATTTATGAAGGATTGGAATATTCTTCAAAAACTTTCTTAGAGTCAATGTGTCAAGGGGATTTCATGAAGAAAAATACCGATGAAGCTTGGGACTTTTTAGAGAGTTTATCCGAGAAAATCATGCAGTGGAAACACTGTGATGACCGTGTTTCATCAGTTTCCCAACCCAAAACCAGTGGTCATTTCTTAAAAACGAACATAGCCCCTGAAGCAAAGATGGCTACAATCATGCGTAGGTTAGAAGCTTTAGAAGTCAAAGAACGAGCTCCAGCTCAAATCAACCAAGTTTCTACCTCAGGCTGTCACAACTGTCTTTCTCCATCTCATGTTTCAGAGGAATGTCCTCTTTTAGGACCCGGTCAGCCACTAGGTCAGATAAACACTGCATTCCAGCATCCGGTGAATGATCCATTTTCTCCAACCTACAATCCAGGTTGGAGAATCATCCGAATTTTGCATGGAATTAGGGAAACTACTCCGAAAATTAAAATTTCACTCCCTCTTCAAACTAACAATTTCCTAGGGGAAACACAATTCCTCTCAATTTTCAACAACCGAATCTGTCATTTCAAAATCAGTCTCCTCATCACCAATCTGCAAATCACACTCCTCAAATTGCTGATCATGATAAACATCTTAATGTTTTGAAAAAGGGTCTAGAAACTTTGATTAAAACCTCTACACGCACTACCTAACTTGTTGACTCAAACATCAAACACGTTGAATTCCTTCATGCAATCAACCGGGCAAATCCTCACTTCCAACACTCAAACCATAGCTAGTTTAGAAACCCAACTTGGTCAACTAGCTAATTCCATGAGAGAGAGAGAGAAAGGAGCTTTTCCGAGTCAACCTGTGACCAACCCAAAGGACACGGGTACAAGTTCAGCCTATGAAGCTCAAGTGAATGCAATCCATTCACTCCGATCAGGTAGAGAAGTCGATAATCAGGTTAGAATGCCTCCAAGCCAAACCCATGAACCCGAACAAGTTATTTCTCCTTCTAATGAATCACCCAATTCTGATAACCATGAGCCTGAACCCGAACCTGAGCCTAACCTTGATAGGTTTAAACCAGTTGCTCCATACCCAGATAGACTCAGGCCTAGGAATCACACCCCTCAGGAGGAGAAGATCCTAGAAACCTTCAAGCAGGTTAAGGTCAACATTCCTCTCTTAGATATAATTGAACAAATCCCGACTTATGCCAAATTTTTGAAAGATTTGTGCACTAAAAAGAGAAGAATAAATATTCCGAAGAAAGTCTTTCTTGCTGCCAATATCACTGATATAATCTCAAAGTCCATGCCTCTGAAATATAAGGATCCAGGTTGCCCTACCATCCCTTGTATCATTGGTAATAGTCACATTGATAAGGCACTTTTAGACTTAGGGGCCAGTGTTAATTTGCTTCCATACTCGGTCTATCAATAACTAGGTGTAGGAGAACTCAAACCAACCAAATGCACCATACAATTAGCTGACAGATCAGTCAAAGTCCCCAAGGGTGAGATAACAGATGTTTTGATTAAGGTTGGAGAGTTCATTTTCCCTGTGAATTTTATCGTCCTGGAAATGCAGCATGTTTCTAATCCCAGAGGACAAATACATGTCATCTTAGGAAGACCGTTCTTAGCCACATCTAATGATCTTATTAACTGTAGAACTGGTCAAATGAAACTGTCTTTTGGGAATATGACTGCTGATATTAATATTTTCAATGTAGAGAATCAGCCAACTAATCAACCGTTTGAAATAAATTACATTCAGGAGATAGAAAAAGAGAATGAGATAGACCTTAGTTTTGATGAAATTTTTGCTGAGGAACTGAAAAATTTTGCTGAGAATGAGGAAACTGTTGAAGAACTATTTTCACATGAACTTAGATTTTTTAAAAATAACCAACCAAAATGTCAAACCTTAAATTTTGTATTTGAGGAAATTTTTAAAGAAGACTTGGTTGCACATAATTTTGTTAATAAAGAATCTAAGTTCAAAAAGCACAACACCATTGTTACCTACCTTCTATTACTTCAAACATCATCAATAACCTCAATTTTTCAGAATATAAACACATCTTTTATATCATTTTGGATTTCTTTAATTTTCGGGGTAGAATTTTCAGCAATAAGATAGAATTTAATGTGGAATGTGAGCTTTTCATGTTTTATCTGTTATTCTACATTTGTATTTTTGTCCCACAATAATAATAAAAGAATTGATTCTTCTCTCATGTGAGAGTTTCTTGTTCATTTCAAAAAGAGTTAAAACATATAAAAAAGAGAAAAAATAAATAAACATGTGAAAAAAAAAGAGAATAAATTTTTGATTTCATCCTCCTCATACCAAAGGTAATTGCAGATTTCTTTTTCATTGTTCTAGGTCGACTAAACAAATGTAAGGGCTTCAATTCTTATCTGTTTTACTTTGTGCATAATAGAATTTGCATTGAGGACAATGCAAAATTTAGGTGTGGGGTGGGGATTAGTCATTTTGCTCTTTATCTTAGTCATTTGTCCTCTTTTTCTTATCATTTTTATGTCATTTTTTCCTCTTTTCATATAAAACAATATAGTCACCGCCAACTTAATAGAGTTGATTAATAATTGATCTACTTGATAGAATTTAAGTATTCTAATCTTTAACTAGTTTTATACTCAAGCTCACCTTTTATGATAACTCCAAATAAATTTCTTAAGAAATAATTTCAAAGTAGTATACTTCACTTAAGTCTTAACTTAGATTTTAAAGTAATGAAATTTTTGCATGTTTAGCTTAGAGTTAAAACTACATTTTCAAGTTGTCCTAATCTATATGTCATTCAAAATATATACATATACTCATATATAAATATATACATTATATATATAATGCAAAAAAAATTTAAAAAATCTTGAACTCCAATGTGGTTCTATCTTATTAAGCCTAAGTTGACTGAGTAATTAAGCTCAAAGAGTATTTTCATACTTAATGACCTAAGCCCACTTGGGTTGGGATCCATTGGCCCAAAACTCTTTAATGGTCACTTAGAAAGTCCGACAAAGTAGAATAAAATCACTATGGAATAAAGATTATATATATATATATATATATATATATATATATATATATATATATATATATATATATATATATATATATATATATATATATATATATAATAATTTTATATATATATATAACAAATATATCTATATAGTTATATTTATATATTTTAAAAATAAATTGATTAAGAGACTTGAATTTTTATTGAAACAAAGAGCTAGCATGTTCTCTTCAAAACTTTTATTTTTCTAAGTTAAACTTGGTTTTGTATAACTATGATGAAAAGATTTTCTAAAGAAACTTACCTTGGAGTTATGATAAAACGTTTTCTTGAGTAAAACCAGCTTTAATTAGAATGTTTGAATATATCAAATGAATTAATTATTTCATTAACTTCTTTAATTTGGCAAGTTGACTGAATTTTGTCAGTATATTCACTGCAAACCCTCACGAGACTATAACTCGTCCACTAGGGTAACCTAGGGGTTTAAAGACTTGTTGTTTGCGCTAAATACAATCGCGATTCCTGTGAAAGTGCGTTAGGTTTTCTTTTTATTTTCTTTGCTAGAGGACTAGAAAAAGTTTAGGTGTGGGGATATTTGATTATCACATTTTAATTATAAATTTATACCCTCATTACCTATTTTATATGAATAAAGATATTACTAATAATCGTTTTTATCTTAATTTGTAAGTTAATGGAGTATTAATGAATAAGAGCCCAAATGACTCAAATCCTCTGATTTTCTACCAATTTGTGAAGCCCAAATATGAAAACAAACGAAGGCCCAAGATACCAAAGTGATCTAAGAGAAATTCGTGAAGAAAAATGAAGAAAAGATAAATTCGGTTGGAAACCAACTGGTCGACCAATCGGTCGACCAACCGGTTGGCCAACCGATTGGCCCATCGGTTGGTTCACAACAGATTTCAATTAATGGCTGATTTCTCTTCCTTGGTGGCCAAGTTTGATCCAATGGTTCACATCAACTCCGTTGGGCTATAAATAGGGGTAGATTGTGAGGGTTTTGAGTGTGAAATATTTTGTAAAAACTCTATTTAGAGAGGAGGGCTACTCTTAATTGAGAAGACCTTCCAAAAATTATAACTTTTATTATACAATAAATAAAATTTTTTACCCCTTCAATTTCCTTTCTCTTCTTCTTATCCAAGGACCAAAAGGAGGATGAGATGAAGATCAGGAGTTGTAGGTTTTATTTTATTTCTTTTATATTTCTTTTTCTTTTTATTCATTTAATTGCTTTGTAGTTTAGATTTACTTTCATGCAATTTAATTCCATACAATTTACTTTCATGTATTGTCTTTAATTCATAGATTAGATTTACTTTCATTGCAATCTTCTTTTTTTTTTTTTTCTTTATTTCTTGCCCTCTTTCATTCTTGTAATTATGTTTATTTTTCCTCCTCCCTCTCTTGATTTCTTTTATTTTTCTAAGATGTGGAACTAAACCTCTTGTGGGGATCTAGTTTTGCATGAAATTAGTCTAATTTCTCTCTTATATTTGTGAATCACTCTCTTATGCTTAAAAGATCATGTTTAGGCTAATCAACTAGAGAACTAATCGATAGAAGAATAATTTGATAGTCTATGCTTTCCTTAAGTGGTTTGATAGGTTATGCTTATGAATTCTAGGATTACTATCTTGTTGTTATTCTCCTCATGAGTATTGATTTCATTTAGGTGATAATTTGATAGGTTATGCTTTCCTTAAGTGGTTTGATAGTCTATGCTTAATAAATCTAAAATGAAATGTGATAAAAGAGAATGGTTCATATTTTATAAGTGAGATTAGCTAGTGGATTCAATTCTAGATTCCTTCATATCTCTAATTGAATCCTCCATCTTTACCTTCTTAATTTTGATTTCTTGATTTCGTTTTCATTTATCTCTTTCTCTCTCTATCTTGTTTTCTTTTATTTACACTTATTCACCTTCACAATCTCAATCTCTCCACAACACATTTTCTTCCTCGTTTCATTTATTTTGCACATAATCCACAATCCACTCTCTAATCTTTTCATAACTACTTTCACCATGTACATAAACTCTTGATTGTCATGCGCATAATTTGAGAACCAAAACTTGAACAAAACTCTTCCTACTTCCCGTTCCTCGTGGGATCGATAATCTTAAATACTATAACTTGATAAAGGTTGTATACTTGCAACTAAGGTAATCACTCAAAATTTACCCATCCCTCCTCTCCAAATGGAGTTTTTATAAAATTTTTCACCCCTTCAATTTCCTTTCTCTTCTCTTTGTCCAAGGACCAAAAGGAGGATGAAGATGAATTAGAATTGTGGGTTTCTCTTTATTTCTTTTCTCTTCTTTATTTTCTTATTTGTAGAATAGATTTACTTTCATGCAATTTACTTTCTTGTAATTTACTTTCATGCAATTTAATTCTATGCAATTTACTTTCATGTCTTGTCTTTAATTCATAGATTAGATTTACTTTCATTACAATTTTCTTTTCTTTTTCTTTATTTCTTGCTCTTTTTCATTCTTGTAATTATGTTTATTTTTCCTCCTCCCTCTCTTGATTTCTTTTATTTTTCTAAGATGTGGAACTAAACCTCTTGTGGGGATCTAATTTTGCATGAAACTAGTCTAATTTCTCTCTTATATTTGTGAATCACTCTCTAATACTTAAAATGATCATGTTTAGGATAACTAACTAGAGAACTAATCGGTAGAAGAAGAATTTGATAGTCTATGCTTTCCTTAAGTGGTTTGATAGGTTAATGCTTATGAATTCTAGGATTATTATCTTGTTGTTATTCTCCTCATGAGTATTGATTTCATTTAGGTGATAATTTGATAGGTTATGCTTTCCTTAAGTGGTTTGATAGTCTATGTTTAATAAATCTAAAATAAAATGTGATAAAAGAGAATGGTTCATATCTTATAAGTAAGATTAGCTAGTGGATTCAATTCTAGATTCATTCATATCTCTAATTGAATCCTCCATCTTTTGCTTTATTGATTTTATTTTCTTGATATTGATTTCACTTTTACTTCTCACACTCTCTCATTCTCATTTTGGTTTATTTACATACATCCGTTTTCATTCTCTAATCTCCTCACTCTCACCTTCATTTTGCTTTTATTTACACTTTGTCACAATCACACTCTTATCTCTCACGAACCACTTTCACCATTTTCTCACTTTCATTTTATTTGAATAACTCCTAATTGTCACGCATAATTTGAGAACCAAAACTTGAACAAACTCTTCCTACTTCGCCTCGTGGGATCGATAATCTTATATACTATAACTTGATAAGTTGTATACTTGCAACTTAGGAGGTAATTTAGGAGGTAATCATTTGTATACTTCCAAATGGAGTTGTAGGTTTTATTTTATTTCTTTTGCATTTCTTTTTCTTTTTTGTTCATTTAATTGCTTTGTAGTTTAGATTTACTTTCATGCAATTTAATTCCATGCAATTTACTTTCATGTCTTGTCTTTAATTCATAGAGTAGATTTAATTTCATTGCTATTAGTTTAGATTTTCTTTTTCTTTCTTTCTTTGCTTTTATTTTTCTTTTTCTTTTGTAATTAGTTGAATTTTCATTCTCCTCCTCTTACTCTCATCTTGATTTTCTTTCTTTTAATTTTTCAAAGATGTAGAACTAACCTCTTGTGGGGATCTAGTTTTGCATGAAACTAGTCTAATTCTCTCTTATATTTGTGAATCACTCTCTTATGCTTAAAAAGATCATGTTTAGGCTAATCAACTAGAGAACTAATCGATAGAAGAAGAATTTGATAGTCTATGCTTTCCTTAAGTGGTTTGATAGGTTATGCTTATGAATTCTAGGATTACTATCTTGTAGTTATTCTCCTCATGAGTATTAATTTCATTTAGGTGATAATTTGATAGGTTATGCTTTCCTTACGTAGTTTGATAGTCTATGCTTAATAAATCTAAAATAAAATGTGATAAAAGAGAATGGTTCATATTTTATAAGTGAGATTAGCTAGTGGATTCAATTCTAGATTTCTTGAGATTAGCTAGTGGATTCAATTCTAGATTCCTTCATATCTCTAATTGAATCCTCCATCTTTTGCCTTCTTGATTTTAATTTCTTGATTTCGCTTTCATTTATCTCTCTCTCTATCTAGTTTTCTTTTATTTACACTTATTTACCTTCACAATCTCAATCTCTCCACAACACATTTTCTTCCTCATTTCATTTATTTTGCACATAATCCACAATCCACTCTCTAATCTTTTCATGACCACTTTCACCATGTACATAAACTCCTAATTGTTGCGCATAATTTGAGAACCAAAACTTGAACATAATCTTACAATGCCTTCCTCGTGGGATTCGACAATCTTTCATACTATAACTTGATAAGTTGTATAATTGCAACTTAGGAGGTAATCATTTATACCCCATCAAATATAACCAAATTAAAATACATCCGGATGGCTAGAGGCATATAGCTTTCAAGACACACTTAGGAGTTTAGTGTTGTACAGTAATGCCCTTTGGTTTAAAAAATATGGGAGCCACTTACCAACGTACGAAGAACATGATCTTCCATGAGCATGTGCGCAAGATGGTAGAATGCTACGTTGATGACCTCGTGATCAAAAGTTATCACAAGGAAGATCATCTCAATGATTTGAGAACAGTGTTTGAAATTATGCGAAAACACCAACTCAAGATGAACCTAATCAAGTCTTTCCTGGGGGTATCATCAACCAAATTACTCGGGTTCATCGTCACATCCAAAGGGATACATGTCAAGGGAAAAGCCATTCAAGAAATACGACCTCTGAGAAACCTTAAAGAACTCCGATGTTTGTAAGAACATTTTGTTCGCGAGGAAAATTTGAGAAAATATAAAATTGATCTATTCTATTTGAAGAATAATGAATACAATCTCTCGAATGCAATCTCTCTCTCTAACTAACTTAGATAAAAAGAAATTATAAATTCCTCGATCGGTTGGCCGATTTACAAAAGAAGGAAGGGTCAACGGAGATCTTTCCTTTTATTTAAAACTGGGTTCTTCACGGTGACGATAGGAGCTTGAATCTTGTATCCCGTTGACGATCCGACCGTCTTGACTCGTGGGACGAGGTTGAAAAATAACTCGCAGGAGCAAGTTTAGAACTCTGGCCGAGTTAAGAACTCTTTGATAGAGTTGATTTTAGAAAAGGATTAGTAATCCTTTTAGCCAAGAATGGCAGAGAAGAACTTGCCGTGCAAGTTTGAAAACTTTAATCGAGCTGAACTCTCTAGGAGAGTTGATGCCAGCAAAGGAGGTTTGATCCTTTCTTAAAAAAAGACGCAGATCTTCGGTAAAACCTCAATATCTCCAAATCTAACCGATAAAAATCAATCTTTACAATTCCAAATTAGGAAGGATGAGTGTTGAGGCTGTCCTCCAAGTTTCACTCCGATCAGACCACGGATGAAGGTCCGATCGTCACGCCGATCACAGCTGCGCAGAAGAAACCGTTCTCTACACAATTGGCTTCGGTAAAACCTCAATATCTCTAAATCCAACTAGTAGAAATCAATATTCACTGTTCATAATTAGGAACAACGAGTGTTGAGGCTTCCCTCCAAGTTTCACTCCGATCAGACTACGGATGAAGGTCCGATCGTCATGTCGATCACAGCTGCACAGAAGAAACCGTTCTCTGCACAATTAGCTTCGGTAAAACCTCAATATCTCTAAATCCAACTAGTAGAAATCAATCCCCACCGTTCAGAATTAGGAATGATGAGTGTTAAGGCTTCCTCCAAGTTTCACTCGATCGACTACGGATGAAGGTCCGATCGTCATGTCGATCACAAATGCACGTAAGAAACCGTTCTCTACACAATTGGCTTCGGTAAAACCTCAATATCTCTAAATCCAACTAGTAGAAATCAATATTCACTGTTCATAATTAGGAACAACGAGTGTTGAGGCTTCCCTCCAAGTTTCACTCCGATCAGACTACGGATGAAGGTCCGATCGTCATGTCGATCACAGCTGCACAGAAGAAACCGTTCTCTGCACAATTAGCTTCGGTAAAACCTTGATATCTCCAAATCCAACCGGTAGAAATCAATCCCCACCGTTCAGAATTAGGAATGATGAGTGTTAAGGCTTCCCTCCAAGTTTCACACCGATCAGACTACCGATGAAGGTCCGATAGTCATGCCGATCACAGCTGCGCAAAAGTGGCTTTTCTTTTCTTCCTCCTTCTCTACTTTTTTTTTAGCTCTCCGGCCAAACCCTCTCAACCAGCCCCCATTTGGCTGTGAAAACCCCCTATTTATAGGGATTAAAGGGGTGTAACCGCCCCCTTAAATTGCTCCATAATGAGGGTTTAGTGGGGTGTAACCGCCCCCCCCCTTAAATCTCTCAAACGGTTTAGGAACCGTTCAACTCATGTTTGAATGAGTCAAAACGCGAAGTTCGCATTCTGGAGCAAGCCTCGCGTCTGCATTTTAGTGCAGGAACGTAGGGATGGACCTCCGCGTCTATATTTTAACTAGGACGCGGGGCTGGAGGCCCGCGTTTTGAGCTTCGAACGCGGGCCATGTGCTCCGCGTTTTAGGCTTTGAACGCGGGCCATGTGCTTCGCGTTTTGGGCTTCGAACGCGGGCCATGTGCTTCGCGTTTTGAATTAAAATGCGGGGATGAGTCCCGCGTTTTGAATTGAAACGCGGGGGGTGAGCCCCGCTTTTTTGCTTTGAAGAGATCAATACTTGTGATCTCTTTTCACAAGGATTGTCAACTTATAATCCTTATACTCTGGAGACATTAGCTTCTGATTCTCCTTTGTTGTCATGAAAGTCGTCAGCTTGTAACCTTCATTGATAGTGTTTCGCGGATATTGGCTGTCTTCAGTAATTTTTTTACAGCCTACAGAACCCCCTCCAAAGTTTTTGAAAGTTCGCGGTTGACTGGGACGAGCTTTCGGAATACTTTGGATATCTTCTTTTGCTTGATCCTGAGAAAGTATTGCTCCTCATTCTGTTTTCAAAGAAGTTGTGTTTTGCTTTTGTGCACGCTAATCATTCGTCTTGCATGGGTGAACTCCGGCGTTTTTTTGCTTTTTTAAAATGCAGGAGTGACCGTAGCATCTTGAACTTTGCTGCGCGGGACTGATCCTCGCGTTTTGAGGTTGAAACACGGAGCTGGCCATCGCGTTCTATGTTTGAAACGCGGGTGCGACCCTTGCGTTTTGTGTTGAAACGCGAGGGTGGTCCTTCGCGTTTTATGAGTAAAACGCGGGGATGAACCCCACATTTTCAACTAAGTCTTTTAGACTTTTCTTTAAGGTGCCAAAAGTATAGTGTTAACTTGGCATGCCTTTCATACTTGTTGTTTGAACAAGCTTTTGGGGACTTATCACTCTATTGTAAAGAGTTGATAAATTGGTTTTATCATCAGAGGTGGAATTTTTAACTTGATGATGATTTTTGAGGACTTATCGCTCTATTGAAGAGAGTCGATAAGTTGATTTTATCAGAGGTGTGAGGTTAACTTGATAAAGTTGGGTATTTGTGGTTTGAACAAGATTTTGAGGACCTATCGCTCTATTGAAGAGAGTCGATAAGTTGATTTTATCAGAGGTGTGGGGTTAACTTGATAAAGTTGGGTATTTATGGTTTGAACAATATTTTGAGGACCTATCGCTCTATTGAAGAGAGTCGATAAGTTGATTTTATCAGAGGTGTGGAGTTAACTTGATAAAATTGGATACTTGTGGTTTGAACAAGATTTTGAGGACCTATCGCTCTATTGATGAGAGTCGATAAGTTTAGGTTTTGTCGGGGGACAAAATATGAAACCTGTGATTTGAACAAGGTTTAAGGCCTGTGATGTGAACAAGGCTTCCATGGCTTATGGTGTGAACAAGGCTTTGGGCTTGTGGTTTGAACAAGACTTTGGGCTTGTGGTGTTAACAAGGCTTTGGGCTTGTGGTGTTAACAAGGCTTTGGACTTGTGGTTTGAACAAGGCTTTGGGCTTGTAATGTGAACAAGGCTTGAGGCTTATGATGTGAACAAGGCTTTTGGGGCTTGTGGTTTGAACGAGGCTTTAGGCTTGTAATGTGAACAAGGCTTGGGGCTTGCGGTGTGAACAAGGCTTTAGGCTTGTGTTGTGAACAAGGCTTTAGGCTTGTAATGTGAACAAGGCTTGGGGCTTATCATCCTATTGAGGATGATTGATAAGTTGACCGCCGAGGTGTGAGGTTAACATGACAAGATTGTGTTGCGATGTGAGCAACTTTGTAGACTTATCATCCTATTGAGGAGGATTGATAAGTTGGTTATCAAGCTCACGAGAATGTGTACGATTTTGATAGGATTGTATTGTAATTTGAACAACTTTGTGGATCTATCATTCTATTGGAAAGGAATGATGAGTTGATTGACGGGTTTAGTTGTGATTTGAACAATTTTGAGGAACTTATTTGCCGTGAAGGATTGATAAGTTGATTATATCATCGAGGTATAGTGTTGACTTGATGAAGATACGCTATGCATTGGAGCAACTTTGAGGACTTATCATCCTATTGAGGAGGATTGATAAGTTGATTACGATTTAAGCAAATTTGAGGACTTATCATCCTATTGGAGAGGATTGATAAGTTGTTTGTCGTGATTTAGTTGTGGTTTGAACAACTTTGAGGACTTATCGCCTATTGAAGAGAGTCGATAAGTTGATTTTATCGAGGTGTGAGGTTAACATGACAAGATTGTGTTGCGATGTGAGCAACTTTGTAGACTTATCATCCTATTGAGGAGGATTGATAAGTTGGTTATCAAGCTCACGAGAATGTGTACGATTTTGATAGGATTGTATTGTAATTTGAACAACTTTGTGGATCTATCATTCTATTGGAAAGGAATGATGAGTTGATTGACGGGTTTAGTTGTGATTTGAACAATTTTGAGGAACTTATTTGCCGTGAAGGATTGATAAGTTGATTATATCATCGAGGTATAGTGTTGACTTGATGAAGATACGCTATGCATTGGAGCAACTTTGAGGACTTATCATCCTATTGAGGAGGATTGATAAGTTGATTACGATTTAAGCAAATTTGAGGACTTATCATCCTATTGGAGAGGATTGATAAGTTGTTTGTCGTGATTTAGTTGTGGTTTGAACAACTTTGAGGACTTATCGCTCTTATTGAAGAGTGTCGATAAGTTGATGTTAGAGGAGTTCGCCTCGCATGTGACGTTGTGCTATGATGTTGAATACGTAGATTTTGTCGCCTTTACGGCAAGAGACTAACCGCAACGCGTGTTAGGCGCTGACTTTAGGGTTATTGGCCAACCCCACCATCAACGGACTTGATGAGCCTTTACCGACACCGCTTGAATCGGCTAGCATGCGATTATCTAAACCGTCAAGATGTGACGTTGTGCTAAAAGAATAAAACTCTTTTAGGCTTAATGCTACAATGTTGAATACGTAGGCTTTGTCTTTCTCACGGGAATAGACTACCCGGCTGCATGTATTAGATGCATGCTTATCTCTGCTTAGGTTTCGGGATAAAATTCCCCAGATTTAAATTCTGGTGTCTTCTTCGATCGGTAAAAGACTAAACCGGCAACGTGTGTTAGGCGTTGACTTACCCTTACTTAGGATTCGGAATAAAATTCCCCACACGTGTGAGGCGTGGATTGTGGTGTTATTAATAACAACCTTGAGGACTTATCGCTCTATTGAAGAGAGTCGATAAGTTGATCGTCAGAGGTGTTAGGTTAATATGACAAGGATACATTGTGATCGGAGCAACTTTGAGGACTTATCGCTCTATTGAAGAGAGTCGATAAGTTGATTGTCAGAAGAGGTCGTCTTGCTAATAATGAGACGAGCTAATCTTAACTTTGTGGGGATTGCATTGCGATGTGAGCAACTTTGTGAGCTTATCATCCTATTAGAGAGGATTGATAAGTTGATTGTCGAGGTGTGAGGTTAACATGACAAGGATACGCTGCATTGGAGCAACTTTGAGGACTTATCACTCTATTAAAGAGAGTCGATAAGTTGATTGTCAGAAGAGGTCGTCTTGCTAATAACGAGACGAGCTAATCTTAACTTTGTGGAGATTGCTTTGCGATGTGAGCAACTTTGTGGGCTTATCATCCTATTGGAGAGGATTGATAAGTTGATTATCGAGGTGTGGAGTTAACTTGATAAAATTGGATACTTGTGGTTTGAACAAGATTTTGAGGACCTATCGCTCTATTGAAGAGAGTCGATAAGTTGATTTTATCGAGGTGTGGGGTTAACTTGATAAAGTTGGGTATTTATGGTTTGAACAATATTTTGAGGACCTATCGCTCTATTGAAGAGAGTCGATAAGTTGATTTTATCAGAGGTGTGGAGTTAACTTGATAAAATTGGATACTTGTGGTTTGAACAAGATTTTGAGGACCTATCGCTCTATTGATGAGAGTCGATAAGTTTAGGTTTTGTCGGGGGACAAAATATGAAACCCGTGATTTGAACAAGGTTTAAGGCCTGTGATGTGAACAAGGCTTCCATGGCTTATGGTGTGAACAAGGCTTTGGGCTTGTGGTTTGAACAAGACTTTGGGCTTGTGGTGTTAACAAGGCTTTGGGCTTGTGGTGTTAACAAGGCTTTGGACTTGTGGTTTGAACAAGGCTTTGGGCTTGTAATGTGAACAAGGCTTGAGGCTTATGATGTGAACAAGGCTTTTGGGGCTTGTGGTTTGAACAAGGCTTTAGGCTTGTAATGTGAACAAGGCTTTTGGGGCTTGTGGTTTGAACAAGGCTTTAGGCTTGTGTTGTGAACAAGGCTTTAGGCTTGTAATGTGAACAAGGCTTGGGGCTTATCATCCTATTGAGGATGATTGATAAGTTGACTGTCAGAGGTGTGAGGTTAACATGACAAGATTGTGTTGCGATGTGAGCAACTTTGTAGACTTATCATCCTATTGAGGAGGATTGATAAGTTGGTTATCAAGCTCTGCTGAGAATGTGTACAGATTTTGATAGGATTGTATTGTAATTTGAACAACTTTGTGGATCTATCATTCTATTGGAAAGGAATGATGAGTTGATTGACGGGGTTTAGTTGTGATTTGAACAATTTTGAGGAACTTATTTGCTGTGAAGGATTGATAAGTTGATTATATCATCAGAGGTATAGTGTTGACTTGATGAAGATACGTTGCGATTGGAGCAACTTTGAGGACCTATCATCCTGTTGAGGAGGATTGATAAGTTGATTACGATTTAAGCAAATTTGAGGACTTATCATCCTATTGGAGAGGATTGATAAGTTGTTTGTCGTGATTTAGTTGTGGTTTGAACAACTTTGAGGACTTATCGCTCTTATTGAAGAGTGTCGATAAGTTGATGTTAGAGGAGTTCGCCTCGCATGTGACGTTGTGCTATGATGTTGAATACGTAGATTTTGTCGCCTTTACGGCAAGAGACTAACCGCAACGCGTGTTAGGCGCTGACTTTAGGGTTATTGGCCAACCCCACCATCAACGGACTTGATGAGCCTTTACCGACACCGCTTGAATCGGGCTAGCATGCAGATTATCTAAATCCGTTCTGCATGTGACGTTGTGCTAAAAGAATAAAACTCTTTTAGGCTTAATGCTACAATGTTGAATACGTAGGCTTTGTCTTTCTCACGGGAATAGACTACCCTACCGCATGTATTAGATGCATGCTTATCTCTGCTTAGGTTTCGGGATAAAATTCCCCAGATTTAAATTCTGGTGTCTTCTTCGATCGGTAAAAGACTAAACCGGCAACGTGTGTTAGGCGTTGACTTACCCTTACTTAGGATTCGGAATAAAATTCCCCACACGTGTGAGGCGTGGATTGTGGTGTTATTAATAACAACCTTGAGGACTTATCGCTCTATTGAAGAGAGTCGATAAGTTGATCGTCAGAGGTGTTAGGTTAATATGACAAGGATACATTGTGATCGGAGCAACTTTGAGGACTTATCGCTCTATTGAAGAGAGTCGATAAGTTGATTGTCAGAAGAGGTCGTCTTGCTAATAATGAGACGAGCTAATCTTAACTTTGTGGGGATTGCATTGCGATGTGAGCAACTTTGTGAGCTTATCATCCTATTAGAGAGGATTGATAAGTTGATTGTCAGAGGTGTGAGGTTAACATGACAAGGATACGTTGCGATTGGAGCAACTTTGAGGACTTATCACTCTATTAAAGAGAGTCGATAAGTTGATTGTCAGAAGAGGTCGTCTTGCTAATAACGAGACGAGCTAATCTTAACTTTGTGGAGATTGCTTTGCGATGTGAGCAACTTTGTGGGCTTATCATCCTATTGGAGAGGATTGATAAGTTGATTATCAGAGGTGTGAGGTTAACATGACAAGGATACGTTGCGATTGGGGCAACTTTGTGGACTTATCATCCTATTGGAGAGGATTGATAAGTTAATTTTGGTGGTGCTGCTGCACGTTGAAGTGCTTACATTGTCAAAAGTATTTAGTTAACTTGACAATATTTAGAATTTGTTGTTCTACTCGAAAATAACAAATAATCAACCCCCAGTCTGTAATTATTCTAGGTTGATACTAACCGAGTCTTCGGCCTCGCGATTTAGAGCCGGGTCATCAATAGCCAGGTCTTCGGAGTCAGTCTCTTCTTCTTCACTTCAATCCTAGCAATAATTGCTTCACTGTTGCATACAGGAGACTAGTTGTTTCCAGAAACGATATTTTGCAACCCCCATTCGAGCTAGGAGATTGGTTTGTAAATTGTGCCGACAGGTGTCAATCAGAGCATCGTGTCATACCTGTCGAGCATCGAAGAGCCATGCTTCGGAACCGTTCGATGAAGACTTTGATAGGCTCTCCCTCCTTTTGCTTAATGGCAAGGAGAGAAGTGACAGTGATCTCCGTGTCATCTTCAAAGAATCGTGAGAGGAAGAGTCTCTCTAAATCTGCCCATTTCTGGATACATCCTGCAGGCAGTTTCATGAACCATTCAAAGGCAACCCCTTTGAGGGTGCCAATGAACAAACGAGCTGTTATGGCATCGTTTGACATCCCATTCCCAGTCTGTAACTTAAAATGGTAGATGTGTTGGTTCGGTGATCCCGTGCCGTCGAAAGCTTGTAGTGTCGGGATTTTAAATTTTGGAGAATAAGGAACCGTATCCCATTCTGCAGGATACGGTCTGACAAACCCCTGATCTTGGAGCTCGCACCTATTAGCCATGGCGTTGAGGCGGCTTCCAGCTTCGATTTTTGCCGATTGAGGACTCGCCATTTTCGCCCTCTTCTCTTCTTCAAATGAAGATTCTCGCGGATGAGCTTCTTGATCGGACGCTTCATTCACTTTTTCTTTCCGCTTTGAAGATTGACTCCTCCTCCGCGGATGATTTCGGCCGAGGTGTTGAGTCGCCTATCCAAGTTGAGCTCTATCCGCAACAAGTTGGTTTATCATGTCTCAAGTTGATCGATGGACTCTTGTTGTGATCGCAGGCTTTTGCATCATAGCCCGATGCTCTTCGAGCCTCTTCTTGAAATCTTCGCCGTTCTCCGTCAGATAGACAGCCACATGCTCCACGAAGAACTAGAGAATTGAGATTCTCGCGATGGTGAATGCTCATCATCAGACTCAATTCCTTTAGCCAACTTTTGATAGTTGACGGGGGATATGACCCCTGTTCGAGTCCGAGTATGTCGGTAAACTCCGTCAGAGTCATTCAAAGCCTCTTTCAAGCCGGGGGACAGATTTTCGTCTGGCTCGTTGGAGCTAGAGATTGACGGTCTACCTACTCCGATCATGTTAGAAGTGACTCCAAGGTATTCGACCTCTGATGTCTCCTTCTTGTGAGAATGCCATCGTTCGGTGGACCAAATGACATTTGTCAATCGGTCAAACACCGACGGCTTGGCCGCATGTGAGCAGCGTCGATATGCCGATGATTTGGCACTTGGAATGCGAAGATCGCGTTTGAGCCCTTGAACACGAGGTTCAGACCCGCATTTTAGATTGGGAACGCTAGGTCCGCGTTTGAATGCTAGAACGCGGGGTTGAGACCCGCGTTTTAGAGTGGGGACGCGAGGATCGCGTGCAACCCCCTGCTGAACGCGAGGTTCGTGTTTGAACAATTGAACGCGGAGTTGGGACCCGCGTTTCGACTGTGAAACGCACCATTGAGGGTTGCGTTCAGCCTGGCTTTTGCGAGGCTCGTGTTCAGGCACATAAACGCGAGGCTTGCGTTCTGTAAAAGAAACGCGAAGCTCGGGATCGCGTTTTGACTCACAAACACGAAGTTCGCGTTGGTTGGTCGATTGGCCATCTCGGGGCAGTGTTCTTCGGCGAGCAGCACTCCTTTTCACCTGATTTGAGGCTTTTGCAGCGACATCACCATCTTTACTGATAAGGTTAGCCACGACAACCGAAGGGACTTTGGTCTCCTTAGAGGCTTTGTGGATCTTGCGCATAGCCTTGGGGCTAAGGGATCCGGAGGAGAGTGCCTCCTCGAACTTGGCTTGTCGAACTATTCAAAGGCAACCCCTTTGATGAACAAACGAAAGGTGCCATGGCATCGTTGACATCCCATTCCCACCAGAACTTAAAATGGTAGATGTGTTGGTTCGGTGATCCCGTGCCGCCGAAAGCTTGTAGTGTCGGGATTTTAAATTTTGAGAATAAGGAACCGTATCCCATTCTGCAGATACGGTCCGACAAACCTCGATCTTGAGCTCGCACCTATTAGCCATGGCGCTGAGGCGGCTTCCGGGCTCGTGATTTTTGCCGATTGAGGACTCGCCATTTTCGCCCTCTTCTCTTCTTCAAATGAAGATTCTCGTGATGAGCTTCTTGATCGGACGCTTCATTCACTTTTTCTTTCCGCTTTGAAGATTGACTCCTCCTCCGTGATGATTTCTACCGAGGTGTTGAGTCGCCTATCCGTTGAGCTCTATCCGCAACAAGTTGGTTTATCATGTCTCAAGTTGATCGATGGACTCTTGTTGTGATCGCAGGCTTTTGCATCATAGCCCGATGCTCTTCGAGCCTCTTCTTGAAATCTTCGCCGTTCTCCGTCAGATAGACAGCCACATGCTCCACGAAGAACTAGAGAATTGAGATTCTCGCGATGGCTGAATGCTCATCATCAGACTCAATTCCTTTAGCCAACTTTTGATAGTTGACGGGGGATATGACCCCTGTTCGAGTCCGAGTATGTCGGTAAACTCCGTCAGAGTCATTCAAAGCCTCTTTCAAGCCGGGGACAGATTTTCGCCCGCTCGCTGGAGCTAGAGATTGACGGTCTACCTACTCCGATCATGTTAGAAGTGACTCCAAGGTATTCGACCTCTGATGTCTCCTTCTTGTGAGAATGCCATCGTTCGGTGGACCAAATGACATTTGTCAATCGGTCAAACACCGACGGCTTGGCCGCATGTGAGCAGCGTCGATATGCCGATGATTTGGCACTTGGAATGCGAAGATCGCGTTTGAGCCCTTGAACACGAGGTTCAGACCGCATTTTAGATTGGGAACGCTAGGTCCGCGTTTGAATGCTAGAACGCGGGGTTGAGACCCGCGTTTTAGAGTGGGGACGCGAGGATCGCGTGCAACCCCCTGCTGAACGCGAGGTTCGTGTTTGAACAATTGAACGCGGAGTTGGGACCCGCTGACCGTGAAACGCACCATTGAGGGTTGCGCTCACCGCTTTTGCGAGGCTCGTGTTCAGCACATAAACGCCAGGCTTGCGTCGTAAAAGAAACGCCAAGCTCGATCGCTTTGACTCACAAACACGGTTCGCTGGTTGGTCGATTGGCCATCTCGGCAAGGTTCTTCGGCGAGCAAAGACTCTTTTCACCGATTTGAGGCTTTTGCAATGACATCACCATCTTTATCGATAAGGTTAGCCACGACAACCGAAGGGACTTTGGTCTCCTTAGAGGCTTTGTGGATCTTGGCGATAGCCTTGGGGCTAAGGGATCCTGAGGAGAGTGCCTCGAACTTGGCTTGATCGAACTCTACGGCCGAGTTTCAACAGCCGTCCCAATGAGCTTGACGTCGGATTGCCACCACCTCTTCATCGGTGAAAGAGATCGCCCCTACCGAGTCGCCATCTTTGTTCAAGCGAGGAAAATTTGAGAAAATATAAAATTGATCTATTCTATTTGAAGAATAATGAATACAATCTCTAATGTAATCTCTCTCTAACCGACTTAGATAAAAAGAAATTACAAATTCCTCGATCGGTTGGCCGATTTACAAAAGAAGGAAGGGTCAACGGAGATCTTTCCTTTTATTTAAAACCGGGTTCTTCACGGTGACGATAGGAGCTTGAATCTTGTATCCCGCTGACGATCCGACCGCCTTGACTCGTGGGACGAGGTTGAAAAATAACTTCATGAAGCAAGTTTAGAACTCGCCGAAGTTAAGAACTCTTTGATAGAGTTGATTTTAGAAAAGGATTAGTAATCCTTTTAGCCAAGAATGGCGGAGAAGAACTTGCCATGCAAGTTTGAAAACTGTAATCGAGCTGAACTCTTTAGGAGAGTTGATGCCAGTAAAGGAGGTTTGATCCTTTCTTAAAAAAAGACGCAGATCTTCGGTAAAATCTCAATATCTCCAAATCTAACCGGTAAAAATCAATCTGCACCGTTCTGAATTAGGAACGATGAGTGTTGAGGCTGTCCTCCAAGTTTCACTCTGATCAGACCACGGATGAAGGTCCGATCGTCACGCCGATCATAGCTGCGCAGAAGAAACCTTTCTCTGCACAATTGGCTTCGGTAAAATCTCAATATCTCTAAATCCAACTGGTAGAAATCAATCTTCACCATTCAAAATTAGGAATGACGAGTGTTGAGGCTGTTCTCCAAGTTTCACTCCGATCAGACCACGGATGAAGGTCCGATCGTCATACCGATCACAGCTGCGCAGAAGAAACCGTTCTCTGCACGATTAGCTTCGGTAAAACCTTGATATCTCTAAATCCAACCAGTAGAAATCAATCCCCACCGTTCAGAATTAGGAACGACGAGTGTTGAGGCTTTCCTCCAAATTTCACACCGATCAGACTACGGATAATGGTCCGATCGTTATGCCGATCACAGCTGCATAAAAGTGGCTTTTCTTTTCTTCCTCCTTCTCTCCTTTTTTTTAGCTCTCCGGCCAAATCCTCTCAACCAGCCCCCATTTGGCTGTGAAAACTCCCTATTTATAGGGATTAAAGGGGTGTAACCGCCCCCTTAAATTGCTCCATAATGAGGGTTTAGTGGGGTGTAACCGCCCCCCTTAAATCTCTCAAACGGTTTAGGAACCGTTCAACTCATGTTTGAATGAGTCAAAACGCCAAGTTCGCTGCTCGAGCAAGCCTCGCCTCAGATTTTAGTGCGTGAACGCGGGATGGACCTCCGCCTATGTTTTAACTAGGACGCTGGCCGAGGCCCGCTTTGAGCTTCAACGGGCCATGTGCTCCGCTGCTTTAGGCTTCAACGCTGGCCATGTGCTTCGCTTAGCTTCAACGGGCCATGTGCTCCGCGTTTTGAATTAAAATGCGGGGATGAGTCCCGCGTTTTGAATTGAAACGCGGGGGGTGAGCCCCGCTTTTTTGCTTTGAAGAGATCAATACTTGTGATCTCTTTTCACAAGGATTGTCAATTTGTAATCCTTGTACTCTGGAGACATTAGCTTCTAATTCTCCTTTGTTGTCATGAAAGTCGTCAGCTTGTAACCTTCATTGATAGTGTTTCGCGGATATTGGCTGTCTTCAGTAATTTTTTTACAGCCTACACATTTAGCCTACATCCGCATGTTTATAGCCAATCTATTTAGAAAATACCAACCATTCCAAAGGTTGATAAAGAAGGGTGTTTCGTTCATTTGGGACGATGCCTGTCACAAAGCTTTTGATGAGATCAAAGAATATCTCACAAAGCCACCCGTCCAGGCCGCGCTCAGCATCGGGTAAAACGTTCTTGATCTATGTCAGGGCTTTGGACCATTCCATCGGAGCACTCCTCACTCAAAAAATGATGACAGGCATGAACAAGCCATTTACTATCTCAGTCAGACTACGATCGGTGCCGAACATCACTATAATCTGGTTGAAAAAGAGTGTTTAGCTCTGGTTTTCACGGTCCAGAAGATGCGGCATTACTTAACTAGCCAATCCATCCACATCATTTTGAGAGTCAATCCTTTATGGATACTAATAACAAAGCCTGGATCCTTAAGTTCCAGGCTCGCGAAATGGGTAATTCTACTTTCTCAGTATGATATGACATTCGTACCTCAAAAAGTAGTCAAAGGTCAAGCAATAGCTGATTTCCTTATGGATGATCTTATCCCTGTGTCTTCCACACTCCACGAAGACATCCCATATGAGGTATTTGAATCGAACGTTACCTCAAATCGTCAAGTATGGTGACTTTATTTCGACGGCGCATCACGTCATGGTCACAAAGGAATGATCATCACAGGAGTGGGGGTAGTGCTTATTGATCCTCATGGTCACGTCCTTCCTCAAGCTTATTCGTTAACTAAACCATGCTCTAACAATGTGGTCAAGTACAATGCCCTCATAATTGGCTTACAACTCGCCCAAGACATGAGTGCGAAATATCTTGAAGCACATGGCAATTCTGAGTTAATTGTTAATTAGGTAAAAGGGGAATACAAAGTCCGACACATAGATTTCTTACCTCTACTTTGAAGTAGCTATGAAGTTTGCTCGTTCTTTTGAAGGCTTCTACATTGCTATGTAGCCGCCTCGAGAATACCTACGCCGATACCTTGGCGTAACTCGCAGCCACTTTAGCCTTGACCTCCAAGTCTACCAAGCGGATTATAGTAGCTAGTCATTAATTATGTTGTCCAAAACATATCTTGAAAGCCAATGAGGTGCGCGTTACACTCGGAGGTTTCGAGCCCAACGATTGGCGTTATCTAATAGTTGATTATGTCTTGCACAACATATTATCAGATGATTAGAAGCAAGTAATCTCCATTCAAAGGAGAGCTTCCTGCTTTTTCTATGATTCTGCTACATAACGTTGTATTGCAGATCGTTTGATGGCATATTGCTTAGATGTTTGTCATCTAATGAAGCACAAGAGGCACTCAAAGAAGCCCACGATGGCACATGTGGAGCTCATCAACCCAGACCTAAGCTCCAGGAACGACTTTGTCACCTAGGCTATTATTGGCCAACAATGATTGTAGATACAGTGGCCTACACCAAGCGATGTCGCGCATGCTAATTTCATGCGAACTTTTTTTACCAACCCCTAAAAGAATTACATCTGATAGTGGCCTCATGGCCATTCGAGATGTGGGAAATGGATGTCATCAGGCCAATTAGCCCACCATTTGCTGAAGACCATCGATTCATTTTGGCCATCACAATTACTTCTCCAAGTGGGCCGAAGCCATCCCACACAAAGAAGTCAAGACTTCTAATGTGGTTAAGTTCTTAAAATACCACATTATCTATCGATTCGGTGTTCCTCGAAGGATAGTCCATGATAATAGTTTATAATTTATCAGTTGACCATTCTTCAAGTTCTGTGACAAGTTTTGAATCCAAGATGTGGTTTCTTGGCCATACAATTTGACTGCCAATGGTCTGGCCGAAGCTTTTAATAAGACCATTATTAAGCTACTGAAGAAGTTTGTCTCTTCCAACAAGTGTGACTAGGATGAGAAATTCGGAGAATGCCTTTGAGCCTATCGCACAACAGTCCATACTCCTACAAGTGCTACACCTTTTTCTTGGTATACGGATGTGAAGCTGTAATACCATTGGAAGTCTAAATTCTATTATTGACAACTGCTATCACAGAGAAGATGACAATAGAAGAACATTATTAAAGACGTCTCCAAGAGTTAGAGGTGCTGGATGAGTTAAGGCTTAAAGCCCAACAACGGATCGAGATGTATCAATCTTGAATCTCAAGAGCCTTCAACAGGAGAGTCAAGGAATGATTCTTTAAGGAAGGAGACTTGGTCTTAACCGTTTGTTGACCCATGGTCATGACGCATAAGACCAAAGATAAATTCCAACCCAAGTGGGAAGGCCCATTTGTAGTAGAGACGGTCTACTCTAATGGAGCATATCGCTTGATTGATCCAAAAAGCAACAGGCTTATGGTGCCAATCAATGAGAAATTTCTCAAGAGATATTACCCTTGAATTGAGCCTTTTCCATCTCTCCACTGAGATCTCAGTCATGTTTAAGTCTTCACCTTTGACCATGAGAATGATTTCTCAACCAAAATTATCAATAATCTAATTCCAACAAAAGCCCCCAGTGAGTTGTTAAGTTAACAATACACCTCTGTAACCCTAGAAATCTCTTGCTGTCGTCATGTTAGCATTACACCTCTGAACGGTTCACATTTCCTTAAGACCTGACTAGTTAACATTACACCTCTGTCAGTCACTTGTC
The DNA here is from genome assembly GCA_012295165.1 of Asparagus setaceus. Lineage (NCBI taxonomy): Eukaryota > Viridiplantae > Streptophyta > Magnoliopsida > Asparagales > Asparagaceae > Asparagus > Asparagus setaceus. The sequence continues at coordinate 42,441,770 of CM022707.1, read as the reverse complement.
TAAAATCAATTAGTTAGTATTACACTTCCATTAATTTTTTCTACTGTTAAGTTAACACTATACTTCTAAACGGTAGTTGTCCCTTGGACTTCCTAAAACCCAATTGGTTAATATCACACCTCTATCGGTTGTTCTATTTGACACGTTAACACCACACCTCTGTTAAATTCTCCTAGTGCTGTCATGTTAACATTACACCTCTGAGTAGTACTAGTCATTCAAACCTGATATATTAACACCACACCTCTATCAGTGTAACTTCATCGATCGGTTAACATTACACCTCTATCGACTCCTCTCTTCATATAGGCAAGTTAAATCTCATAACTCAGCCGTTTTCCCAACAAAGTCATTCACGATTTTAAATCTCATATGATATGTTAACATTACACTTCTATTGTTCGAATTTAAAAAGTTCTTTATTGCCAAAAGAAGAACTAAATTATTACAAACGTGAATGATACAAATAAGTCAGGATCACCGGTGATACAGGGGACTTGATGCGTTCAATGCTCTGAGCTATTCTGGATTCACGTGCATCAAGAGCACCCTTCAAAGCTCGCTCCTTTAGGGTCTCAGGATCAGCTAGAATTGCTCGAGCTACTATGGCTTCCAACTAAGCCCATTCCACCTTCAAACGCTCTGCCCTATGGGTTCACTCAACAACCAATTCAGCAGATCTAGCCTTAAGCTCTTCCTTCTGCTACTAAGCTGCCTCCAATTTAGCTTGCGCTTTGGCTATAATGGCCCTAACCCCATTGATGGTGGCCTCCCTTTCAAAGATAGCATTGGTGATTTCAGTGCTCTTGCCATCAATGTTTGTGAGATGGGTGGATAACTCCTAGAGTCGTTGGTTAACCTCTTCCACCTCCTTGCGAGTGGCCACTTCAAGTTTATGGCATTCTACCGTAAGATGATGAAACCCAAGCTTTGTGATAGCAACATCGGTTTCACGAAGATATTGTGATTCTAGAAAATAGAGTTCAGCTTCATCAATCATCTTCTTATACGGCACGATGGGTTCAGTCCTGGCAACTGATGCGAGGACGTTGAGCTGGCTCCACAATAAACGTTTGGTGAGGAAGGTAAGCTTTTTCCGGTAGCTAGGGCACCCTCAACACTCTGGCTAAACAACTTCATCAGGCTTTCGATTAGGATCTGAATCTCTGATTCTGCTGAGTTGTCAGAATCCAGGGACAGTGGAGCTTCCACCACCTTCAATAGTCCCGCTTTAGCTGCGGCTTCAGTTGTCGTGGCTAGAGTTTCCATCGTGATAGGTAGCGTAGTTGATGTCACTTGCAGTTGATCCCCACATTGCATAAAATACGGAGCGAGTGAAGCAAGGACAATTGAGAATCAATTGGAGCTGAAGAAACTGAAGTTGTCGTGACCAAAGACTCAAAGTGCGGTGTGCCCAACGCTATTGTTGTGGGTATGACCAAAGGATCGGAGCGCTATATGACCAATGTTATCATTGTACGCTCAACTGTAGGCTCGACATCAATGGTGGCGATCTCAGTTCATGGTTCAGCAGACTTTTCCATTACCGTCATAGGTTCAGACTGTGATGACGTTCCCATGTCATCTCCCCAGGGAAGTGGAGAAATCAGCGCATCTCCCTCAAATTTCGATGAATCCCTGATAAAAACTAAACATTGAACAACAGTAGGTTCGGCAGTGGAAGGCATAGTAGTCATGGCACCAACTTTATGTTCGTGCTCGGCATCTATATTATAAAGAAGATAAGATGCTAGTTATCAAATTAAAAATAACTACATCATCACGAACAGAAGTATACCTGAGATGTGGGAGGGCCCCCTAGCATTGTCTCCACATGCGGATTCATCGAACTCAGTGAAGTAAGCATCAGTATCATAATCAACTTGTTATTCCTCTTCTTCTCCCAAATCTAACCAATCAACATGCGTGGAGTCCTTATCTATAAATAGAAAGCATATACTGTTAGGGTGTGAATATACTGAATCAAGATAAAGGTGGAAACAAATTTTACCTAAAGCAGCAGTAGATTCAGTTGCCAGCTCATGCGCTGAAGCTACAGACGACTTTTCTTTTGCCCTTGGAAGCTCTTCCACCACAAAGGATTTCTCCTTTAGAGGCAATTCCAAGTGTCGCCATTTTGGGCAGCTCTTGAGAGCATTGGACCTATCGTGGCCTCTTTTCATGAGTCCCACTACCTGTCGCTTCTCGACGAACCATTGATTCTGCCGATTCCCGAATACTAATGCCGATAGTTCTGCGTGGCGATGACTTGTCAACAGAACTACCCGAGTCATCTTCATCTTCATTCCATCTAGCTTCTGCCAAATATTCTTGGAGTCCAGGTGCTCAACTTTTGGATCCTCTCTTGGAAGCTTCTTTATACTTCCTGATGATCCATTTTACACCGGTCTTATTCACCTAAAAGTTTAGATTGGGAATGTTCACCATTCTGTACCACTTATAAAATCCTAACATCATATAACAGTTAGGAATATTGTAGGGCAAGATGAATGTGGCGCCGGTGCCACCAGTACTGAAGTGATATCAAGCACGACCGCCGTCAACAAGACTCTTAGAATGCAACAGCCATGTGTTCGGATTACCAACATAAAGCTGGTCATATCCAAACTACCGAACAAAAAAGCAAGATAGATAGGGCTCAATATAGCATCTGGTCATATTTAAGCAAGCAACAAGATGCTCAGGTATAATGTTAACTAGCCAGCTAAAATAATCGCTGGTTAGGCAAGCAAATCCGTTAGGACTAGGACCATCTTCAAATTCGTCTCCAAAGTTGATGCCAACAATCTCAGAGAAGCAACAATAGAGACAATAATGGTCATTGTTCAGCACAATTCGGTGGATCCCCTCAGCTTAGCTTAGCTGACCGTCCACTTTGAGGACTCATACCGCTGCAGTAATGTGACCCCTTCTTCACGCTTGGTGGCGACGGACATGAGTGAAGAACAATGGGGCGTATACCACACTATCAAATAGGTGTACAGTAGTTCCACTCTGGGATTCAAGACTTCTTCTCTTGGGCAACCACCCTACTAATTCACATATTCAGTTGCTAACTCCCTTAATCCATGATGAATGTAGCTGATCATGGTCGAGAGCAAAGCAAGATTGTACCCGTGAGCAATCAAGATTGTAGGGTATAATACTTTGATGGATATACAGTCTTTTGGACAAAAGGGCATGATGCATCCTTTCAACTAGATTGACAGGAACCCCACAAGCAAAGCTTGGGTGGAGATAGGTTCTTCAGCCTGATGATGAAAGTTTTTGAATGTAACCCCTGCATGGAACCCACACTCGTTTGATGGCAGATATGGAAGTAGCACACCAACCCTCGGAATGTCTCACCAACATGAGCATAGTGTGACAGGCTCTCCAACTCCTTATAGGTAGGAAAAAAACTCCTCTTATGGTTGCTCTCCCATTGGCAATCGAGATGCCTCAAACATCTCATGTAGAGTATCCCGATCTCCCCTGCCGGGGTAAAGAAAGTGTTATTGTCAATGTTATACAGCTCAAGGATACTGTATAACAAATTTCAACACCATATTTAGAAGCTCAAACTATAGAGTAGAGACCCAACTGCGTTAACCTTTTGCCAAAGGTGGTTAAGGCGAAATCTATCAACCGGGCCCACCACTTTGCATTAGTTGATCTAATCTATCCGGGGAATTTAGCATCCTCCTTCGAATATTATACATTGAGTTTAGCAAATTAATTATCGAACACATTCGGGACCATAGGGACTATTTTGGGTCTTTTGTATTATAATTGATGCAGATTACAATAAAAAGAGAAATAAGAAAAATTTATTTTTAGCTGGGTTCTTTGCTGTGTGCCGACGAGCATCGATCTTGTGCTCTGTTGATGGTCCGACTAAGACAATGGGTCTCTTGCTGTTGATCTCTAATTTGGTTTCTTAGAAGATAGCTCAGTCTTCTCTTAGAACAGAAAGTCGCGCGTGTGTGGGGTGTTCGATCTCTCTATTGGTGATCTCTTTCTCTGTGGCTCTCTCTCATTTGTTTGTGAGTGTGTCGAATGAACAATCTCCTCCTCCACTTATAGGCTAAGAGAGAGAGTTAATGGCTTTTAATTGTGGATTAAGTGGCCATTAAAATAGAAGATAGTGGGGGAGTGGTTATCCCCTTAAAAATAGCTCTCAAACGGGTAATTGGATAAGTTTGCTGATTAATTAGTTAGCGAAGCTCACTGAAGGCATTTGGGCAAGGCTCACTTGGATGTGGGTAGGCCATCACTTCTAAATCGTGGATGACGTGGCCCATGTGGGTAGCTGTGGGTGAAGTTCACTGGTTAATTGGATGGCGAACTTCGCTGGCGAGTTCGTATTTAGCACAGAATTCGACTCGCGACTTCGCCGACTCAATGATGCCTTTTAACTAGGTCTAAAGTCTGAATTGGGGGTAGACTATCTCTTGACTCGGTCGGTCTGGTCGAGGTGAGCTGTGTGGCGGAGTTCACATGTTCTGTCAGGCGAGCCTCGCTATAGCTTGTTGTGGGCTTGACTTTGGACCCATTTGAAGTGTTCAGCCCATGGATGTTCACTTCTTGGATCTAAGCATTTGACTTGTAGCAGGGATTAAAATACTTTGGGTAATAGCTAGAGGTGTACTATTGAACGTAGCTTGAGTCATCTTGTTTGGGTTAAAAATTATCTTCAATCTACTTGGTTGCTAGAGGTGTACTGTTGAACGTGGCTTTCTTTGCTGTAGACTTGTGTTGAAGGCTCAATGATGCTTATACTCATCCAATTCTACGTTTGGAACAAAGTTTGCTCACTCTGGGTAATGGCGAAGTTTGCCTTACTTTGAACTGTGTGGGCAAAATTCTTCGATTAGCGACGTTCGCTAACTGGTGATGGTCATTGAGATTACGCCTTTGGATTTGCACCATAATCTGCGGCTGAGATCTCTTGGTCAAGAATTTATGAGATCTGCTATAGATTTGATCGAGTTTTAGGCTAAGATTTATCCTCTTTATCCGGTTCAATCAAATCTTAAAAGATGTGATTTTTTTTGGAAGCTTGGATTTGGAGAAGGCTATAAATAGTGCTATTTCTCTTCCAAATTCTTCATCTTCATCTCCTCCATGTCTGATGGGGACTAAATGATGTCCTAGAGTTACAAGTATACAACTTTCAAGTTATAGTATAAAGAGTTATCGATCCCACGAGGAACGAGAAGTAGGAAGAGTTTGTTTAAGTTTTGGTTCTCAAATTATGCGCGACAATTAGGAGTTTATGTACATGGTGAAAGTGGTCATGAAAAGATTAGAGAGTGGATTGTGGATTATGTGCAAAATAAATGAAACGAGGAAGAAAATGTGTTGTGGAGAGATTGAGATTATTGATTATCACATTTTAATTATATTTTTATACCATTATTACCTATGTTATATGAATAACGATATTACTAATAATCATTTTATCTTATTTTGCGTGCTAATAAAGAAATAATGAATAAAAGCCCAAATGACTCAAATTCTCTCGATTTCTACCAATTTTAGAAGCCCAAATCAAGACAAACAAAGGCCCAAGATACCAAATTAATCCAAGAGAAATTCGTGAAGAAAAATCAAGAAAAGACAAATTGTTGGGAACCAATCGGTTGACCAACCGGTTGGCCAACGGTTATTAACCGATCGCCAACCGATCGGTTTGCAACAGATTCAATTAATGGTGGATTTCTCTTCCTTTTTGGCTAGGTTTGATCCAATGGTTCACATCAACTTCGTTGGGCTATAAATAGGGGTGAATGCTGAGGGTTTTGAGTGTGAAATATTTTGTAAAGACTCCATTTGGAGAGGAGGGTTACTCTTAATTGAGAAGACATTCTAAAAATTGTAACTTTTGTTACACAATAAATGAAATTTTTCACCCCTTCAATTTCCTTTCTCTTCTTCTAATCCAAGGACCAAAAGGAGGATTAGATTAAGATCAGGAGTTGTTGGTTTTCCTTTTATTTCTTTTTCTTTTTCTTTCTTGTTCATTTAATTGCTTTGTAGCTTAGATTTACTTTCATGCAATTTAATTTCATGCAATTTACTTTCATGCAATGTATTTAATTCTTGTATTTACTTTCTAGAATAGATTTTTCTTTTCTTTAATTCACCTTGAGGCTAGAACCCTCTAGGGAATTACCCTTTTCTAAGTGTGGAGCTAATACTTGTGGGATCCCTAGAGATTGTTTGAAACTAGCTAACAAATCCAACTCATTCTTGTGAGATTGAGATAAGCTAAGTGGATCTACTCTAGATTCCTCATATCTTTAATTAATCCTCTATACTTTACCTTCTTTATTTTCCTCTTATCCTTGCTTTTCATTTGTTTGTTATTTTCCTTTATTCTTGATTCTTGATTTCATTGATTTTTACTTCTCTCTCAATCTCATATTCCTTCCATGTGCATATACTCTCAAACCTAGTTTTGTTATTATGTGCATATAACCACAACCACATTCTCAACTTCATTTTCTCCTCTTTTGCACATAATCCACAATCCACTCTCTAGCCTCTTCACCACCACTTTCACCATTTTCTCACTTTCATTTTATTTGAATAACTCCTAATTGTCAGCATAATTTGAGAACCAAACTTGAACAAAACTCTTCCTACTTCCGTTCCTCGTGGGATCGATAATCTTATATACTATAACTTGATAAGTTGTATACTTGCAACTTAGGAGGTAATCACTCAAAATTTACCCATCAAGTTTTTGGGCGGATTCTTGGGGTTTTACTTAATGCGACCCTAATAAACTTCATTTTTTTTGATTGTCGACCATAATAAAAATAAAAAGATTATTGATTATCACATTTTAATTATATTTTTATACCATTATTACCTATGTTATATGAATAACGATATTACTAATAATCATTTTTATCTTATTTTGCGTGCTAATAAAGAAATAATGAATAAAAGCCCAAATGACTCAAATTCTGATTTCTACCAATTTTAGAAGCCCAAATCAAGACAAACAAAGGCCCAAGATACCAAATTAATCCAAGAGAAATTCGTGAAGAAAAATCAAGAAAAGACAAATTAGGTTGGGAACCAATCGGTTGACCAACCGTTGGCCAACGGTTATTAACCGATCGCCAACCGATCGGTTTGCAACAGATTCAATTAATGGTGGATTTCTCTTCCTTTTGGCTAGGTTTGATCCAATGGTTCACATCAACTCCGTTGGGCTATAAATAGGGTGAATGCCGAGGGTTTTGAGTGTGAAATATTTTGTAAAGACTCCATTTGGAGAGGAGGGTTACTCTTAATTGAGAAGACATTCTAAAATTGTAACTTTTGTTACACAATAAATGAAATTTTTCACCCTTCAATTTCCTTTCTCTTCTTCTAATCCAAGGACCAAAAGGAGGATTAGATTAAGATCAGGAGTTGTTGGTTTTCCTTTTATTTCTTTTTCTTTTCTTTCTTGTTCATTTAATTGCTTTGTAGCTTAGATTTACTTTCATGCAATTTAATTTCATGCAATTTACTTTCATGCAATGTATTTAATTTTGTATTTACTTTCTAGAATAGATTTTTCTTTTCTTTAATTCACCTTGAGGCTAGAACCCTCTAGGGAATTACCCTTTTCTAAGTGTGGAGCTAATACTTGTGGGATCCCTAGAGATTGTTTGAAACTAGCTAACAAATCCAACTCATTCTTGTGAGATTGAGATAAGCTAAGTGGATCTACTCTAGATTCCTCATATCTTTAATTAATCCTCTATACTTTACCTTCTTTATTTTCCTCTTATCCTTGCTTTTCATTTGTTTGTTATTTTCCTTTATTCTTGATTCTTGATTTCATTGATTTTACTTCTCTCTCAATCTCATATTCCTTCCATGTGCATATACTCTCAAACCTAGTTTTGTTATTATGTGCATATAACCACAACCACATTCTCAACTTCATTTTCTCCTCTTTTGCACATAATCCACAATCCACTCTCTCTAGCCTCTTCACCACCACTTTCACCATTTTCTCACTTTCATTTTATTTGAATAACTCCTAATTGTCACGCGCATAATTTGAGAACCAAACTTGAACAAAAACTCTTCCTACTTCCCGTTCCTCGTGGGATCGATAATCTTATATACTATAACTTGATAAGTTGTATACTTGCAACTTAGGAGGTAATCACTCAAAATTTACCCATCAAGTTTTTGGCGCCGTTGCCGGGGTTTTTTTTTTTTTACCCTTGTCGACCCTAATAAACTTCATTTTTTTTTGATTGTCGACCATAATAAAAAATAAAAAGATTTTTTGTTTTTGCATCCTTTTTAGTTGCTTTTAATTCCTAGGGTTGCATTTCATATAATAGTAGGAATTCACCAAAGGATTTGAGCATCTTGATTTGGCACACACTTGAAAATATCTTAAGGGCAAAACCCATTAATCAAGATAAGGTGAGGGATTTCATCACCCTTTCCTTTGCCCAAAAATCACTAATTCCTCACTACACTTACCCAAGCCTCTTAAAATTTGATTAGACGTTGGCCCCTAAGGATTCGAGCTCATTAAGGAACAAGAAATCCTTAAGTGAACCGGTCCAAATTTATTTGGATTAATTGGTGTCTAAGGCAAGGTTTAGGGGTTATGTATATCCGAAAGGAAAGAGGTACTTAATTGATCTTTGATCTCCCTCTAGTACTATCCTTACCTGGCTAATTACCCAAGTAAACTTTGATCTTTTCATTAAGGGAATTCTTGGTTAGGAGCTGGTCTAAGTCAAGTTTAGGCTTAACCCAAGAGTTAGGGTGATTGAAAAGTGATTGCCTTGATTTATTTTTAGTTAGTTTTTCCTTATTTTTTTTTCTCATCATCTTCTTAACTTTTTCTCTTGCCCTTTTTCAAATAAAAAAAAATGATTTTGGTGTATGCAAACTTGGGTTAGGGATAATACCAATCGTTTAATTCGTTTTGATCCATCTCTTGAACCAAACGAAATGACCAATACCAACCCACCTGTTCTTCAAGATGTTTGTTACCCCCACTAGAAATGCAATCCCCTCTTGCATAAAACTCCCTGAGGTCAATGGAGCAAATTTCAAACTTAGGCCGCATTTTATTAACATGCTTCCCAAATTCCTAGGAGTAGAAACCGAAGACGCTTACATTTTCATCTCCGAATTTGAAGAAGTTTGCCTCATGATCAAGATGAGGGACTTAACCGAAGATACGATCAAACTCCGATTTATTCCATTTACCCTTAAGGACAAAGCCAAAAAATGGCTGTATAGCTTGCCCACAGATTCCATCTCAACTTGGGGAGAATTTGTAAAAGTTTTTCTGAAAAAATTCTTTCCCATCCACAAAACGGTCAAGCTTAGAAACAGAATTCAAAATTTTAAAATTATCCCAGGAGAACCTTTTTGGAAGTATTTTGACAAATTCAAAGATCTTCTTATCCAATGTCCTCACCATGGTCTTGAAAAGTGGCGATTATGCCAAATCATTTATGAAGGATTGGATTATTCTTCAAAAACTTCCTTAGAGTCAATGTGTCAAGGGGATTTCATGAAGAAAAATGCGATGAAGCTTGGGACTTTTAGAGAGTTTATCCGAGAAAACCATGCAAGGGGAACATTGTGATGACCGTGTTTCATCGGCTTCCCAACCCAAAACCAGTGGTCTTTCCTTAGAAACGAACATAGCCTCTAAGCAAAGATGGCTACAATCATGTGAGGTTAGAAGCTTTAGAAGTCAAAGAACGAGCTCCACTCAAATCAACCAAGTTTCGCCTCAGTTGTCATAACTGTCTGTCTCCATCTCATGTTTTGAGGAATGCCTCTCTTTAGGATCCTACCACTAGGTCGATAAACGCCGCATTCCAATAGTCCGTTGATCCATTTTCTCCAACCTACAATCGGGTTGGAGAAATCATTCAATTTTGCATGGAACCGTGGAAACTACTCCGAAATCAAAATTTCCTCCCTCTTCAAACCAACAATTCTCTAGGGCAATGCGGTTCCTCTCAATTTTAACAACCGAATCTATCATTTCAAAATCAGTCTCCTCATCACCAATCGCAAATCACACTCCTCAAATTGCGATCATGATAAGCGTCTTAATGTTACGGAAAGGGTCTAGAAACTTTGATTAAAACCTCTACACGGACCACGAACTTATTGACTCAAACATCAAACACGTTGAATTCTTTCATGCAATCAACAGGGCAAATCCTCACTTCCAACACTCAAGCCATAGCTAGGTTAGAAATCCAACTTGGTCAACTAGCTAATGCCATGAGTGAGAGAGAAAGGAACTTTTCGAGTCAACCCGTGCCCAACCCGAAGGACACGGGATCAAGTTCAACCTACCAAGTGAAGTGAGTGCAATCCATTCACTACGGTCGTAGACAGTCGATAATCAGGTTAGAATGCCTCTAAGTGAAACCCTTGAACGAGAACAAATTCTCTCCTTCGAGAAATCACACCCTTCGATGACCTTAACCCGAACCGTAACTGAGTCTAATCAATTTAAACCGGTTGCTCCTTACAGGATAGACTCGGGCCTAGGAAGCACTCCTCTCGGAGGAGAAAATTCTAGAGACTTTCAAGCGTGTTAAGGTCAACATTCCTCTTTAGATGTCATTGAACAAATTCCTTCTTATGCCAAATTTCTAAAGGAATTATGTACCAAAAGAGGCAAATAAATGTTCCAAAGAAAGTCTTTCTCACGCCAATATCGAAGTCCTCTCAAAGTCCGTACCATTGAAACATAAGGATCCGTGTTGTCCTACCATCCCATGTATCATTGGTAATACTCAGATCGATAAGGCTTTTAGACTTAGGGGCGGTGTCAACTTGCTTCCAGATTCGATCTACCAACAACTAGGTGTCGGGGAACTCAAGCCAACTAGATGCACACTTCAGTTAGTCGATAGATCCGTTAAGGTCCCTATGGGTGAAATAACGATGTATTGATAAAGGTTGGAGACTTTATTTTTCCGTTGATTTCAGAGTCCCGAAACGCAACCCGCTTCCAATCCCAAAGGACGATACCCGTGATCTTAAGAAGACCGCTCTTAGCCACTTCTAATGCTCTCATCAACTGTAGAACTGGTCACATAAAGTCGTCTTTTGGGAATCGATCGCTGAACTTAATATTTTCAATCCAGAAATAATATTGATAATCACTTTCAAATCAATTACATCCAAGAAAGTTTAATGTAAGTAGAGAATGAATCGACATTAGTTTTGAGGAAATCTTTCATGAGGAACTGGAAATCTTAAAAATTCGTGTTTTATTTTTCAAAATGAGGAAACGTGTTGAATACATGCCTCTTGAATACAACATTCAAGAACTCTTTTCGATGAGCTTAGATTTTTGAAAGAGCAACCAAAATGTCAAATTTTCATTAATCAAAAATCTAAGTTCAAAATGCATAACACTAATAAGACCTACCTTAATTTGTCAGAAAACACATTGCAAACCTTGGAATTTTCAATTTGAGAACATCATTGATTATATCATCTTGAAATTCTTTAAATTTCGGGTAGAATTTTCAGCAATAAGGTAGGATTTAATGTAGAATGTGAGCTTTTCATGTTTCATCTTTTATTCTACATTTTTATTTTTTGTCCCACAATAATAATAAAAGAATTTATTCTTCTCTCATGTGAGAGTTTCTTGTTCTTTTCAAAAAATAAATAAATAAACATATGAAAAAAAAAAAAAGAATGAATAAATTTTGACTTCACCTTCTCATACCAAAGGTAATTACAGATTTTTATCATTGTTCAAGTCTAATCGAACAAATGTAAGTGCTTCTATTCTTATCTATTTTACTTTGTGCATAATAGAATTTGCATTGAGGACAATGCAAAATTTAGGTGTGGGGGTGGGAATTAGTCATTTTTGCTCTTTATCTTAGTCATTTTTCCCCTTTTTCTTACCATTTTTTTTCTTTTTATGTCATTTTTTCCCTCTTTTCATAAAAAAAAGAGTCACTTGCCAACTTAATAGAGTTGATTAATAATTGATCTATTTGATAGAATTTAAGTCTTCTAATCCTTAGTTAGTTCTATACTCAAGTTTACCTTTTATGATAACTCCAAATAAATTTCTCAAGAAATGATTTTCAAAGTAGTATACTTTACTTAAGTTTTAACTTAGATTTTTAATTAAAGTAATGAAATTTTTGCATGCCTAACTTAGAGTTGAAAATAATTTTTCAAGTTGTCTTGATCCAAATATTGTTCAGAATATATATACATATACACATATATATATTATACTAACTTAATAAAAGAAGAAAAATTTCTCTTAAAATCATTGGTGGTTCTATTTTACTAAGCCTAAGTTGATGAGTAATTAAGCCCGAGGAGTATTCTATGCTTAATGACCTAAGCCCAATTGGGTTGGGATTCATTGGCCCAAAACTCGCTAAATGGTCACTTAGAAAGCCCGATTAAAAGAACAAAACCACCAAGGAATAAAGAGTTAAAAAAATAAATAAATAAAAATAAAAAATAAAAAATAAAATAAAATAGCATACTAACCATGTTTTTATATATAGTATATTTGTATATGTTCTTGAAAAATTAAATGGATTAAAAGACTTGAAGTTTGTTAAAACAAAGAGTTAGCATGTTCTTTTCAAAACTTTTAAATTAAAATTTTGAGTTGAACTTGGTTTTGTATAACTATAATGGAAGGATTTTCTTAAGAGAATTACATTGGAGTTATGATAAAACGTTTTCTTGAGTATTAACCAACTTCAATTGGAATGTTTGAAGATATCAAATGAATTAATTATTTTATTAACTTCTTTAAATTGGCAAGTTGACTGAATTTTATGGGTATATTCATCGCAAACCCTCACGAGACTACAACTCGTCCACTAGGGTAACCTAGGGGTTTAAAGGCTTGTTGTATCGCTAAATACAACCATGATTCTGCGAAAGTGAGTTAGGTTTTCTTTTATTTTCTTTGCTAGAGGACTAGCAAAAGCTTAGGTGTGGGGGTATTTGATTATCACATTTTAATTACATTTTTATACCCTTATTACCTATGTTATATGAATAACGATATTACTAATAATCATTTTATCTTATTTTGCGAGGCTAATAAAGAAATAATGAATAAAAGCCCAAATGACTCAAATTCTGGATTTCTACCAATTTTAGAAGCCCAAATCTGAAGACAAACAAAGGCCCAAGATACCAAATTAATCCAAGAGAAATTCGTGAAGAAAAATCAAGAAAAGACAAATTCGGTTGGGAACCAATCGGTTGACCTACCGGTTGGCAACCGGTTGGCTAACCGATCACCAACCGACGGTTTGCAAATGATTCAATTAATGGTGGATTTCTCTTCCTTTTGGCTAGGTTTGATCCAATGGTTCACATCAACCGTTGGGCTATAAATAGGGTGAATCTTTGAGGGTTTTGAGTGTGAAATATTTTGTAAAACTCCATTTGGAGAGGAGGGTTACTCTTAATTGAGAAGACCTTCCAAAATTGTAACTTTGTTACACAATAAATGAAATGTTTCAATAGATTTGAGAGATGGAGAGTGAGAGAAAATAAATGCAAAGCAAATAAAACGAGATTGAGATGAGGAGAGATAGATAAATGAAAACCAAGTATGTGCAAAATAAAAGAAAACAAAATTGAGAGAGAGGAGAGTAAAGGAAAATCAAGATCAAGAAAATAAAATTAATAAAGCAAAGATGGAGAATTCAATTAGAGATATGAAGGAATCTAGAATTGAATCCACTAGCTAATCTTACTTATAAGATATGAACCATTCTCTTTTTATCACATTTCATTTTAGATTTATTAAGCATAGACTATCAAACCGCTTAAGGAAAGCATAACCTAGCAAATTATCACCTAAATGAAATCAATACTTATGAGGAGAATAACAACAAGATAGTAATCCTAAAATTCATAAGCATAACATATCAAACCACTTAAGGAAAGCATAGACTATCAAATTCTTTTTTATCGATTAGTTCTCTAGTTGATTAGCCTATACATGATCTTTTAAGCATAAAAGAGTGATTCATAAATATAAGAGAGAATTAGACTAGTTTCATGCAAAACTAGATCCCCACAAGAGGTTAGTTCCACATCTTTGAAAAATAAAAAGAAATCAAGAGAGGGAAGAGGAAAGAAAACTAAGTCCAAAATTGTAACTTTGTTACACAATAAATGAAATGTTTCAATAGATTTGAGAGATGGAGAGTGAGAGAAAATAAATGCAAAGCAAATAAAGCGAGATTGAGATGAGGAGAGATAGATAAATGAAAACCAAGTATGTGCAAAATAAAAGAAAACAAAATTGAGAGAGAGGAGAGTAAAGGAAAATCAAGATCAAGAAAATAAAATTAATAAAGCAAAGATGGAGAATTCAATTAGAGATATGAAGGAATCTAGAATTGAATCCACTAGCTAATCTTACTTATAAGATATGAACCATTCTCTTTTTATCACATTTCATTTTAGATTTATTAAGCATAGACTATCAAACCGCTTAAGGAAAGCATAACCTAGCAAATTATCACCTAAATGAAATCAATACTTATGAGGAGAATAACAACAAGATAGTAATCCTAAAATTCATAAGCATAACATATCAAACCACTTAAGGAAAGCATAGACTATCAAATTCTTTTTTATCGATTAGTTCTCTAGTTGATTAGCCTATACATGATCTTTTAAGCATAAAAGAGTGATTCATAAATATAAGAGAGAATTAGACTAGTTTCATGCAAAACTAGATCCCCACAAGAGGTTAGTTCCACATCTTTGAAAAATAAAAAGAAATCAAGAGAGGGAAGAGGAAAGAAAACTAAGTACAAAAAGGAAAATAAGAGCAAAGAAATAAAGAAAAAGAAAAGAAAATGAGAAGAAAAGAAATAAAGACAATCTAACTAATTGTAAGGAAATAAATCTATACTACAAATTAAAGACAAGACATGAAAGTAAATTGCATGAAAGTAAATTGCATGAAAGTAAATCTAAACTACAAAGCATATAAATGAACAAGAAAGAAAAAGAAATGCAAAAGAAATAAAATAGAAACCTACAACTCCCCGATCTTCATCTCATCCTCCTTTGGTCCTTGGATAAGAAGAAGAGAAAGGAAATTGAAGGGGTGAAAATTTTTATTTATTGTGCAACAAAAGTTATAATTTTTGGAAGGTCTTCTTAATTAAGAGTAACCCTCCTCTCTAAATGGAGTTTTTACAAAATATTTCACACTCCAACCTCTCCCACTCAACCCCTATTTATAGCCCAACGGAGTTGATGTAAATCATTGGATCAAACTTGGCCACCAAGGAAGAGAAATCAGCCCTTAATTCAAATCTGTTGCGAACCAACCGATCGGCCAATCGGTTATTAATTGTCACAATCGACGCACACCAATTGATATGTAACCGATTTTGTCTTTTCTTATATTTTTACACGAATATTTCTTGGATTCCTTGGGTGTCTTGGGCCTTCGTTTGTCTTCAGATTTGGGCTTTAAAAATTAGTAGAAATTTAGAGGATTTGAGTCATATGGGCTCTTATTCATTAATACTCCATTAGCCTGCAAATTAAGATAAAAATAGTTATTAGCAGGATATTTATTCATATAAAATAGGTAATGAGGGTATAAAATTATAATTAAAATGTGATCATCAAATACCTCCACATCTAAACTTTTGCTAGTCCTCTAGCAAAGAAAGAAAATGAAAGAAAATTCCTAACTCACTTTCGCAGGAATCGCGATTGTATTTAGCGCATACAACAAGTCTTTAAACCCCTGGGTTACCCCAGTGGACGAGTTGTAGTCTCGTGAGGATTTGCAGTGAATATACCCACAAAATTCAGTCAATTTGCTAATTCAAAAGAGTTAGAGAATAATTAATTCACTTGATATATTGTAAACATTCTAATTAGATTTAGTTAATACTCAAGAAAATATTTTTATATATAACTCCAATATAAATCTTTTAAAAATCTTTTCATTATAGATATACTAAACCAAATCTAACTTAGAATTTTAACTTAAAGGTTTGAAGAGAACATGCTAACTCTTTGTTTAAACAATTTTCAAATTTCTTTATCAAAGGTCTTTTTCAAGAGAAAAAATTGTTAGTATATTTTTTTAACTCCTTTTTCCTTAGTGATTTTGTTCTTCTTGTTCGGCTTTCTAAGTGACCATGTATCGAAGTTTTGGGCCAATGGATCCCAACCCATTGGGCTTAGGTCATTAAGTATGAAAAATACTCCTGGACTTAATAACTCACCAACTTAGGCTTTATAAGATAGAACCACCTTGGATTTTGAGAGAAAACAAGATTTTATTTATTTATTTATTTACTTTTTGGTGCCCATTTTTAGCACTTTTCTTTTGCAAAGTTAGTTATATATTTATATTTATATATATATATATATATATATATATATATATATATATATATATATATATATATATATATATATATATATATATATATATATATATATATATATTTTTTTTTTTTATGATATGTATATATATCATGAAAAATATTCAGATAAAGAAACTAAAAAATTATTCCAACTCCAAGTCAAGCATGCAAAAATTTCATCACTTTAAGTAAGAATCTCAGTTTGGACTTTAGTAAAGTATATTACATGAAAATCATTTTTATGTGATTTATTTGAGTTATTATAAAAGGTAAACTTAAGTATAGAACTAATTAAATATGAGAATATTTACAACTTATCAAATAGATTAATTATTAATGAATTCCATAAAGTTGGCAAGTGACAATATTTTTTGTTGATAAAACTACTAAAATTGAAAATACTAACTAAAACTAAAAAGAAAAATACTAAAAAGAAAGCCAACTGAAAAATAAACAAATACAGCAAAAACTACTAGTTTCCAAAATACCCCCACACCTAGACTTTGCATTGTCCTCAAGGCAAATACTACAATAAAGTCCAAAACATCATAGTATATGAGTACATGCCATAATAAAAGTCTAATGCTGGAAAAAGAAATACATAAGAACATCCCTCACTGATCATCATCATCCCCATCATCAGTCTCTATAGCCTCCATGTCCTCATCATCTCCTGTATTGGAATCTGTGTCACTGCTGCCAATATTCTCCCCCTCCTCTACAGGCTGGCGCGGTGGTGGCGGTGGTGGTGGTGGTGGTGGGACCTGTTGTGATGGAGGAGAGGGAGGCTGATAAAATGGAGGAGGTGCAGATCCTGGGAGCATCTCGTGTAAGGCTGAAACGATGTAATCCAGCTGGGATGCAATCCTAGCCTGATCTGATCTGTACTGGACCTGGAAAAGATGGAACCCCATCTCTAGAGTATAAAGGCGATCACCGAATGTCTGGGGTGTCCACTCTGATGGTGCATCACGAGGTGGAGGAGGTGGTGCGGATGGGCCTGGCTGAGCTGGTGCACGTGAAGAAGTAGCAACATCGGACTCCTTCCCTCTAGCAGCAATACTCTTCTTCACGGTGTCAGCAGTCAAAGGAGCTCTGCCTACCACTAGAGAATTTGTAGGATATACCGGGACACTTCCACAAATCTGTGTGATTAGAAAGGGATAGACCTGATGTACCTTCTGCCTGTACTGCTAGATTAAGTAGTCCCTAGCACTAGTCGCGGTACCCCCTAGCATCCTAAATATGACGCCACTACATCGGGTACCGACTACCACAATCCAATACAGTAGGACGAGGTTGCGAGTGGTAATCACAGAATATGAGGAGCTCGGGTATAAATCAAACTTAAGGAAGAGGTTCATGAGAATGAACTCTTTCTTAAGTAGACCAGAGTTAAGTATCCCGCCCCTCGGTGCTGTAATAAAGAGATACTCCACCATCTGAGTATAGCTCTCAGAACCTATCTCTAGCTCAAGATGAGCTCGACAAAATCCGCACCCTAGGTGGCTTGGGGAGTCCTAAGATCTTCTCAGATGAGTCTCAGCAGATGGTGATCGAATTCCCGATAAGAACATGAGTCAGGTTTTCATCCGACTTATCCCACGAGGCATAGAACTCTCTGACTAAGGTGGAGTTGGCCAGTTCAGGTTTCCTAACCATAAGGGACTCAATTCCAGCCATTCTGAAAATTTCAACTATGGGGCGGAAGTCGAAAAGCTTGTTTGTGTTGAATCCTCTCTCGAAGTGGATCGGTAGAGAAGCAAAAGAGAGAGAGGATTCAGAAGTTCTTTATCGCTACCGTAAGCCATTATCTTGAATGACAAGAGTGTGATGTTAAATTAGTCAATGAGGGTGTAAATTTGCAAAAATTTTGAAGTTCCAGGGTTTAACATGCAAATTCCTATTTTCTGGCCACCAATCGGTTGGCCAACCGATTGGTTCGTCGATGGGCGCTCCAATTGGTGGGTTTTCACACCGATTCTTCGTACAAAATTGTTCCAAATTATTTTAAAACATCATATACCATCATATTCAGCAAGTTCTCACAACCAATTACACCAAAACTAAGAAAATGGCGTAGTTAAGAAGTTAGGGTTTCAGGTTTATACCTTCGATTTGGTGAGATTTGAGTGCAAATTTGTTGGAAAGATGTGTTCGATCGGACCCTAATCCCCTTAGCTTCAATTTAAAGTGAAAAATCGACGAAGAAAACCGAACCTTGGAGAGAATTGGAGAGAGAGAGAGAGATGGTTTTTTTCGTTTTCTAACTTCCAACCGGTTGGCCAATCGGTTGGCCAACCGGTTGGTGGTTTTTAATTTTTTTTTTCGTGGGCTGGGCTGTGAAAATAATAATGTTTTTATTTTTAGTGGGTCAATTCTGCGAGAAAAGAAAGAAGAAGAAAAATGTGTTTTTTGGAGGACCTATATTAATGGGCCAAAAAAATTGTTATATAGGCTATGTAATATGTACCCTTTTATTTATTTATTTAATAAATATTTTTTTCATTTTTTTATATAGGCTAACAACATAGGGATATAAAATTTTTCTTTACTTTGTTTTGGTTTTATTTTTGAAATAAAGAAAACAAGAAACTCTCAAATGAGAGAAGAATAAATTCTTTTATTATTATTATGAGATCTAAAAATAAAATGTAGAATAAAAGATCTAAACATGAGAAGCTCACATTTTACATTAAATCCTACCTTATTAGGAAAATTCTACCACGAAATTTAAAGAAATCCAAAATGATATAAAAGATGTGTTTATATTCTAAAAATTCGAGGTTTTCATGATGTTTGAAGCAATAGAAGGTAGGTAACAATGGTGTTGTGCTTTTAAACTTAGATTCTTTATTAACAAAATTATGTGCAACCAAGTCTTCTTTAAAAATTTCCTCAAATACAAAATTTAAGGTTTGACATTTTGGTTAGTTATTTTCAAAAATCTAAGTTCATTTGAAAATAGTTCTTCAACAGCTTCCTCCTTTTCAAGAAAATTTTTCGGCCTCAAAGAAAAATTTCCTCAAAACTAAAGTCTATCTCATTCTCTTCTTCTATCTCCTTAATGTAATTTATTTCAAAAGGTTGATTAGTTGGTGATTCTTTACATTGAAAATATTAATATCACACTATATTCAAAGGACAACTTTCATTTGATCGGCCTACAGCTTGATAAGAGCATTAGACGGGCTAAGAACGGTCTTCCTAAGATGACAGTGTATCTATCCTTTGGATTGGAACAGTCATGCTTCCGTGACGATGAAATCCACAGGAAAATGAATTCCCC
Source organism: Asparagus setaceus (assembly GCA_012295165.1). Classification (NCBI taxonomy): domain Eukaryota; kingdom Viridiplantae; phylum Streptophyta; class Magnoliopsida; order Asparagales; family Asparagaceae; genus Asparagus; species Asparagus setaceus. Next base: position 42,422,048 of record CM022707.1, on the reverse strand, counting down.
AACCTTAATCAAATATATGTTATCTCAACTATGGGGCTGAAGTCGAAAAGCTTGTTTGTGTTGAATCCTCTCTCGAAGTGGATCGGTAGAGAAGCAAAAGAGAGAGAGGATTCTGTAGTTCTTTATCGTTTACCAGAAGCCATTATCTTGAATGACAAGAGTGTGATGTTAAATTAGTCAATGAGGGTGTAAATTTGCAAAAATTTTGAAGTTCCAGGGTTTAACATGCAAATTCCTATTTTCTGGCCACCAATCGGTTGGCCAACCGATTGGTTCGTCGATGGGCGCTCCAATTGGTGGGTTTTCACACCGATTCTTCGTACAAAATTGTTCCAAATTATTTTAAAACATCATATACCATCATATTCAGCAAGTTCTCACAACCAATTACACCTGAAAACGAAGAAAATGGCAGAAAGTTAAGAAGTTAGGGTTTCAGGTTTATACCTTCGATTTGGTGAGATTTGAGTGCAAATTTGTTGGAAAGATGTGTTCGATCGGACCCTAATCCCCTTAGCTTCAATTTAAAGTGAAAAATCGACGAAGAAAACCGAACCTTGGAGAGAATTGGAGAGAGAGAGATGGTTTTTTCGCTTTCTAACTTCCAACGGTTGGCCAATCGGTTGGCCAACCGGTTGGTGGTTTTTAATTTTTTTTTCGTATCGGGTCAGGAAAATAATAATGTTTTTATTTTTTAGTGGGTGGGCTCTTCTTGAGGAGAAAAGAAAGAAGAATAAAAATGTGTTTTTTGGAGGACCTATATTAATGGGCCAAAAATTGTTATATAGGCTATGTAATATGTACCCTTTTATTTATTTATTTAATAAATATTTTTTTCATTTTTTATATAGGCTAACAACATAGGGATATAAAATTTTTCTTTACTTTGTTTTTGGTTTTATTTTTGAAATAAAGAAAAACAAGAAACTCTCAAATGAGAGAAGAATAAATTCTTTTATTATTATTATGAGATCTAAAAATAAAATGTAGAATAAAAGACTAAACATGAGAAGCTCACATTTTACATTAAATCCTACCTTATTAGGAAAATTCTACCCGAAATTTAAAGAAATCCAAAATGATATAAAAGATGTGTTTATATTCTAAAAATTCGAGGTTTTCGATGATGTTTGAAGCAATAGAAGGTAGGTAACAATGGTGTTGTGCTTTTAAACTTAGATTCTTTATTAACAAAATTATGTGCAACCAAGTCTTCTTTAAAAATTTCCTCAAATACAAAATTTAAGGTTTGACATTTTGGTTAGTTATTTTCAAAAATCTAAGTTCATTTGAAAATAGTTCTTCAACAGCTTCCTCCTTTTCAAAGAAAATTTTTCAGCCTCAAAGAAAAATTTCCTCAAAACTAAAGTCTATCTCATTCTCTTCTTCTATCTCCTTAATGTAATTTATTTCAAAAGGTTGATTAGTTGGCTGATTCTTTACATTGAAAATATTAATATCGTGATCATATTCCCAAAGGACGACTTCATTTGATCAGTTCTACGCTTGATAAGAGCATTAGACGGCTAAGAACGGTCTTCCTAAGATGACAGGTATCTATCCTTTTGGATTGGAAACAGGCTGCGTTTCCAGGACGATGAAATCCACAGGGAAAATGAATTCCCCAACCTTAATCAAATATATGTTATCTCACCCATGGAGACTTTGACTGATCTATCAGCTAACTGTATGGTGCATTTGGTAGGTTTGAGTTCTACTACACCTAGTTATTGATAGACCGAGTATGGAAGAAAATTATCACTGGCCCCTAAATCTAAAAGTGCCTTATCAATGTGACTATTACCAATGATATAAGGGATGGTATGGCAACCTGGATCCTTATGTTTCAGAGGCATGGACTTTGAGATTATATCAGTGATATTGGCAGCAAGAAAGACTTTCTTCAGAATATTTATTCTTCTCTTTTTAGTGCACAAATCTTTCAAAAATTTGGCATAAGTCGGGATTTATTCAATTATATCTAAGAGGAATGTGGACCTTAACTTGCTTAAAGGTTTCTAGGATCTTCTCCTCCTGAGGGGAGTGATTCCTAGGCCTGAGTCTATCTGGGTATGGAGCAACTGGTTTAAACCTATCAAGATTAGGCTCAGGTTCGGGTTCAGGCTCTTGGTTATCAGAATTGGGTGATTCATTAGAAGGAGAAATAACTTGTTCGGGTTCATGGGTTTAGCTTGGAGGCATTCTAACCTGATTATCGACTTCTCTACCTGATCGGAGTGAATGGATTGCATTCACTTGAGCCTCATAGGCTGAACTATTACCAATGGTTGGTCACAGGTTGACTCGGAAAAGTTCCTTTCTCTCTCTCACTCATGGCATTAGCTAGTTGACCAAGTTGGGTTTCTAACCTAGCTATGGCTTGAGTGTTGGAAGTGAGAATTTGCCTGGTTGATTGCATGAACGAATTCAACGTGTTTGATGTTTGAGTCAACAAGTTCGTGGTCTGTGTAGAGGTTTTAATCAAAGTTTCTAGACCCTTTTCCAAAATATTAAGACGTTTATCATGATCAGCAATTTGAGGAGTGTGATTTGCAGATTGGTGATGAGGAGACTGATTTTGAAATGACAAATTCGGTTGTTAAAATTTGAGAGGAACTGCGTTTCCACTAGGAAATTGTTGGTTTGAAGATGGAGTTAAATTTTGATTCCCGGAGTAGTTTCCCTAGTTCCATAAAAAATTCGGATAATTTCACCAACCTGGATTGTAGGTTGGAGAAAATGGATCATTCACCGGATGCTGGAATGTAGCGTTTATCTGACCTAGTGGCTGACCGGGTCCTAAAAGAGGATATTCCTCTGAAACATGAGATGGAGACAAACAGTTATGACATCCTGAGGCTGAAACTTGATTGATTTGAGCGGGAGCTCGTTCTTTGACTTCTAAAGCTTCTAACCTACGCATGATCGTTGCCATCTTTGCTACAGCGGCTATATTCATTTTTAAGGAAAGACCACTGGTTTTTGGTTAGGAAACTGATGAAACTCGGTCATCACAATGTTCCCACTACATGGTTTTCTTGAATAAACTCTCTAAAAAGTCCCAAGCTTCATCAACATTTTTCTTCATGAAATCCCCTTGACACATTGACTCTAAGGAAGTTTTTTAAGAATAATCCAATCCTTCGTAAATGATTTGGCATAATCGTAACTTTTCAAGGCCATGGTGAAGACATTGGATAAGAAGATCCTTAAATTTGTCAAAATACTTCCAAAAAGATTTTCCCGGGACAATTTTAAAATTTTGAATGCTGTTTCTAAGCTTGACCATTTTGTGGATAGAAAAAAAAAATTCAGAAAAACTTTTATAAATTCACCCCAAGTTGAGATGGAATCTGTGGGTAAGCTATACAGTCATTTTTTAGCTTTGTCCTTAAGGGCAAAAGGAATAAATCGAAGCTTGATCGCATCCTCGGATAAGTCCCTCATCTTAATCATGAGGCAAACTTCTTCAAATTCGGAGATAAAGATGTATCCGTCTTCGATTTCGACTCCTAAGAATTTTGGAAGCATGTTTATAAAATGTGGTCGAAGTTCAAAATTGGTTCCATTTGCATCGGGGAGCTTAATGCACGAAGGGATTGTATTCCTAGTTGGGTAACATATATCTTGAAGAACGGATGGATTAGGGTTGGTCATTTCTTCAAATATTTCAAAGGATGAATCAACACGGATTAAACGATTTGTATTATCCCTAATCCAAGTTTGCATACACAAAAACAAATTCTTTTTATAAAATTTTTTTAAATTTTTTTTAAAGAAAAGAAAAGGCTAAAAGATTAAAGAGAAGATGAGCAAAGGAAAAAAAAGAAAAACTAACTAAAAACAAATTATTGCAAACACTTTTCAATCATTCTAAACTCTAGGGTTAAGCCTAAACTCAACTTAGACCAGCTCCTAACCAAAAATTTCCTATGTGAAAAGATCAAAGTTTACTCGGGTAATTAGCAAAGTAAGGATAGTACTAGAGGAAGATCAAAGATCAATTAAGTACCTCGTTCCTTACAGAGCGCTTTACGCAACCCCTAAACCTTGCCTTAGACACCAATTAATCCAAATAAACTTGGATCAGTTCACTTAAGGAATTATTGTTCCTTAATGAGCTCGAATCCTTAGGGGCCAACGTCTAATGAGTTTTAGAAGGTTTGGGTTGTCTAGTGAGGAATTAGTGATTTTTGGGCTAAGAAAAGGGTGATGAAATCCCTCACATTATCTTGATTAATGGGTTTTGCCCTTAAAAATATTTTCAAGTGTGTGCCAAATCAAGATGTGTAAATCACTTTGGTGAATTCCTACTATTATATGCAAATGCAACCCTAGGAATTTAAAAGCAACTAAAAAGGATGCAAAAGAAAAATCTTTTTTTTTTAATTATGGTCCACAATCAAACAAAGTGTGAGAAGGAGAGCTCTTGTTTGAATTTATTATCTTGTTATTAACAATCCAAGTGGAGGGTGAATTTTATTATGGTCAACAAAAGTAAAATCTTTTTTTTAAGTCCTAATTGTCTCTAATGTGGTGAACTAACTCAGGGTGGAATTGAAAATACTAGATAGAGAAGTTACCCACGCAAAAGCAATGCAAAGACTCGTTGGAGGCAAATCCTCAATCTCAAATTTTTAACTCTTAACCTTCAAGCTCCAAGTTCCTACACAAAAGAAAACACACAAAATAAGGAACCAAAGTTAATCAAAATCCTACTTATGCGCCGTTCCCTGGCAATGGCACCAAAAACTTGATGGGGACTAAATGATGTCCTAGAGTTGTAAGTATACAACTTTCAAGTTATAGTATAAAGAGTTATCGATCCCATGAGGAACGGGAAGTAGGAAGAGTTTATTCAAGTTTTGGTTCTCAAATTATGCGCGACAATTAGGAGTTTATGTACATGGTGAAAGTGGTCATGAAAAGATTAGAGAGTGGATTGTGGATTATGTGCAAAATAAATGAAACGAGGAAGAAAATGTGTTGTGGAGAGATTGAGATTGTGAAGGTGACAAAGTTTAAATAAATCAAAATTGAAGTGAGAATGGAGAGATGGAGAGTGAGAGAAAATAAATGCAAAGAAAATAAAACGAGATTGAGATGAGGGAGAGTTAGATAAATGAAAACCAAGTATGTGCAAAATAAAAGAAAACAAGATTGAGAGAGGAGAGAGTAAAGGAAAATCAAGATCAAGAAAATAAAATTAATAAAGCAAAGATGGAGAATTCAATTAAAGATATGAAGGAATCTAGAATTGAATCCACTAGCTAATCTTACTTATAAGATATGAACCATTCTCTTTTATCACATTTCATTTTAGATTTATTAAGCATAGACTATCAAACCACTTAAGGAAAGCATAACCTATCAAATTATCACCTAAATGAAATCAATACTCATGAGGAGAATAACAACAAGATAGTAATCCTAGAATTCATAAGCATAACATATCAAACCACTTAAGGAAAGCATAGACTATTGTTCATGAGGAAAATTATAAAATTGATCTATTCTATTTGAAGAATAATGAATACAATCTCTAATGCAATCTCTCTCTAACCGACTTAGATAAAAAGAAATTACAAATTCTCGATCGGTTGCCCGATTTACAAAAGAGAGAAGGATCAACGGAGAACCTTCCCTTTATTTAATCTGGTTCTTCACGTAGCGTGGGAGCTTGAATCTTGTATCCCGCTGACGATCCGACCGCCTTGACTCGTGGACGAGGTTGAAAAATAACTCGCCGAGCAAGTTTAGAACTCGACGAAGTTAAGAACTCTTTGATAGAGTTGATTTTAGAAAAGGATTAGTAATCCTTTTAGCCAAGAATGGCGGAGAAGAACTTGTCGTGCAAGTTTGAAAACTGTAATCGAGTTGAACTCTCTAGGAGAGTTGATGCCAGCAAAGGAGATCTTCGGTAAAACCTCAATATCTCCAAATCTAACCGGTAGAAATCAATCTCCACCGTTCAGAACTAAGAAAGATGAGTGTTGAGGCTGCCCTCCAAGTTTCACTCCGATCAGACCACGGATGAAGGTCCGATCGTCATGCCGATCACAGCTGCACAGAAGAAACCGTTCTCTGCACAATTGGCTTCGGTAAAACCTCAATATCTCCAAATCCAACCGGTAGAAATCAATCTCCACCGTTCAGAATTAGGAAAGATGAGTTTTGAGGCTTCCCTCCAAGTTTCACTCCGATCAGACCACGGATGAAGGTCCGATCGTCACGCCGATCACAGATGCGCAGAGGAAACTGGTTCTCCCCTTTGTTAGTTCTCCGGCCAAAACCTTTCAACCTCCCCATTTGGTTGTGAAACCCCCATTTATAGGGGTTAAAGGTGTAACCGCCCCTTAAAATTCTCCATAATGGTTTAGTGGGGTGTAACCACCCCTTAAATTGCTCAAACGGTTGAGGAACCGCTCAACTCATGTTTGAATGAGTCAAAACGCCGGTTCGCGTTCTAGAGCAAGCCTCGCCTCGCATTTAGTGCAGAACGCTGGATAGACCTCCGCCTACATTTTAACTAGGACGCGGGTTGGAAGCCTCGCTTTGAGTTTCAACGCGGGCCATGTGCTCCGCTTTGGGCTTCAACGCGGCCATGTGCTCCGCATTTTGAATTGAAACGCTGGCCATGTGCTCCGCGCTTTGGGCTTCAACGCGGCCATGTGCTCCGCATTTTGAATTGAAACGCGGGCCATGTGCTCCGCGCTTTGGGCTTCAACGCGGCCATGTGCTCCGCGCTTTGGGCTTCAACGCTGGCCATGTGCTCCGCATTTTGAATTGAAACGCGGGCCATGTGCTCCGCTTTGGGCTTCAACGCGGCCATGTGCTCCGCGTTTTGAATTGAAACGCGGAAGAGTCCCGCTTTTGAATTGAAACGCCGGGGTGCCTGCTTTTGCTTTGAAGAGATCAATACTTGTGATCTCTTTTCACAAGGATTGTCAACTTGTAATCCTTGTACTCTGGAGACATTAGCTTCTGATTCTCCTTTGTTGTCGTGTAAGTCGTCAGCTTGTAACCTTCATTGATAGTATTTCGTGGATATTGGCTGTCTTCAGTAATTTTTTTACAGCCTACAACTATCAAATTCTTTTTCTATCGATTAGTTCTCTAGTTGATTAGCCTATACATGATCTTTTTAAGCATAAGAGAGTGATTCATAAATATAAGAGAGAATTAGACTAGTTTCATGCAAAACTAGATCCCCACAAGAGGTTAGTTCCACATCTTTGAAAAATAAAAAGAAATCAAGAGAGGGAGGAGGAAAGAAAACTAAGTACAAAAAGGAAAATAAGAGCAAAGAAATAAAGAAAAGAAAAGAAAATGAGAAGAAAAGAAATAAAGACAATCTAACTAATTGTAAGGAAATAAATCTATACTACAAATTAAAGACAAGACATGAAAGTAAATTGCATAAAAGTAAATTGCATGAAAGTAAATCTAAACTACAAAGCATATAAATGAACAAGAAAGAAAAAGAAATGCAAAAATAAAATAGAAACCTACAACTCCTGATCTTCATCTCATCCTCCTTTTGGTCCTTGGATAAGAAGAAGAGAAAGAAAATTGAAGGGGTGAAAATTTTTATTTATTGTGTAACAAAAGTTATAATTTTTAAAAGGTCTTCTCAATTAAGAGTAACCCTCCTCTCCAAATAGAGTTTTTACAAAATATTTCACACTCAAACCTCTCCCCCTCAACCCCTATTTATAGCCCAACGGAGTTGATATAAACCATTGGATCAAACAAGGCCACCAAGGAAGAGAAATCAGCCTTTAATTCAAATATGTTGCGAACCAACTGATCGGCCAATCGGTTGGCCGACCGATTGGCCGACCGATTGGTCAATCGGTTAGTTTGTAACCGATTTTGTCTTTTCTTGATATTTTTACACGAATTCTTCTTGGATTCCTTGGGTGTCTTGGGCCTTCGTTTGTCTTCAGATTTGGGCTTCAAAAATTGGTAGAAATTCAGAGGATTTGAGTCATATGGGCTCTTATTCATTAATACTCCATTAGCCTGCAAATTAATATAAAAACAGTTATTAGCAGGATATTTATTCATATAAAATAGGTAATGAGGGTATAAAATTATAATTAAATTGTGATTATCAATGTCTAAGCCTTCATCGCTTAGATAGTAGATGCTCCTCAACAGAGGAGCTAAAATAAAATAGCTCTAACAGGTGCTTGCCTAAGTAGGGGGCAACCAAGCAGATGAACTCCGCATACTCCACCGACTAGTGAATTTACTATCGGCTGAGAAGGCCAAATTTGAGCAAATCATCGAGAATCAGTCGAAGGCTTGGGGTGAGTTGAATCATGATAGAGACACTTGGAGCTTCGACTGCCATGCTCTACGTAAGACCGTTCGACGACTGAGATGGCGGTTGAAGAAAGATCCTTGGAGCTCCACAAACGAGGACTCCAACAGTGATTAGATTTGATTTTACAAATGTGAACCTAAAATAATTAGACGTCGTGTAGCTGTCTCAGGCCCGACATTAAATTTTGGCAGAAGAAAGTGCTTCTTCCTCTTGATATGCCTCACTTAGAGGAACAGGGGCAGTTCTTTTTTAACAGCTTTCTTTTCCTTCCCTGGCATAGGGTATATGGAGGAGTAAGTAGGAGCTAATTTTTCTGCATGGGGAGAAACTTAACTCCTCAAGTTCTGTGAGATCAAAGGAGCATGGGCTCTGTTGCTTGGTGCAGCACACTTATGTTCCTCAGCCATCACATTATCCATAGTTAGGGGTATTGGGTAGTAGCAAATAGCAATAAATACCCATCATCCCTTTAACTAGATAGTTTGAACGCCGCTTTTATGTAGTAGAGTCTTCAATCAATAAAATAAATTTTTTTCTTAAATTGTCCATCTTTGTGTGTTTGATCTCAGATGAACTTTGCTTCAAGGTGGACTTGAACTCTATATGGAGTTGTTGTGTT